>CM062819.1:518322445-519522445 GCA_031772625.1 Pinus tabuliformis
CCCTCACCTCTCATCCTCTATGCACCGAACCTTATTGAGGATGCATTATTAATTCCCACCTTATACATTCACATCCCATAATGAAGGCGTTTGCAATGCACTAGTTGTTCCAAACAACTAGTTTGGAATGTCCTTCTATCACTTTAGGGATCACCACCACCCAACCTTCCCTCTGCCAAAGCCTCTTTCTCGAGAGGCCCTTAAAATCCACCACCAAAACCACCCAAAATTTCCAAAGAGAAACTGCTACACTGCTACACAACTCGACTCTAGTGCTAGATACCCCCACCAAACATTCGAAGAGAGTCGCAAAAAGCTCTTCCTAGAAATTGCAGAGAACTTGGACATAAACCAACTCTTGAATGCTTGCGCCAAACAAACCCTCCTAAAAATGATTCCCCACTTTCTAGTTAACCACTAGATGATCCAAATTCCCTATAGAAAACAAAGAAGGTAAACCATAAATCACCTTACTAGGAAACCACTCTACCCCAACAATCCTAGTTGGAATAGAAAACAACATTAACACACAATTAACCAATGCAAAACACATTTCCAGGCTTAAATTTTTGTACATGGTGTGAATGACCCATAATAGTGTCTTGGTTGAGTTCTGATATCTTGATTAAAGACTAAAGACAAACCTACTCTAGAAAAATTCCACTGCTTATCTCAACTCCTGATATCCACTTAATCTCGCCCAAGACCTCCTACATTCGGTTCTTATTAGGGCCAATTATTCTCAGGATTCTCCCTTCCACCCCCGGTTCGAGACTGAAACCCTTCCTTGTGGAATTCCTCTCAAACTGCAATGTGCAAATGAATAACCAGCCACTAAACCATCCTCCCATTATACTCTAATGCCTCAACCACCGTATAATGATCCACCACCTGCTCGTTTGGTACAACATGCCAAGGAATGAAGACTCTCGCGTAAATTCCATTAATGACCACTATTGTAGCTCCTAAAGAAGACCTCTGTGTTGAAAGGATATTAGTGCCTAAGACATCTTTATGAGTGCTTCAAAGATCTACTGGTATTTTCTATTACACTCAGTATTTTATTACCTTTGCGATGGAATTAATTCAAAACCTTCCTTAAGAGGAGAACCACAAGATCGAATGGAAAACATGACTCGTAGGAGCATTAATATCTGGCTTTAGTGGCCAATATCATATACACGTGCAATTTCATAGGTCATTTGTAGTATACTAGATGAAAGAAATAAACAGGAGAGAAAACCAACACATAGGGCTTAAACCTAAGATTCATCTTGTTCATTAAAGTTCAACGTGAAACATATGAGAAGGAGATTTAATGAAGTGCTGAGATACAAGGAGCGCATTTTAAGGATTACAATTCATATCAATTATAGGCATCTTTAATTAACGTTAAGCCTAAATGAATCCATAATTCCATGAAAACCATATCCAATAGCTACTATTACATGTAATCTGCGAAGAAGAGTGAAAACATATGGAACAAACATAAGAGGAAATACAAACTGCACATTCATATGAGCTAGAATCACTAATTTTTTTTATTAAGCTTCCAAAGAGCATACATTTCATGGAAAACTTGTAGAGCTTCTCTCTTGGAAAAACAAAATTCTGAACCTTTGGTTCGATATCATAAACTGTTTATATAGGGCCTCAGAGGGAGAGCCCATTACAAAATATTCCTTCTTGACAAATGGTCTCTGAATACAATGAAAGGTTTGTAACTACTCCAAATACATACTGCTCCAAATACATATGTTTTTCCTTTATCAAGATTGCTTCAGTCAATATGTTTTACATCATTGTTAATGAACAAAAAGATGAGGTTAGATGTAAGATCCCTCGGTAACCGCGGATGAAAATGCATGGAGTTAGAGTTTTTTTACACAATTTACCCGCATGTAACTATCCAAATTACTATTCTAGATTACTCATTAACCATTAGATATAATTTTCATCATTACATAGAGTAACTTTAGTAGAGGAATAGTAAGTTACATAACCATTAACAACCACTGTTGTTACATATTGATATAAACTTTATGATGTAACCTTGCATCATTTTATTGATTCTTTTAACTAGATTAGTTAATCATGCACTTGATATTATGAGCATCTGCTTATGCAAGGAATCCACACAATAAAAGTAGCACAACAACCAACCACATCATTAGACACCAATATTCCTCGGAAACCCCACAGGGTGAAAGCCATCAAACATTTAATTTTATTATTAAACACTCATGAGGGTGTTCACACCATGCTTATAATGGAGTCCATCCCTTAACCATTGCCATAAAATATTACCAAGAAATGTCATTTAAATACAAAAAATCTAGTTAAAAGTTATTACAATCATCATGATATCATTTACCTGCAAATCTCAATCTTTATATCTTGGTGGCTTAGTTGTTCCTTAGTGGACCATCCTACATCTCGCACTCATCTGCATGGACCATTAATTATTTACCTACCACTGTGTTGAACATAATCTATCCCTTGCACAAATCACCATCATTTCCTGTCATTACTATCGTCAACAAGCTTTGGTTCCATGATTAGATATAGTATTAATCAACCAATAATCAATATTTAAAAATTATCTTTATGCCATAACTCGTTCCGTTTGAGATGAACTCCCCTCCATGCCACTATGTACAATTGTGTGCCCTCAGATCACTTTGTTAGATGATAAAAGTAATACAATCCATTAGATTATTATCATCTCAACCGCCAAACTGCCAAACTTCCATGACACGCGCTATCATATCAACCACCTTCATAACATAACAATTACAGTGACTAGGTTTATCATTCTTATGTATTTAACATCATGCTATGGTTTTGAATGGTTATGTGAGGCTCTGGGAGACGATATTAGTAGAAGAAGGGGCAAGAGTCTTGTAAGAGTTTTAGAATGAGATTGTTATACTGTTGTTTTGATTTGTTGTTTTATTGAAAGGGAACACATTTGATCGTAGGAAACCCATAGGTTTTGAAATTCCATTATTTGTGATTTGTCCAAGAGTAGCTGCATTTTTTTCATTTGTGTCGCTGCAAACCCAATCTGTGATTTTTTCGATAACAACCGCCTTTTTTTTGCATCGCAGAAAAACCTTGCCATTTCCAGTTCATTTCACATCTTGGCACAAAGACAACACCTGATTTGTGTAGAGAAAAAAAAAAGCTCTAGTGTGTCAATGTAAAACCATTGTCTGCGTGATCCAATATGTGCTTACATTGATACAAAGTAGAGGGTTTGAGACAGATGAGGGACCCTCTTCTGTTTATTTTCTCTACAGTTCTGGTGTCTCCAAAAATTTCCCAGTTTTCCCCAGCGAGGTTGGCCCCGTGGTTAATACGTGGTTAAAAAACGAAAAATAATTGTCTTACTGTCCAATTCAAACCTGGGGAGGATATGCTATGTCTCAATAAATATTATTTTAACCAATTTCTGGATGACATTCGATATTTTCCTCAATTTTTTTGGCATATCAGGAAAGACGCAAATTAAGATATTTAAATTATGTAATCTACTTTGTCCAAGAAATGTGAATTATTTTTTCTTGAAGTTTATTTGATTTGTCCCTTTGGAATTTATTTTCCATCCAACCCTATTTCTTGAAAGACAAAATCTCCCTAGCTTCAATATATTTATATATTTAAATTATTATATATTTTCCTATTTTTATATATAATTTTTTAGGTTGTTAAGGTTTTTGAAAGTATGATATATTTTTAAGTTTTTAAATATTTTAGGTTTTTGGAATAGTTGACGACAGTATTAATATAAAAAATAATTTCCGAAAAACATAAGGCATTGCTGATGTTTTTCTTTATGTTAGTGCGGTAGAGGGATGAAAGGAAATTTCTATAAGAAAATTGATGGCCAGATATTTTTATATAAATTATTATTTTCAAAAATTGAACTTTCAGATAAGATTAAAATATTATGAAAAATCAGATTGCACTGAAAAAATAAGCTAAACTTCTAATGATCGTCAACTCCAGAAACTTTCATCCTGATAGGAGTAATCTCACTATTGGGAAGGTTATTTCTGAAATAAGACAGTTGCTGTGGGAATTAATGATCGTCAACATTTGTAGTTGAAAAATTTCTGGACCGGGTAAGAAATGGCCAAACCTCGATATTCCATGGCAAAAAAATAATCGAAAAAATAAATTTAGTAAAATATTTATTAATTTATGTAAGATTAATTTATTATTTTACTGATGGCTTGATATATATATATTAAATTTTATTTTTTATACCATAAAATGTATATGGTTTGCCTATAACTTACAAGTCATTGTCTTTATATCACATATGATAACAGAAATGGATTTCTCAACGTAGTTGTTTCAATTTGCCCTTTCATAAGGAAAAGATCACTCTAGAAATAAGCAACATTAAAAAATCAATTTATGATCCCATTTTAGAATTAGAAAAGCATTTCTTGTGTTTACGAGTATCACAGAAAATATTTGGCCACCTATGAACTGGAAGCAAATTTTAGAGAAAACCAAATTACGACAAACACTAAATGGCTCTATGTTCTATGTACTGTGTAGCTTTCGCTGACAATTAAAATAGTTACAATGCATACTTTATCATTTCCTTCATTGTGTTGTTTTTTATTTTATTTTGATACTATACATTTCATAGTTGCACCCATTTTATATTAATGGGACATATAATTAAATATGACAATGCATCACTTAGTATATAAAAGCATTTCATTAACTCTCTATCACCTTGATTTATTTAACTGTAATTTATAAATTTTTTGATTTCAAAAGTATTCATTTTATTGTTTTTTTTTTAAGAAGTGTGGTTAAAGTAGGGAGTCAAATTTAGTTGCATTTTCGTATTAGGGAGTCAAAGTGAGTTGCATTGGGATTTTATTAGTTCATGTTTAGCTAAGAAAATATTAGCTTTCTCCAAAAGTGTTTTACATATTAATTTGCCACATCTTTGTGTTATTTAGGAAATTTGGCAAAAAAAATATATTAATCAGATTTATTTCTTCTAATAAATTTAAATTTCTTATTTATAGAATTTTTGAATGGTCATTTTCTTATGACAATATTTTATTCCTTTTATGTGTGATATTTTATTTTTTATTATCAGTTAAAATTTTATTGTTTTTTAGTGATTATTTTGAAGGTTCTAACAATGGTACTACAGTGAAAGAAGATTTTGCTCGTTTTGACAACACTTCAATTCCCATCCCCACTAACACTCCCATACCACCACAATTCCCATCACCATTCACATGTTTTTGTTTAATGGAATATAATCTAAATTAACAAGAACAATGTCATAAGCAACAAGGTTTAAATGAGTAAAAAAATTCATATGCAAGAAATGCATACATAGGAGAAAGAGGAGAACAAGTAGATCTGAACAAGAGTTTTCTATTGAATGCCCTCCAAGAGTTTTCTATTGAATGCCCTCCCAAGAAACCTAAACAAAATTTACGTAGGCCAGGGGGTCAAAATTGTGTGTTTTCCAAATTATTTTCCCTTGCATGAGGTGAGACAGTTTCATGGTTCAAGGGTTTGGTTAACCCAGTTTGACACGAAGTCACAACAGGGGCTAGTGCTTTCTATCTAACTCCACAAATCTTCTCTGGACTTTAATGCTTTGGTTCTCATTGGATTCTCATCTCCCTCCATTTCATTCCTTCTTTCCCAAGGCTTCTATAAATATGTTAGCTTGTGCTTTGGTTCTCATTGGATTCTCATCTCCCTCCATTTCATTCCTTCTTTCCCAAGGCTTCTATAAATATGTTAGCTTGTGGCTAGGCTTGCCGAACAAACACAAAGAAACCAAAACAAATGAGTGGGGGCAACGTCAAAGGTGTCGAATAAATCTTGTTATTGGAGCATCAATTAATACTATATGCCCTACATTAGGATCAATGCTCATGTCTCACCACATTTTTGAGGGATGTACCAAATTGTGTCAAATAAGCATACAACAAGAAAGCTCTCACTGGAAGTGACTCGTTATTATCCGCTATTCGTTAAATCTACCTATTTCCCTATGGAGGTCAGAAAGGAAATCATTAAATCCTCCGTAGTAGGACTTTCAATTCCAAAACTGAACATTAATCAATATCAATGTGGTGATATTCTCTATCAGTTGATTCCCATCATAGTCTCAACATTCCTTCACTTGATCCCATATCCACGACAGGATTTATGGTGTTCACTGAATCTTATGGATAGAAGCATGATGGCTCATTCTATAGCCACCATGAGTAGTACATGCAAGTTTTCTAGATGGACAAGGTTTCAGTTATCTAGGTGGAAGTGGGATACAGGTAAATTGGTGATAAATGGGTATAAAAGTTTGGTGTTACATTGAAAGGTCTCTACTTTCATAGTTTACTTTGTTCCAGCCAGAGTATATTGAGTCAGACATGTACTATGAATAACAAAAAGTCTTTCTTTCCCAGGTGCCTTGCCTAACACCTATATTAGAAGGTATTGAATAAGCAAAGATTGTTTGTCCTTGGGATGGGAGTCTGTTCCTCGTTCTTTTTCTAGGAATTTTCATCCACTTCTAGGGAGGGAACAACATTTGATATGAAGGATTCTCTTCTCCGAGATGGGATCGAGAGAGGGTTGAATCCACCACACCATGGAATTGCACTATCCCCACCAACCAGACTAACATGGATTCAAAGAGCTATCATAGACCTCCTCACTTTTGTCCCTTCCTTGGCTAACATGAATTTGATATTCTAATTATATAAATTGAACTGTTTAAAGAAAGGCGTAGAAGCTAAGATGATTGACGTGGAAGCTACGATGGATGATTTGAAGATAGATTTGAAGACAGACATGGACGAATTGAAGATAAATATGAATAAGTTGCTACAAGAAATGGTTCCTAAGGGTGAAAGGGTACTAAAGAAAACTCATGATGAGAACAAAAGAAATGTTAATCATGATTCCATAGACACTAATGTTGGATCAAAGACTCACCATATTCCAAAAATCGATATGAGGAAGTTTGATGGCAAGGATCCTGCCACATGGATATTACAGATGGAGCAATTCTTCGATCTCAATAATGTGAAAAACACACAAAAGGTACGTATGGAAACTTTATATTTGGAACCAAATCAGTTTGTATGGTATCAATGGCTTTGCTCTCGTAAACCATTTATCACTTGGGAAATTTTTACGGAAGAATTGATAGCACATTATGAGGATACAAAAAGAAACACTTTTTTAGCCAATTGATAAGTCTCAAACAAAAGGGTTCAATAATGGAGCACATTGAGGAGTTCCAAAAATTGAAAATAAGGGTAAAAGATATTCCAGAGGAGCATAGGATTGATGTGTTCATAGGGTCTTTAAAGGATAATATCCAACATGATGTTCGTCTTTGGGAACCTGATTCATTAGAGAAGGCATTCAGGTTAGCAAGAAAAAAGGGAAGCAAAATGTGGTGGCAGATGCACTCTCAAGAAAGGATGAGGATGTGGAAGCATTATTGTGCGTCATTTCTATTATCCAACTAGATTGGATAAACGAAGCAAGGGAGGAATGAAAGAATGACGAAGAAGTGTGGGCACTTATTTGAAAGTTACAACAAGATTCCAATACATCTGGTACATTTAGCTGGAAAAATGATTCATTATGGTACAAAGATCACTTATACCTCTATAAGAATTCCCAGCTAAAACAAAATATTCTTATGGAATTGCACACTTCTCCCTTAGGAGGGCACTCAGGATTTTTAAAAACTTACCACAAGGTTAAGAAGGAATTTTTTTGGGATGACCTTAAATCAGATATTCAAAAGTTTGTGGCTGAATGTTTGGTTTGCCAACAAAATAAAGTTGAAACAATTAAGACACCGGGTCTATTACAACCTTTATCCATTCCAAGCCAACTTTGGGAGGAGGTTTCAATGGATTTTATCACAGGTTTACCCAAGTCTAAGGGAAAGAGTGTCATCATGGTGGTAGTTGACAGACTTACCAAGTATGCACACTTTTGTGCGTTATCACATCCATTTAAAGCCATTACAGTTTCTACTGCATTTATGGAAACAATTCAAAAGCTACATGGAAACCCAAAGATTATTGTAAGTGATAGAGATCCCATTTTCACTGGAAATTTTTGGACAGAATTATTTTCTTGTCTTGGTACTCAGTTAGCTCATAGCTCATCTTATCATACTCAATCTGATGGGCAAACTGAGATAGTAAACAAATGTTTAGAAGGATATCTTCGTTTCTTTGTATCTGATAAACAGACACGATGGGTCAAATGGTTGCCTCTGGCTGAATGGTGGTATAACACTTCCTTCCATACAACAACAAAAATGACCCCATTTATGGCAATTTATGGGTATCAACCACCATCCATCACATCATATTTAAGAGAAAATTCTAAGGTTCAGGCAGTGGAACATCACATCGAACATCAACAACAAGTCCTCCAACTCTTAAAGGATAACCTCGTGTTGGCACAGAATAGAATGAAACAACAGGCAAATCAACATCGCATTGAAAGAAGTTTTGATGTAGGTGATTGGGTATTCCTACGGCTACAACCATATAAGAAAATGTCCCTAAAGCAAGCTAAGAAGGATAATAAATTATCACCAAAGTATTATGGTCTGTACAAGGTGTTGCAAAAGATTGGTACTATGGCATACAAATTGGAGCTTCCTGCAGCTTCTCAATTGCACCCAGTTTTCCATGTTTCATTTTTAAAGAAGGTTATAGGTGACAAGCTCCCAGTTCAAACAATATTGCCAGAACTTGATGAGGAAGGAAAAATTATATTGGAACCGGAAGCAGTCACAGAAACAAGAACTCGACAGCTACGAAATCGTTCAATTTCAGAGTATCTTATCAAGTGGAAGAACTTATTCGCTGAAGATTCCACATGGGAGGATGAGAATTTTATGCAGAAGTATCCAGAACTACTCAAGCGTTGAGGATAACACTTTTTTGAAGGAGAGGGGCATGTTGGGTCCCTATAATACTAGTGATTACCCCATTACTATTGTCGTTATACCCCTTATTAATATTGTTGTGCCCCTATTGCCCCCATATTTTTATTACTGTGCCCCATAGAATCCCTCTATTGTTATTTTTGTGGCTTTATATTATTATTGTTAGGTTGGCTGGAATATATTGTGACTCCTTAGACTCCTGTAGAACCTCTATTCTACACCTATTTGTCTACCATTTTCCTCCATTTTTCCTTATCTTTCCTTCACTTTTGCCTCATTTTCACCATAAAACCTCTCAGATCATTACATTCAGTGTCAATAGGCATGATTAAGCAAGTTTTGCTAATGGATGACTATTTGTTTATTTTTTGACTTACTTGCAGGAATCCCGCAGCTATCTGAAGATCCTGCAGCCTTTTTGTTAAACACTATGATCCACGTGTCGGTTTGCTAGACGGGCCACATGGGCACTCAGGTATCAGTGTGCTCGAGGTTCCTATCCTATTGTTCCAGCCATCCACGTCATTTTCACCCATGGTCAAAGCTAGTTTAGCCACGGTCAACTCAAAGTGGTTTAACGGTGTTTGAAAGCTGTTTGGTCACGTCATCTTCAATGGTGATTTGTCCATGTTCTACAGATGGCAGGGGACGCAATCCAACAGGGATTTATTATCCATGACGACAAGAACCACCAAACTCGTTTATGCAGCCGTGATGTGTCAAAGAGCCATTAAATACGCATGACTGTTATCGTTTTTCTGTTAACTAGCTGTACGCATAGGATAACTTAGAAACTCCTATAAATTGATGCGTCTGCGTACGCTCAAGGAACTTTTTGATTAGTTATATTTTGCTGCACTTGTGTTGAATTAAGAAGCATTTGTGAACTCTGTTTTCTAGTGCTATTCCAGCACTCTATTTTGTAAACTTTTTGCAAATGGAGGAATCAATATAGCACTGTTTTGAAGTTTCCAGATCTTTGAGTCTCTTGTGGCTGAATGAACAGAGGGCCCCTGCTCATCTCAGCCTTTGTAAAGTATTTCATGTGCAGCATTTCATTATTTTCTTATTTGTTTCCTTAAGCATGTATAGTTTCATTTACTTGTTTTCCTTTATTTTCAGCTGATCAGTGTTATTTCTTTGCAGGTTTCTTTTAGCCCGGGATTTATTTTTATATGTGTTGTGTTTGCTTTACAGCTAATGGTATTTGAAGTTGACAATTCAAGTGCTGCTTTTGTCTTTATAGTTAGTTTTTAATCTTATTTCTCAAAGAGCTGTTAACATACATGAATGATCCTCATCATAAACTAATATCTTTTAAGATCAAAATATTACTAACTTGCAGCTTGTTTGGGTGTTTTTTGGACTGTTCTTAAGCTACTTTCTTTCCTTACTTTACACAGTACATGTGCTTTGAAGTATTGAGTTAGAAAGAGTAAATCATTACCACTAGTCTTTAAAGTAGAAGTTTTGATTTTAAAGTGCTTCCTAGACTATTTCCTCACTACTTTCTAATCATGCTTTCCATAGTACATATGGCTGAAGTAGAGAATTAGAAATAGCAAATTATTATCATTAGTCTTTCAAGCATATTTTTCTCACTTTTATAATTCCACTTAAGCTACTTTCTTTCCGTGCTTTACACAGTACATGTGCTTTGAGGCATTGAGTTAGAGAGAGATAATCTTCATTCTTGGGTTTTAAAAGTGACTCTTTTTCCTTTTATTAGCAGCAACTTGAACGGTGTCTAGTGCCATTGGTAGTGGTCATTTGCTTTCAAGTTTATTTCAAGTCATTTCAATTTCATTTACTCTTTCCAAGTATTTCCTTTCAAGCAAATAGTTAGAGATCACTCAACACACACTTCCACTCATTTAGAATTCACTCTACACACACACCATCACTCACTTGTTTATAAATTCTCATTCCATCTAGGAACATAATTAACCGCAACAACACCCCCAACGATAAGAAAAACTCTAAGAGGTTACTTAAGTACATATAGTACACCTTCACTTCATCAGCTTACGAGCCCCGGGTTGACAATAAATACTAGCAATTTAGATAACACTAAATTGACTAAACATTTTGGCGCCGTTGCCGGGGAAGTGAAATTAAGTAGCCATATTCTTAGAAGAAAAAAAAATAAAAAATAAAAACAACTTCAAGAAAAGAAGTTAATAACCTATCTAAGTATGCTCTCCTCTTGCACTTTGAAGTGATCTGGAAGATCAGAAAGGAGAAAGTTATTAATCTAATAGTTTCTTAAGTATGCTCTCTTCTTGCACCTAGAGTGAACTGGAAGATCAGAAAAGGAACTATTTAACTTGACTTGAAGATAAAATAAAAATCACATGCATAGAGCTAGAGATTCTAGGGGAAGGTTTTTAGCTAGAGCTCGAAGTTCAATTTTTACAAGTCCATCTGCTTCAAGAGATAGACAAGATATACCTCCCTTATCTCCAACCGAAACTCCTAGTCCTGAAATTCAAGAGCCAAGAGTTGACTCTCCTATACCTTCTATTGAGTTTGAACTAGGAAGAGACTCTTCTCTTTCTCCCACCAGACAACCAATTGTAATTGAAGAAATAGACTCACCTGAAGAGGAAGGAGAAATCTCTTCTCATTCACCCTTTGTAGAAGAACCAGAAGATTTTGAAATCCCTAGGAGAATCATCATGGCAGAAGAAGAAGGAGGAGGTAGAGGTAGAGGAGGAGGAGGAAATAACAATAACAATGGAGGAGATAGAGGTCCCATTTGTGGAAATAGAGATGGGGATAACACATTTGGGTTTCCCATTGTTGATGAGGACTCCCGAGCCACCATGAAAAACATATCACCATCCGTTCTCCCAAATTTTCATGGATTAAGAACTGAGGACCCTGAAACATTCTTGTTTGAATTTGAAGTTGTGTGTCGAACTTATGACTATCTGGATGATACCCAGAAACTCAAACTGTTCCCATCAACATTAAAAGATCAAGCTTTGAAATGGTTCATGGGGTTACTTACTCAGTCCATTAGGACCTGGGATGAAATGAAACAAACCTTTTTGGATAGGTATTTGGACTATTGTATGCCTACTAATCATAAGGATGAGGTTTTTAAAATGATGCAAAAAGAAGATGAGAGCTTAGAAGATTTACTTGAGAGATTTCAATATAATTTAAAAAGAGCAAAAATGAGCACCCTGGATGAAGAGACCTTAAAAGCCCTCTTATTAAAAGCCATTAGGGATGAGTGGATAGATATCTTAAACAGGATGGGGAAAGGGGATATTTCTCAACTTCCTCTTAGTGATATAGCAGAACTATGTACCCATCTCTCAAGAGGCAAATCAAAAACTCAAAAAGGGCCTAGAGATCCTTCTCTCCTTAGGGCAAATAAATCTGCAACAGGATCAGTGAGTAGGGCTGAAATCGGTAATATGCTAGATGAATTTAAAACTGATATCTTAGGGAGTCTTAGTGAACAAATTGATACCCTTAAGATTCAGAATAAACAAAAAGCAGAAGCCGAGGCTATGACCATTTTTTGCCCGAAGTGTAGAAAGAAGCATGCTTTAAGGGAATGTCCCTTGGAAGCACAAGTTGTGGAAACCTGTGTAATTTGCTCAGAAACTCATGAGACCAAGGAATGTCCTTCAATCCTTGGCCTCAAAGCAGTCTTTCAAGAAGATCCAAGTACGCTTGAATCTCTTTGTTTTGTTGCAAGAAGACCTTGGCAGGGCAGCAAAATCAAGGGTTTAACAACTCTATGAATTTCCAGCCCCCACCAAATTGGAATCCTTGGCAACAACCTTGGTCACAACCACAAAATCCTTTCCAAGCATGGTTGCAAAGCATGTAAATGCAAAATCCTTATGGGAGATTTGCCCAATTCTATCAATATCCTCAATCCTTTCAGAATCAGCAAGCTCCCCAACTTCCAAATCAAGGTCAACAATTGTCATTACCATTCCCTCAACAACAACAACCTCCTCCACAAAATCAAAATTCTCAACTCTTGTTACAATCTCAGCAGAGGCCAAATCAACTTCCCTCTCAACCTCAACCAAACCCCAATAATAGGAATCCTCAAAATGCTTATGTGATGGAAGGTCAACCACTTATGGAAGGTCAGCCATTCCCTACCTATATGGTTGTCCCTCTCAATGAGGTCCAACTTAGATCAGGTAGAATCTTAGACCAACCTTCTACAAGTGCTCAACAACCAAGCATTTCTGAGGAAGAATCTCTCAAAGTCAATAAAGGTTCTGAAGTATCCCTTCAAAACCCAAGCATTAAAGAAAAAGAAAAAGAATCAACTCCCTTAGTAAAGCAACCCACATCTTCAGCTATTCCTCCTTTTCCTGAAAGATTGCAAATTGATAAAGGAGTAGAGAAGCAGATTTGGTTGCCTGACTATAGCTTTCTAGATGAATTGAAAAATGTCTGTATCAAAATTCCCTTGTTAATAGCCATTAAGGAGATTCCCATTCTAGCAAAGACAATAAAGGAGATGAGTTTGAAAAAAACAATAAAAAGAACCAGAGACACCAAAAGGATACATCTAGTTGGAAAAATTGCAGACATTATGATGGGTAAAATTACCATGCAAAAATATGTAGATCCCGGTAGCCCTATTGTTAAAACTCATATTAATGGGGTTGAAATCCCAAATACTTTGATTGACTTAGGAGCCGCTATCAACATTATGAGCAGACAGACCATGGATCAGTTAAAACTTCCTAATCTTCTCTTTACACCTACTTTGCTACAACTTGCAGACAGATCAATCATTAAACCTGATGGTGTATTGGAAGATATTCCAGTCTCACTAGACTCTTGGGAGTATCCAGTTGATTTTATGATTTTAACTCCCAAGAACAATCTAGGAGGACATCCTCTTATTCTAGGAAGACCTTGGCTGGCCACAGCTGATGCTTTCATAAGTTGTAGGTCGGGAGACATGTATATATCAGATGGTAATTCTACCAAGAAATTCAACTTGTATCCTCCCGCAAAGGCAATAACAGAAATAGGAGAAGATGAGTGGATTGATGATGAGGATACTCTTCAACCTGTTCTAACCATATCTGAAATCAGTGAGGACAGTCAAATTCTAAATACATTAGAAAATTTTGAGGCACCTTTAGAATATGACTCTTCACAATTCCAGTTAGATGCAGATATTGAATATCTCTCCTCTAGACAGATGTCTCTCTTCTCAATGGAAGAGTTTGGTAGTTCTACAGTTGAAATCTTTCCAGGCAAAACATTAAACATTAACAAAAACTTGGAAAGAATACAACAAGAAGAATTAACTAAACTGTTGCAAAAACATTCTCTTGCCTTTGCATGGGAATATACCGACATGAAAGGAATCGACCCTAAGACTTGTATTCATCATATTTACATTGAAGAAAACAGCAGACCTATTAGGCAGCCACAAAGACGGATGAATCCAAATCTTAGGGAAATTGTGAAAGAAGAACTTCAGAAATTGCTCAAGGTAAACTTCATTTACCCCATTTCAGATAGCCAATGGGTTCCTCCCTTGGTTATAGTGCCCAAAAAGAATGGTAAATGGAGAGTTTGCATTGACTATCGAGAATTGAACAAGGCAACCTTAAAGGATCATTTTCCTCTACCTTTTATTGATCAGGTATTAGACACTTTAGCAGGTAAAAAGTATTTCTCATTCTTGGATGGTTTTAGTGGTTACAATCAGATTCAGGTAGCACCTGAAGATCAAGACAAAACCACCTTTACTTGTCCTTGGGGAACTTTTGCCTATCGAGTACTCCCTTTTGGTTTGTGCAATGCACCAGCTACATTTCAAAGGGCTGTACTAGGAATCTTCTCAGATCTGATTCATGATTGTGTAGAGGTATACATGGACGATTTCACAGTCTATGGTAATACATTTGAAGAAGCTTTGGCAAATTTGGAAAAAGTACTGGTAAGATGTAAGGAAACAAATCTTTCTTTAAGTCATGAAAAGTGTTTTATGATGTTTACTGAAGGGATTGTTTTAGGACATCATATTTCAGGAGATGGAATCAAAGTTAATAGATCTAAAGTAGAAGTCATCTCTAAATTACCTGTTCCAAATTGCCAAAGAGATGTTAGAAGTTTTCTTGGGTTTACTGGTTATTACAGAAGATTTATTGAAAACTTCACTAAGATAGCATCCCCTCTTTTCAAATTACTTACCAAAGATTGTGAATTTAAGTGGGATCCTGAATGTCAATCTGCCTTTGAAGCTTTAAAGACTAGAATATCTGAAGCACCCATTTTAAGGGGTCCAAATTGGAAACTCCCTTTCCATATTTCTACTGATGCTTCAGATACAGCTTTAGGAGCTGTTTTGGGACAAAAAGATTTGATCCCTTATGCCATTTATTACACAAGTAAGAATTTGACTCCTACTGAGTTAAATTATACTGTTACTGAAAAGGAATTTCTAGCCGTTGTTCATGCTATAAACAAGTTTAGACACTATATAACCGGCTATGAAACCTTTGTCCACACTGATCACTCTGCCATTAGATACCTCATGAATAAACCAGTCACTAATGGTAGAGTTACAAGATGGCTTTTGCTTTTACAAGAATTCAACATAACTGTGATAGATCGACCAGGTAAACAGAACACAGTAGCTGACTTCTTGTCCAGAATCCAAAACACTAATGAGGACTCTCCGATAGAGGATAAATTTCCAGATGAATATTTGTTTGCAGTAACTACCAAAACCCCTTGGTATGCTGATATTGCTAATTATTTAGTTACTGGAAAATTACCTTTACATTTATTTCCTAATGAGAAAAGAAAAATCATTCAGGATAGTTCACTTTATTCTTGGATTTCTAATGAATTGTTCAGAACAGGGCCAGATTTGATGATCAGAAGATGTGTACGAGAGGATGAGATGCCTGACATCCTTAAGGCATGTCATGATGAACCTTGTGGCGGACATTTTTCTGATAAGAGGACTGCCTATAAAATCCTTTCATCAGGATATTATTGGCCTTCTCTCTTTAAGGATGCAAAGCAATATGTTAAAAGGTGTGACAGTTGTCAGAGAACTGGGAGACCAACTCTTTCAAATGAAATGCCACTACAGCCACAGGTATGCATCGAACCTTTCGAGAAATGGGCTCTAGATTTTGTTGGACCAATTAATCCGCCATCCAAGCAAAATAAATATATACTGGTTTGTACTGATTATGTTACCAAGTGGGTAGAAGCTATAGCATTAACTTCTGCTACTGAAAATTCAGTTGTTCAATTTCTTTTCAAGGATATTTTCACTCGTTTTGGTGTCCCAAGAGAAATTGTAACAGATCAGGGAAGCCAATTTACATCAAGGATGGTGGAAAAGCTGATGGAGGAATATAAGATTAAGCATAGAACATCTACTCCATACCATCCGCAAGCGAATGGTCAAGTAGAATCTACAAATAAAGTCCTTGAAAGCATCATCACAAAGACTGTTCATCTTCATAGAAGAGATTGGGCAGAAAGGCTTCCTGAAGCCTTATGGGCCTATAGAACTACATGGAGGAACACTACAGGACATTCTCCCTATGAACTTGTTTATGGGAAGGAAGTCTTGTTCCCCATTGAGTTCCAAATCAAGACCTTCAAGACAACAGTTCAATTGGGGATGAGCTTATCAGAAGCCCAAAAGCACAGATTGGACTAGTTAAATGAACTAGATGAAATGAGACAAGATGCAATTCTAAGGACTGATCTAGTTCAGCACCAAAGAAGTAAATGGCATGATCGACATATCAAAGAAAAGAAGTTTCAAAGGGGTGATTGGACACTCTTGTTTGATTCAAAATTTAAGGACTTCAAAGGAAAATTTCAAACTCATTGGCTTGGGCCATATGAGATTGATGAAGTCTTTAATAATGGAGCAGTTAGAGTAAAAACTATCGATGAACTTCAAACTCCCTTTATTGTGAATGGCCACCGGTTAAAAGTCTACCACAAGCCACTCTCAAAAGAGGAGTTTGTTAAGTTATTCCAAGGCGATTCTGAAATGAGGCTGGTGGAGAAGAATTCTTCTCCTCCATCAGCCTAAATCTCTATTTCTTTCAATTTCAATAAAAAAAATAAAAAAATAAAAAAAAATAAAAAAAAAGGAAAAAAATAATAAGTGTATGAGCCTGAAAACCAATCTCTGATTGGCAGTCTCATGCAGAAAACATAAGGTGAAAATCAGGGTCACCTGACACCTCATGTTTTCCAAAAAAAAAAATCTCTCTCTCTTTCATTTCCATTTCATTTATTTCATCTCACCATTTTCTTCCATCTTACCATCTTCACTTCACCTCACTGTTTTTTTTCACTCATTCATTCATTCATTCCTTCATTCCATTTCACTTCATTAATAAAGTTTTTTTAGGCAACTAAAGTATTTTATGCAGCTGGAAGACTTCATTACAGTTTCTGCAGCCATTTGACAATCCTGCAGCTGATTAGCTTTCCTGCAGCCTTCTGTACCTGCACAAGAAACACAGTTTGTCTGAAGAAAATAATTACAGTTCAAAATCATCAAAGACCAGGAGAAAAGATCATGTGCTAGCAATAAAGTTTACAAAAGGTTAGTAAATCATCAGAAGCCAAATCAAATGTGATCCGAGGTATGTTCAAAGTCCTAAACCTATGGTTATTTCATTATGCGAACTTTCTGGGTTATGTTTTGTTGGCCACTAAACGTAATGATTACCCATTCTCTTTTTCCCATGCGACTACAAATCTCCGAATCCTCCACGTCTACCAGCTCATAATAACCACGGTTTTTGAAATTACATATGGTTGTTTCGGTCATTAAGGTCTTGTACCCTAATGACGTAACCTACCGCATTACGTCTCTCAGTTCTCGTCCCGCAGCCATGTGTCACTCCACATCCGAAATTGGAGAATGTAGCCGTTCCGTTCATCATTTCAAAACCCTCTATGCTCATAATACCCTATTCCTCGCCATCATCTCCCTTATTTCGTTTTCACTCACTACGATTACCTCCATTAACCATCCTCTATTTTCCCTCTGTCGTATAGCCCGTAAACCTGTGATACAGTTGTATTTCGACTGTTAGTCACTGTTTTTACCGTGTCCACGCTAATTCCACCGCTTAAACTCTAAATTCAAGCCGTGAATTCCCGGTGTCTGAGGCTGTTTATGCACCGTATATCCTCTATTCCACAAAGTCTGAACAGAGACCGAGAAGTTACTGTGTGAAGTTACGGAGTTACTGTGTAAAGGTCACCATCAAATTTGTGTTTAAACAGAGCTAAAGAGTCGATGGGAAAGCTTCTGAGGGCTGAACCGGAAGGTTCGAAATTCTTGGAGGCATATCCTCAGGTTGAGGAGGCACTACAAAAAGCCAATTGGTTACAATGTATCAGAAAGTTTAAGGGCTACCATAAGGAAGTAACCAAAGCCTTTGCAAGATCATTTAAGGATAAGGACAGCCAGGCAGAGGTGGGAGATTTAACAGTTACAGTCAACGAAGGAAGCATAGCAAGGGCTACCTCTCTTCCACAAACCGGTGAACGTTGGTTCAAAAACCGGGCAGTCCAGGATCAACAATGGAAGCGGATTTTTAAAAACCCAGGTATGGACACAAGTGTTTTCACCAAAGGCATTCCAATTTCCCATGTTAAAGAAGAATGGAAAATTCTATTGTTATTAGTACAAAAGTTTTTCACCTGTGAAGGGAGATTTGGAGTGTTGTATGTCTATCATGGTAAAATTATGCTACAGTTTCAAGGAGAACATGATATAAATCTTCCTTATTTCCTATTTCAAAGCCTTAGGAAAATGTGTTCCATGGCTCAACGAAATCCACAAAATATAGAAGCTTACCTCTATCACCATGGTCTTGTAAAATTATTGATAGAAGAACAGTTAAAAGAAAAACAAGACACATGGGAAAAATTCCTTGTAAGGAATCATTTTGCAGAGCCTGGAGAGTCTTCTATACCTAGAAAAAGCAGAAGGAAGAGAAGGGAAAGTATCTCTGAGACTGATGTCTTAGAAGGACAAACTGTAGAAGAAATAGAAGTCCATCATCCTGAACCTGAGATTGAACCCACTGAAGGCAGTGCTCAAGAGGCCATCTCAGAAACCCTCGCTGAACTTGCCAAGGAAGCTGCCAAAAAGAAAAGAGAGGACAAAAAGAAACAAAAACAAGATAAGGGGAAATCCATAATCCGAGAAACTGACCAGACCCCAGAACATTCTAGTGGTGAAGAAAGAGATAACCAGCCTTTAGCACAGAGGATAGCTAAACTCCATAAGAAAACTGCCCTCTCTGAGAAAGTAAAAGTTCAAAAACCAAAGGAAAAAGCACAAAAGGAAACACAAAGTGCTGCCACTGTAAGAAGGAGTAGTAGATTGCAGAATAAAAGGAAAGCCACGAGGACACTCTTCGTTGATCTTAGCACACCTGAGAAGGGTGCTACACAAGTAGACCTTGAGGATAGTCCATCATCACGTGAGGCAGCTACTCCTCCAAGAGAAGATAGTCCATTTCAGCCGGAGTTTGAAATTGAAATTGAACAAGAATATAGTCCAAGGAAGTCACCAATTGTTGACCCAATTCAACAAGAGGTGTACAACTATTATGAGACATTGGAGCAAAACACTGCTGGCCCAAGTAATGTTATACCTCATGAGCAGCAAATAGATTTACTTAAACAAGAAATCTATGAACTTGAAGTGCTGAACCGTCACATTAAACAGAGGAATGAAGAAATGAAGCAGCAAGCTGATATTGCCAAGGCAATCCAAGATAATACTTATCTTCACATGAGCATGTGGCAGAAGAAACACAGCAGACTCAAGAAGAGATGCAGAAGGCTGAACAGAGCCTTAATTAATTTGAAATTCAGATGCATGTTCAAGAGGCCAAAGGTTAATTTTTCTACACAAAGGAAGAGAAGGAGGTTGGATGTCCTAGCTGAGGCATCCCAGCAGATGGACTGAATTGTGTTTTCATTGCATGAGGACATGCAATACCCTCGGAGTGGGGGTATGTAGAACCTCTATTCTACACCTATTTGCCTACCATTTTCCTCCATTTTTCCTTATCTTTCCTTCACTTTTGCCTCATTTTCACCATAAAACCTCTCAGATCATTACATTCAGTGTCAATAGGCATGATTAAGCAAGTTTTGCTAATGGATGACTATTTGTTTAGTTTTTGACTTACTTGCAGGAATCCCGCAGCTATCTGATGATCCCGCAGCCTTTTTGTTAAACACTATGATCCACGTGTCGGTTTGCTAGACGGGCCACATGGGCACTCAGGTATCAGTGTGCTCGAGGTTCCTATCCTATTGTTCCAGCCATCCACGTCATTTTCACCCATGGTCAAAGCTAGTTTAGCCACGGTCAACTCAAAGTGTTTTAACGGTGTTTGAAAGCTGTTTGGTCACGTCATCTTCAATGGTGATTTGTCCATGTTCTACAGATGGCAGGGGACGCAATCCAACAGGGATTTATTATCCATGACGACAAGAACCACCAAACTCGTTTATGCAGCCGTGATGTGTCAAAGAGCCATTAAATACGCATGACTGTTATCGTTTTTCTGTTAACTAGCTGTACGCATAGGATAACTTAGAAACTCCTATAAATTGATGCGTCTGCGTACGCTCAAGGAACTTTTTGATTAGTTATATTTTGCTGCACTTGTGTTGAATTAAGAAGCGTTTGTGAACTCTGTTTTCTAGTGCTATTCCAGCACTCTATTTTGTAAACTTTTTGCAAATGGAGGAATCAATATAGCACTGTTTTGAAGTTTCCAGATCTTTGAGTCTCTTGTGGCTGAATGAACAGAGGCCCCTGCTCATCTCAGCCTTTGTAAAGTATTTCATGTGCAGCATTTCATTATTTTCTTATTTGTTTCCTTAAGCATGTATAGTTTCATTTACTTGTTTTCCTTTATTTTCAGCTGATCAGTGTTATTTCTTTGCAGGTTTCTTTTAGCCCGGGATTTATTTTTATATGTGTTGTGTTTGCTTTACAGCTAATGGTATTTGAAGTTGACAATTCAAGTGCTGCTTTTGTCTTTATAGTTAGTTTTTAATCTTATTTCTCAAAGAGCTGTTAACATACATGAATGATCCTCATCATAAACTAATATCTTTTAAGATCAAAATATTACTAACTTGCAGCTTGTTTGGGTGCTTTTTGGACTGTTCTTAAGCTACTTTATTTCCTTACTTTACACAGTACATGTGCTTTGAAGTATTGAGTTAGAAAGAGTAAATCATTACCACTAGTCTTTAAAGTAGAAGTTTTGATTTTAAAGTGCTTCCTAGACTATTTCCTCACTACTTTCTAATCATGCTTTCCATAGTACATATGGCTGAAGTAGAGAATTAGAAATAGCAAATTATTATCATTAGTCTTTCAAGCATATTTTTCTCACTTTTATAATTCCACTTAAGCTACTTTCTTTCCGTGCTTTACACAGTACATGTGCTTTGAGGCATTGAGTTAGAGAGAGATAATCTTCATTCTTGGGTTTTAAAAGTGACTCTTTTTCCTTTTATTAGCAGCAACTTGAACGGTGTCTAGTGCCATTGGTAGTGGTCATTTGCTTTCAAGTTTATTTCAAGTCATTTCAATTTCATTTACTCTTTCCAAGTATTTCCTTTCAAGCAAATAGTTAGAGATCACTCAACACACACTTCCACTCATTTAGAATTCACTCTACACACACACCATCACTCACTTGTTTATAAATTCTCATTCCATCTAGGAACATAATTAACCGCAACAACACCCCCAACGATAAGAAAAACTCTAAGAGGTTACTTAAGTACATATAGTACACCTTCACTTCATCAGCTTACGAGCCCCGGGTTGACAATAAATACTAGCAATTTAGATAACGCTAAATTGACTAAACAACTCCTATATATAGAAAGGAGGTTCTGTCATTTGAATCATCCAAGAATTGTTCATTTATGTAATGTAAAGGAGGTTTCCCCCTCAAAGAGGCTTAATTCTAAGGCATTGATCTATCTTTTGTATCTTTTCTTGAGCTGGTTTCATAACAAAATACAAAATTAAGCTACTTATAGGGACGGAAATTGTTCACTGATGTTAATATGGGAGTTGTTATGAGTAATCATACAAAATCAATAGGAGACCATTCCATGATTGCTCCAAGTTCTAGATTGAGCATTGCTATAATATGTTCCAATTTTGATCATACCTATAAAGAGGTCTACTTAGAATTATACATCTCCTTCATCCCCAAAAGATGGAAGTTTGGCATCTAAACATATAAGCTAGGAGTAGATTGGTGTCTTGGAAGTTCCTTGCAAGTGACATCCTTATTTTACTTTCCCTATATATTGTTGGTTTTCTTCATATGAGAAATGCAAATAGATGGTGATCTTTCTGTAAACAAGATCTTTGCCAAGAGTTTGGCAACTACAATCATTTGCTTTCTTAAATGAAACTACCATTTTTTCATTTTAATACTTGATAGAATGTACTTTCTTAATGGAAGGACTCGAAGGTAAAAATCATTCACCTTCCTGGAAAGGAACTAAGGAATCAAGTTCCTCTTGTTTAGAGATTATATACAGGTACGCTCTAGATATTGTCTCCTAGTTGTGTTGTTTTTATTAAGTTTTGGATTAAACTAGTGCACTTTCCCCGCTTCAATCTAAGTTCAAAAACTTTCTTCTTCTTCTTCTTTTTATTTTTATTTTTTATTTTTTATTTTTATATTTGGTTTGCATTAAAGGTGAAGGTGGTCAATATAGATACTGTCTCGAAGTTGTATTGTTTTTATTAAGTTTTGGATTAAGCTAGTGCACTTCCCCCCCTTCAATCTGAGTTCAAAACCTTTTTTTTTGTTATATTTGGTTTGCATTGAAGGTGAAGGTGGTGAATATTGTTGAGAACCTACCTTTTATTATTTTCTATATCAAGAAGTGGGTAAACCTATGACTAGGCATTCTTTTGCAACATATGGTGCAATTTTTAGTTTAACATCTATTCATGTGGATACATGAGATGTAAATATAATATCACAACATGCTTCTTCTAGCAACATTGTGCATGCATTTAAGTATAAGCAAATAATTATCAAGCATGTCAAAATAAATACCACATTACTATGATCCTTCTCGCACCAACACACGTTCATTTCCAAAGTAAAACCACTGTAACCATCCATTTTCATTTAAAGGATACTAGCATCTTAGCTTTGTTTTCCATGCATGTAATTAGATAAAAACTTATTCAAAGAAAGCTAGCCCCTCAACTTCTTCTTTGTGCATGTAACTAAGTAATCTTTCCAATACAATAGATATTATTATTGTTACTATTATGCATACAAATGCATGTCCCCTTCTAAGAGAGCTAACATAATAGATACTATTATCATGCATGCAAATGCAAATCCCTTTTGCAAAAGCATCAAAAACATCTTTCTCAAGATAGAGCTATTTACAAAGTTGGAGCCCAATTCCTTTCTTATCTCCGCTCATGCTGTTGCAATTAGGAACAGGAGATGTTGACAAGTTGCTATTTACTAAAGAATCTATAGAAATACAAAACCTAAAAGAAGAAGAAAGGGTCGTTAATGTTGTGATTCTGACGAATGGATGGCAGCACCCGGCGGCGCCATTTGTCGCCAAGAGAATATGCTCGATCTCCCATTGTTTTGCCGATTTTTGTATTCAAGAGTGTTATTTCTCATGATTCATTTATGTATGGATGGTATGTTGATGTTGTTACAGGAATTTTCAAATTCGATTATTGTTTGTTGACATTGATTCACAGTTGGCTAGCTTATTCAACCTCCAAAATGGTTTTTATCTCTCTGGTAAAATATATCTATAGTTAATATAGGTTTGCTGGAAACAAATTTCAAAGGTATCTCTTACAGCCTTCAGAATTTTTTAAGTGAGGAATTTGATAATTTCTGCACAGATATTTGGGTTTGGGCGCAACTTCTAAGATATATTATATTTTATTACTTTTATCAGATTTTTCTGAAGATTTCATTGTGTTCTCATGATAAGTGGAATAAACTGTCAATATCTTGATTACACATTTAATTCATGATCGCTTAAACTAAGCTTCAATGCTCAACATAAATGTACTCTTAAAAATTGTTTTTGCTGAACACAAAATGTTGCTCTTAATTTTTTTCGCTTAAACTAAACTTTAATATTGAACATAAGTTTACTGTAACTTACAAGTCATTGTATTTTTATGACAGATGATAATAGAAATGGATCTTTCAACATAGTTGTTTCAGTTTTCCCTTTCAAAGGAAAAGATCACCTCTGTGCGAAGGGCACCTCTCAAAATGAGCAACATCCTGAAATCAATTTGTGGTCCCATTTTAGAAGAAGAGTGTTTCCTGTGTTTATGAGTATCACAGAAAATATTTGGCCACCTATGAATTGGATTCTCATCTCCATCCATTTCATTCCTTCTTTCCCAAGGCTTCTATAAATAGGTTATCTTGTGGCTGGGCTTACCGAACAAACACAAAGAGACCACAACACATGAGTGGGGGCGACGTCGAAGGTGTCAAATCAATATTGTTATTAGAGTATCCATTGATACTATATGCCCTAGATTAGGATCAATGCTCATGTCTAACCACATTTTTGAGGGATTTTGACCAAGTTGCATCAAACAAGCACATCGAGAGGAGAAGAAACACATCACAACATAGACGAGAGAAGATAATACAACCAGAAATCTGTCACTGTAAGTGACTAGTTATTATCCACTATTTGTTAAATCTACCTATTTCCCTATGGATCTCATAAAGGAAATCATTAAGTCTTCCTTAGTAGGACTTTCAATTCCACAACTAAACATCAATCAATATCAACCTGATGATATTCTATACCAGTTGATTCCCATCATAGTCTCAACATTCCTTCACTCGGTCCCATATCCATGACAGGATTTATGGTGTTAACTGAATCCTATGGATAGAAGCATGAGGGCCCATTCTATAACTGCCATGAGTACTACATGCAAGTTTTCTAGGTGGACAAAGTTTCAGTTCTCTAGGTGGAAGTGGGATACAGGTAAAGTGGTGATAAAGGGGTATAAAGGTTCTGCATTACTTTGAAAGGTCTCTACTTTCACAGTTTGCTTTGTTCTAGCCAGAATTATAATGACTCTGACATGTACTATGAATAACAAAAAGTCTTGCTTTCCCATCTAGCTTGTGTGACACCTATATAAGAAGGTATTGTATAAGCAGAGATTGTTTGTCCTTGGGATGGGAGTCTGTTCCTCATTCGTTTTCTAGGAGTTTTCATCCACTTCTAGGGAGGGACCAACATTCGATATGAAGGATTCTATACTTCGAGATGGGACTGAGGGAGGGTTAAATCCACTCCACCATGGAATTGCACTACCCCCACCAACCAGACAAACATGGATTCAACATGCTATCATAGACCTCACTTCTATCCCTTCCTTGGCTAACATGAATTTGATATTTTATTTATATAAATAGGTTTTTCTATAAAAATCATTTTACACAACATACTCTGTGGTAAAACATATCTTAATTTATGTAGGAACTCATATTCAAACAAATAACAATCAACACAACTATAATATTTTCATGTTCCTTGATGATTATTATCATATGTGCTCACATGATTTATCAATGTTTGTTCATGCATGTGGAAGTCTAGATGAGGGAAGGGTATGCCCTAAATATTCTTATATTGTGTGCTAGACAACCTCAACTGCTACTCTCCACTATGAGGAAATTGGATGGGATTGGGATTGATGTTCAACAAGGAATAACCAGTTGCTTCAATGGATTTTCACTAGATGTATTTCAGGAAGAGGTAAGTAAATGGTTGAATCAAATATAGTGAAGGTCAAACTTAATATTCATTAATCTTATGTGGATTGGGGCTAACTGTGTCATTTTCTCTGGTCTTTTAGTAGGCCAAAGAAGGAGAAATTGCACCTAAGGAGATCAAAATTGTGTTGCTACACATTGTAAGCTGTCATATTGCAATATAACCTAAAGAATGTTCATGGTTGCAGAATATGTATATTATGAAATGATTTCTCCCATTTCTATGACCCAACTGATGTTTGTGTAAATATCAAATTAAGCTGTTTATGGGGATGGAAATTGTTCACTGATCTCAATCTGGGAGTTGTTATGAGTAATCATACAAAATCAGCAAGAGGTTTTTCTATGATTGCTCCAAGTTCTAGACTGAGCATTGCTTCTAATATGTTCCAATTCTGATCAGACCTATAAAAATGTCTACTTAGAATTATACATCTCCTTCATCCCCAAAATCTAGAAGTTTGGCATCTAACTAATAAGCTAGGAGTAGATTGGTGTCTTGAGAGTTCCTGATAAGGGACATCCTTATTTTAATTTCCTTATGTAGTTTTGGTTTTCTTCATATGAGAAATGAAAATAGATAGTGATATTTTTGTAAACAAGATCTTTGCAAAGAGTTTGGCAGCTGCAATCATTTGCTTTCTTAAATGAAACTACCTTTTTTTCATTTTAATACTTGATAGAATGTACTTTCTTGCTGGAATGTCTCGAAGATAAAAATAATTCACCTTCCTGGAAAGGAACTAAGGAATCGAGTTCCTCTTATTTATAGATCATATACGGGCACACTCTAGATATTGTCTCCAAGTTGTGTTGTTTTTATTAAGTTTTGGATTAAACTAGTGCACTTTCCCCCCTTTAATTTGAGTTCAAAACCTTTTTTTATATTTTGTTTGCATTGAAGGTGAAGGTGGGAAATATTGTTGAGAAGCTACTTTCTATTGTTTTCCATATCAAGAAGTGGGTAAATCCATGACTAAATTGCTATTTTGTATTAAAATTATTGTAATAGTATATTAATATTATTTTGGAAAAAGTAATTTTAAACCAAACAAGCAAGTGCATTTTCTGTTATGAGTAGGATATGTAGCATTATGACGTTTCCTTTGCAACATATGGTGCAATTTTTTAGGATATTCTGACACGTAGGAAATAGCTAAGTATAACTTGGTCTAATGTATAGTTAGGTAAAGTGTGTTTCTTTACTATGTACTTTTTGTAATTTACAATCCGACGATCATGATATGATCTAGACATGAAGTGATCCGACAGTTCATTCTCTCCTCGGTATTACTGACACTTGATCTGTGGTTTAACACCCGATTGATCCATGATCTCTATTTAAAGAACATGGAGGGTCATTTGTAAGGTGACCGTTCATGAGAGAATATTATGTAAATTTTCTTTCTTTTACATTAATAAATTGCTTGAACTAGCTGCATTGGCTCAAACAGTGGATTGTTTCCCTCTTTGAGGCTTCTAACCATGCCAAGAATACTGGTGTATCATTCTATGATATGTTTGTGAGCGGTGTCCTTTGGTGTTCTATCTAAGGAACTTACCCTGTAAATTCCTACATGGTATCAGAGCTATTCAAGGGCCGCATTTGTTGGTGATCGAAATACAAAACTGATACAACTGCATCAGACTACGTTTCCTATATCTAATATTTTTTACTGTTTTTGGGCTGAGTGGTCTACTCTATTGTGTTATGAGCATCTGTTTTAGTGAGGAACCCATTTCATTTCAAGCGAAAAGGTTTCTAGTAGCCCTAGCTATGTCATTTTTAAGATCTGGAGGTATATAATGTTTATTTGCAGTTACAATTATTTATCTCTCTGTATATTTCGATTTATATTCCTCTATAATTTTTTTTAATTACTAGATCTATACCTTTCATTTCAGTGTATGCTCTTTGCCCCGCAACTCTGTGCGATCTGGGAAAACCAAAAACAAAAAGAAATGATTTTTCTCATGCATCTGCTCTTTTCCGCTGCGCCTTAGTGTGATATCGTAAAATCAGAAACATTGAGGAAAATATTTAGTTTCCGGCCAAATCTAACTTTAAGCTGTAAGGCTTGAATTTATTTTGCATGTTCGTTTTGGGTTGTGTGGTTTTTTTGTTTTGTAGGCAAAAAGAGGTTTTTCAAGTAAGCTTGCACTCCAAAGCTTTAGTGAGCAAAAAAAAAAAAATTGTTCTTTTCTCATTTCCAAAAATTACTAACCTTTTAAATTAGCTCACTTGGTCCAAAGTTACTTTATGAGAATAAAGGTCTTGGGTTCAAGTCTTCTTTTTGTTGAGTTACTTTTTCAAGAAGCACATGTAACTTATGTTTTAAAGTTACTCTATGTAAAAGTGTTCTCACCCATTATAAAAAGTGAGTCACTTAGAAGTCATTTTATCTTTTATTTAAGTTACAATTTAGTGGGTACTTCATAAAGTACCATTGTAAAAGTGACTTTCACTTATTTATAAAACTGGATCACATAAAGTAATATTTGATTAAAAAGTCAGCTAGTTAGATTAAGTTTCGAAAGGGGGGATTTTTTTTAAATATAACATTATCATTCACTTCCCAACATTCATGTAATTTGTCAGCATCGTCAACAACGTTTCTTCAAAAAGCCATAACTTCTTCATCCGAAGCCCTTTTTTTTTAATCAACCTAATTTTTTGAGATATTTCCATTGGAACACTTAGTTTCAGTATCTTCACCTTCAGTTTTTTTTAAATTGGAAATTCCATGTCTAGTTATTCTTGACATCACCAACTACCTCCAATGGTTATATTACATTGTGGATTTACTTAGAAGTAAATGTATTTATAGAATAAATTTAGGCCAAGAATCTAAACCTAAATATGAAGATAAACTAGCTAAATGGGAAATAAGAAAGATCAAGCACATGGGTTGATAGGGATGTCTATTTCTCCAGATCTTAGATTCCATATTGTAGAACTTGATACCCCTGATGAAGCAATGAAACAACTCAATAAATATTTTGGAATTAAAAATGAAATTAGAGCCCATCTACTTGAAAATGAGTTGCTTCCATTGGACCCCAATAATTTTTCTTCCATTGAAGAATTTTTGTCCAAGTTCAAGACTCTTAGACTTCTCTTGGAAGGTGTTAAGGTTAAGAAAGAAGATGGTAATTATCTATTCCATTCTTACTAAGTTATGACCAGCCTACTTTGTGTTTGTTTCCACCTTCCATTCTACTAGAGAAGCCGTTATTTCTCAACGACAAGCCTACAATTCCCCCTCTTTTAATGCCTTTTATGGTTCTTTAATAAGAGAACAAGAAAAATGCTTACATCTTGGTTTTTTTAATACTGGAAACTCTTGTAAGAAAACCTTAGCAGCCAAACAATAACCAAATTCAAATAATCCTAAGAAAAAACATCCTAAAAAGAATGGTGTTAAACCAAACAAGGGTCCTAAGCAATTTCAGTCTCAGAATGAAACAATTCAACAAAATGATAAGGTAAATAAAAACAAAGGGAAGAAGACCGATAAACATTACAACTTTTGTAATCATAATGGCCACTTAGAATCGAAATGATTTAAGAAGATGGAAGCCGTGGAAGCAGCAATGAAAAAGCATAACATCCATTTGGAGCACTCTTCAACTTCAACTTCATCTTCAGGAATAACACTTTCTACATGTGGTTGTCAAGCATCTCGGTCTGGTTATGCACTAAATGTATCTTCTTATTCTCATTCTCATGAGTGGCTCATTGATTCTGGAGATTCTTATCACATGGCCAAAAACAAAGCCATGTTTTCTTCTTTAAATGATTGTAACACCAAAAATATATATGTTGGTGATGATAGATCTCTTAGTGTTGTAGGGACTGGAACTATATATCTAGACAATGCTCAATTTAATGATGTATTATGTGTTCCTACTTTATCCTGCAACCTTTTATCTATATATCAGGTAACTCATTCAAGTGAAGGTAAAATCGTTGAATTCTCACCTCATGATGTTGTAATTAAGGACCAAAGAGATCCTAGACAGATTTTAGCTACTGACGTTGCTGATGATTCTACAAGGTTGTATAAGTTTAACAACTTTGGGTCATCAACTCTTCCCTCAGTATTTGTTTCTCATAATGATAAAGTGAGAAAACTTTGGCATGATCGATTTGGTCACTTAAACTATTGCTCCCTTCAAAATCTATGTAAATAAAATATGGTGACATGTCTTCCTATGGTATCTTGCAGAGATGGTGTTTGTTACGGATGTATACTCAGAAAACATCAACGAGATAGTTTTGAAAAACATACCTCTTGGCACGCCTCAACCCCTTTACAACTTGTGCATAGTGATTATGTGGTCCACTTCTAGTTGTTTCATTCTCTGGTTACAAGTATTTCTTAACTTTCATTAATGATTTCTCCTAACCCGCTTGGGTATAATTCTTAAAACTCAAGAGTGAAGTCTTTAACATGTTCTTGGCCTTTAAGGCCTTTTTTGAGAAACAATTTGGACATCAAATTCTTAAGCTAAGATCTGATAATGGTGGAGAATATGTTAAGAACAAATTCATCAACTTTTACGCTCAACATGGAATTCAATTGCAACATATTGTTCCATATACTCCACAGAGAAATGGTGTAGTTGAAAGGAAGAATCACACCTTAAAAGAAATGGCTAATTGTATGCTTCAATATAAAGGACTTAGTCTTAAATTTTGGGCAGAAGCAATTAACCGTGCAAATTACATAGAAAATCGCCCTCCTACCAAGGTTTTAAAGAATATCACTCCAGAAGAAGCATGGAGCTTAATTAAACCAAATGTAAGTCACTTTCATGTTTTTGGAAGTGAAGCATGGGCACATATTCTAGATGAGAAACATAAAGCCTTAGGACCTAAGAGTGAAACATGTATTTTTGTTGGATATTCTGAAGATGTCAAAGGATATAGACTTCTTCAACATAAATCCAAAAATGTTATCATTAGAAGAGATGTAAAATTTGTTGAACATATATCGGCCTACGAGGCTAGTTCGACGAATGTGCCATATCTCTCTGTCCCTTCTACTTCTAAAAATATTTCTTCTTCAGATGATGACAGTGAGGATGAAAATCCTCCCCCACCTTCTCGAGATCCTCCTTAAGCTCGTCAACTTCCATAATGGGTCTGTGTTACTTGGGATGCAACAAGTGCTCTCGCAGGTGATCCTATAGATCATCATCGTACACGTTCTCAGTTCGATAGAGCCTCTTCTTTATTGGCTCAAGATTCGACGAATTATGATCCTGACACCTTTGCAAAAGCTTCAGGCCATCTATATTGGGACACAACTATGAATGAATAATATCTTTCACTGTTGGAAAATGATCCATGGGACCTTGTTCCTCTTCCAAAGGGACAAAAACTTGTTAGATCCAAATGGGTTTACAGAACCAAGTTTGGACCAAATGGAAAAGTTGATAAACATAAAGCTTGTATTGTTGCTAAGGTTTTTTCACAAGTTGAATGCATTAACTATACTGAAACCTTCTTCCATGTTGGCAAAATGAACTCTATCTGCCTTATTTTTTCCCTTGATGCCTCTTTCAAATGGGAAGTCCATCATATGGATGTTAAATCTACCTTCTTGCATGGGGACTTGCATGAAGAAATTTATATCGAACAACCTCTTGGCTTTATACAAACAGACTCCAGCCATGTATGTCAGCTTAAGAAATCCCTTTATGGTCTCAAGCAAGCCCCTCGGGCTTGGTATGCCAAAATGGATAGCTTTCTTTTAGATACTAGGTTTTTTAGGTGTCATTATGACAATATTGTCTACACCAAGAAAGTGGGTAAGTCTCTTACTTAAAAAGAAGTTTGAAATGATAGAATTAGGACACTTGCATTATTTTCTTGGTCTTCAAGTCTTGCAATCCAAAGAAGGTATTTCCCTTTCCCAATCCAAGTATGCGTGTGATCTTCTACACCACTTTCACATGGAAGACTGTAAGCTAGCGCCTTCTTCCTTTCAGTCTGGAGCCAAACTTTCAGTCACTTGTACTTCCCCTGAAGTTGATGCTACCTTATATTGTCAGCTTGTTGGAAAACTTTTGTATCTAACCCATACCCGTCCTCACCTTTCCTTTGTTGTTGGCCTTATTGCTCTTTTTATGCAAAACCCACATGAAAGTCATTGGAAAGCAGCTAAAATAATACTTCGTTATGTTCGAGGTACAGTTTATTTTGGGATTCATTACAGTGAAGAAGCATCTCCTCTATTGGTTGGTTTCATTGATTCTGATTGGGCTGGTGACCCTGATGATCAGAATTCTACTACAAGTTATGTCTTCACTCTTGGTTTTGGACCTATTACATGGGCTTGCAAGAAACAAAGTGTTATTTCTCTTTCTTCAGCAGAAGCAGAGTATCGTGGCGCCGTAGAAGCTAGTGAGGAAGCCCTGTGGCTTTGTCAGATCCTATCAGAGTTTGGTTTTCAACAGCAACATCGCACTACACTTTGGTGTGATAATCAAAGTTCCATTCAACTATGCAAAGATACAGTCCAACATCAACGCAACAAAACACATTGAACTACACATGCACTTCATCAGAAAGCTCATTCATGACCATGTTCTTGAAGTGCAATATTGTTCAATCGATGATCAAGTTGCAGACATCTTTATAAAGACTCTCACAGAGGAGAAGTTTACTAAACTTTGATTTATGGTTGGATTTTAGGAAGTTTTCACTAAGGGGGGATAGGCTCTAATGCCTCCTTCCTTCTCCTACTGTGTCATATTTGTACATCCTTCAATCCTATCCCAAGTTGTTCTTAAGGGGGATGTTAGGATATTCCGATACATAGGAAATAGTTAAGTATAACTTGGTCTAGTGTATAATTAGGTAAAGTGTGTTTCTTTACTATGTACTTTTTGTAACTTACAATTCGACAGTCATGATATGTTCTAGACATGAAGTGATCGGACAATTTATTCTTTCCTCGGTATTACTAACACTTGATCCATGGCTTAGCACCCGATTGGTCTATGATCTCTATTTAAAGAGCATGGAGGGTCACTTGTAAGGTGATTGTTCATGAGATAAGCCTATGTAAATTTTCTTTCTTTTACATTAGTAAATTTCCTGAAGTGGCCATGTTGGCTCAGACCGTGGACTGTTTCCCTCTTTGAGGGTTTTAACCACGCCGAGAATACTTGTGTACCGATCTGTGATTTGTTTGTGAGCGATGTCTTTTGGTGTTCTATCTAAGGAACTTACCTTGTAAATTCCTATACAATTTTTGTTTTAACATCTATTCATGTGCATACATGAGATCTAAATATAATATCACAACATGCTTCTTCTAACAACATTGTGCATGCATTAAGTATAAGCAAATAATTATCAAGCATGTCAAAATAAATACCCCATTACTATGATCACACGTACATTTCCAAAGTAAAACCACTGTAACCATCCATTTTCATTTAAAGGATACTAGCATCTTAGCTTTGTTTTCCATTCATGTAATTAGATAAAAACTTATTCAAAGAAAGCTAGCCCCTCAACTTCTTCTTTGTGCATGTAACTAAGTAACCTTTCCAATACAATAAATATTATTTTTGTTACTATTATGCATGCAAATGCATGTCCCCTCCTAAGAGAAAGCTATCATAATATATGCTATTATCATGCATGCAAGTTCAAGTCCCTTTTCCAAAAGCATCTTTCTCAAAATAAAACTATTTACAAAGTCTACTGTACCCACAATACATGCTTTCTTACAAAGAAAATGTGTTAATTATTATTTCTTGCATGCAAGACATAACTATTTACAAAGTATATTGTACCCACAAATACATGCTTTCTTTTGAAAGAAAACTAATATGTTAAATATTATTTCTTGTGTGTGGATATATGTATATCCAATTTTCTAAAGGAAATATATTAATTTTTTTTTCATAATTTTTTGTTTTGTTTTGTTTTTTGTTCGTTGTTTTTTTTGTTTTATTGTTTTGTTTTGTTTTGTTTTTATTGAAATATATTATTTTTTATCTCTTGTCATAAGAAAAATTTTCATATATTTTTAATTTTTTGTGTGCAAATTTCACTTTTACCACCATACAAAGACAAACATTGCACAGGGGCCAAAATATATAGATCGTTTTACAGCGTAGACATATGTAACCTCACGATAGAGGAAGCACGTAAGGTGAAGAATTGAACAAGGAGACAGCAAAATGTGCTTGCCCTCCCCTCTTGTTTTCATCTTCGTTCAGTTTTGATAATTGTCAAGAATTAGGTTTTGTATCTGATTCCTAATTTTAATCAATAAAATAATTAGCTGTTAGCCTCTCTCATAAAACAATAATAAATCCAAAAATAAATTAATTAATTAAATATTCCAAGTTAGGAATTTGTGCCTAACTCTTGGGTTGTTCCTCTAAGATAGGAGTTAGTTTAGGTAACTCCTATATTGGTGTGTGTTTGGTGAGAAATTATCTCAACCAAAGGAGAAATTATCTCAACCAAAAGTGTCTAAGATAGCACGCACTATCTTGAGAACACTGTCTCTCATCTATTTATTTGTAACACTATATTCAATTATTTTAATGTATGAAAGTGAGAGAGAAGCATGAAGCTTCAGCCTTTTTCCGCCAATGTTTTCTGTCTGATTTTTATATGTGTTTTTCTGTAATCTCTTTGAGTTAATTTCTCATTTTCAATATGTGGTATCAGAGCAAATGGTTTGCTCTTTGGGAGCAAGAGAGCATTGATGATAACATTATACGAGATTAGATCGGGGACCATCAATGCATGAATGAAAGTAAGAGAGAAAGCCAGCAAGGTTCTGATCTGTTTATTTAATTATCGCTTGAGGACAATTGCATGAGAACTGCGTGTTGTTCTCCCTGTTGTACTCTATCAACGTCTGCTGGAGATCGCAATTCACAGTTCAAGTGTTGTATGGAGCACAACATCACCAGTTTTCCCAACCTATGTTGGGCATGAAGAAAATTCATAGATGCATCAAGCGTTGAATTTTGCTGAACTCTGAATTAAATTGAGAGAACGTATTAAATTATTCGGCCGTGAGATTTGCGTAGTACAGTGCTCCATGCATGGCAAAAACGTAATTTGGAGATTTTATGTAGAGCCACAAAGAAAGAGGACAATCAGTAACCCTCTCACCTCTATTTGGCGCCAGCTTGAGCAAAGAATTTGTTGTTGATGTGGAATTGGGGGCCTTTTGTTGTTTGGCTATGACACAGTGGAATTGGCAAACATGAATAGTCTCTTATTTGTGCCAGAACAGATTGGTATGACTAACGCAGATGCTGTTTCTCAAACACGTGTTGAAAATTAATCCAGATGTCTTGATTAAGAGTTACACGTTAAATATTACGACAGTAAAAAGGAGCTTAAGAAATCAACGTGGAGATCTTCTGCCAGAATATTGAAGAGAAACGTTGAGTCCAACATCCCCGATTGCATAGTTAGCTGCTGAAGAGTTTTCCATTGCCCGGAAAAATAAAAATAAAAATAAAAGACCAACGGTGAGAAAGATTTAAAAGTTAAGTAATATTCTATTGGTTAATATTCAGTCTCCATATATATAGCTGGTGTTTTGTGGAGTTTTTTGTATTAATGAGGACTGATCATGTGGATTGTGTGTAAAGGTGAATTTTAATGATCCGTTGGATTGTGTGAAAAAGGTGAATTTCTGAAGTAGATAAAGTTTTACTTTTTTCACACGTGAATGGGATAGTTTATCACACATGAATTGGAAAAAACATCTAATAATAAATTTTACAGTGATGGTTGTTTATAAGAAAGTGGAGAAACATATAAGTGGAGATTATTGGATATAAGTGAAGTTTGAAGAGATTGAGTCAGTGTACATTTATTTTTGAAGACAAGTTGCTTCAAGGGGCTGTGAGATTGGCATTCTCATTGCTTGAGAAATTTCATTCACGATGTTGTGAAGGTGAAGATTGATGTACTTCAATGTTTAATAAAGAAATCATTTTTTGTGTTGATTGTGTCCTAGATCCGCCCGAAATTGAATAAGGGGATCTTAGGTACACGAAGAGTGTGTTGATAATTGTGCATGCTTCATGTTGTTGCTTTTTGATTTGTGTCTAGTTTTGACACATAAATGATCTCATTTAACACACATAAAGTTCAATGCAAGCAAGCACAACACTTGTAACAAAATAGTTGCAAGGAAGGATAATTAAGCTCAACACATGCATTTGCGTCACTACAACAAATAATCAAAGTTTTCAACATCGACATTCTACCTCAACAAACAAATTCACTCAATACAATCAAGTTCATGAATCTGCAGACTCTAGCATTTCAAAGCAAAGTCTACATCACTACAATCAAGTTAATGAATCTGTAAACTTCAACGTTTCAGAGCACAGTCTACATCAACATTATTGAACTTGTAATCAAACTCAAATTACATTGAATTGTAAGGGTGCATTCTCGGTTGAAACCGACACCCAAGTCTTGAATTGAGTCAAATTGAATTCATTGTAGTGAATCATTGAAATCATTGTAAGCTTTTTTGGGTGCATTTTCGACAGTGTTCGACACCCTTCCTTTAAAGTACAATCAAGTGAGTCCATGAGTTTTAACTCCAAATGAAACAAACAACAAGTTCACATCTCCTGCAAGCGAGCGTGAGTATTCATTCAAGCAATTTGTGTCAAAACTGTACAAGGTTCAAACCTTCAAGTGAGCCAGAGTGAAGATCATTGAAACAACCATCAAAGCAACCAAACAAGTTCAACTCTAACACCAATCAAGCAAGTTGAGATCGACATCAAGCGAGCGTAGCTATTCCTTCAAGTGAGCGTGAAGTCATCAAGTAAGGCAAGTGAGCATTCACACAAACACAATCGTCATCAAGCGAGCGTGAATTCCAGAGTTTAAGCAAGAAATTTCTACAACTCTAGCAAGTGTTCTCAGCAAGTACAATAAGCAACAAATCAAGCGAGCGTGCCATTCAAGTCCCATAACAAACGAGCTTGTCATTCAAGTAACAAAATCAAGTGAAACAGTTCAAAGCACGACATCTACGACAAGAGAGCCTGATTTCAAGTGAGCAAGTTCAGATGGCGCAACATATTCAGTTGTTAAACATTCTTCACAGTTTGATCATCTCCAGTGATGAAGACATGTTGCACATCAACAAAGAAATTCTTGCTGATATTTTACGACATCTACAACAAATACATGAAACCATTGAGTTTCTTCAACTAGAATCACAACTACAAAGAGATGAGCTGCAACAGAAAAGTGCTTCTTCCAGGTCATTCAACCATACAGATGAAGATAAAGATGTTGATTCCAAATCACTCATCCAAACAACTTCAAGTGTCGAAGTTGTTCATGATCAAATTCAAATTTCTTCCAAATCCATCATCAAGCCCTGGGAAGAAATTCAAAATAACAAGAATCGACGAGGCTTAGGATATGTCACTGATGACACCAACTTACATATCCCAGATTATTCCAAGCCAATTAAGTTTGTGAGTGCATGATTTCTTGAACAACTCACCTCAGTAGGTTCTGAGAAAGTTCCAGACAAATAGAATTACACGCAACCTGAAGTTAATGTCCAACCGAAATGTTCTCATTGTCAAAGAACCGGTCATATGGAAGATCAGTGTTTTGATCTCCATCCTTGTTGCCATTGTGGCAAACCCAATCATTCCTCAGAAAAATGTCGCAACCAACAAAAATCAGCCAGATTGAAGATACATTATGAATGGATCGATCCTTGGGAATGGTCATCCACAGTCAAACGGTTATCTCAGTTCTACAACCGACTACAATCACACATAGTGCAGCCAACAATGAACCGATGGTGGTACTCTCATGTAGTTGAACGAGGGAGTACAACAGTGAAACTCTCCTACACCTGAAGGGGGGGAGTTCAAATATATTTTGAAGAATATTGTCTCTCCTTTCAGCTGACAAAGGGGGGAAAATGTCAATGAAATTGCCAAGTGATTGTCAGACTGAAAGTCTCGACAACATCAGCGAAGTAACCAGTGGGCATCTTCATCAGCCAATGGGCATTTGTCATCAGCAAATTCGCTAGTGGGCGATCGATAGCCAAAGCAGCAGTGAGCAGCTTTCATCATAGCAAAAGCAACATTGAGTTGCTTTTCGACATCTTCAGCCAGTGGGCAATCATCATCAGCAAATACGCCAGTGGGCGTTCATCAAATTGTGTCAGTGAACACCGGATGCTGTTTTTTCAATATTAGCGGTCAAAAAATATTTTTTTTTTAAATGGTAAAAGTTATATTGATTTTTTAAAAATATTTATATTAAATAATTTTATAAATTTGTTGATTTAGTATTTGAGTTAAAGAAGCACGATTTAAATTTTACAACAATTAATTAAAATTACAAATTTAAATTCTACAATAATTTATTAGAATCACAATTAATTAAAATCACAAACTTAAATTTTACATTAATTTATTAAAATCACAAATTTAAATGGTAAATTCCACAGTTAAAAACCTCAAATTCCTTAAAACACTAAATTCATATACATAATAAAATAACTACCTATTAAACCACACAAGAATAAAAATTTAAACCAAAAGAACTTGATTCTAAAAAAGTCTAAAAAAATCTCATAATTAAACAACGCCTCGCCATTACGTATGCACATGCACATGTATCCTTGAGTGCGGCGACGGCTCTGTTTAACGAAGTCAACGGCCAATGTGAAGTCCTGAAAATGTCGATTACGGAAAAGGCGGTTAGCGAATGACGAAAAACGTTTTGACAAAGTCTCCTACGAAAATTCGTACACCGGGAAAACTAACGGACAAAGGTCCAAATCTCTTAATCTAATCGTTTTACTTTTATTTTTAAAGGTCTTTCCAGTAAAGTTTCCCTCAAATTGTCTGAATTGGCCTAACAATTAGTTGAAATTATAAATTTGCCCGTAAATTCCGTAACATTTTATTAAAATTTTGATTTTACTTGTATTTAAAAATAATTTGGTAAAAATAAAATTTTATTACTAAAAATTGTTTTGTTAAATTTTCATTAAAAATATTCGAATTTAATTAAAATTTATTTTAAGCACAAATCTAGTCTGAGTTCAGAAATTTTTTCAAATGCAATTTTTTTTGAGTGAAATTTATAATGTTTAGTTTTTTGTTGTATTTTTTAATGCTATATTGAGTATATAGAGAACCTTTGAAATATTGACACTATTTCAAACATTTTAACCATAAAACTCTATTTTTTCAACAACTTTATATGATTATTTATTAATAACCCACATCAAATATTTTATTATGTACAACATTAAAATATTTTCTTATATATATTAACCTAAATTTTCAAATAATTTATTTAAATATTGTATTGAAATATTTTTGAAAAGTATAATGTTTAAATATTTTATTTCTGAAATGAGCCTCTAAGTTCAATTATCTTAATTTTGATAAACTAGTACAACTACATTAAAAATATTAATGTGGTTGATATAGCTGAAAGTTTCATAAATATATAAACAAAACTATTGCAACAAGAAGAATGCCCTACCAATGCACACATTTAGGTGATTAAAAGGTTACATGTCAACTTTAACTTATATATTAATTTTTCTATCTAATTAGAATATGAACTTATTAGAATTGGAATAATCTCAAATCTCAGGAAATTGGTGGGGAGGGGCGGAGACGAGGGGCACCAATATAATTTAACTTGAGAAAAAAAAAATTACACATCTTGTTGTAAAATGGACCATTTTACTAAATAAAATTTGATTATTTGAAGACATTTAAGGAAGAAATCACATTGGTAAAATGAGGCTAACACGTTTCCAACCAACCTATGTGGTTCATCATCCGAACAAAATGAACAATCAGAACGTAGCTTCAAGTTAAATAAGGAGTTAGGACCATGTAACAGCTATACAGGGGCAACAACTAAAAAATGACTATACTTTAACGACTATAGGGGAAACACCTAAAAAAACAACTATTTTTGACTGGATAGGAAAAATGGGACAAATTATTATTATTTGTTAATAATTAATAATAAAATAATAAATCAAATATAGTATATAATTATAAGCCTATAATTATAAACAACCCACTTGACCGTCATTTTTTTTAAATAATAATTAAGTCAAATGAATTAAATGTAAAAAAATAATAATATTGAGATAATCTAGTCAAATAATATTAAATAGATATATTATTTAGTTATAAATTAATTATCTTGGTATAAATGAAACGTGTTTATGTCCTAAGCTTATTTACAATTATATGTTTATAATTATAAAAATAACCAATATGACCCTTATAAGTCAATTTCTTTTTTCTTCAAATGAAACACTTATAATTAAGCTAAATAAATAATATTAAATTATTTAAGTCAAATAGATATACCATTTATTTATAAATTAATTATCTTGGTATGGTTATTTAAGTATAAATAAAATTTGTATTAATATATATATATATATATATATATATATATATATATATATATATATAAATTTTTTTGAATAATTATGAATTAAATTTGAACGTATTTTAATTTTTTATTTTTCTAGATTGTAGTTGTCTAATTTTTTGTTTCATAGATAGTAGATATAAATGTACTCTTATTAACTAATTAAAAATATAAAAATAAAAATATAATATTTTTTTTCTTAAGTAGTAGATATAAATGTACTCTTATTAATTAATTAAAAATATAAAAATAAAAAGATAAATAAATAAATGAATTAATGATTTTTATTCTTAATTACTTTTCATTTCCTTTGCTCTTGGAAAAAAACAAAAAAAAAGAGCAAACCTCAGAGGGGAGAAACCGAAAAAAGAGACAAGAAAGCAACTGTTCATTTTTCAACCTTCGTCTCTATTAAGATTACTTGGTCTCCTCTCAATTTCGACCTCTTCAATGCATATATGATAATGCTTATTTTTCTTAGCATGCTCTGCTAACCTCGAAGAGTGGGTCCTTCCGTGCTTAATATCCACAGCTTGTTCCTTAATCCTTTGATTAATAGAATGACCGGTTTCACTAATGTATGTGGAACAATGATCTGTTTCACCAATGTATCAAGTTCCATAGGAGCATGGGTTGATATAAACACCCTTCATATCCTTGGGGTCCAGCTTATATTGGTGTGCAGGGAGCCACATGACACAAATATAATTTTTTAATTGATGTGTAGGGAGCCACATGACACAAATATAATTTTTTAAATTTATTAAAAATCAGTGCAACCTAACAAACTCTGTAACACACTACAACCACTAATAAACATTAAAAAAAAAAACATATGCTAAACATATTCCCTTAAAATCAATTAAAAAAAAATCTATAAATCATCCACCTTAAATAAACAAAAAATTATAAACATTAGGCCATTTTCTTTTTTCAAAACTCCATATTTATTTACCATTTCTTTTTTCAAAACTCCATATTTATTTACCATTTTTTTTTTATTATCACCTCTTGAATAATTTTGTCAAATTCCAATAAAAACACCCTAACATAGAATAATTGAAAAAACGCAATTTGCAAATCATCTGCGATTTACTCAGTGGGAACTGAAAACCTGGTCAATTCTAAAACCGGTCAAATTTGCGATTTGTTTGAACCTCGTCACTGGACTTTTTCTAACCGGCCGGCCATAGAAAAAATACTTTCATGTCCATGGGTTAACTGTCATTTCCATTAATACATTTCTTATTCTTTTAATAATTAAAAACTCCACAGCGATCGAGTCCAAACTTATCAGTCAACACCTGCCCACCTTTTTAAATTCACATGGGTCAGATTTTATAAAGCATGTGATAATAATAATATACGCATTCCAGGCCGTGACCACCGTCACGACTAGCAGTTACAGAACGAACGAATGTTTCACGCGGATCCCTTCCTCCCTTTCTTATATCATTGCGAACATACTCTATATATATCTCTGTAACTTGTACTCGAATCCCAATTTCCAGCTGTTTATATAACGCCCGATTTCTATCATAATCCCACGCTGTGGAAGTTGTTGAACAGTTTGCAGTCAATCAGATCTGCTAGAAAACGTTTTTTCTTCTTTAAATAAGTCAGGGAGATTCTAACAAGGACCCTCTGCGAGGCAAATGTCCGGAGTTGGTGTTAGGAACGCAGAAGAAATGGCCACAAGAAACAGTGGTGGCGATGCTGTTGAATTTGAGCAAGAAAGGCCTTTACGATCGATGAAAAAACACGATCACGATGCGGCCGAGGCCGGGACTCGACCCTTGGTCTCTGAGACACAGCGGCCGCAGCCTCTCAGCCGATTGCAGAAACGGGCGCCGGCTAAAATGCATTTGAAAAGACAGTCCCCGGATTCGATGGGGTTATCTTGCAGGACCCCAATTCCTTTCCTATCTCCAATTCCTTTCTTATCTCCGCTCGTGCTGTCGTCATCGGGAACAGGAGATGTTGACAGGTTGCTGTTTACTAAAGAAACTGTAGGAATACAAAACCTAAGAGAAGAAGAAAGGGTCGTTAATGCTGTGATTCCGACGAATGGATGGCAGCACCCAGCGGCGCCATTTGTCGCCGAGAGAATCTGCTCGTTTTCCCATTGTTTTGCCGATTTGTGTATTCAAGAGCGTTATTGTTCATGATTCATTTGTGTATGGATGGTGTGTTACTGTTGTTACAGGAATTTTCAAATTCGATTATTGTTTGTTGACATTGATTCACAGCTGGCTAGCTTATTCAGCCTCCAAAATGGTTTTTATCTCTCTGGTAAAATATATCTATAGTTAATATAGGTTTGCCGTAAACAAATTTCAGATGCATCTCTTACAGCCTTCAGAATTTGCTAAGTGAGGAATTTGATAGTTTCTGCACAGAAATTTGGGTTGGGGCCAGCTTCTTAGATACATTATAATTTTTTATCAGACTTTTCTGGAGATTTCAGTGCGTTCCCATGATAAGCGGGATCAACTGTCAATATCCTGATTACACGTTTAATTCCTGATCGCTTAAGCTAAACTTCAATAATCAACATAAATGTACTCTTAAAAATAGTTTCTGCTAAACACAAATATGTTGCTCTTAATTCTTTTTTCGCTTAAACTTACTTTAACATTGAACATAAATGTACTCTTAGAAAAAGTTTATGCTGAACATAAATATGTTGCTCTTAATTTTTTTTCTTTCCCATATTTGATTCCATGGCTAGCTGTTGCAGGCTTGAGAAGATTGTCAATTCACTACCTCTTTTTAAATACAATTATTGGAATTAGATTGTAGATTTCTAAATATTTTAGAAATTATATTTTCACATTTTTAAAATTTACAATAAAAATAAAAATATATAAAATAGATTTTCAAATTGTGGTAACTTAAACATGAGTTACATGAATTAGAGGTTTATTTTACAATAAGCTTTTCAAAATTTTAATTGCTATATTCTATACAATATAAGGTAGATCTTACTTAAAAATGTAAACTTAAACCTAAACACAATATCAGTTTAGGAAACTAAAAAAATATGGTAAATAAATAAATATATAAATAAATTTAGAAGTTTGGTAAATGAATAAAACCTTTATTATATACTTACTTTAGAGGTAAAGTAAAAATATAAAAATAAAAATAAACTAGAGGTATGATAAATATATAAAATCTCTTTGTATATTTATTCTATAAATCTCTTTATATTTACAAAAACTCATAAAAAAGGTTTTATTTGGGTGAAGCCTATGAGCCAAATACAATGAGACAAATTATTATTAATAACATGAGCCAAATTGTTTGTTAAATAAATAAATATAAAAAAGGTATAAAGAGTTATGATAAATAAATAAAAATATATCAAATATAATTAGAAAACAACCTCTAATTATATACCAAGCCTATGGGAAAAATACCATGGACCAAATTATTATTAATACCATGCAAAAAAAACATTGTTAACCCTAATATTAAAAGATTAATATTAATATTATTCTTAAATCTAATATTCATATTAATATATTATATTATTAGTATTATTAAATTTAATAACTTTGGATTAATACAATATTAAATTTGTTATCTATATATATATATATATATATATATATATATATATCTATATATATATATATATATATTAACTCTAGATATATATGGGAAGGAATAACAAAGACATAGAGTGATAGAGGTGGAGAGATAGGGGGAGTGACGAGGGAGAGATGGAGATAAACTTAAGGAAAGGGGAGAGGACAAATGAAGAGAGACGAAGAGGGAGATGAGTGAGACAGGTAGAGAAGGGTAAGCGAGGGAGAGGGAGACATAAATATGGAGGTGGGAGAGAGAGATGGAGAGAGTGGGGGACATAGGGAGAGGATTGGAGGGCAGAAAGAGAGGGAGAGAGAGAGATAGAGATGGAGGAAAAGAGAGGGAGGTAGGAGAGAAAAGGAGAGAGAGGAAGGACGAGAGAGAGGACTCGAGAGATAGTAGAGAGGGAGGGATAAAGAGATGGAGTTGGAGGGGGGAGAGGGAGGGAAGAAGAAATAAATAGAGAGTGAGAAGTGAAGAGAGAGAGGGAGTGACAAGGGAGAGATAGAGAGAGAGTGCATATGTTTAAGGGTGAGATAAAGAGACAAAGAAGGAGAGATGGAGGGACAGAGGCATATAGTAACAGATTTAGAGGGTGAAGAGAGAGAGAGAGAGTGAGAGAGGTGAGAGAGAAAGGGAGAGAGAGAGGAAGCGAGAGAGTGGAGAGAGGCTGGGAAAGAGAGACGAAGACAGAGGGGGAGAGAGAGGTAGGTATGAATAAAGAAATAGAGAGAGAAAGGTGGAGAGAGAGGGGACAACCGAAGGGAAGAGAGATAGTAGCGGAGGGGGGCGGCGGGAGAGAGAGAGAGAGAGAGAGATAAATTGGAGAAAGAGAGCATATGTTTTTGGGGTGATATAGAGAGACAAAGGGAGATAGAGATATAGATGGAAGGTGAAGGGAGGGAAGAAGAGAGAGATGGAGACAAGGAAGGAGGGACAGAGAGATTGATAGATATGGAGTGAGAGAGCATGTGAGTTTGGGGGGTGAGATAGAGAGATACATAAGGAGAGATGGAGGGAGATATAGATATAGATGGAGGGGGGAGAGAGGGAAGAATATTTCTTGCACTAGATGCATTGAGGTTCCATTCTGGAGGTCAGGAGAAAACTGAATATAGGAGCAGCCAAGCTAACTAGCCCCAGGCTGATGTGTAAAGGCAACCAATCATGAAAGTGTCAGGATGATCACGAGGTCAGAGCGGGCCCTGTCCGGAGGCTGTAACCCGAAGGTTTTCTTTGTAATCCCTTCATTCAATCGAGTGGGTGAGAGGTTTTTTTTTTATAATCCCTTTGTTTATCGTGCCAGCTACAATGAGCGATACGAAGGCTCCCATAAAACCCTTTCCCTATTGGGTCGGGCTATCATGTGATAGGCTCGTGTGGCAGTTGGCTGAGTGGAACATTCAAACAAGACAACCCAAAATAATTGTAAACACACACCATTTAAAAGGAATGGACCCGGGTATTAGGAACTAGTCACAACGACAATCACATGATGTTGAGGATGCAATGGTTCTTTACGGTTTGGCTGTAATGCCTCCCCTTTGGTTCATTTACTTGAACGACCTAAGCCATGATGATTCTATTATTTATTGGGCCATGTATTTCTATCCAATGCTTGGCTTAGGGGGGTTATATGAGAAGCTTCGATTAGAGAATTGGTTGGATTGGTCTATATATGTTTAGGGGAGGAGAAAGAGAAATGTAGTGTTAGGGTTGAGAGAGAAATATGTCTGTGAAAAGAGGAGGCATGTGGAATGGGGGGTGGATTTATAATTAAGGATAATTGGAGTTTGAAATATATTTGAATATTTATAAAAAATATTTTGTGGAATAAATAAATTTTATAATTCTCTTAGAGACAAGTATTGAGAGGCTTAGTTTTTTTTTCTTTATTTTCTTTTTTCCCCTTTTAAAGATAATTATGATAGTTCGATGCAGCTATAGACTTGATAGAGTCTCAATCGAGCTTCTATTTAACCAAACCCTCTATCAAGCTATTTGAAATTTGAATTTCAAACACTCAATCAAACATTTTAATTCTCTGCAACACCATTTTATACCCTAGAGGACTCCAAGCAAAAATTGTCTTTAAGTGGGGGAGTTGATCATGTTGGATTCAGGAAGGAACCTTATATCCAATGACATAAGAGGTTGAAATTTTCGAATTCATATGGTATTTTTTTTATCTAATTTCTTTTAAACATAATGCTTGATTTTTTTTTAATAATTTTAAAGAGGTTGAATAAAAGATCAATATATACAAAACTATTTTTTTCAAAAAATATCACTATCTTCATTTAAGAGTCCTATTCAAAAGGGTACTCTTGGTTTTTCAATTTATTTAAATAGAGTCCTATTCAAAAGGGTACTCTTTGTTTTTCAATTTATTTAAATAGTTGAAAAAAAACTTAAGTGAACACATATGTCTACAGAATGCAACTTTAGAAAATAATAAAAAATATAATTTTACATAAAAATATAAAATTTTGATATGAAAAATTTAGCTCTTTTCGTGTGCATCATGCTCATATACATATTTTTTGAAAATTACACATTTTAGACTAAGTTATGCTATGTGAACACACACATAACCCTTAAGATGAGTGAAAATTTGCAAGGACGAGCATTTCATTTAATGGAAAATTGACATATTATAAGGCACTAAATATTTTTGCAAAAAATATCATTAGGACAACAACATAATTCTCCACAATTTGTATTTTTAGTTTGAGTTAAAATTGACAGTGCTTATATGAATTTTGAGGGTTTCAATTTGATAAAAGAGGAAAAACTTGAAATTTCATCGCCACATTTCGCCCAAAAGTGTAACCCATCTTCACATTTTGACCCATATATATAATCAACCTATATATATAGTCAATATTTTTTAAAATATTACATCTCTCTCTCTCTCTCTCTCTCTCTCTCTCTCTCTCTCTCTCTAAATATATATATATATATATATAACAACTCCAAATTAAATATGAAAATATTGACCAAAAAAAAAATGCCAAAATAACCTTAAAAGAAAAAGACAACCAACTAACATCAAACATCATCTGAATTTACCAAGGTATGATGGTCTGGACCCGAGCCAGGGGATGTCAGGGGCTTGAATTTTTAGTGAACATGTCCCTCCATTTGAGCCATTTGAGTTTCCAAACAATTTATATGCTCCTGGATGCACTACATTCCTCTCATAAGCTGACCAATTTATCATTCATCTCTCATAAGTTTCGTTGAATGTGATTTATGAAATCAATAGTGTCATTATGATCATCTTACCGAGATCATTTGAGTTGTTCTAAAAAACTACTTAGCTGCCAAATGAAACTAGCACTATCTTCCGATGAAGAGGCAGTGCCCACTCAGGGAAAAGGTGAAGAGAGCAGTGGGTCCATAGTTTCTCCCTGACACTACTTCAATGGATGTTGCTAACCCAAGACACCCCTCGCCTCTCATCCTCTATGTACCAAACCTTATTGAGGATGCATGATTAATGCCCACCTTATACATTCACATCCCATAATGAAGGCATTTCCAATGCACTAGTTGTTCTAAAGAACTAGTTTGGAATGCCCTTCTATCACTTTAGGGATCACCACCACCCAACCTTCCCTTTTCCAAAGCCTCTTGCTCGAGAGGCCCTTAAACTCCACCACTGAAACCACCCAAAATTTCCAAAGAGAAACTACTACACTGCTACACAACTCGACTCTAGTGCTAGATACCCCCACCAAACATTCCAAGAGAGTCACAAAAAGATCTTCTTATAAATTGTAGAGAACTTGGAGATAAACCAAATCCCAAATGCTTGCGCCAAGCAAACCCTCCTAAAAATGATTCCCCACTTTCTAGTTAACCACCAGATGATCCAAATTCCCTATAGAAAACAAAGAAGGTAAACCATAAATCACCTTACTAGGCAACCACTCTACCCCAACAATCCTAGTTGGAATAGAAAACAACATTAACACACAATTAACCAATTCTAAACACATTTCTAGGCTTAAATTTTTTTACATGGTGTGAATGACCCATAATAGTGTCTTGGTTGAGTTCGGATACCTTGATTAAAGACTAAAGACAACCTACTCGAGAGAAATTCCACTGCTTATCTCAACTCCTAATATCCACTTAATCTCACCTAAGACCTCCTGCATTCAGTTCTTCTTAGGGCCAATTCTTCTCAAGATTCTCCCTTCCACCCCCGATTTGAGACTGAAAGCCTTCCTTGTGGAATTCCTCTCCAACTGCAATCTGCAAATGAATAACTAGCCGCTAAACCACCGTCCCATTATACTATAATGCCTCAACCACCGTATAATGATCCACCACCAAGGAATGAAGAGTCTCGCATAAATTCCCTTAATGGCCACTATTGTAGCTCCTAAAGACAACCTCTTGGTTGAAAGTATAATAGTGCCTAAGACATCTTGATGAGTGCTTCAAATATCTACTGATATTTTCTATTACACTCGGTATGTTATTACCTTTGAGATGTAATTATTTCAGAACATTCCTTAAGAGGAGAACCACAAGATCGAACGCAAAACATGACTCATAGGAGCATTAATATTTGGCTTTAGTGGCCAATATCATATACACGTGCAATTTTATAGGTCATTTGTAGTATACCAGATGGAAGAAATAAAGAGGAGAGAAAACCAAAACATAGGGCTTAAACCTAAGAATCTCGTTCATTAAATTTCAGCATGAAACATATGAGAAGGAGATTTAATGAAGTGCTGAGATACATGGAGCACATTTTAAGGATTATAATTCATATCAATTATAGGCATCTTTAATCAACCTTAGACCTAAATGAATCCATAATTCCATGAAAACCATATCCAACAGCTACTATTACATGTAATCTGAGAAGAAGAGTGAAAACATATGGAACAAACACAAGAGGAAATGCATACTGCACATTTAGATGAGCTAGAATTGCCAATTTTTTTTGTTAAGCTTCCAAAGAGCATACATTTCATGGACAACTTGTAGAGCTTCTCTCTTGCAAAAACAAAATTCCAAACCTTTGGTTTGATATCATAAACTTTTTATATAGGGCCTCTGAGGGAGAGCCCATTACAAAATATTCCTTCTTGAGAAATGATCTTTGAATAAAATGAAAGGTTTGTAACTGCTCCAAATACATATGTTTTGCCTTTATCAAGCTTGCTTCAGTCAATCTATTTTACATCATTGTTAATGAACAAAAATATGAGGTTAGATGAAATATCTCTCGGTAACCTTGGATGAAAATGGATGGAGTTAGAATTTTTTTACACAATTTACTCGGGGGTAACTATCCAAATTACTATTCTAGACTACTCATCAACCATTAGATATTATCTTCATCATTACATAGAGTAACTTTATTAGAGGAATAGTAAGTTTCATGACCATTAACAACCACTGTTGTTACATTTTGATATAAACTTTATGATGTAACCTTGCATCATTTTATTGATTCTTTTAACTAGATTAGTTAATCACACACTTGATATTATAAACATCTGCTTATGCAAGGAATCCACACAATAAAAATAGCACACCAACCAACCACATCATTAGATACCGATATTCCCTAGAAACGTCGTAGGGTGAAAACCATCAAACATTTAATTTTATTATTAAACACTCGTGAGGGTGTCCACACCACACTTATAATGGAGTCCATCCCTTAACCATTGCCATAAAATATTACCAAGAAATGTCATTTAAATACAAAATATATAGCTAAAAGTTATTACATTCATCATGATATCATTTACCCACAAATCTTGATCTTTATATCTTAGTGGCCCGGTTGTTTCTTAGTGGACCATCCTGCATCTTGCACTCATCTGCATGGACCATTAATTATTTACCTGCCACCATGTTGATCATAATCTATCCTTTGCACAAATCACCATCCTTTCCTGTCATTACTGTCATCAACAAGCTTTGGTACCATGATTAGATAAAGTATTAATCAACCAATAATCGGTCTTTAAAAATGATCTTTACGCCATAAGGTGTTCCGTTTGAGATGAGCCCCCCTCCATGCCACTATGTACAATTGTGAGCCCTCAGATCACTTTGTTAGACGATAAACGTAATAAAATCCATTCGATTATTATCAACTCAATCGCCAAACCGCCAAACTTCCATGACACGCGCTATCATATCAACCACCTTCACAACATAACGATTACAGTGGCTAGGTTTATCATTCTTATGTATTTAACATCATGCTATGGTTTTGAATGGTTATGCGAGGCTCTGGGAGACGATATTAGTAGAAGCAAGGGCAGGAGTCTTGTAAGGGTTTTTGAATGAGATTGTTGCACCGTTGTTTTGATCTGTTGTTTTATTGAAAGGGAACACATTTGATCGTAGGAAACCCATAGGTTTTAAAAGCCCATTATCTGTGATTTTTCCGAGAGAAGCCACATTTTTTTCATTTGTGTCACTACAAACCCAATTTGTGATTTTTCCGATAACCACTACCTTTTTTTGTTTGCATCGCAGAAAAAACTTGCCATTTCTAGTTCATTTCACATCTTTGCACAAAGACAACGCCCGATTTGTGTAGAGAAATAAAAAAGCTTTAGTGTGTCCATGTAAAACCATTGTTTGCATGATCCAATCTATGCTTACATTGATACAAAGTAGAGGGTTTGATACAGATGAGGGACCCTCCTATTTATTTTCTCTACAGTTCTGGTATCTCCAAAAATTCCCCAGTTTTCCCAAGCAAGGTTGGCCCCATGGTTAATACGTGGTTAAAAATCGAAAAATAGTTGTCTGCCTATGCAATCCAAACCTAGGGAGGATATGCTAGGTCTCAATAAAAATTGTTTTAACCAATTTCTGGATGACATTTGATATTTTCCTCAATTTTTTTAGCATATCAAGAGATCACAAGAATGTTGCAGATTAAGGTATTTAAATTATGTAATTTGTTTTGTGTCAAAATATCAGTGATTTTTTCTCGAAATTTATTTGATTTGTCCCTTTCGAATTTATTTTCCATCCAACACTATTTCTAGAAAGACAAAATCTCCCTTACCTTAAATATATTTATATATTTAAATTATTATATATTTTCTTGATTTTTAATATATACTTTTTTTAGGTTTTTAAGGTTTTTGAAAGTATGGTGTTTTTTTAAGTTTTCAAATATTTTAGGATTTTTGGAATAGTACACGAAAGTGTTAATACAAAAAAAAAATTGGAAAAACATAAGGCATTAATGATGTTTTCTTCATGTTAGTGGGGTAGAGGAATAAAAAGAAATTTGCATAAGAAAATTAATGGCCACATATTTTATATAAATTATTATTTTCAAATATTGAACTTTATAGGGTAAAAATATTATGAAAAATCAGATTGCACTAAAAAATCAAACTAAACTTCTAATAATTATATATAAAAAAATATTATATAATAAAGGAAAAAGTGATAGATTGTGTAATTACTCAAAACTATAGTGATTTTTTTCCCTTTAATTTGTTTTTTAAAATGGATTATTATAAATAATAAAACTCTTTAATTTGTTTTTTAAAATGGATTATTATAAATAATAAAACTTTACAAAATGGGCTTATGATTTAAAGGGCATTGATCCATGTTTCCATGTGTATTAATAATTACATAGTGACTTTTTTCATTAAATATTTGTTTTTAAAAATGGATTATTATATAAAAATGGATTATTATAAACCATAAAAAAATATAAGATGAGTTTATGGTTTAAAAAGCATTGATCCAAATTTCCAAATGCTTTAAGGGATTATAAGATGAGTTTATGGTTTAAAAGGCATTGATCCAAATTTCCAAATGCTTTAAGGGATTTTCATTTTTATGGTATAAAGTGAAAAATGTTTCTTTGTTTTTGTTTTTTTGGTACTTTCCAATACCCTTGATTTTGTTGTTAGAGGATGGAATTATTGTTGACCGTTAGATCATGATTATAGGTGTTAGGTGGAGGTAAGGTGGGTAGTTTTAAAACGGTTACTATGACGTGTTCCTCTCTCCCAATGTTAATGCTGTCATTTCTCCTTTGCTGGGATGGATCATGGATTCCCCGAAAGCCGTCAAATACATTAATGCCCATCATTTTGCTGTCTCGTAGGGAAGGAGGTTCGTAGAACTCGTCAATGGTAAAGAAAGTGCCATATATCAGATGGTCATAATGATTCCTGGCAAACTATACCTCCTGAGATTTTTCTCTTCTTCAACACTATTTAATTCCAGTGGCAGATTTATTAATGCTTTCTCAAGAACCTCTATACTTTATCCCACGTTACCCAAGTAAAATCTGTTCTTTTCAATTTTGTCCGTACCAGGAATGATAGTGGCACTCGAAGGTGGGAAATCATATACATATGAATTCTCAGGTACATAATAATCACAAGATAATAAATGTTTTCTTCCTTGTATCAACGAAACCTTTGAAGATTCCACTGCAACAGCAAAGTGCACAATTTGGGCGGAGTCGTTTTTAGTACTTTATACACCATGAAGTTTCTATTTGAATCTTGTTTCAGAAATACCCTTCCCAACAGTGAGATTACTCCTATCAGGATGAAAGACAGTTGCTGTGGGAATTAATGATCGTCAACATTTGTAGTCGAAAAATTTCGGGACATGGTAAGAAAGGGCCAGAGCTCGATACTCCATGGCAAAGGAATAATCAAGAAATTAAATTGACTAAAATATTTATTAATTTATGTAAGATTAATTTATTATTTTACTGATTGCTTGATATATATATTAAAATTTTAAAATTTTAATAGCCCCGAGGGATAGCTCAAATGGTGGAGTTCCCGTTGATAGTACTCTCTCAGTTTGGGAGGTCACGCTCAAATGGTGGAGTTCCCGTTGATAGTACTCTCTCAGTCAGTTTGGGAGGTCACGCTCAAATGGTGGAGTTCCCGTTGATAGTACTCTCTCAGTTTGGGAGGTCACGGGGTCTAGTACTCTCTCAGTTTGGGAGGTCACGGGGTCAAATCTCCTCGACGCCCTCGGGGTTAGGCCCGATCTGGCCGAATGGCAGTTCCCTTCGGGTGGAGCTGCCCCGATTATCTACGTGACCGTAGCGGCCCACCGCTGGTGCCCCGTGAACCACACAGAAAAAAAAATATTAAAATTTTAATTTTTATACCATAATATGTATATGGTTTGCCTATAACTTACAAGTCATTGTCTTTATATCACATATGATAACAGAAATGGATTTTTCAACGTAGTTGTTTCAATTTTCCCTTTCAGAAGGAAAAGAAGATCACCTCTGTGCGAAGGACAACTCTAAAAATGAGCACCATTAACAAATCAATTTATGGTCTTATTTTATGAGTATCACAGAAAATATTTGGCCACCTATGAACTGGAAGGAAATTTTAGACAAAAACCAAATGACAACAAACACTAAATGGCTCTATGTTCTATGTATTGTGTAGCTTTCGCTGACAATTAAAAAAGTTATAATGCATACTTTATCATTTCCCTCATTGTGTTGTTTCTTATTTTATTTTGATACTATACATTTCATAGCTGCACCCATTTTATATTAATGGGACATATAATTAAATATGACAATGCATCACTTGGTATATAAAAGCATTTCATTAACTCTCTATCGCCTTTATTTATTTAACTGTAATTTATAAATTTTTTAATTTGAAAAGTATTCATTATTTTGTATTTTTAATAAGAAGTGTGGTTAAAGTAGGGAATCAAATTTAGTTCCATTCTAGCATTAGCGGGTCAAAATGAGTTGCATTGGAATTTTATTAGTTCATGTTTAGGTAAGAAAATCTTAGCTTTCCCCAAAGTGTTTTACATATCAATTTGTCACATCTTTGTGTTATTTAGGAAATCTGCAAATATATATATATATATATATATATATATATATTAATTAGATTTATTTCTTTTAATAAATTTAAATTTCTTATTTATAGAATTTTTTTTGAATGGCCAATTTTTTTATGATAATATTTTATTCTTTTGATGTGTGATATTTTATTTTTTATTATTAGTTAAAAAAAAAATTTAGTGACTATTTTGAAGGTTCTAACAATGGTACTACAGTAAAAGAAGACTTCAATTCTCATCTCCACTAACACTCCTCTACCACCACAATTCCCATCACCATTCACATGTTTTTGTTTAATGGAATATAATTTAAATTAACAAGAACAATGTCATAAGCAACAAGGTGTAAATTAGTAAAAAAAAAACTCATATTCAAGAAATGCATACGTAGGAGAAAGAGAAGAACAAGTAGATTTCTATTGAATTCAAGAACAAGTAGATTTCTATTGAATTCCCTCCCAGGGAACCTAAACAAAATTCACATAGGCTAGGGGTCAAAATTGTGTGTTTTCCAAATTATTTTCCCTTGCATGAGGTGAGACAGTTTCATGGTTCAAGGGTTTGGTTAACCGAGTCTGGGTTTGGTTAACCGAGTTTGACACAAAGTCACACCGGGGGCTAGTGCTTTCTATCTAAAAATTTCTCCACAAATCTTCTCTGGACTTTAATGCTTTGGTTCTCATTGGATTCTCATCTCCCTCCATTTCATTCTTTCTTTCCCAAGGCTTCTATAAATATGTTAGCTTGTGGCTAGGCTTGCTGAACAAACACAAAGAAACCACAACAAATGAGTGGGGGCAATGTCAAAGGTGTCGAATAAATCTTGTTATTAGAGTATCAATTAATACTATATGCCCTACATTAGGATCAATGCTCATGTCTCACCACATTTTTGATGGATGTACCAAATTGTGTGAAATAAGCATACAACCAGAAATCTCTCTCACTGGAAGTGACTCGTTATTATCCACTATTCGTTAAATCTACCTATTTCCCTATGGAGGTTAGAAAGGAAATCATTAAGTCCTCCATAGTAGGACTTGCAATTCCACAACTGAACATCAATGAATATCAACGTGATGATATTCTCTATCAGTTGATTCCCATCATAGTCTCAACATTCCCTCACTTGATCCCATATCCATGACAGGATTTATGGTGTTAACTGAATCCTATGGATAGAAGCATGATGGCTCATTCTATAGCCGCCATGAGTACTACATGCAAGTTTTCTAGATGGACAAGGTTTCATTTATCTAGTTGGAAGTGGGATATAGGTAAAGTGGTGATAAATGGGTATACAAGCTTGGTGTTACATTGAAAGGTCTCTACTTTCATAGTTTACTTTGTTCCATTCAGAGTATAATGAGTCAGACATGTACTATGAATAACAAAAAGTCTTTCTTTCCCAGGTGCCTTGCCTAACACCTATATAAGAAGGTATTGAATAAGCAGAGATTGTTTGTCCTTGGGATGGGAGTCTGTTCCTCGTTCTTTTTCCAGGAGTTTTCATCCACTTCAAGGGAGGGAACAACATTTGATATGAAGGACTCTGTTCTCCGAGATGGGATCGAGAGAGGGTTGAATCCACCGCAGCATGGAATTGCACTATCCCCACCAACCAGACAAACATGGATTCAACGAGCTATCATAGACCTCCTCACTTCTATCCCTTCCTTGGCTAACATGAATTTGATATTTTTATTATATAAATAGGTTTTTTTATCAAAAACATTTTACACAACACACTCTGTGGTAAAGCATATCTTAATTTCTGTAGGAACTCATATTCAAACAAATAACAATCAACATGACTGTAATATTTTCATGTTCCTTGATGATTATTATCATATGTGCTCACATGATTTATCAATGTTTGTTCACGTAGGTGGAAGTATGGATGAGGGAAGGGCATGCCCTAAATATTCTTATGTTTTGTGCAAGACGAGCTCGACTGCTACTCTCCAATATGAGGACACTGGGTGGGCTTGGGACTGATGTTCAACAATGAGTAATCAGTTGCTTCAATGGATTTTCACTAGATGTATTTCTGGAATAGGTAAGTAAATGTTTGAATCAAATATAATGAAGGTCAAAATTAATATTCGTTAGGCTTATGTGGATTGGGGCTAACTGTGTCATTTCCTCTGGTCTTGTAGAGAGCCAAAGAAGGATAAATTTGCACCTAAGGAGATCAAAGTTGTGCTACTACACACCGCAAGCTGTCATATTGCAATATAGCCTAAAGAATGTTCATGACTGCAGAATATGTATATTATGACATGACTTCTCCCATTGCTCTGACTGAACTAATGTTCTTGGAAAATATAAAATTAAGCTACTTATAGGGATGGAAATTGTTCACTAATGTCAATATGGGAGTTTTTATGAGTAATCATACAAAATCAATAGGAGACCATTCCATGATTGCTCCAAGTTCTAGATTGAGCATTGCTATAATATGTTCCAATTTTGATTAGACCTATAATTAAGAGGTCTACTTAGAATTATACATCTCCTTCATCCCCAAAAGATGGAAGTTTGACATCTAAACATATAAGCTAGGAGTAGATTGGTGTCTTGGGAGTTCCTGACAAGCAACATCCTTATTTTACTTTCCCTATGTATTGTTGGTTTTCTTCATATGAGAAATGCAAATAGATGGTGATCTTTATGTAAACAAGAGTTTGGCAATTGCAATCCTTTGCTTTCTTAAATGAAACTACCATTTTTTCATTTTAATACTCGATAGAATGTACTTTCTAGATGGAAGGAGTCGAAGGTAAAAATAATTCACCTTCTTGGAAAGGAACTAAGGAATCAAGTTCTTCAGGTACACTCTAGATACTGTCTCCTAGTTGTGTTGTTTCTATTAAGTTTTGGATTAAACTAGTGCACTTTCCCCCCTTCAATCTAAGTTCATTTTTTTTTTTAATATTTGGTTTGCATTGAAGGTGAAGGTGGTCAATATAGATACTGTCTCCAAGTTGTGTTGTTTTGATTAAGTTTTGGATTAAACTAGTGCACTTCACCCCCTTCAATTTGAGTTCAAAACCTTTATTTTTTATATTTTGTTTGCATTGAAGGTGAAGGTGGTAAATATTGTTGAGAACCTACCTTTTATTGTTTTCCATATCAAGAAGTGGGTAAACCTATTACTGGGCATTTTTTTGCAACATATGGTTCAATTTTTAGTTTAACATCTATTCACATGGATACATGAGATGTAAATATAATATCACAACATGCTTCTTCTAGCAACATTGTGCATGCATTTAAGTCTAAGAAAATAATTATCAAGCATGTCAAAATAAATACCACATTACTATGATCCTTCTCGCACCAACACGCGTTCATTTCCAAAGTAAAACCATTGTAACCATTCATTTTCATTTCCAAAGTAAAGCCACTGTAACCATCTATTTTCATTTAAAGGATACTAGCATCTTAGCTTTGTTTTCCATGCATGTAATTAGATAAAAACTTATTCAAAGAAAGCTAGCCCCGCAACTTCTTCTTTGTGCATGTAACTAAGTAATATTTCCAATACAATAGATATTATTATTGTTACTATTATGCATACAAATACATGTCCCCTTTTAAGAGAGCTAACATAATAGATACTATTATCATGCATGCAAATGCAAATCCCTTTTACAAAAGCATCAAATGCATCTTTCTCAAGATAGAGCTATTTACAATGTCTATTGTACCCACAAATACATGCTTTCTTCTAAAAGAAAACTAATGTGTTAATGATTATTTCTTGCTTGCAGATATATGTATATGTATTTTTCAAAGGAAAATTAATGCATTTATTGCATGTAATTACCTGTTTTCCTTTCCAAGGTCTAACTTCCTCTCAAGAAACATACACTAACTAGTTCAATTTTCGTGCACACAAATACACGTCCATGTTCTCAAAGGAGAGTTTAAACATAATAGCCATTAAACAAGTGTTTTAGTTTCAATAATTCTAACACAATTAATCCATGTAAATATATATTTTTATAACACATGGTTGTTCTTTGTGCATGCACTAGATAGTATTTTTTCTTGAAAGGTCTAATGCATACCCACACATTTCTCTTTTCCAATAATTTAATACGATAATGTATGCAAAATCTTTTAATTTTCCACTAAATATATTAAGAATTTTAATACAATGGATATTATTATTGTGCACATACTCTTATTATGAGTCTATAGGAATCATGCTAATATCTCCAAGAAAATTAACGATCTATTTTTTTTTCATAATTTTTTTTATTTTTTTAATGAAATAACTTATATTCTTTTCTTTTTCATAAGGAAAGTTTACATATATTCTTAATCTTTTGGGTGTGGAAATTTCACCTATGTTTTCTTTCCAAGAAATATGCCTTTAACCTATCTTTTACTGTCTTGCATAAACTAAACAAATATTTTCAAAAACACTAACTCCCCAAAAACACATATATATCCCTACAATATTTTAATACACAGAAACTTTGCAAGGCTTTATATTATTGCGCATCAAAATAAAGAATTTAGTTTAAAGAACATAAAAAATATTAGCCATACTTTTTTGAGCATATAAACAAAGAAACTTTCAAAGAAATTAACTTATCTTTTTCGGTTGTATGACCCACAAACCATCCAAAATAACTCTTTTAGAATTGGGTTTGAAAGCAGCGTTATAACATAAGGCAAATTTCTTCACATATTTTGATGATGATGATGATGATGGTTAACGTCCGCTGAGACCAAGCATTGGTCTATCGGACCTAAAGAAACAAATTATTTATTTTGATTTAAGATTTTATTCCTATGCTCAAAAAGCTTGGAGAGAAGCCTTCCAAGCTCACTCTAATTTTGACATTGTAAAAGGCTAGGAAGGTCAGTATTGTAACAAAGATTGTGAAATTGAGATCTAATGTGGTTGTACGTGGGGTACTCTAAGAAGAAGTGGTTTTCATCCTTGATGTTCATATTCTCACATATATGGCAGATCCTTTCCATCCATGGTGTTTTAGGAACTGCCCAATGACCTGTTTCACTATGGAGCTCATGAGAATTCGTTCTAATCTTTGCTATATTAATTTTCTTCTTTGAGTTAGTTAAAATAGAGAGATACTTTTGATCTTCTAGGGTGGGGTTGATGACCTTCTTATAATAACTTAATTTTCTTTTAGCCGCTAAATCTTTCTCACACCACATTTTTTCATTGAACTTAGAAGTAACGGTATCTTTATGCCACTCCCGATTGAACCTTAGGTGGTTTTCACTGGAATTTAAAGCTAGCTTAGGAAGTCTATGATCGCCTACGTTATTGAGTTTGTGCTTGTACAACAAAAACCTAATCATAGCTAGGCTCTCAATAGGGGAAAAACTTCCTTCTATAAGGAGAATAGGATAGGGTGTATTACTTTTAATTTTCAGGTTATAAATTATAAAACACTTCTGGATTTGCTCAATCTTTCTCCATGATTCTCTAGAGATGCTGCAACTCCAAACCTCACAGCCATATAAGATAACAAGAGCGACTAAAGTTTCAAAGAGGAACTTCTTTTTATCCCACATTATGAGATTTGTTGTTTTACAATTATTTTCAAGACCAAAATAAGCTTTCCACCCACCATTAATCCTTTTTTCAATGCTATGGTTCCAGTTGAGCTTGTGATGAATATCAATTCCTAGGTACTTGTAAGAATACACTTCCTCCAAGTTATTATTGTCATACATAAAATTAGCGTAAGTGTCCTTGGATTTGATAGTCATAACTTTTGTTTTTTCAATGTTAACAGTCATACCCATGGTAGAGCAGAAATCCTTAAGAAGCCCGAGTTGCTTATCAAGATCAGATGGGCACCTTGCGAAAAGAATAATATCGTCAGCATAGAGAAGAAGGATGAGGACTATCTCAGCTAAGATTGTGCCCACACCCTGCTTCGTCTAAATAGCCTTCGAGCTTATCGATGTAAATTCCAAATAAATCGCCAATGCGATTATCTCAAAAAATCCCCGATACAATTTAGAATGCCTCTTTTTATTCAAATGCTCTAGAGACTACTCTTTGAGTGAACACAAAATTAAAGAATAAAAAAGAAACACCAACCACACGGAGCCACAGTACAAAGACAAACACCGCACAGGGAACAAAATATATACCAACCACACGGAGCCACAGTACATAGAACGCTTCACAGCGTAGACATATGTAACCTCACGATAGAGGAAGCACGTAAGGTGAAGAATTCAACAAGGAGGCAACAAAATGTGCTTGCCCTCCCCGCTTGTTTTCATCCTGGTTCAGTTTTGACCAATGTCAAGAATTAGTTTTTTAACTAATTCGTAATTCTAATCAATAAAATAACTCGGCGTTAAAAATAATATTTTCATAAATAATAAACGTAAATAATATTTTCATAAATAATAAACGTTATATTATATTAGATGGGCTCAGCGAGCCTCTAAACTGAATTATTAAAATTATAAATTTAATTTATAAGCTCTACCCAACTAAAATAATTTTATTTTTTTGTTAAAACATTAAGTAATTATAATTACTTATGTATTAAAAATAATTATATATATATATATATATATCCCCTCTTAAATAATTTTGTAGAATTCCAATAAAACACCAAAACATATAATAATTGAAAAAACGCAAGTTGCAAATCATTTGCAATTTACTCATTGGGAAATCAAAACCTGGTCAAGACTAAAACCCTATATCTAAAAAATGTCAAGTCATTAATTATGCTATATTAATATGTTAGAAGGTTGATCTCGTTTGCACCTCGTTACCGGACCTTTTCTAACCGTTCGGCCATAGAAAACCATTAATATTTCTTATTCTTTTAATAATTAAAAACTCCATAACGATCGAGTCCAAAGTGAATCCGTCAACACTCGCCCACCTTTTTAAATTCACATGGGTCAGAGTTTGAAATGCATGTGAAGCAGTCACAGAACGAACGACTGTTTCACGCGGATCCCTCACTCCCTTTCTTTCTTATATTATTGCGAATATACTCTATATATATCTCTGCAACTTGTACCCAAATCCCAATTTCCAGCTGTTTATATAACGCCCGATTTCTATCATAATCCCACGCTGTGCAAGTTGTTGAACAGTTTGCATGCAATCAGATCTGCTAGAAAAGGTTTTTTCTTCTTTAAATAAGCCACAGAGATTGTAACAGGCACCCTCTGCCAGACAAATGTCTGTTGTTGGTGTTAGGAAGACAGAAGAAATGGCCGCAAGAAACAGTGGTGACGACGCCGTTGAATATAAGCAAGAAAGGCCTTTTCAATCGATGAAGAGACACGACCACGATGCGGCCGAGGCGGGGATTCGACCCTTGGTCTCTGAGAGCGAGCGGCCGCAGCCTCTCAGCCGATTGCAGAAACGGGCGCCGGCTAAAATGCATTTGAAAAGGCAGTCCCCGGATTCGATGGGGTTATCTTGCAGGACTCCAATTCCTTTCTTATCTCCAATTCCTTTCTTATCTCCGCTCGTGCTGTCGCCATTGGGAACAGGAGATGTTGACAGGTTGTTGTTTACTGAAGCTGTAGGAATACAAAACCTAAAAGAAGAAGAAAGGGTCGTTAATGCTGTGATTCCGACGAATGGATGGCAGCACCTGGCGGCGCCATTTGTCACCGAGAGGATCTGCTCGTTTTCTCATTGTTTTGCCGAATTGTGTATTCAATACCGTTATTGGTGATTATTCATTTCTCTATGGATGGTGTGTTCTTGCTCTTGCAGGAATTTTCGAATTCAATTATTGTTGGTTGACATTTGGGTTTGGGACCAACTTCTTAGATATATTTTATTTTATGCTGAACATAAATATGTTGCTATTAATTTTATTTTTCCAATATTTGATTCCATGACTAGCTGTTGCCGGCCTCAGAAGATTGACCGGCCTCAGAAGATTGACAACTCACTAGTTAGTACAATATCCACTTCTACCACTTTTTGAATAAAATGGTTGGAATTAGATTGTAGATTTTTAAAATAAAAAATAAAAAATATAATAAAATTTCAAATTGTGATAATTTAAACCTTTAGTTAGAGATTATATGGATAGATATTTATTTCATAGTTTGAATTCAAATTTCAAAGTTTCATAGTATATACTCTACAGACTTGCATATATATATATATATATATAATTTAGATATTGTGATCATTTTGTTTATAAATTATTTTTAAATTTTAAATAATTTCTAATAATTCTAGATAATATCACAGTTTTATAGATGCAATTCATCAAAAAAGACATAATCTTCTCATAAAAAACTTGAATCTATACTCTAATATAGCTCTTTAGTTTCAAAACTTATTTATTGGAAATTTTTATCTAAAAAAATACATATTTAGAAAATCACCCTTCTAAAATTATTTATGTGATGTGTTTAAATAGAAATATATTTAGAAAATGAGTGATAATCCACTTTCACACTTTTTTTTCTTTTCCAGTTCTCTGGCTTTCCAGCCCTCCACAATAAGAGTGAAATTGAAAAATGAAAATTTTCCAATTTCACAATTGCTTCTATTTCCCTCCCTTTTCTAAATACACTCCCACTACCTTTTGTGTCCAGACATTATATGCCCACAAAATCTTATCAAAGCTATCCTCTCATAGAGCCAAAGCATATCTATGCATTTGATCTCCGAGCAAAAAATCGAAACTCCTAGAAAACATTCTTATGTTTAGTGATATTGCTTTCTTTGAAGAGTGGCTCAAATTTCATGAAATTATTAGCTGTTAGAATCGAATTGACGAATATTTAAACTTTTAATTCTAATTGGAGACTATGGTTTATTTCACAATAAGCTTTCCAAAATTTTAATTTAATTATTCCAAAATTTTAATTTAATTAGTGGAATATGTCACAAGATTCATACTAGTATGCATAGATCAAACATTAAAATTTATCTCCAAGTTAGTTGTGCTCCTTTAATTAATTTATCGTGTTAATCAATTAAAGAAAATGTAATGTCAACACAAGTTATTTAGACATGTGGTATTGATAGAGCCATGTATTTGTATGCAACAGAAAATGTAATGTCAACACAAGTTATTTAGACATGTGGTATTGATAGAGCCATGTATTTGTATGCAACGTTTGGCTTTGGAGGACTATATGAGAAGCTTGAATATGGTGGATTTTAAGAAGATGTTTGGAATATTCCTTTTTGGCTCCTCCCACTTAAGATATTAATTAAACATTGATTTCAGGCATAAGGGCAGAGAAATATTCATCGTGGCAGAATTGGTTGGATTGAAGGGAGCTTTGAGACAAATTTCTTGGAGAATGTGAATTATCACAAGTACTAGTCATCTCCGTACCCAACCTGCATCAGGATCAAATCTCTCTCTTGAGGTGTGGTGTGAAAAAATATTTGATCCCTCTCACCTCTTGGTAGATCTGGAGTTAATATGGAACTAGGCAGGTTTAATTATTAGCTTTTAAATATTCCATATTAGAGAAGAATACCATGGTAAGAACCATGGGTTAAGAATACCATGGTAAAAGCCACGGGTTGGAGTTCAAAAATGTTAAATAGGACATTGCAACATGTTTAAGGGTTATTATTTTAATATTTTATTTCTCTTGTTTGGTGAAATAGTAACCATTAAATATTTTATTATTAAAACCTTTAAGTCAAAGTTTTTCTAATTAATCTTTATTTTAAAAAAATATTATTTTAATAATCAATCTCTGGGAAGAACTCACTTGCATTCCACCATGTCTCATTGTGCATCATTGATCTTGTTTGTTAGACGATTAAAAGAATTTTAATCCTTAGATCATCATAGGCAGTGGAGATTCAAAAACAACTGTTTGGTACGACCCAACAACCATATATTGTTTAAAACATTAGCACAAACATCCAATGATGGAAGAGGGTTAGGGTTCCCTAATTATTTTTCACATTTTATTGAAATGTTGGACCAATAGTCCAAGGTTTCTCTAGGGTTTCCCTCTTTCCAATTTCGAGCTCCCTTGATAGTTGCAGGGGAGGTCAAGCGAGTGACTCTTTGAGGTAATACTTTACAGTTTTCCAATTCGATTTCTTCATTTCTTTATAATTCATTTCACTGATTTCAAGGCTACAAGTTTCACTCCAATGATGAAGAGAAACTGTACACACAAGCAGGCATCCAATGATGAAGAGAAACTGTACACACAAGCAGGCAGAATCCCTTAGTAGGAGTAGGCATCGACACTTTAGGTTTTGTTTTGAAGTAGGGAAGAAGCAACAATAACAAATTCTCCTCTTGGATTGGCAATGAAAAATTCTTGTCTCGGTCTTTGCCTAGATTGTTAATAATGTTGTATGAGATCTAAGGGTTTTGTTTTTTTGTTGAATTTATATTTCTACTAACCATGATATGGGTTTGATGCTGAGGATTATGGCAGTGTACGCATTGCATTGGTCTACATTTGTTTAGGGGAGGAGAAAGAGAAATATGGTGTTAGGGTTGGGAGAGAAAGATGTATGCTAAAATATGAGGCACGTGGTATGGGGGTGGCAGGGCTCCCAACGTAGTAGAAATGAAGGAGTGGAAAATTAGGGTTTTCATCATCAAATACCTGTGGCTGGATTCCTTGTCATCTTTGTGGTTACACTATTAGTTAACATTTAACAATAATTAGTATCCTAAATCTCTAGATCAATCACGCCGTGGTGGTGTTCATTAGAGAATCAAGGACTTGCCGAGGTGGAGCAACTAGCGGTCTAGGTGAATGAGATGCACTGCCAATAACTGTAATCAGAAAATAATAGCATAAACTCAATGCAAGGAAATTCAAGGTGGTACCTACTCAGTTAAATTAGTAAGTTGAGGGGAATCATATATACCAAATGCTTCCTGCCTATTCTTTGTCTACCTTTATAGTAGTGGATGACTAGTCAACCAAACTGATGGGGATCCCCTTTAATAATAACATCTATACTGGAAATCTAAATTAGTATGATGAGTTTCCCTTAATTGTATATTTTGGTTTGATAATACAAAAGGTTAGCAGAGATAGAGACCCTCAAATCTATATACATATGTTTTGACCAACCTAACGTTAATATACTTGAATATTTCTTGGTGGCCAAGATCTCAAAGTAATTTTCCCAAACAAATGCCAGTGAAGAAACAAAACAACATAATTTTTTTACTTCTTTCTTCTATGCTACTCTTTCCTATGGTACTGCCTTAGGATGTTTCCTTTGCAACATGTGGTGCAATTGTTAGTTAATTCTCTTTCAATTAATTGATTAAAGGTTGAATCTCTACAAATTGTTTTTATACCATCGTAGATCCATCTTAGCTCCTGATCTACCAAGGGTAAGATCAAGTTTCCCAAGATGCAAACTTATTTTTGAGTGCAAAACTTGAGGAAAGGCTTCCATCTCTAGAGATTTGATTCCTCTCAACTCTTGGTAGATCTAGAATTAAGATTGATATATGTTGGTTTTGAGAAACATACTAATAAAATATTTTAACTATAAGGAATTTTTTTATTTTCACTTGTTTTATTTAATATCTACATAGATGACATTGAAATATTTCAATTGTAATTCACATTCTCCACAGTAAAATGTTAATACATGCCCCCTCATTTTCTTTTCAACTATGGTTTGCCGTAACTGAGTGGTCGCTACATCCATGGGTAATAATTCAGACATATCCACTTAAAGGGATCTCCACCTAAAGGGATATACACGTTGACTTATCTAGTTGGGCCTAACCCTAAGGGTGTCAAGGAGAATTGACCCCATGACCTCCCAAGGGATCTCCACCTAAAGGGATCTACACGTTGACTTATCTAGTTGGGCCTAACCCTAAGGGTGTCAAGGAGAATTGACCCCGTGACCTCCCAATATATATATATATATACTCCATGCTTTTACCTATATATATATATATATATATATATATATATATATATATATATATATATATATATATATATATAGATATATATATATATATATATATATAGGTAAAAGCATGGAGTTGGGTTACACTTTTTGGTGAAATCATGGAGCTGAGTTACATTTTTTGGCGAGAGAGGGCACGTTTGGGTGGAAAAAATGATGGTTCGATCGAGCCATTGAAGTGCTCGACTCAATCGAGCTCCTCGAGCATTAAAAAAACTACTCGATCAAACATTAAAACTAACTCTCTATCAAGCTCTTGGGTAACCCAAGTTTAAAGCTCAATTGAGCCCTAAAGCTCCATCAAGACTTGAAGCTGAAAATTTTAAAATTTATTTAAATATCAATAATGATATTTAAAGCTCGATTGAGCCCTAAAGCTCCATCAAGACTTAAAGCTGGGAATTTTAAAATTGATTTAAATATCAATAATGATATTTAAAGCTCGATTGAAGCTGAAAATTTTAAAATTTATGTATAGATCAATAATGATATGCAAAAAAAACAAATTTAATTACTAATTACATTTGAATATTTTTTTTTTTTTTAAATTTGGCAAGACTACATCTTCAACATGTCCAATATATAGATAAAATGTGAACAGAATTGAAAAGAAAGAGATGTAGCTCTCAGGCCTGCACCTGGAGACTACACTCACCAAAACAGAGAGATCACTCTCGTACACTCTATTATTCATCAATGAAAGATTACATCATTAAATACAATACTAGGAATTAGGAAGTTGCACCCAAACCCCTAAACTTTAGGAACTAATCCTAAACTAGGGAGAACGTTACAACAATATAACCATTTTCTCCATTAATATAAAATAATATTAATTATTTTTTAACTTATATCACCTCAATAGCGCAAAGAATTTTGAACTAATGACTTCACATCAAGGAGTTCTTAGCACATGATCACTAATGACTTCACATCAAGGAATTCCACTGTGTCCAAGACCCCATGGACAATTACATTTGAAAAGATAATTAACAATGGTGTGGATTAATTTCTTATTGCATTTCTTGTTTCGGTATATAAATTTGAAAAAATGATTCTATCCCAAGAGCAATTGAAATTGTAATAGTAATATTTTTATATTTATAATTTGGTAACTTAAAAATTAGTTTTTAATATGATTTAAATTTTCAATATTATAATTTAAATAATAAATTTATTATAAAAATAATTTAAATAATAATTTGAGTAAACATAAGAAAATTTATCATTTTAATTTAATAAATAGTATAATTTTTTATATGAGCAAGTGTAACTCAAAAATGTGAATTTGGTGTGGCTGGAAATGTATGTTTTATAAAATTTACTTCTCTTGGTTATATATATATATATATATATATATATATATATCATGAAAATAAATTAGTGCAATAATAGTTAACATAGTTGTAAGCTATAATTAATATAGTTGTAATGGATGCAGTGGTATTGCTATTATAATTCTCTCTCAATCCGTAAAATGTGATTGCACTCAATTGCGTATGCAGTCTACACAAGTGCATAATATACATAGAAATTTGTATTCTTGACTTAGTTTTCCAAATATATTTTTAAAATAATAAAAACATAAAGAAATCATAAATTTTAAAACGTTATTCGACTAATTTGAATTTGATGAATCTATATTTAAATGTATTATGAAATTATTTTTAAAATTAGTTTAGTTTGTTGTTTTATTTATTTATTTATTATAATTTGATTTATTTTTATTGAAAATTTCTACATAAAAAATTTATAAAATGATTAAGTATAAAAATATATTATATTTAAAATCAAACCAATAAACAAATTATCAAAATTAAAATATTTTATGCAAAGTTATCTATTTATTATTATAATTTTTTTCTTGATAAAATAAAATCAAATTTGGATTTATAATTAAGGAAAATTGGAATTTGGAATATATTTGAATATTTATAAAAAAAATATTTTTGTGGAATAAACAAATTTATAATTCTCTTATAGACAAGTATTGAGATGCATTTTTTTTTAAAGATAATTATGATAGCTCAATTTAGCTATATGCTCCATTGATAACTCCATCGAGCCTCTATTTAACCACGTTAAGGCCTGGATCGAGGATTTCTTAAACCGTGGATTGAGCTATTTGAAAAATTTGAACTTCAAACACTCAATCAAGTGTTGGATCTCGTTGTTGAGGGCCTAAAAAGTAAAGTTTTAGCTCCTCTTTTGTAGAATTCTTTGCAACACCATTTTGTACCCTAGCTGACTCCAAGAAGAATTTGTCTTTAAGTGGGAGAGTTGTTCATGTTTGAATTAGGAAGGAACCCTTTATCCAATGACATATGAGTTACGAATTTTCATATGGTATTTTTCATCTAATTTCTTTTAAACATAATGCTCGAATTTTTTTGAACAGTTTTAAAGAGGTTGAATAAAAGATCAATATACACAAAACTAAAAGTTTTCAAAAAATATCACTATCTTAGTTTAAGAGTCCTCTTCAAAAGGGTATTGTTAGTTTTTCAATTTATTTAAATAGTTGAAAAAAACACTAAGTAAACACATGTGTCTGAAAAATACATTGAAATATTACTTCACCAACTTCAAAAAATAATAAAAAAATACAATTCTGCATAAAAAATAAAATTTTAATATGAAAATTTAGTTCTTTCCATGTGGATCATGGTCATATATATATATATATATATATATATATATATATATATATATATTAAAATTACACATTATAGATAAGTTATACTATGTGAACACATATACCTCTTAATATGAGTGAAAATTTGCAAAGATAAGCATTTCATTTAATGGAAAATTGAAAATTTTTGCAAAAAAATATCATTAGGACGACAACATAATTCTCCACAATTCGTATTTTTACTCCGAATCAAAATTCACATTGCTTATATGAATTTGGTTTCAATTGGATAAAAGAAGAAAGACTTGAAGTTTCATTGCCACATTTGGCCCAAAAGTGTAACCCAGCTTCATACTTTCACCCATACATATAATCAATATTTTTAAAAATATTACATATCAAGCAGCCCCTCTCTCTCTATATATATTTAATTATTTTTATTATTAATATTTTTTAAACGGTTAAATATAAAATTCACAATAAATATTCAAAGAATTAATAAGAATTTTCTCACTTTCTTTCTATATGTCTTTGATGTTAAAATCTTTTGCTCAACATGAATATTGAAATATTTAATTTACAACTAATACTAAACTTTTCTTGTTTATTAATATATTTTAAGTCTTATATATCAAATCCATATTAAATATGAAAATAAATTACATATTTCTAAGTTTCCTTAGAAATGAGAAATGAAAATATAAGAATATTTATTTATTTTTTTAATTTAAAACACTGTAATTTTCTCTATATAAAGTTGATATACAATTATATTATTTAATATAAACATCCAAATATTTTACTTATAGCTTAAAGTAATTTTTTTTTATTAATGTAATTTTATTTTAAACCTTATATGTAAATTGAAGATTAAATAAATTAGACATCATCAATCTTTCAACTCCATATTAAATAGTGAAAAAATTACATATATTCTTCATATTTTTTTCCTTACTTTCAACTAAAATTAAAATAAAAATTGGAATATTTTATTTAAAGTGAATATTAAATTTTTTATTATTATTTTTAATTGCTTAATTAAAACATTCCATTATGAGCTGAACGCGGGGAAGCCCAACAATAGTTTCTCAATTGAAATTTATCAATAAACTAAAATGAAAAAAGAATTATCCTACAAAATAACCTTTACAATTTTAAATCAATAGTTTATTTATTTATTTATATCATTTTAAAAAGCTATACTTGATACATTAAATTGCATTGGTTTAAATCTACCTCATGAAAGTATAAAATCGATGTTACCTCTACCCTATGATTATGAAAGTATAAAATTGATGTTACTTCTACCCTATGCAATTTTAGAATTCGATGTTACCTCTACCCTATGCAATTTTAGAATTCGATGTTACCTCTACCCTATGTTTAATTAATGCAAATAATTTTTAATTAATCATTTTAAAATTGATATAATCATTGTTTAATTAATGCAAATAATTTTAATTAATTATTTTAAAATTGATATAATTATTTTTAATTGATCATTTATTTTTGACATAAATGTAATTTTTTACTAACGAAAACCAAAAATTAATTATTTTAAAAAATAATTTTTACAATTTTAAAAAATATATAATTTTTTTATTTAAATATTTTTAAAAAGTTATACTCGATTTAAGATGGATCTAGATTAGTTTATTTAATATATTTTTCGTTCATTTCTCCAAGTTCTTTATGCTAAATGTTTCTTTAACTTTTTTTGAAAGTTTTCAAATGTTCTTATATCACCCATCAAATATTAATTTTTATTTATAAAAAGTTTGTATCATTTTTTTTCGTAAATCAAAGTTTTCTATTCATTCAAAAGGAGTACATCTCCTTATGGCATTTTCCAAAAACCAGTTAGCTTCACTCTTACTAGATTTATTTTCCAATCGATGCATATTCAAATACATAACAAATTTGTAGAATGACAACGATGTACAAATATTGACAAAAAAATGCCAAAACACCCTTAAAACCCAAAGAAAACCAACTAACATTAAACATCACCTGAATTTATCGAGGCATGATGGTTTAGACCCGAGCCAGGGGATGGTGGGGGCTTGAATTCGTAGTGAACATGCCCCTCCATGTGAGCCATTCGAGTTTCCAAATGATTGAGATGCTCCTAGATGCACTACATTCCTCTTCATAGGTTGACCAGTCTATCATGCATCTCCCATAAGTTCCATTGAATGTGATTCATGAAATCAATAGTTTCATTATGATTAGGTTGATCGCTTGAGTTGTTCCAAAGAACTACTTAGCTGCCAAATGAAACTAGCACTATCTTCCGATGAAGAGGCAATCCCCACTGAGGGAAAAGGCGAAGAGAGCAACAGGTCCACAGTTTCTCCCTGGCACTGCTTCGATGAAAGTTTCTAACCCAAGAAACTCATCGCCTCTCATCCTCTATGTACCCAACCTTTTTGAGGGTGCATGATTAGTGCCCACCTTATACCTTCACATTCCAGATTGGAGGCATTGCCAATGCACTAGCTATTCCAAACAACCAGTTTGGAATGCCCTTTTATCACTTTAGGGGTCAACACCACCTAACTTTCCCTCTTCCAAATCCTCTTTCTTGAGAGGCCCTTAAAAGACACCACCAAAACCACCCAAAATTTCCAAAGAGAAATTGGTACACTGCTACAGAGCTCGACTCTAGTGCTAGATACTCCCACCAAATATTCCAAGAGAGTAACAAAAAGCTCTTCATAGAAACTGTAGAGAACCTCAAGACATAAAAAATCTTGAACACTTGTGCCAAACAAACCCTCGTAAAAATGATTCCCCACTTTCCAGGTAACCACTAAACAATCCAACTTCCCCATAGAAAACAAAGAAGGTAAACCATAAAGCACCTTAATAGGAAACCACTCTACCCCAACAATCCTAGTTGGACTAGAAAACAACATTAGCACATAATTAACGAATGTAAAAAACACTTCAAGGATTAAATTTTGTTCCTGGTGTGAATGACCCATAAGAGTGTCTTGGTCAAGTTTTGATATCCTGATTGAAGACTAAAGACAACATACTCCTTGAGAAAAAATCCACTGCTTAGCTCAAGTCTTGATATCCACTTAATCTCGCCGAGGACCTCCTGCACTCGGTGCTTCTTAGGGCTAATTCTTCTCAGGATTCTCCTTTCCAACTTTGGTTTGAGACTAAAGGCCTTCCTTATGGAATTCATCTCAAACTAGGATGCACAAATGAATAACCAACCGTTAAATCCCCCTCCCATTATACTCTAATTCCTCGATCACTATCTAATGATCCACCACCTACTCCTTTGGTACAACATGCCAAGCAATGAAGAGAATCATGTAAATTCCCTTAATGGCCACCATGAAGTGGCTTGGGAGTACACACCTGTTGGAAATAATACTGAGAGGGGGGGTGAATCAGTGTTATTAGATCAATAATTTAATTTTCAAAAACTGATTTGTATACGCTACTTCGGCTAAGTGAACTAGCGTGTATACGCAACTGTAATTAAGGCAACCAGCGTATATGCAGAGATCTTTTGATTTACACAAATTATCATGCATTAAACTTTAACCAGTATATTAGGAATTCATTAGACAATGCAGTAAAAGCAGAATAAAGCATCACACATAAGCAACACACATGAACACCAAGATATAAGGTGGAAACCCAATGTGGGTGAAAACCACTTATTGTTGTTGTCTCTGTCTTCTTTTAATAATAAGAAAATCTGTTTACAATTTTTGTACTGGTGTAGACTTATACCAGTACGTAGGCTTCTACCTACAGAAGGCTACAACCTTCTCTTGTTCTCCAGCTTCTGCTAGAAGGGAGCTACAACCCCTTAGCTCTTGTACTAGCCGATATGTTTACTAGTACATAGGTGCTGACCTACAGAAAGCTACGACTTTCTTTCTTCTTCTAGGGACCTCGTTTCATAAATTTTCAGACTGGATCCATCAACACCATCATAAGTGTAATTCAATCATCAAATATATCTACATCAACTAATCACCTTTTGAACCAACCACAACTGAATCAATCAATCACTTTGACAACCCATCAATCTGATCATTCAGAATACTGTCACCAGACTACAGTAACCAGAACCCAGAACTCTACAACAGCAAACAACAGCAACTAAAACATATTTTATAAGGTATACGCTACTTTCATGTGTTGAACCTGCGTGTATACACGCTTTTCTCAAAGCCAACCAGCGTATACATCTGCAAATATTAATTCATAATTCTGTAACTATTCCAGACTTCAGTTATACCCAGATCATATCATTTACAAAATAATATATGCATCAGTATTCAGATCTAGAATAATCATGAGCAAAAACACATAATGATAGTTCATTTTACGCCTTAAGATCCCGATCCATCATTAGATCTAGTTCCTCATCATCCGCTAAGGTTCATCCTTGGATAAGATCCAACAATGCACCATAACCCAATAACTTGCATACTAGATCTCACACTTCATTAGATATTCGATACTTGCACACCATGGCCTAATGAACTTCTTCTCCTTTTATAGTTTTAGGACTTTCTCAATACCATGGACCAAAACCACTTAGGACCAATACCTTGGACCAAATACCTAGGGTCAATACCTCAGACTAGATACCTTGGACCAATACCATGGATCAAAATACCATTGACCAAATACTTCAGACCAAAAAACTTAGTTTTCCAAGGTATACATGCTTTTCCTTTTGTGAAAGTGCGTGTGTACGTATACGCGACTTGTATATAGTGAACCTGCGTGTATACGCAGCTTGGTCAATGGTGAACCTATGTATACCTCTCTTTCTTCATTCTGTGAAGACTGATCTATAATTCTTTGTTGTTTACTTGCTATACTGTGATATTTTATTTGCATTCTGTCACATCTGATATATCTTCTGTAGATTCATCTAGTTACCATATACAAGTGAGTTGTTCTGCTACAAGTGGGTTGCCATCAAGTACAACACATGCATCATAATGCCAACAATCTCCCCCTTTGGACTTGATGGCAACCATGTTGGTGTTGATTACTGCAAGCTGTAGAAATTGTTAGAGATAACAAGCAACACCAAAATACTCTCCCCCTTTGACATCAAGGGCAAAGGCCGGACCAGGATATTCTCCCCCTTTGATATAAATGGCAAAGGGTGTTGAAAAATGTGCAACAAGAAATGTTAAATTTAGAATGTGCTAAAAATAGACCTGCTAAAAATAGCATGTCTAAAAATAGCAGTTTTTCCAGTGAGGTCATTGGCCACATTGGGTGAGAGGTGAAACTACTAAAAATAGAAAGTTCTAAAAATAGCATTTCTGGGTCCCTTCCTATTTATAGCAGTCCCTAGTCTATCTATAGGAAGTAAAATTAATTTTGGTCTTAACAGCAGTTGGAAATATTAATTAATTAATCTCCATGAGTTAATTAATTATGGAAATTAAACTTGAAGTCTTTGTGAGATCATGCAATTATTTTCTCCCTTGATTTAGGAATTTATCCCTTGATTAAAGGAGATGAGGTTCAGTTCTATAATGAGAGAATCAGTTGACTTAGTTCTATCTAGTCAAGTCTAGTTAGATTATTTTAACAAGTTGTTAAAATAATAAAATATAGTTTGTTAATGCTTGCATGCATGTGACAACTATTATTTTAGATAACTGAGGGTTCCCTCATGGATAACTGATGCATGTTAGTTCTGTCAGAGACCCAGTTGAGATCAAATGTGGGACAATGTACTATCAGATGCTTGGATATTTCTAGTAAGTATTCCTTGCATGGAGAAGGATCTATTATAGGAGATTGGAGGACTTGTGGCCTATATATTGAGGCCTAGGTAGTCCATGATTTTCATCTTCTAATTGAAGATCATCAGAGTGCAGAGAGAGTAGGATAGCTATTGAGCTGATTCTTTTTGTATTGTGAAGAGGATTTCCACTTGATTGATAATACATGGTTGGGGTTTTATGCTAGTGCTTTCCCCTGGATATATCTTGTGTTATGTGTTTGATTTCTCCATATCAGTTATATGTGTTCTTATTGATGTTGCTCATGTTCGATTAAGCTTCCGCTAAATTGGTTGTAGAAGTAGATCAAGTATTTTGCTTTAGTTTATTGCATGATCAAGTGATCTACAGTGGGAAATTTCTACATGGTATTGGGGCTAGTTGATTTGTAGAAAAAGTTCTACATGCTATCAGAGCTAGCTGATTTGTAGAAAAATTCTACAAAATTCTACATGGTACCAGAGCACAGGTGATCAAGCAAGAACAGTATACTAGTAGGAGAAATTCAAATTTTATTATTCGGGATATAGATCTCAAGTTCTTATCACATCTATTTCATTGATGACGTTCTATGGTTTGAGGCTTGAGTATGCCCTTGATGGCAGCTCAAACTATATAGCTTGGAAGGATCGCATGGAGGCAGTTTTGGAAGATAATTGTCTTAAGGATTTCATTGATCAAGAAATCCCTAAGCCTACTGACAAGACTGAGTAGGTGGAATGGAGGAATTGTGTGGCTAGATCTAGGAGAATTCTTGGAGGGAGTGTGAGATCACATTGTCTCGAGCCTCCATGGGAAGGAGATTCCACATGCAATGTGGAAAACATTGAAAGATTTATATCAGAATAGTAGTGATCAGAGGAAGCTAGCACTGAATGACAAACTTCAAAAGATCAAGTGTGAAAGGGATGAGATGATATCTATGTATCTGACCAAGCTCATCACATGCAGGGATGAGCTTGCAAGTGTAGGGGTCATGACATCGGATGAGGATATGGTGAGTCTAGCACTCCTTGGCCTTCCTAAGAGCTGGCATAGCTACCAGGACTCGGTGAATGGAAGGGAGAAATTGCCAGATTGGGAACGACTATGGTCAGATTTGATGCAGGGGGAGATCAGATGGAGCACGAGAGACAGTTCTTCATCCATGCATGATGAGGAGAACTGTGCCTTAGCAAGTAAGGCAAATAAGGGGAAGGAGAAGGTTTCTCTTTCTGAATCCAGTTCTTCCAATGATGGGAAGAAGGTTGACAAATCAAAAGTGCGATGATTTCGTTGTCATGAGGTGGGCCATTATGCTGCAAATTATCCACGAAGGAAATCCAAGAAGGGATCCGAGGAAGCATATAAAGGTGAGGCACTTGCTTCACAGTTGGATTTCACACTCTTCGCATGCATGGTTTCATCCATGGTGGGAAGTGGTTAGTTTCTTGACAGTGGAGCTTCTTTCCACATGACCGACGACAAGAGTTTGTTTAGTACTTTGGAGGAGAAATATCTCTAGATATTCATAGCTATGGGTAATGATGAGAAGTATAGTGTCTCAGGTGTAGGCACGGTTATTTTTTAGAGGGAGCATGGAGCTCACCTTACCTTGACCGATGTTAAGTATGTACCAGGACTGAAGAGAAACTTGGTGTTGATTGTGATACTGGAAGACAGAGGCTATGATGTAGTCTCCAGTAAGCGAAAGTTTTTCCTTAGACACATCATCACTAGACAGGTGAAGCAGATTGGTTCATGGGTCAAGAACCTATATGCTCTTGAGGTTCAAGATGCATGGAAAGCCTTGATTAGGAAGGCAACTGATGGAAACTTGGTGGCTGAGAGGGAGGGTATATTACCTCTCAACATGCAGAGCTAGAAGAAGTCTCAGATGACTGTGGAGGAGCCACGATTGGTGCAGCAGCTTCAGGAGGTTGTGGAGCAGCCACAACAGGGGAAGCTGAGTGGAGATCGAGTAGAGACATCTACTTTAGTAGGGGGAAACTTCGAGCCAGGTGGGTAGAGGGATCGCATGCAACCATACCTCCAGGTAGGAGGTGGGGCGATATAGAGTGATCGTCCCAAGGAGGAGGGGTAGGATCCTTGAGGTACCCAACCTCTTGGATGAGACCATGCTACAGGAGCCCCAATGTGGAGTAGCAGGAACTAACTGATTGGGTAGAGATAGATGCGGATGGAGTGGAAGAGAGAGTGAAAGTGCACGGAATCCCAGGACAGCGCATAGCTAGTAGGCTACAGTAATGTGAGAGGCACAAGTGTTTTGCACATTGCTAGGTGGCACAGAGAGGTGTGCAATGGTGCGAGATGCATGGAGATGTTGCAGTAGCGCAGATGTCAAAGAGGGAGCACTTGTTAGCAGCAGGTAGAGCTTTAGCATCAGAGTATGTTCTTAGCCCAACAGAGTGGTCAGTTGGGAGTGTTTTTGTTCCAAGTGTTGTTGGAGCAATTGGACTGGGTAGATGTGTTGCATGCAGAACATTCCAGAGTTACAAGATTGTGTTTGAGAGAAAACCTTTCTTGTTGAGAGGGAGCGTTGAAAAATGTGCAACAAGAAATGTAAAATTTAGAATGTGCTAAAAATAGACTTGCTGAAAATAGCATGTCTAAAAATAGTAGTTTGGCCAATGAGATGATTGGCCACATTGGGTGAGACGTGAAACTGCTAAAAATAGAAAGTTCTAAAAATAGCATTTCTGGGTCCCTTCCTATTTATAGCAGTCCCTAGTCTATCTATAGGAAGTAAAATTAATTTTGGTCTTAATAGCAGTTGAAAATATTAATTAATTAATCTCCATGAGTTAATTAGTTATGGAAATTAAACTTGAAGTCTTTGTGAGATCATGCAATCATTTTCCCCCTTGATTTAGGAATTTATCCCTTGATTAAAGGAGATAAGGTTCAGTTCTGTAATGAGAGAATCAGTTGACTTCTATCTAGTCAAGTCCAGTTAGATTATTTTAACAAGTTGTTAAAATAATAAAATATAGTTTGTTAATGCTTGCATGCATGTGACAACTATTATTTTAGATAACTGAGGATTCCCTCATGGATAACTGATGCATGTCAATTCTGTCAGAGACCCAGTTGAGATTAGATGTGGGACAGTGTACTATTAGATGCTTGGATATTTCTAGTAAGTATTCCTTGCATGGAGAAGGATCTATTATAGGAGATTGGAGGACTTGTGGCCTATATATTGAGGCCTAGGTAGTCCATGATTTTCATCTTCTGATTGAAGATCATCAAAGTACAGAAAGAACAGGATAGCTATTGCGTTGATTCTTTTTGTATTGTGAAGAGGATTTCCACTTGATTGATAATACAAGGTTGGGGTTTTATGTTGGTGATTTCCCCTGGATATATCTTGTGTTATGTGTGATTATTTCTCTTGATCAGTTATTCATGTTTCTACTTGATGTTGCTCATGAATTCGATTATGCTTCCGCTTAATGTTTTGTAGAAGTAGAACAAGTATTGTGCTTTAGGACATTTCATATATTGGTTTGTTCTACAGGTGAAATTTCTACAAAGGGGTGACCAAAAAGAAGACTTCCATATCTAAACATCTGAATATAAACATTGATCATGCTCCCCCTGAGCACATGCTGAATTTTCTGATTAAACTCCCCCTTTGTACATGTTGAGATGCACTATATCATCCATGCTCTCCCTGATCACATGCAGAGTCTGCAAATATGTTCCAAAAGAATAACATGACGCTATCACTTGACTATGTGAGTTTGACCTTCTTATCACCAACGACTCATACATACATCAATCTCCCAACCAAGTGGGGATATACCAAACTTAAATCATCCACCCATCCAAGTGGGGATATACCAATTGTTTATACATGAATGAAATATAGTAATTATTACATCATCTTTCCCTTGCATAGTGGGGGTATAAATTACATCATATGACCGAAAGGGACTCATCAAAATACTACAACAGACAGAGACAAATTATTACACCATGGGTATTGATATGATCTTTACAGTGAATGATATTTATAACAGAGACCAAAAGTCTAAACAAGACCATGATAGTCGTCAACAACTATCATACACCATGTATGATCTGCTCCATAAGCATATTTGAACAACATGCAGACCATCAAGCTGTATATGTCCATAAAAAAGAATCACCCAAATGAAAACAACTATGTGGATCTATACCAAGATCTTCTAAGATAATTCCAACAATGCATTATTAGAAGCATATGCTCCTCCTAAACATATGCTAGATGTTCACTGTCAGATCTGATCATTGCATATATCAGAAGAATTATCAAGGCGTCATCATTAATCAGATATACATCAAGTTATCAATAACTTATGAGAACCAACATAATTCCACATGTCATCAACAAATTGTAACCATCATCAAACAGAGCAGATAATTTTCTGAACCATATCAAACCCCTTTCTCTTGAGTCTGGCCCACTGCTTTTCCTCAAACCAACATATACGTGACTGTGCCCATAGAAACCAGTGTATGTATGCGACTATACTTCATGAAACTCGCGTATAACAACCTTTCTAAAAAAAAATGGATTTTAATAGTAGGATGATGCAGCAACTACTCCCAGCTTCTGTTTGAGATATTCAAATGTCTCTCTGGGCAGTGGTTTAGTGAATATATCAGCAACTTTTTCTCTGGAGGGAACATATTCCAATTTGACCTTTTGTTCAAGCACTTGTTCATGTAGAAAATGATATTTGATGGGTATGTGCTTCGTCTTGGAGTGCATGACTAGATTCTTTGAAATACTGATGGCACTTGTATTATCACATAGAATGGAGATGGGTGGAGTACATGTGATCTGAAAGTCTTGGAATGTTTGCATCATCCAAAGTAGTTGTGTGTAGCAAGATGTAGCAAACACATATTCTGCTTTAGCTGTAGATAATGCAATTGAACTTTGTTTCTTGTTAAACCAAGACCTGGAACCCATATAGAATGCACCACCACTTGTGCTTTTTCTGTCATCAACACTTCCTGCGCAATCTACATCTGTATATGCATGAAGAGTAAGATCTGTATCTCTAAGATACCATAAACCAAAGTTCTGTGTTCCTTGAATATATTTGAAAATCCTTTTAACTCCCTGAAGGTGTGATTCCTTTGGATTTGCTTGGAATCTTCCAAATATTCCTACTACATGCATGATGTCAGGTCGGGTACCTGTTAGATAAAGCAAACTTCCAATCATGGATCTGTAAGTTGGTTGATGTACTGTTGTTGATTCAACATTTGAGCTGAGATTACATCTCGTTACCATTGGGGTACATACTAGTTTAGAATATTCCATGCCTTACTTTTTCAATATCTGTTTGAGATATTTGGTTTGTGAAAGAAAAATACCATCTTTATTTTGTTGGACTTGTAGACCAAGAAAATAGGTAAGCTCACCAAGCAAGGACATTTCAAATTTTTGTTGCATTACTAAAGCAAAATTATGACTCATGGATTCTTCATTGCTACCAAAAATGATATCATCAACATAGACAACAATTATTAGAAATTTGTCAGTGTCAATCTTTGTATATAAATTGCTATTTGCTGACCCCATGGAAAAAACCCTGTTGGTGGAGATATTTGTCTAGGTGGTAATACCAGGCCCTTGGAGCCTGTTTTAGACCATAGATAACCTTTCTGAGTCTGCGTACAAGTTTTGCATCATTTCCAAGAATGAATCCTTCTAGTTGTTCAATATAGACTTCTTCTTCTAAGTCTCTAATAAGGAAGGCAGATTTAACATTCATTTGGTATACTTTGAACTTCTGAAAACTAGAAAGAGCAAGAAACATCCTTATGGCTTCAAGTCTAGCAACAGGTGCAAAAGTTTCTTCAAAATCTATACCTTCTTGTTGAGCATATCCTTTACAAACAAGTCTGGCCTTGTTTCTAATAACTTCTCCATTTTCATTCAGCTTGTTTTTGAATATCCATTTAGTTCCTATGATATTCTTATCATGAGGTCTAGGAACTAATTCCCAAGTATTATTCTTTTCAATTTTCTCAAGTTCTTCATTCATGGCCTTGACCCAACATTCATCTTTGCATGCTTCATTTACATTTTGAGGTTTGGTGGAAGATATTAATGCTAGATAGCTTGAAGCTTCTGCAATAGTTCTTCTTGTCTGCACTCTTGCCTCTTTCTCCCCTAAAATTTGAGTTTCTGGATGATTTTTCTGAACATGCCTAGACATAGTCTTTTCTTCTACCGTTATCTCTTCTTTTGGTGCTTCATTGGTTTCTTCTTCAGAATTAGTGTGATTTTATGTGGGAAGATAATCCTCATCTTCTTCATTGTCATAATCTTTGGTTTTTATCTGTATTGGATTTTTGCATGCTTCATCAACCACAACATCAATACTTTCAATAATTTTCCCAAGTGTTTTATTATAACATTTATATCCTTTAATTCGAGAAGAGTAACAAAGAAGAATACCTTCATCTGCTCTGGGTTCAAAATTACCAAGTCTTTCATCAGTCCTTTTGATGTAACATTTTCTTCCAAAAACTTTGAAGTATTTTACAGTAGGAGTCTTACCATACCAAAGTTCATGTGGATTTTGAGTGCTATTTACCTGAACATTTTCTTGGTTGAGAATAGTGATCGACGAATGTAGCTTCACCCCAGAAGGTTGCAGTTCCAGATTCATCTAGCATAGCTCGAGCCATTTGTTGAACAGTTTTGTTCATTCTTTCTACCACTCCATTTTGCTGAGGAGTCCTTGCAGTGGAGAACTTCCTTTTTATTCCATGCTATTCACAAAATTCAAAGAACTCATCCGAGGTAAATTCCCCTCCTCGATCAGATCTGAGGCATTTGATTTTGCGATTTGATTCATTTTCAACCAAAGCTTTGAAGGCTTTGAATTTTTCAAATGCTTCATCTTTATGCTTTAGAAGACCTATCCAACACATGATTCTGGAAAAATCATCAATGAACAATATAAAGTATTCTCCTCCACAGGGTGACTTTTTCCTTGATGGTCCACATAAATCAGTATGAACAGGTTGAAGAGGCTTACTAGCTGACCCTTCCTTTTCAATGAAGTGAGATCTGGTTTGCTTACCGAATTGACATGAATTGCATATTGTATTTTCAGGAATCTTGATATCAGGAAGATCATGAACAGCCTAGAATCTGCATTCTTTTCTTATTTGAGAAAAGCTTAGGTGCCCCAATATTTTGTGCCATAGCCAGTGTTCATCATTTTTGCTCAGATAACATTGTTGTTGTCCTCCCTTAAGTATGTATAAGTTGTTTGGAGTTCTTGTACCTTTGATCATGGTTTCTCCTGTATCAAGCTCATGAACAACACATCTGTTTGATCAAAATACCACTTCATTTCCTTGATCACACATTTTATTGACACTTAACAGGTTATGCTTTAGACCATCAACATACATAACATTCCCAGCTTTAAACTTTTCTTTCAAGAAAACAGAGCCTTTTCCTTTTATGACAACATGTGTGTCGTTTCCAAATGAGACATTCTTTTCTTTTTCTAAGGAATTATATGAGTGAAGTTTTTCTTTGTCACATGTCAAGTGTTTTGAGCATCCACTGTCGATGTACCATTGATTTTCTTGTCCATATGCATACAAGGCTATACCACATCTTTCTGTTTGCGGTTCTTTCTTTCTCCATATTTTGGGTTTTGATGGAGTTTGCTCTTCTTGAGATATTTTCCGAAATTTACTCCTACATTCAAATTCTTCATGGTTGAAGTTGTTACAGATTGAGCATTCTATTTCATTTTCAAGAAGAGAAAAGTTATTGTATGAAATTTTCTTGATCCCTGTCACATTCCTTTGATTTCTTGCTTCTCTAGTCATGATGGTCTTGTAAGCAACACATGGACCAGCTTTGTGTCCAAATTTATGACATGAAAAACATTGACCATTAAAGAAGTTCTTGCAATTATCGAATCTACTAGCCTGGTGATTGTAGTTTCTATTGATATTCATCTTTGAAGCAAATTGAGTATGATTTACTTGAGGTTGGTTGTGGCTTCTGTTCATCCTTGAAGTAAATTGAGCCTGATTTAATTGGTGATCTACTTTATGCCTTTGCTGACAATTGTCAAACTGTTCACTGCTCTTTTCTGCATCAAGATAGCTTTTAGTGGAGGTTGACGGCTTCTGTGATCGAGATGATTCTTCAGTATATACAAGACCTGTCTTTATCAGAGGATAACGCTGCACTTTGATAATTTCATTTAAGGTTTCTGATCCTTTAGCAAATCTAAGATTGAGAGCTTTTGTTTTCTCAAGATCCTTTCTTAGACCCACAATTTCACATTCTAGTTTTCATTGTGTTTTCCTCTTTCAGCTAGTTGGTATGTCAAGGTATCTATAATCATATTATTTTATTCTAAATAGATTTTGAGTTTAGATATTTCTTCATAAATATCATCTTCATCTAAAGCATCCCAAAAATTATCATCTTCATAAGCCATCAGAAGTTTATAGTCATTACTATTTTCATCTTCATCACTATTTGATAAACCATCACTATCTTCATGAGTATAATAGCTCTTTTTACTTACACTTTGTTTTCTATTCCATTTTGCAGATTCCTTCCCTTTATCATATTTATCTTTATGAGGACATTTGGCAGGAAAATGACCAACTCTACAATAGACAAAACATTTGAAAGGTAGTTTACCTCTGAATCTTCTGGAACCCCGTTGAAGCTTCTTGACAAAGTTTACTTCATATTCTTCTTCTGAAATATGTCCTGATTCATTGAGTTCTTCTTTTCCTTTTGTTGAAGCTTTAAATGCGGCTTCTTTCATATCTGATGGGCCTCCTTTTCTCATCTTAAAGGCAGTTAAGATCCTGTGAAGCTGTGTCATAGTAATAGTCTGTAGATCCTATTTTTATTCTATGGCAGATACTTTTGATTCAAATTTAATAGACAAGGATCTTAAAACTTTCTCAACTAAGGTAACTTCCTTTATCTCTTCACCCAGATTCTTCATGCAAATAACAACCTCACCTATACGTAAGAAGTAACTAGATATACTTTCATCATTGTGCATCTTAATAGTTTCATATTTAATTATAAGATTTTGTAGTTTAGCACGTTTTACCTGAGAGTCTCCTTTTTAGCTTAGAACGATTTTGTCCCATATTTCTTTGGCTGATTTGAGTTGCATAACTTTGACAAACTCTGATTGTGACAGACTTCCCAATAATGTATTGACAACCTTGGCATTGGTTTCATATTGCTTTTTACCTGCCGTATCTATAGGAATTGCTGATGGAAATGTATATCCTCCTTCCACGATTTCCCAGACATCTGTTCCAAGTGATTGAAGATAGGTTGTGGTTCTTATCTTCCAATAAACAAAGTTGCTCCCATAAAAGATTGGTGGTCTGATGGATCCCCCGCTTTCTTGATTACTCATGATGATGGATCTTCCTTCAAGCGATCAATCTTCTTCTAAAGGACCTGGCTCTGATACCGATTGTTGGAAATAATACTGAGAGGGGGGGTGAATCACTATTATCAGATCAATAATTTAATTTTCAAAAACTTATTTGTATACGCTACTTCGGCTAAGTGAATTAGCATGTATATGCAACTATAATTAAGGCAACCAACGTATATGCAGAGATCTTTTGATTTACCCAAATTATCATGCATTGCACTTTAACCAGTATATCAGGAATTCATTAGGCAATGCAGTAAAAGCAGAATAAAGCATCACACATAAGCAACATAAATGAACGCCAAGATATAAGGTGGAAACCCAATGTGGGTGAAAACCACCTGCTGTTGTCATCTCTGTCTTCTTTTAATAATAAGAAAATTTGTTTACAATTTTTGTACTGGTGCAGACTTATACCAGTACATAGGCTTCTACCTGCAGAAGGCTACAAGCTTCTCTCATTCTCCAGCTTCTACTAGAAGGGAGCTACAACCCCTTAGCTCTTGTACTAGTCGATATGTTTACTAGTATGTAGGTTTCGACCTACAGAAGGCTACGACCTTTCTTCTTCGAGGGACCACGTTTCATAAATTTTCAGACTGGATCCATCAACACCATCACAAGTGTAATTCAATCATCAAATATATCTACATCAACCAATCACCTTTTGAACCAAGCACAACCGAATTAATCAATCACTTTGACAACCCATCAATCTGATCATTCAGAATACTGTCACCAGACTACAGTAACCAAAACCCAAAACTCTGCAACAACAAATAGCAGTAACTGAAACATATTTTATAAGGTATATGCTACTTTCATGTGTCGAACCTGCGTGTATATGCACTTTTCTTAAATCCAACTAGTGTATACATGTGCAAATATTAATTCATAATTCTTCATTTATTCCAAACTTCAGTTATACCCAGATCATATCATTTACAAAATAATATACGCGTCAATACCTTGGGCCAATACCATGGACCAAATACTTCGGTCCAAAAACTTAGTTTTCCAAGGTATACGCGTTTTTCCTTTTGTGAAAGTTCGTTTGTATGTATATGCGACTTGTATACAGTGAACCTGTGTGTATACGTGGCTTGGTCAATGGTGAACCTGCGTATACCTCTCTTTCTTCATTATGTGAAGACTGATCTGTAATTCTTTGTTGTTTACCTGCTATACTGTGATCTTTCATCTGCATTCTATCACTTCTGATATATCTTCTGTAGATTCATCTAGTTACCATATATACAAGTGAGTTGTTTTGCTACAAGTGGGTTGCCATCAAGTACAACACATGCATCATAATGCCAACAACACCCACCTGCATTTTACTTATCTACCATGACAAGACTTGTTATATGTTGAGTGAGATCACAGGGTGGAAGATCCCTTCCACAATCCAAAAATTGCACTGATCTACCACCCTCATCGGGGAATTTCTATCCATATCCAGGATTTTATCCATCTCTTCGACCTAGCTATAACGAGGTAGGACTGACCATGTGGAGGATAAATCTAGATCCCTTTCTTTGCTACCCCAATTGGTTAGAAGATCAACCACTTTATTTCTGAATTTACGTGAATGAGACGTTATCATAAGGGAAGATAATAACAAAGACTGAATCAAAGAAACCAAGAGCTCCGGCTACCAAATTTTAATGACTTTCATCACTAGCGCTCCATAAATTAATTTTTTAGTTGTCTCCACTACGACTTTGGAGTAACCATCGATTTGGATCTTTAAGTATCCCTCCTCCCTTGCTATTTTGAGTCCTCTTTCCAAGGCCATGAATTCAACTATGTTATTGCTAGTGTAGCCACAATATATTGCATATACTTGCCTAACAATCCCTTGTTCACCCTTAAAAATAACTATGTAACCAGCTGATATGAAATTGGATTAGGTGATTTCTTCCTCTTTTCCAAAATCAGATAAAACAAAAATTAGGACCGTGTCGATGCTTTGTAAGGGTAAAAATGGGTCTTGAAACAACAAATTTTTTCCAATGTCTCTTCATATGTAACTTAACATAATGAACATAACGACACATAATCCATTCAGGCATAATGAAGAGCAAGACAAGGTGTGTTGACGGAGTTCACCCCTCTTGGGTTACATCTTCGGGCCTATCAACATGACTAGACGAATCATATATTCAATATCAAATGAAGTATGTAAACATTTTCTGTAGATAAATATGTGGTTATTTCCCCTACAGGTAATGTTCTCCTACAAATAACTTGTACAAACAACAACTAAAAGCATCTCCTATAGAGATGACATACTCCAACTGAAATGAACTAAAAAGAGCACATGAATACTTCAATTCCATATTGAAGAACATAAACAAAAATTCATGTTGAGAGAAGTTAAACCTGAGCTGAAACCTGCAAGTTACAACTGCTGCAGTAAACTTCAGAAGGTGATAATAACCCTACAAGGTCTTCTCCATGCCCAAATACCTTCCATAACTACTTCCAAACCCCGATTGATCCATACACATTTAGTCTCAAACCTACAAAAAAAGGATCTGTATATATGCTCAAATCAGAAATTAGAGGTCACCAATGGATTCAGAATATCCAAAAACACATAAGTCAACTTTTTTTGAGCTCAATTTGGTTAAAAACTCAAAAATATATGAGCTCCTAAGCTCTCCCATGAACTTAACTGTTAATCATCCTACAAATTCGACCTTTTGTTTATCGGTCCTACAAATCCACCCTGAAATTCGCTAACTGAGCGACAAATTTTCCCTCTACCGGTGCATTCTGTTGGATGATTAAATTTCCAAATGACCCAGTAAGTCTAAAAATTAGGGCCATATGGGCCACATAGGACCGAGGTTTGGGCCTTAACTTCCGCCCCCTGCTTGTTAAGCCCTTAAATCTCAAGCATGTGGTTGTATTAGGTGCGACGGTCCAAGGGTTGGGCTAACTGCCTTTCCTTCCTGCTGGGCCCCTTAAAATTTGGTGCGTGGTCTCTTTGGGGTCCAAAGGACATAGGACTGGTCCCTATTCCAGAGCTCTCTCCTATCTGGTGCCTTTGACCTAGGGATGTGGTCCTGTGGACACACACGTTACCCTAGGGCTAACCCTCTGCCACAAGCTCATCCTTCGTAGTCTCCAAAACTCCACCTTGTGGTCATGTGTGAGAGTCGTGACTAGGTCCGGGCTTAAGGGTTATAACCCTCTTCCAAGAGCTCCAAACTCTCCGTGCCAAGGCATATGGTGTTTCACAAAACCTTGGGATGGGGCTAGGCTCAAGCCCTCAGCTCCTATCCACCTGCAGTTCTGTGGGTAGTAAGGTGACTGGGGGCCAGGGCTTAGCCCCAACCTCGTTCCCCAACAACAAAACACATACCATTTAAATATAAATGTCCCACCATGTATATCAAGTGACACCTGCAGTGTGATTGGTAAATCACTGTAATGCGGGTTCCGTGGTCTTGAGTTCGAATCCATCTGGTGGCAGTTTGACCATAACAAAGTTTTGGTTGACCCCAGGGTGCCGCGTGGTAGCCCATGACTAGGTCACATGGCATCCCACCGTTGTCCCAAATAAAAACTCAACCACCAATCAAATATGCCCAAACTCAAACCAATCATAGTAGGACACTTGGCAGCCTGCCATTGGGCCGTACCCTGCACAGTCACCCTGCTGATTCAACAGTACAGAATCCCAATCCATTGGCCTGATCAAATTTTAATTCACCAAACTAAAAACATGCGATAACTTGAGCATATGGTGTCAGATTGAGGTGAAACTAATGTCATTGGATTTATAATGATGAGCACTTCAATTTGGCATTGGTTTCAAGGATTTATGGGAACTTTAATTTTTGAGCTTAAAATTGATCACTTGATCACACCTCCCCACTAGGAACTTTTGGACTCCAAAATTTTACTTCCCTAGTTTATATAAAGAGGTTGGAACTCAAAAACATCCAAAATCAATCCAAAAATACAAAATTTTCAATTGGTGCCCTTTAAACGCCAATCAAGGCACTTCACCTATCTTATTCGTGAAGACCTATTATCCTAGAAAGAATTGAGCCAACATTCTTGTCGTTGTTGCAGGAAAAAAATACAGATGAGTGGAATCTGAAGATTTTCTTTACTCTCATCTTTACACGAATAAAAAACACTTCAATTGAACATTGAAGCACATAAACAAAACTTCATAATGAGAGAAGTTAAACCTGAGCTAAACCCTGCAAGTTACAGTTGTTGCGATAGACTTCTGAAGGTGAGAATACCCCTACAAGTTCTTCTCCATGCCCAAATACCTTCCAAAACTACTTGCAAACCCTGATTGATCCATACACCTTTAGTCTCAAACTTGCAAAAAGACTCTATAGATGCGCTCAAATTAGAAATTAGAGATTACCAATGGATTCAGAAGATCCAAAAACCCGTAAGTGGACACTTTCTGAGCTTAATTTGGCTAAAAAAGAAATATGTGAGCTCCTAAGCTCTCCCATGAACTTGACTATTAATCATCCTAAAATTTCAACCTTCTATCTATCGGTCCTACAAATCCACCCCAAAATTTGCTAACTAAGTGAAAAATTCACCCTCTGTCAGTGCGTTCTATTGGATGATTAAATTTCCCAATGACCCCATAAGTCCGAAAATTATGCCCATATGGGCTAATAAGGCTGAGCACTGGGCCTTAACACCCGCCCCCACCAGTTAAGCCCTTAAATCTTAGGAACGTGGTCGTATGGGGTGCCGCGAGTCCAAGGGCTGGGTTAACTGCTTGTCCTTCCCATCAGACACCTTAAACTTTCGTGCACAGTCACATTGAGGTCCAAAGGACCTGGGGCTGGTGCCTATTCTGGATCGCTCTCCCATCTGGTGCTTTTTACCTGGGGCTGTGGTCCTGCAGGCGCAAAAGTTCCCCTGGTGCTGGCTCCCTACCGCAAGCTCATCCTTCGTAGCCTCCAAGACTCTGCTTTGTGGTCATGTGTGTGAATCATGACCAGGGTCGAACTTAAGGGTTAGCCCCCTCCTCCACGAGCTCCAAACTCTCCATGCCAAGGCATATGGTGGTTCGCGAAACCTTAGGTTGGGGTTAGGTCTGAGCTCTCGGGTCCTTTCCGCCTGTGGTTCTGTGGGTGGTAAGATGACATAAGTGTTATAGACATTTTTGTGCCTTACAGCATGAAGCATGAAATGTCAATAATCTAAGGGATCCAAAGTCCCTAAACATGTTGTTCCTACCCCTAGAGGAATAAGGTCAGCAAACCACAGCACTGAATATCAGTTCTCCACCTGAAAACACTCAAAAACAAGCTAATTCTGGATCATGTCAACTGCTCCACTGAGCATCTGCGCTGAATGTCAACTGCTCCACTGTGTACCTGCGTTGAATGTCAACTACAAAGAATGCTACCTGCGCTGGGCGAGTTTGGACAAGTGGCACAGTCATTCCTCAAGGTGTCAATGCCCAGGAAGCTTCCAAAATGACACTTGGATCAAGGAATTCGACTGGTGATGAGTAAGAGGGTCTAGATCTCCAAGTGGAAGCAAGAACCTCCAAGTGGACTCAAGAACTGAAGTGGGAGAGGACACTAGTCAGCTTCATGCCAAGCTCAAGCTGACTCATCCTTTCTCCAAAACTCCTATATATAGAGCTCTCTCATGAGGTCTAAGGAGGGTGGAATCTTGTGAATGTAAGGAAGTGCTGTTGGTTTGAGTTTAGAACTATTGGGTGATTTGCTTGAAGGAGGTGAAGAGGAGATTTCTTTCTGCTGGGAGGTGATGCTGGATTGGGCCTTTTATGGTTGTATCACTTCCTGAACTTTACTTCTTCCATTAATAAAGCATTTGAGGTTCTCCTATACGCATGTGTTTCAATGGTGTATTGTTATACTTGTGTATTTGATTTATTCTAATCCTTGAATCAATTATGAATGTATGCTTCTTGTAGTTTCTCTCTCTTGCCATTTTGCAGGATCTTGGTGTAGCTGGGCCAGTGAAAGAGCAAGGAGTTGGGAGCAAGCAACAAAGAGAGAAGATTGGATCAATCATTAGCGGAAGACATCGGTTAGTGGATCTCTTTCTCCCCTCTCTTACATCTCATAAAGAAGTAATCTCGAATAGCTTTGCTTTGATTGTTGCTGAGGTACTATCACCCTTAGAGTGGGATAGGGTCATTCCGTATTGGATACTTTTCCCAAAAACAAATTGGCGACTCCAGTGGGGATCGTATCTTGTTGGTTGTTTGTGTTTTTTCTATTCATTTCATAAACACAGGGAGTACCGAATCGAACTGCATTTGGATCTTTCAAATGCAAAGTAGAGGGCAGCTACTCTAGCTCAGTTGCTGGGCATGTTTATGATTTGAAGAGCTGATCCACAAGGACTCTAAATAGCTCTTAGTGATAGATTTTCATCCTCCTTTTCATCCCTTAGTGTGTACTTGATTGATAGCTTCTGATTTGGCCAAAAACTGTGAATTTTTGAGCAATCTGTGACCCGGAAACTGAGAAAAACGAAAGTTTATCTCTTCAGTGCAGGCACTGTGAAGGTAGTCTGCATTTCAGCGCAGATCCCGAAGGGGCTACCTGCGCTGAATGTCAAACTGACAGTGTACCACTTGCGCTGAACCAGTTTTGCCTTGTGCTACTGGGGTTCCCTGCTGTTTATTGCCCTGTTTTCATCCTTGTTTTTGCAGCCTGTTATCAATCAATGTACCTATCTGAAACCAACTTTCCTTGCCACTATTCTGCCTCGGTTGTATAAAGAAACTGTATTTGTTCTTTGTGTATTTCTTATATCATTTACAGTTTCCCGTAACGAAAGTGAACTAGTCTTGCTGTGACCTCTTAGATCTAGACCTGTGATAAGTGTCGTTTTGATCTTAAGAGTTAGTTTGTTTGCTGTTCATAGCTGATTGAGCTTTTGCTTTCATCATATGGTTTGAATTTATATATTTCTAGTGTCGAAACAAGTAAATCTTAAGGTGTCTTTTGATTTTGGACAAGCTTGTTTGCTTTCACTTGAAATTGAATTCAAAGTTATACAACAGCTTTCTTTTTGTATTACATCAACATTAAGAAAGAGAAAAGAAATACCTGCGTTGTGCATGTGCATTTTGACAGCTTGCATGTTGATTTAGGAAAAAGTGCATTAGTGTGTGCTCTATGATCTGTGTGAAAAGATGATGTCTTTCTTTTCCCTCAGTAGTTAAGATTTTCAAAGTTGAAAGATTGAAAAGCTTGCTTATCATCTTAGACTGCATTTAGGAGTGTTACTATACATCTCGTGGTGATCCATAAAGGCAAACTGCTAAACAAGATCAACCTTAAAATAAATTGAATTTATATAACAACGCATTGAAACATAACGCAAACACATAGAGGTCTAAGCTAGAGACGTGTTCCGGCGTCGTTAAACGTGATATCTTAGCGTTGAGTGGTTGGGTGATTCCTCCACGGTGAAGCGATAAATATCAATACGGACTTGTGCTCCCACGTACCGTCACGTATATATTGGGAGACCCCTATAGGAACAAAGCCTTTATCCATAGGAAGCCGTGTCGGCCGCCCTACTGATCGCAATGCAGTGAACACAGCATTCACGAAGATCGACCACTCGTACCGTAAAACGTATTATGTGGTTTTGCGAAAAGTTTGGCACACCCTCTGCCTAGAACTCCAGAGTAGTTTCTTTTGGCCTTTTTCAAACTCTATAACTGAAAAAGTCCACCCGAGCATTTGTCACTTCGGGCTCGTTAAAACATCGAAGGAGACTAGAGTCATCTTTAGCTTTTTCTCGACTCTTAAAAAGTGAAAAAGCAAGTTGTCTCTAAAGCGTCGTTATAAAATTTATTTTAAACGGAACATAATCACCTCCTATTCCTGCGTTGATCTGTAGGTTGAGAACATGGAACGCCCCAACCAAGGAATTCCACATGATGGAAATCCTAGTCCTTTCTCCTCTTGGGGAGAAGTTGGTGCGCCCCACATGGCCACATTGTCGCTTCCAGGACTGACAATTGGCCTGCCTATTTGGCTATTCTCAACCAATGTAGTTTAGAACACCATGGTTCCTGAACAGTCGAGTCAACAGTTAGATCAGTCTAGAGCTGCCCACCAGCCTTCTACTTCCTATAACTCTTCCTCCAATCCTTCATCTTCGCAAGGTAGATCCGGCAAAAGCCAAGCTCCCATGGAGAAGAAGGAGAAGAAGAAGAGAGAGAAGAAGAAGAAGGAGCCTAAGGCGACTGGGGGCAAGCAAAAGACATCTGACAAAAATCCACACACAGCACAGACCGGGCCCAAATCGCCATGTGTCATATGTAGAGGAGACCATTTCCATAGAGATTGTCCCTGTATTCCCCGGATACTAAGGGACTGTTCCCCTCGTTTGCACAGTTCGGGAGCATCAACCTCTGATAGCCATGTTGAATGCTTACCGTCAACCAGCAAAAGTGAAGGTTCAAGACAAAGAGGGGGAGCAAGATCCCCCTGCAGACTGTGTGAAGGCGATCATGCCATCCACCGTTGTCCCTTCTTAGACGAAGCGAAGAGAGTTTTGGAAGATCGTCCGGTTTCACCGTTGAGACTTCCTCCTGGATACAAAAAACTCGTGCCAAGTCCTTCGTTGGTTGAAAATACAGCTGGCCCGCTCAAGTGGTCAGCTGAAGCGTCAGTCATTGAGAATGAACCTACTGAATCCAGACCGGACGAAAGTCCAAAGGTCGAAACGGCAGTTGACCCGGTTCTTCCTTCAGAGGTTTCATCCTCAAATGACACCGTCACTGAAGATTCATCTTCAAATGACACCCTCACTAAAGAGAATAAGGATGACACCATCCAGATTCTCTTCATCAACACAGACTCTGATGAGCGTCAGGGCAATGCGCCCATTCCTTTATCGCAGGAAGGAACATCGTCAGGGTCATATCGGGCCGTATATTCGGTCCCACCACCAAGCAACCTGGTTGTGTCCTTTGATTGGAACCAACTAGGCAGACCCCGGTTGCCAGCCAGTATACCATTCAAAATCATAGTCCAAATTTATAGAATGGTAATGGCTGGCACTATCATTGATGAAGGGGCGTTTGTGAGTATCCTTTCCTCTATTGCTTGGAAAGCACTGGGTTCCCCGGTGCTTTTGCCTGAGATAAGAAATCTCTCGGGTTTTGATAAAGGAACCAGTCGACCATTAGGGATCCTCCCCAATGTACCTGTTACATTGAAAGGGAAGACCATTCAAATGAACGTGATGGTCGTTCAAGGACCCTTGGATTATAACCTACTCCTTGGACGAGACTATATATATTTCATGGGAGCAATAGTCTCCTCACTCTTTAGAGTAATGTGTTTTCCACACGAAGGAAGAATGGTCAAGCTCGTAGACCAACTTTCATTTCCGGGATCACGCATCGCAAATAGTCACATACCAACCCTGAATGGTCTATTCAATCAAGAAATGTCTCCACCCCCAGTCCTTCTTCCCGATGAGTGCGAGTGATTCGGAAAGATGGGACTGGAACCCAGGGGGCATGCATCCTGGTCTGCTTCGGGCAGAGGAAACCTTGGGTATAAGGTAGAATTTCCGCGAGAGAATATCACTAGTCCGTACCCCGTCCGTGGATGGAAGAGGGGTTGTTCTAGAATAGGATTCTTTTGTCAAGGTTACTTGTTTGACAAAGGTCATTCACCATTGTCTACTTCGGTAGACAGTGCCGAGGAAATGTTTTCGTTTGAAGAAGTTAACAAAACAATCTTTGGGTAACCAAAAAGAGGCAAGCCTCACCCTTTAAAACAAATGTTTTAACGGATAAGTAGGGGCAGCCTTGAAATTGTACTTTATACCTGGGGGCATGCAAACCTTTTGGAGTGCAAGCTAAGAGCGGTTATTTATCTGTTTTTTGGGATTAGCCATTTCCGAACTTGCATAAAGAAAGGATGAGAGGGAGCATAGCTTTGGTAAGGCGCAAGCTCTATAAAAAATGGGATCTTTCAGGAGACATTCTTATCTTATGACTGGTATATCGAGCAGTTTTACCGCGGAATTTATGCTCATTAAAAAATAGAAAAGCGAGATCCGAGCAGTTTTAGCACATAGTTCATGCTCGTTAAAAAATAAACATAAGATTGAGCATTCAAGCTCATTAAAAAATGAACATATCCCGGTAAATAACCACTGTGATCATAAATTTATTAGCCATAAAAAGTCTTGGTCGTGTTTTGCACCTGCCACCTCCATTCCATTTGGCTGATCGTTCACCTCCATATGATTGTTTACCCATTTTGAGGAACAGCTACTTTGAGTGATTTCACCTAGCCATCCTTGTGACACTGCCGTGATTGGAAAATTCCAACCTGTACCTGGAATCTGCTGCTATCCCTGTTTATCACTCGTTCCTCAAAAGACGAGTCTTCTTTGAGCTCTTTTCTCTTGACTCGTAAAATATGAAAAGTTTGCCGAGTTTTGGCCTTCCAGCTCGTTAAAAGGACTGGAAGAGCTATCCCTCCTCTAGATTTTAATCTTTTTGGACCTGAGGGATTATTGCACAAAAAGGTCGAGCGCTTGTTTTATTCGGCTCGTTAAAGTTATCGAAAACTCATCCCTTCTGTATTGTTTTATACTTTTTCGGACTTAAGGGATTAGATGACGAAAAATGAATTTTGGAGTTAACTTTCTGTACCTTTTCAGACTCTCTAAAAATGAAAAGGACCGATTTTTCCTTGTCGTTAGACTCGTTAAAATGATTAAATAGCGACAAACTTGTCTTTAGACGAGAACGAGTTTCCCTATCGCTAAGCTCGTTAAAACATAGCGATGGGCTTGCCCAAAGGGCAGGTTATAGAACAAGCATATGTTATCCTCCTCAAGCTTGACAAAAATAAAGAGGTACTGGTCAGAAATGACTAGGGAAAAATTGGGAGAACCTCAAAGCTTTAATGGTAGCAAGTCGCTCTTGAACATGACACTTTTCCTCCGTATCACATCGGGTTGGGTTGTTTCATTCACTGGTCTCATCACCATGGTCTCGCCAAACGATCAGTATTTGGGGTAATGCTACCGATCCATCGCATCAGTGTCGTTATATGTTCAAGAGATGTTGTTCAGAAAGAGTCAACCGTGTCCCATCCACTGCCATACATTATCCTCCATCCATCCATGATCGCCACCCTGAATCATATGTCACAGATTGTTTTCACCTCCACTAAAATCATTAGCTCCGTTCCGTGTCACTGATGTGGGATTCATTAAGGCCCTCCTTTGACGGATCGCTTCTTGTCGACTTCAACTCATTATCCAAGAGGTTGATCTAGGAACACCCCCCTCAGTACTTTGAAGCTTGCATGCCTCAATGGCAAGTTTCTCACTTCCGGCGACAGGTATACATCAATGACCTTCGACCAGAAGATTTTGCGTGGTGTTCGACGCCAAGTCCTATATTCACACCACGTGAATTGTACTGCAGTACCTTGAGGGTCATTATCATTATCGGTGATTCCTCTCGTGCTTGTTAATGGTTTACATCATTGACCGGTAATCAAGCGATGTCTTTCCATGTTCGACTTCAACGCAATTCTCACATGGATCGACTTGTACTAAGAGTGAAGATCGAACGAGTTTGAAGACCCCAGATCTAGTTTCATCCATCCGGGCTGCGATATATATTCAGGAAATATAAAGACATTTGACATGTACATCATTGCAGCAGATGATCATCCTATTCAAAGGATGATAATTTCAGCAGAGAATTATCAGTCTACCATCAGACGATCGTCTGTTATATGTACCAAAATGAATTTATAAAGCTGAGCATGGGAATGCCCGCCTCAGCTAGATCATGAAAGCAGAATGAAAAATAATGTATTGTATTGTATTTTATTACAGGTCACCTCTCAGCGATTGAATGAACTTCGGATCCTCCTGATAAAGCATTTCACCCGATAAACGACCTCATACTTTAGGGGGCAACTGTTATAGACATTTTTGTGCCTTACAGCATGAAGCATGAAATGTCAATAATCTAAGGGATCCAAAGTCCCTAAACATGTTGTTCCTACCCCTAGAGGAACAAGGTCAGCAAACCACAGCACTGAATATCAGTTCTCCACCTGAAAACACTCAAAAACAAGCTAATTCTGGATCATGTCAACTGCTCCACTGAGCATCTGCGCTGAATGTCAACTGCTCCACTGTGTACCTGCGCTGAATGTCAACTACAAAGAAGGCTACCTGCGCTGGGCGAGTTTTGACAAGTGGCACAGTCATTCCTCAAGGTGTCAATGCCCAGGAAGCTTCCAAAATGACACTTGGATCAAGGAATTCGACTGGTGATGAGTAAGAGGGTCTAGATCTCCAAGTGGAAGCAAGAACCTCCAAGTGGACTCAAGAACTGAAGTGGGAGAGGACACTAGTCAGCTTCATGCCAAGCTCAAGCTGACTCATCCTTTCTCCAAAACTCTTGTATATAGAGCTCTCTCATGAGGTCTAAGGAGGGTGGAATCTTGTGAATGTAAGGAAGTGCTGTTGGTTTGAGTTTAGAACTATTGGGTGATTTGCTTGAAGGAGGTGAAGAGGAGATTTATTTCTGCTGGGAGGTGATGCTGGATTGGGCCTTTTATGGTTGTATCACTTCCTGAACTTTACTTATTCCATTAATAAAGCATTTGAGGTTCTCCTATACGCATGTGTTTCAATGGTGTATTGTTATACTTGTGTATTTGATTTATTCTAATCCTTGAATCAATTATGAATGTATGCTTCTTGTAGTTTCTCTCTCTTGCCATTTTGCAGGATCTTGGTGTAGCTGGGCCAGTGAAAGAGCAAGGAGTTGGGAGCAAGCAGCAAAGAGAGAAGATTGGATCAATCATTAGCGGAAGACATCGATTAGTGGATCTCTTTCTCCCCTCTCTTACATCTCATAAAGAAGTAATCTCGAATATCTTTTCTTTGATTGTTGTTGAGGTACTATCACCCTTAGAGTGGGATAGGGTCATTCCGTATTGGATACTTTTCCCAACAACAATAAGCCTTGGCCCGATTACTCAACAACAAAACACATACCCTTTAAATATAGATGCACCACCATGTATATCAAGTGACACCTGCAACGCGATTGGTAAAGTGTTGCAATGATAGTTTTGTGGTCTCAAGTTTGAATCCCTTCGTTGGTAGTTCGACCATAACAAAATTTTGGTTGACCCTTGGGTGCCACATGGGCTCAAATAAAAACTCAACCACCAATCAAATAAGCCCAAACTTGAACCAATCACAATAAGGCATTTGGCAATATTCCATTGGGATGTACCCTATATAGTCACCCTGTCAATTTAATAGTACACAATCCTTGTCAACTACCCTGCTCAAATTTTAGCTGTTTCACCAAATGGTCAGCATGTGATAACTTGAGCATACAATGTCATATTAAGGTGAAATAAATGTTGTTGGATTTAGAAAAAGGAGAAATTCGATTTGGAACTCGTTTCAATAATTTACTTTCATTTTTGAGCTTAAAATTGTTCACCTGATTACGAGCAGGACAAAGAACACCTTTTGATGCCCTATCAAAATTTAGATTTATGAACCCCAACGGAGGAGGTGTGAAACACATGGTATAAATTCCTGCTTGTGAATGGTGTTGTATCTTTCTTTGGATAACCATCTCTTGATATATTTGTAAATATTTCAAGATTCGCTCTTCTAATTGATCCACTTTCCTATCATTAGGATTCCATGATTATTAGAGAATGGTCTCTTTCAAGTTTTTCTTAGTGGTTTTCGACACGTGATCCATGGATGGATTTTTATATTTAAATATAGTGTGGTTTTGTTCTTTCGAAACATTCCATAGAAGGAATCCCAAAATTAGGACCCATGCTCTATTCACCATAGGAATCTTAAAGGGAGACATGTGCCATGTTTCCAGGGTTTCTTGTACGTTGTTAGGAGGTCGATTTGGATGTCCAAAGAGATGGAGGAATCTGTTCCACAAGTTCCCAATAAAATTATAGGATTTTAGAAGGTGTTCCATGGTTCCCTCTTGAATTTTTTCAGAGGGGACAATATGAAGTGATCCAAAATGGATTTTGGGATAAACTCCTAAGTCTAAGTGTTCCTCACAGAGGAAAATGAAAGTCCAAGGAAGTTCCTGGACATAGCCCCATTACATAGATCTTTTCATTCTGAATCTACTGCAACTTGAATGGGCAAAAATTGACTTAGGACACAGAAGTTATCGCTCAAAGAAGATGCCCTTTGTTCCTTAGAAAAAGAGGCAAAATCCCCTAAAAATGAGCAAAAACCCTTATAAAGGGAAATCGCATTGGGCCAAGGTAAAAGAGTAGACTTAAGTGGAAAGGGGAGAAACCCTCGATCGCTGATCCCCGACATATCGGATCGGAGGCAGTTGCACATGCGATATCGAGACCCTAGATCTGGCGATTGTGATCATGCGATATGCCGATTGTTGATGATCAGATCGGTGAATCGGCATCGGCGATGCACAAAACCCCGGGTCGAGGGACATTGCGATTGCCAAAATCGGCGATTGGCAATCGATGACCCTCGATGCCGATAAAAATACCCGATAAGTTTTCAAAGCCCGATTGTATAAAATTTCAGGTCCGCGAATTCAAATTTTCACGTATTTCCCATGTATTTGGGATTTTACCCAAAACACATATGCGATGCGATAAGCGATGAAACTGGACCTGAAAGGGTTTGAAAATGACGCTGCATAATTATTTCAAGTTCGCCATAAATCCATTTTGTGGTATTTTCAGTCATTTTAATGTATTTTTATAAATATGAAGGAAAAAGCCCCCAAAGCAATAAAGGCGGACTTGAAGGGGAAATAAAGGCGCGATTAATGAAATTTGAGCTCCATAGGCAGGATTTTGGGTGGGCCTTAGGTCGAAAACAGTTTTGGGCTAGCTCCGCCTGATCCCATACAGTGAATGACGCGTGGCTGGCGGAGGAGAGAGAGGAAACTGCCTTTTCGAGCGGGTAACCTTTGTATTCCTAGGCCGCCCGAGATCGCATATGGATCGTTGGATCAGAGATCCCGTAGATCAATGGTGGGGATTGCACTAGCACCCAAAGGCAGGCCCGAAAGGAATCTAGGGTAGAATTAATGGCTTGTGATGTCCGATAAACGACAGATTGGCAAATTTTCCCATGCTTTATAGTGTTTCTCTGTGTAAACAGGGAACAACTATTTCTGAGGATTTCAAGCGCCGATGATCCTTTTGCTACAAAATAGGTGGCCACCTTCCCTAAAAGCGTTAACAAATGATTGTTAAATGCTCAGAAGGGGATTTGAGTGGATAGAGGCCGGGAGCTGAAGATCCCGAAGGGGAAAACAAACCAGCCAACGTTGATTGCCTTACAAAGCAACAGAATGATAGAATGAAGAGAAGAAGGCAACACCGAGATAGAGCAAAAGCAAAAGAGCACGCAGAGATGAGATAGAGAGCTTAATTGAGAAAGGAGAGGGCCGTAAGAACAAAAGAGAATGCGCAGAGCTGAGACAAAGCCAACGCAAGAGCCTAAGAGCCAAAGCGAGAGCAAGAAGGCCGAGAGCTTTAGAGCTGGGGACAGAATGGCATTCTAAACCCATTGTTTCTATGTTAAACTGTGGAGTTGAGCGAGAGAGCTTGTAAAAAGATTGCTGCCATAATTCCAGAGAGCCTAGTTGAGTTGACTAGAGCTCAAGGAGATGTAGCCCAAGAGTTTTGGGTGAACTCCACATTAATTTTCTGTCTCATGTGTGATGCTTGTTACTGAATTTCTCACTGTTATATGATTTATATTATTTTAAACAAAATCAATTCACAGCACATAAACAGTCCAAAAACAGACATAAGCATACACATATATTGTCAAGCACACATTTAATTCTTCATTGGTTAATCAATAAAGACTTGGGAATAAATAAGCTTTGGGAGTGGGAGAGGTTCTTGTAAGTTAGACAAGAAGCATAAATGTCCCATTTTCAGATCAGGTGGTATCAGAGCCTAAGATTGATTGACCTCACCTTCAAATAAGGTTATATCAGGATACTTGATTGACAGAGGAAAGATTGCTTGTCTAAAAGGTGTTTAAAAAATCAGAGGTTGATTGTATGCATGTTTGCAAACTGACTATTGTTTGAGTTTGCAGAGGTGAAGGGAAAGCTATTGATAGCTCAGTCTAGGAAGGACAAATAGGAAGAAGGGCTGAAGGAATTCTTCTATCCCAAAGGACCTCAAAGCAATCCCTGAAGCACAAGAGGTTTGTTGCAAAATATTTCTTAAATAAGCTCCTTATTAGTCTTGTTTGAAGTTCTTGGTTCATTGGCATAATGACAACTTCCTCAAGTATATCCTCAAATTCCTTCTCCATCACAAGACTCTTTGATGGAGACATGAAAGAAGACTTATTCATCATGATGGACAAGGTGAGAGAAATGTATGAGGATGGAAGAAAGAGCAGCATACTTAGAGAGTAGTTGAATTCCATGAAGGAAGAGAAGCAACTGCTTTATGATAGACTGCAAGAAATGGAGAGGCAACTTCATATTGCAAATATGAACCTGAAGAGAATGCATGAGTTGGAGTCACAGCTCTTTGTTGCCAAAGAAGCCTTGGTTAAGTATCAGCTTGAAGAAGAGGTAAACCATTCCAGTTTGTCTTCAAATTCTTCTAAGAATGCTTATATTGGTTCTTTTGAAAAACATCTCTAATGTCCAAGATGGGCTATGAAGGAAAAGGCTTGGGAAAGCATGCACAAGGTATTGTTGAACCAATAATGGTTGAGGAAAGGCCTAAGTATTTGGGTCTTGGCTATGGACAGTCTTATGGAGAGAGTTCCAAAGCTACCATGAAGACCATTAGAACAGCTCCAAGAAGGAGTTGCATTGCAGAGTGTGAAGATTGTGTTTAGGAGGAATGCAATAGCTTGAAACATCACTTTCAGGATGCAGGTGTTCAGAAGCACACACTTGAACCAGAAAGTTGTGGAAACTCTGAAAGCATTGAAGAGATTGAGGGTGTTCCAAAGGGAGCCACTTCTTCAATTGCTTCACCTCCTCATGAAAGCAATAAATGTGAAAGATGCAGGTATAAATCTGGTTCTAAACATTTTCCTTTTGATTTTGCAAAGCATGATAAATTTCCACATAGATATGGGAAAAGAATTGCTTGTTCCTTTTGTGGTTTGGATAACCATAATGTTTCTAGATGTTGGAAGAGAATGGCCACATACAGGAAACTTTTGAAGGAAAGGAAGTAAGAAGCCAAAGGTCCATTGGACAAGGCAAAGCATGCTGTCAAGAAGATGCACATGTGTTGCACTTATTGCCATAAACAAGGGAATCTTGCTGAAAGGTGTTGGACTTTGAATCCAGCAATGCTTCCACAAAAGGCGAGGAAAGTGGAAAGAGAATATGGCAGAAATGGAAAGGAATTTTCCATGAATGAAGTGTCTCAAGATGATTCACATGTTGATACTGATGTGCAGACAAAGGAAAGACCTTGGAACTGGATTGGTAAGAAATGGCTAGAGTTCTTTTCCAATTAAGGTTGCATGTCTATTGATGCATCTATTTGCATTTCTTTGTTGATGAGATGCAAGTTGTGGGACTTTACCAATATGGTGAATGGAAAATGGTTGAGTATGAGACTCACTTTGTTGCTGCAACATTATATTTCATTTCAACTTTGAGAGTACAGTGTGCTTAAGTGAAAGTTGAAGGATGAAATGCATGCATGAGCATGAGATGCATGAACACATGGATGTTCATGTTTTCCTTGTATTTGAACATGTATGTGTTATTAACTTGAAGGGTTGATTGCTTTGTTGTAAACATGCATGTAATGAAATATTAAATTGGAAAAAGTTGAATTGGTCTCTCCAAGATGGAGGTAATAATGAAGTGTTTCATATTTTGAAAAAGAGTCCAAATGGTCTTTTTCTACATGCTTGACTTGAAGAGTCATTTGTTGAAAGGCATGTTTTGTGGGCTCGTTATCTAGTCCATCATTTGTATGCAGATGTAAGACATGGAGGTGTTCACAAGCTATGAAATCTATTTATTTTGTTGAAGAAGGAGTTTAGGCCATCCAGTTGTTGTCTGTATTTCTATTGTTGTTAATAGATGTTGTTGAAAGCTTTTCAAACAGATACAAATGAAATTTTTGTGGAGCAGATGAACTTCGTATTTGTTTGAGCCACCTTGGATCAATGATCAAGGAAAATAAGTTCAAACCACCTTCTATGACCATTTTAGCAGAAGTTCTGCAAGAAGGCAAGGAGGAAGATAGTTCTTCCCAGGAAGACCAGACCATCCAGGAAGGGAAGTGGTCAGAGACGTTGGTTCAAGAGCACTATGCAAGGCAAGTGTGTGGAGGCTGAAAGAAGAGGGTGTTGTTACTCTTAGGTACTATTACGATTAGTATATCAGTCTTTTGGAGACCAAAAGTTCTTTTAGTGGGAAGGCATGATCCAAAATTGATTTTGGGATAGACTCCTAAGTCTAAGTGTTCCTCATAGAGGAAAATGAAAGTCCAAGGAAGTTCCTGGACATAGCCCCATTGCAGAGATCTTTTCATTCCGAATCTACTGCAACTTGAATGGGAAAAAATGGACTTAGGATACATAATTTATCGCTCAAATAAGATGTTGTTTGTTCCCTAGAAAAAGAGGCAAAATCCCCTAAAAATGAGCAAAAACCCTTATAAAGGGAAATCGCATCGGACCAGGGAAAGAGACTGGACTTAAGCGGAAAGGGGAGAAACCCTCAATCGCCAATCCCTAACATATCGGATCAGAGGAAGATGCACATGCGATATCGGGACCCTGGATCTGGCGATTGCGATCATGCGATACGCCGATCGCTAATGATCCGATCAACGAATCTGCATTGTTGATGCACAGAACTCTAGGTTGAGCAACATTTTCGGCGATTGGCAATCGACGACCCCGATGCCGATAAAAAGATCAGACCCGATAAGTTTTCAAAGCCTGATTGTATAAAATTTAAGGTTCGGGAATTCGGATTTTCACGTATTTCCCGTGTATTTGGGATTTTACCCAAAACACATATGCGATGCGATAAGCGATGAAACAAGACCCGAAAGGGTTTGAAAATCACGTTGCATAATTATTTCAAGTCCGCCATAAAGCCATTTTGTGGTATTTTCAGTCATTTTAATGTATTTTTATAAATATGAAGTAAAATGCCCCCAAAGCGATAAAGGCAGACCCGAAGGGGAAAAAAGGAGCGATTAATGAACTTGAGTTCCACAGGCGGGATTTAGGACGGGCCTTAGCCGGAAAGCGGTTTTAGGCTGGCTCCGCCTGATCCCATACAGTGAATGACATGTGGTTGGCGGAGGAGAGAGAGGAAACTACCTTTTCAAGCGGGTAACCTCCATATTCCTAGGCCGCCCGAGATCAAATATGTAACATTGGATCAGAGATCCCATATATCAATAGTGGGGATTGCACTAGTGCCCAAAGGCAGACCCGAAAGGAATCTAGGGTGGAATTAATGGTTTGTGAAGTCCGATAAACGACAGATTGGCAAATTTTCCCATGTTTTATAGTGTTTCTCTGTGTTTCTCTGTGTAAACAGGGAACGACTGTTTCTGAGGATTTCAAGCACCGATGATCCTTCCGCTACAAAATAGGTGGCCACCTTCCCTAAAAGTGTTAGCAAATGATTGTTAAATGCTCAGAAGGGGATTTGAGTGGACAGAGGCCGAGAGTCGAAGAGCCCGATGGGGAAAATAAACCGGCCAATGCTGATTGGCTTAAAAATCCACAAAATGACAGAATGGAGAGAAGAAGGCAGCATTGAGATAGAGTAGAAGCAAAAGAGTGTGCGGAGCTGAGACAGGGAGCTCAATTGAGAAAAGAGAGAGCTATAAGAACAAAAGTGAATGCACAGAGGCCGAGACAGAGCCAACGTGAGAGCCTAAGAGCCAAATCCAGAGCAAGAAGGCTGAGAGCTTTAGAGATGGGGACATAATGGCATTCTAAACCCATTGTTTTTATGTTAAACCATGGAGTTGAGCCAGAGAGCTTGTAAAAGGATTGCTGCCATAATCCGAGAGAGCCTAGTTGAGTTGACTAAGCTCAAGGAGATGTAGCCCAAGAATTTTGGGTGAACTCCACATTAATTTGTTGTCTCATGTGTGATGCTTGTTGCTGCATTGCTCATTGTTATATGATTTATATTAGTTTAATCAAAATCAACTCACATCACATAAATAGTTCAAAAACAGACATAAGCATACACCTATATTTTCAAGCACACATTTAATTCCACATTCGTTAATCAATAAAGACTTGGGAATAAATAAGCTTTGGGAGAGGGAGAGGTTCTTGTAAGTTAGACAAGAAGCCTAAGTGCCCCATTTTCAGATCATGAAGGGCCAATAAAACCTTTCTTTTGAAGGAGATCCCATGTTAATAGTTTGTGCCTTCCTATTAGCCATAGGAAATGACCTACCTTTGGCCATTATTTCCTCTTTTATATATGCTACCACAAAGGATCTTGATGAGCTTATTGTTGACCAACCATGATTCTATACCCTTATTTTACAGTGAACATCCCTTTAGGTTTATACCCCCATATTAATTTATTAGGATCTTGTGTTAAATAAGGGCTCGATCGAACTAAGGGCCATAAACTCCCCGTTGTGTTTTGGGAAATAATTTTAAAAATATAGCTCGAACGAACTCCTTATATGAAATTGTGGATTACATAGGAGCTCGATCGGGGGTCTATTTTTTAATTCCTCAAATAGCTATATCGAGGTATAAAATATTGCTTGATCGAGATGCTTTCCCCCCCTCCCAACCCGCGTGATTTCCAAAAAGTGTAACCGAGCTTCATGCATTCACCCTTTAGACATTTAAGAAAACATGTAACAAGTTTCTTAGCCATGGAGATTCACTCTCACTTTACCATGGACATTCTTAATATATAAATAGGCTTTGTGAGAATACCATGACATGCCTAAAAAACCATAACTCGTTCATATAACATTTTTTTAAAATAATCAATTTAATTAAAAGGGAAGAAAAAGCATAACCACTTTCAATATAAATCTAAATGTTATTTTTGACTACTATTAAGATATTCTAGACTATTCCATGGAATTTAAATCCCTACCATCCACGTAATACTTATTGATAATTAAATTAAAATTCTAGAAACTCTATTTTAAAATAGACACACCTAATTAAATACCTTGACTTATTGACATGCTCCATAGGAGGAATCCTAAATTTTATATGAACACTAAACAATCTCATATTCATAGAATTAAGATATAATATCCCCACTATAAGATGAATAATCCTCTGAAAAGTTTGGCCTAGAGACTAGGCTAAGTTCCTAGTCCCCACAAATTGTGTTTCACGGGCTACAAGGCTAGTAACAACACCCCACTTTATCTGAAATTATGATATAATATCATCACTATAAGATGCATAATCCTTTGAAAAGTTTGTCTTGGATATTGTACGAATTTCTCGATCCCTACAAAATGTGATTCAAGGCTAGCAACAAAACCTAGCTCTTATACATAAGTACACTAGTATAGATCCATCTTACCCATGGATCTAGCAAGAGAGATATCAAATCTCTTGAGGAAGAAAACATATTTTAGAGTGAAAAACTTAAAAAAATGTTTGGGTCTCAAAGATTCAATCCCTCTCAATCCTTGGTCAAGATGGATCCAAACACACCAAATTTGTCTTTGTTTAAATTGTGTTTTTGAATGCATAAATGGATTTAATTCCTTGAAAATACATTTGGGCACTTAGATTGAGTAAACTAGACAATTTAAACTTGCAATTCTTACAAATATTTTCTCAAACAAAATTAACTAAAAGCCATAACTAAAAAAAGCCAAAATGTAGAATAGTGAGACAATTCTAAATATTTGAACTATAATATTTTTTTTTTCAATTGTCTTATATAATATATGCGTAGTTTTTTTTTTTTTGCTTAACCATATATAATATATTGATATTCAACATTAAAATATTTTACTTAATATGACATTGAAATATTTACACGAGTATCATTAGGAGTGAAATAATGAAGATGGTTGTTGTCTGGTCTCTACAATTTTCCCTTATTCATAGCTAGGGTCTGATGGTGGGTACCCTCTGCTGTTTGAACCTCACAACATTTTCTTCCTCGACTTGGTCCTGGTCTATGGGGTGGGGGTTTTCTTTGATGGGTATATTCTCTCTGGTGGTCTTTGCAATGGTCCTATCAATTTCTGACCTTACCAGGGCTTGTCACTCCTCACCCTAGTCACATTCCCCATTTTTTGGTGTTTTTTATTCACTTCTTCGATTCTCAACATGGAGGATATTTTAGTGGATTACTTAGAAAACCCTATGGATGGTGAGAGCATTTTTTTTCGGGCCAACTATAAGTATTGGAAATGGTGATGGTTCGCTTCGGGGGTTTTTGGACTTGGATGCATGCGGGTCACTTTCTCAAGCTATTGAGATTCGTGTGGAAGGATTTCACAGACCCTCAATGTATGGGATTTGACTAGGATTTTCCTATGGTCACAAGGATCAAAACCTTTATTTATGGTGGATTTCAGGTCTCGAAATGTGGGGGGTTTGAGGTACCAATAATGTATTCCACTTATTTTCCATCTTCTCCACTTTTGTAAGATTTTTCATATCCTGTCTCCAATTGGTTTCTTTTTTGGGGTTTTTTCAGGAGGTTAATCTTTTTATAGCTTGGGTAGTCCACTCTTTTAGCCTCTGGTCACCTATGGACTCACTTCTTGAGGTATTTCCCCCCTGAACTCGGTTGGGAGTTTTGTTTCTTGCTCTATTAGTTCCATGGGCTTGTCTTCCCCTACAACTTCTCTTGTCTATGCTATGGGCTATGTGGGTTCCCTTTTGGCATGCTCATTTGTGAGGGTTTTGAATCTTGTTGGTTTTGAATCTTGTTGGTTTTGATACAAATTATTGTACAGTTTCGAAGGGAATTAAACATTAGGCCCCCTGGGGCTCCTTCACCCTACCTATGCTCTCTTGCTTCGCAAAGTTTTTCAGGAGGAAAAAATCTTTTATAAAGGAAAGGGAATAACAACTCTACATGGTTTTGGGAGATGACATCGAGATGCATCGATTTTTCAAGATGAGTGAGCTAAATCTTGTGGGTTATGCTCAAGGGAATCGCTACAGTGGTAAGCCATTAATATATTAGGTTCTTAAGGAATGGGGGGATTAGTTCAAGCATTTTCCAACCATTAAGGTGCTTGTGAGAGGTTGGTTCATTGTTTTTTCTCTTCCCTATAAGAGGTCAAGTGGGTCATGGATAAACAATGAAGCATTAGCTCTTTTCCCCTTGTGTTAAAGCATTGGTCCCCTCTATTCAACCCTACAAGGGAGAAGATGGAAAAATGCCCTGTATGGGTCAGACTTCCAGGCCTAAAGGTTTAGTTCTAGTTGGAACAAGCCTTCTCAGTGATCAATATTCATCTTGGAGAATTCTTACAGGTGGATATGTCCTTTAATAAAACGATGAGATGAAAGTGGTGTGGGTTCTCATGATTTGGGACATTCGTGATGGTCTTTGTAGTGAAATTTTGTTGATCGACAATGGTTTCTCTTTGACAAAACCCCTAGATTATGAGGGGATACCCTTCCATTACAGGTGTTTCCATGCCCATGGGCATGATACTGTAGTAAAATGTAAGCTAGGGTTTCATGGAGGGGTGGGTTCAGCGAAATATTGCATTCCATAGCATAGATCCTTAGTAAATTCTCCTTGGTTGGAGGTCAACATTTCCTTACCTTCTCTAGAGGCTCCAATAATGGTCCTGGCCCCTCTCATCTACTCCATGGTCTTGGACGCACCTATCCCAGCTTCAGGTTTGATGGAAACTAAACCAAAGGTAATTAGGCACTACTCTAACCTAGCACTGAATCCTTTGGCCTCTTCATTGGATTCACCTTTTCTAGGTACCGCTACTCCCATTCCCTCTATTTTATCTTTTTTTTCGTAATTTCTCTATTATGGGGTTGGATTTGAATTCCATTTTTTTGAATGTGTTTGTAAATAATGATGGGAATTCTATGTTATATGAAGTTGGTCCCTCATATTTTCCTTTTTTCTCGCATATATAGGATAAAACCCCCTTCCTTCATTGCTTATTATAATGGGGATTCCTCAGAATATGACTCACATGAACCTTGGTACCACTTCAATTCTTGATCTTCCTCATCCTTCATTGCTTGTGTCCATAGTGGTTTGGGTCACTATCCCATGAATGTGACTACCCACAAAGTTAGGGGTAGAAAAATTAATATGTCCAAAGCTCAAAACAAAGTTGTAATGGAAAAAGATTTTAGTAAACACCATTCTATTGAAGGGGTCCTTCCAGTGATGCAAACCCCTATTGTGGCTCCTCCATGATCACTCTTTCCTAAATTGCAAGGGTCTGGCCAACCCGTCCAAACAAGAGGCTCTATGTAGATTAGTTGTTACTTATAATGTCTTGGAACTTCTCCTTCAAAGACTCTGGGAAAGGGGGACATTATATAGGATTGCCTGAAAAAATGTTTCCAGGGTGAGATTTGTCTTGTTTGGAAGTTATTATTCACTCTGGTGGGTTGGAAACTGGTTGGAATCAATGATTTTTCAAATTGATTAACTCTTGGGGAATGGTTTCATCTCTCGGACATTCATTTTACTCTATTGATCTGGACAAAGATCTATTGCTCGTCAATGTTTATGGTACCCTATAGGACAAAGTACATTTGTGGGAAGCTCTTTCTAATTCCTCATTTCTATCGGCCAACAATTTAATTTTAGGTGGTGACTTTAATTTCTCCATTTGGCTTGAAAAAAGTTGAAGGCCAAGAACTCAAACTAATCCTAATTTGACCTTTTTCTTTGAATACATAAGGGTTCACCAACTAATTGATTTTTCTCCTATAAAATTTAAACCCACCTAAAGGAACAACATGACTAGTCTGGACAGGAATGCCAAAAGTTGGATCATTTTATTCTTTCTGAACAACTTGTGGATGACTTTCCCTAAGTCGACACTAGATAGGTGAAGGTGTTGGTTTTGATCTTTCACCTATTTACCTGGAACTAAAAGGACAGGGTAGGAAACCCCTGGGCCCTTTGAAGCTTAATGATATCTGTCTCAACGATGAGTCCTATGTGGAATTGGTCAAATCCTCTTGGAATATCTATGATCCCATGGCTAGATTTTCCACTGTTGCACAATTTGCGACCAACGTGAAATATGTTAAACAAGCCATGATTACTTGTTCGGTTTGAAAAATATCATAGGATTTGCTAGAGCTAAGGGCCATTCAAGAGGCTCTCAAAGCTACCTTTGAGGAATAGACAGAGGTATACAAATCCGAGGAAGCTAAGGCAATATTAGTTGGGTTGGAAGGATGAAAAAGGATATGATAAATGACCAAGAAGCTACCTGGCGCCTTAAGAGTCGCATTGTTTGGCTAGAGGTTGGGGATGAAAACTCTTAAGTCTTTCCAAAACTTCACAAAAGGTAGAAAAATGGTCAACACTATCTAGTAATTAAAGAATCAAGAAGGAAATAATGTTATATATTTTGAAGATCTGGAAAACTTGGGTTGTACACTTTCAGTGGCCTTTTCAAGGCCCTTAAGGGCACCTTTACCACTAAATTGGTTCAAAATTTCATGATTTTCCCTCGATATGCATATGAAGCAGACAATGAGCATCTGATGGAAGAGGTCCCAAAAGAAGAAATTTTGTCGACATTATGTATTTTTTCAGAAAGACAAGAACCTAAGCCTAGATGGCTAGTCAGTTTAGTTCTTCCTTGGTCTTTTTGACATCATTAGAGTTGATCTTCTTCATGTGGTTGAGGATTCAAGAGCCATAGGTTGGATCCTTCTGTCCTTCAATTCCACTTTCATCACACTTATCCCTAAAGTGGACTCTCTTGCATATTTTTACGAATTCCCAACTATATCCATCTGCAACTACATATATAATGTTATTACAAAAGTCATAGCTCACAGAATAAAAAAAATCACTTTCCAATATGATCTCAGGGGAATAGTTTTCCTTTATGCAGGGAAGACAAATGCATGATGCTATATTTATGGTTTAGGAGAGGCTTCATAGTCTAAAAAATTTATGATTAAAAGGGGTTGTTCTCAAAATTAAATTATCAAAGGAATTCAAGAGGGAAAATTGACTATATATCAAGTTTCTCCTCACTCATTTAGGCTTTGAACTTGCCTTCATCAACTAGATTATGAGTTGTATATCCTCAATTTCATTATTTATGGTAATAAATGGGTCTGCCTCCCCTTTATTCTTGGCTGAGTGTGGTATTAAACATGGGTGTTTGTTGTCCCCTCTACTCTTTCTCTTGATCGTTGAAGGCCTTAACATATCACTGACTGACTATAAAGGAAGAGGTCTCCTATCGGGTAACTTTGTGGCTCCAAGCTAAAACATTACATACTTATTGTTCGTTGATGATATAATCATCTTCTAAAATAGTTCACATAGAGATATATCGACAATTAAGGATGATATTCCCTTTTTGAAGATGCTACATGTATGATTATCAACCATCTAAATTCTACTTTAACTCCATTTGATCAAAATGAATATGACAATTATTCATCCAAAATATTTTCCCATTTGAACTAACTACATTATATGAAGGCCTTAAGTATCTTGGATTCCGACTCAAACCAAACTCTTATAAGAAAGTGGATTGGAATTGGCTAGTGGCCAAACTGGAGCATAGACTCAACTTCTGGAGCCTCTATTTTTTATCAAGAGCCAATAGGTTGGTACTTGTCAAATCTATCTTGGAAGCCATTCTAGTCCACTAGACAAGTTTATCATGGGTATCGAAGAGCATTTTAAAAAACATGAGGATAATATCCTATAAGTTTCTATGGGTTGGGTCACCAGAAATCTTTGTTTTTCTTTGGTTAAATGGGATTGTATTTCCCCCCCAAAGGCTTGGGGGGGATGGGGGATGAAGAATTTACCTCTTTTTTCAAAAACTCCTGTTCCAAAAGTGGAATGGAGAACCATTTTCTCCTCGGGTCTATGGTCAACTGTTGTTACTCAGAAAAATATACATCCTCGCTCCATATAGGATTAGATCCATTCACCAAACAAAGCCTTTCACAATTGTTGAATAATTTAGAAAGCAATTATTTCTTCCTTCCCCATCATCGAGAATGGTCTGGTATGGAAGCTCAGGAAGGATTCATGGCTTAGCTTAGGTATTGATCCATGGTTCAAATACAATGAACTATTCCAACTACTAGTAGATCTTGTTAATCGTCTTCAAGAAATGGGTTTCTATACATTAGCACAGATTGCAGGGAGGGAAGAAAGTATGTTGAGATCAAATAGGTGGCTTTCATCACAACAACTTGGACTTCCACAAGTTTACAATGCTACATGTGTTGGTTACATCAGGTCACCAAAAGAAAGAAATATTAAACTAAATGAGGCCGATAATGAGCTGGTATGGTGTCATTCGGTGAATGACCAATATACTAAAAAATTGGGATATACCTTATTTATTGTAGCCCACTTTCTTGAGCATTTGACTGGTTGGTGGAAATCTTTATGGAGAAAAAAAGTCCAGCAAAATCTAGACTATTCATGTAGTGCTTATTAGAGAGTAAGGTCCCCACCTAGGAATTTCTTCAAAAAAGGAAAAAAGTAGATCTGAGCTGGTGTTGTTTATGCATAACACATGAGGAGACTACTCAACATTCGTTCATTACCTACTCCTACACATAAATTTTCAAGTCATTTTTTGTTATTAAACTAAGGCTGGTGTGCCAATGGCAAGGGAACTCTCTTTTAGAATTATGGGAACAATGGAGCTTAATCCAAGAAGCCGCAATTTTTAAGGTTATTCCATTATTAGGATGTTTGGGCATTTGGCTTGCACAAAATAATCTATACTTTGAGATAAGTACACTCCCCCTAGTATCACTGTTGCCCATGCCTTAGCTATATTTGACCTCCTCCCTAAGATCAAGTCTACAAAGCCTTGTAGAAGTATTGCTAGGGCCTCAATTGATAAATCAATGCCCTGGGATTTTTTCGATGGTTCCTCACAAGACACTACTTCATCCTAGTGAGACACATATTTGTAGGTTGAAAATGGGTATTAGAGATGGCACAAACAATTATGCAGAGTTGTTGGTTCCGAAGCTTCTTCTGATATATGCACTTGAGCTTGATGTCAATGTCCTCCATGTCCATAGGGTTTCTAAATTGGTGTCCAAATGGATCAATGGAAACTATAAATGCCATAATTTTCGCGTGCTTCCTATAGTGACTTATATCAATAAATTAAAATATCTATACAATATTTTATCCATATCACACATCTACAGGGAATTGAATGTTGCTATCGATGCTCTATCCAAACAGGGCATAATAATGGATCTTGGGACCTAGCAGATTGTGATGGAGCAAAATGAAAACTTCAATGCTTTTTATCATCGTCGCTTCATGGACAAGTATCTAGTGGATTAATTTATTTTTTGTTTTTTTGGGTTTATTGTATTATACCACAGTCTCCATACATGAACAACATGGGCTTAATATGTTGTTGTTTTGGCTCTTTTTGGAACACTGTTTGTAGAGTCTATCCACTGTTTTCATACATGATCTGCTATGATATTGTACTTTTTTTTTTCTTCTTAAAGCATGTGATACTACATGCATCTTTACATGCTTTTGAAAGCATGTGATTCTACATGCATCTTTACATGAGAAAGAAACAATTTGTTTTGCAAAGACTCAACCTTATCTAGGCAAGATCCACTATTTTTGAACTATATAACTTAATGCATGCAAGTCATATATCAACAATAATAAAATTGTGTTTTTTCCCATGAAAAAATGACATTGAGATATTTTGTTTATGGCAGACATTGATATATTTTTTATAATTTTTAAATGTCACTTACTAAGTTTATATTAAGAATTGAATAAGTTATGCATCCCCTCTTATTACTTTTACTAGGAAGTAATTACTCTTTTTTACTATATTATTTTGGACATATTTTATTATGTTCAACATTCAAATATTTTTGTTTTTTCATATGTTTCTCTATACACATATAAAGAGGATGTTAAAATAAACCAATTAACATAAATATTTAAATAATTTATGTACATTTTGTATTGAAATATTTTATAATATATAGGAATTATACATTTTTCTCATACTAAAAAATGAATATAAAATTTCTTTTAACTTTTAATTACTTTATCTTTATTTAAATTTGATATAAATTGTTTAGTTCACATGAACATCCAAATGCTTTGTTTATGTTAAAAAGTGAGAGTGAAATACTTTTACCACATTTTCTTAACATGTTTTATTTATTGTTGAGAGTTAGAGTGGAATATTTTTACCACATCTTCTTTATACAAACAACCAATATACTAAAAATGAGATTATTAATATTTTATTACACTCTTAATTAATATAACCAAATATGTATATTCATTTTTATCTTTTAATTATAGTGATTATTTTTTTTTATTTAAAAAAAAACACGTGTCAAATTAAAATTGAACACAAAAAAATTACACATCTCTTAAGTTAATTAATAGAAATAAACTCTCAATACAATTAAAAAATCTGTAACTGCTCCAAATACATATATTTTGCCTTTATCAAACTTGCTTCGAACAATTTGTTTTACATCATTGTTAATGAACATAAAAATGAGGTTAGATAAAATTTTGATGAATCTTTAAACTAAAAGTTGGCTTTTAATGGTGTTAAATTTTTAAAATAAAAATAGAGTCCGCAAAAATGCATTTAAAAAAAGCTATTTTTAAAAATTTACAACGGAAGAAGGTCGAAAGATAGAAGAAAGAAGAATAGCTTGAAGGGAAAACACGGTTCAACTTTGAAAGGAATCCTTCCAAGGTGTTTCGTGGTCCAATCTGGTGGTGCACGTGATTAAGAGTGAGTTGATGACAGCGCTAGGCGCAGCAGGATAACTAACTCGCCCTCTGCGGAAGACGCAAAAGGTTCAATTCAAATGAAAATTGATGACGCGTGGGAGGAGTTTGATCGTAGGATATTTGTTGGAATTTTTTTAGGGTTTTTGGCACATTTTTTATTAAAATTTGGAGGGTTTTTGGTACATTTTTTAAATAAAATTGTTCAGAATTTTATAACAATTTGCTAGAATCACAAGTTTGAGTTTTGAACTTCACAATTCAAGTGTTATACTCTCTATAATTTAAGAGTCTAGGATTTCTAGACATGCTAAATTCATATATATTGTTAACAACACAATTTAAACAACAAAAATAAAGTTTTTTTTTTTTTTTTGTTTTGTCGTAATTTTCATTGATAGAAAAATTACATGTTGTATATGCAAAAGCATATGCTGTAAGAGGTGGTGCCTGTCAGATAAATAAGATTCCAAAAAACCAAATATTGATGCCTTTTGTCCACGCAGGGAGGCATCATTTTCTAATGTGTTCATCTTACTGATTTTACCAAAAAACAAAATAATTGTAGCCATGTAGCGTGTCCATAGGTCTTACTGAAACTGAGAAAAACATATGAATATTTACAGATGGTAACTTAAAGCAAAGAATTTACATGATCTAAGCTCCCTGTGAGCTTGCTATATCATCTATGTCCATGAAGGGCCGATGGTAGTACTGGTAAAAATTCCCTTCTCTATGTTCTTGGATCATCCAAGTGCCGGATGGCCTGTGCGCAGCTTCTTTGGATAATCTGTCAGCATCTGCATTTCGCTCCCTGTAAATATGATGACATGTAAATGTGTCAAAAGAAGTAATGAGACGATGAGCCTCTTCCAGAATATGTGATAATGTGTATGCAGAACATCTAGTTTTTTTGTTTATCCAATCACAAACAATTTTTGAGTCTCCAAAGAGTTGGAGGTCTCGACATTGGATTTGCAGTGCATGTTGTATGAGGAATTTTGTAGAGGATAGCTCTGCATAGTTATTCGTGCCCCCACCTAGACCCATCTGAATATGGAAGGAATGCGTATCAGTGAGGTTAAGTATGGAACATCCCATGCATCTGTCCTCCTGAGCAGAACTGTCAAAATAAGCCCAAGGATTTGTATGGTTTATGGATTCGAGTATGATGGTTTGGGTCGAGTTGTCTCATCGTCTGGTATGATGGAATAGTCGGAGATGATACAGGAAGCAATGGAGGGCTAGTGTGGTGAGGAGTTTTGGAAAATGAGATTATTGTGAGCAATCCACAGTCCCCAGCATATAAGTAATGGGAGATTTCTGAGCCTTTTTGGATTAGTGCTTGTCCACCAGGTCGACCAGGTCTCCTTCACAGATGCGCCTTGCCACCTTATCGGGGAAGAAATCACGGCTGAGATCGATTGCCATAGGTCTTGGGCAGCCTGACATTCAATAAATAGATGTGAGACAGATTCATTGTTGCATTTACATAAGTGACACCAGAAAGGGCCATGATGAGCTCGCTTGAGTAGATTGTCTCCAGTGGGGATTTTGTTTTTAAGTATGGTCCACATGAGAAGTCTGCTCCTGGGGGGGGGCTTTAGCTTCCATAAATGCTTCCACCATGACTCTAAGGCTTGTGGGTAGCGATCTTCAGCTAAAACAAGGTATCCCTCCTTTGGTGTGTATTTCCCTGCTTTTGAGAGTGCCCAGATGACTTCATCTTCTTCCTCACTAATCCGGATATGAGCCTCAGTGAGGGCCCTGATGTAAGTATTCCACTGATGTGTCCATTGATGGGGAATGTTTAGTCTCTGAGCTGTTTTCCAGGCTTGCTGAAATTGGGTGGAGTGTTCCAGGTCTGCTATGTGGCCAACATGGGTAATATTTTTGTCTCTAAGAAAGGATCTAAGGTCATCTAGCTTCATGTGTACATTCCCGCATCCAATCCAAGGATCCAAACTGATCCTCACCTTCATCCTGTACTGTATTTTCCATGTGATTCCTGCCCTAATGATGTCAAGATATTTTATTACCACCTTCCATATGATTGAAACCCCCTGAGTGGAGTCTTTGCGATTGGCTTAACCAATCCATCAGGTTTGAGGGGGAAATATATTTTGAAACGGCCACCCTAGTCCATAGACTGTTTGATGTAATAAGTTGCCACCCTAGTTTTGCTGCCAGAGCTGTGGAGAAGTCTTCTAGTTTCTTTATGCCCCATCCTCCCCATTTCTTGGGTAGATTTATGGCCTCCCACTTTACCCATGTGAATATTCTTCTTGGATGATGTCCCTTCCAAAGGAATCTGCAACATAAGGCCTGTATTCTGGAGAGTATACCTCGGGGGATCCATGCTAGTGACATCCAGTAGACTAGGGTGGCCTCGAGGACAACTTTGATGAGTATGAGTTTGCCCGCCCTAGAGAGGTATTTGTAGTACCATATGTTAAGTCTATTCTTCATTTTGGAAATGAGCTAGTTCCAATCTGTAATCTTGTACCTCAGAGGTTTTAGCTTGTAGCCAATATATCTGAGTCCATCTTCTAGCCTAAGAAGAGTGTACTGGAACCTTTGCAGCGCATAATGGATTTCATGTGGAGAACATCCAGCCTCTATGAGGGTCGACTTGTTACAGTTAATAGTCATACCTGTGGCTGTTTGGAATAGTGCAAATGTGTTCTTCATGATTTTTAAGTTTCCTATGCTTCCATTAAGAAATAGTAGGACATCATCCACAAACAACAGATGAGTCAATGTGTAATCATCCATGATTTTTATTCCCTTTAGTCTGCCCCTTCTGTACTCTTCTTTGGCCAGCCTGTTGAGACCTTCAGTAGAAAAATTAATGGGGATAGGGGGCAACCCTGTCTAAGACCTCTCTTAGAATAAAAAAAAGGCAAAGGTACTCCATTAATAAGCACGCTGAAAGGTATGTTAGTGATGCAGCTCATGATCCATTTAATGAAATCAAAAGGGAACCCTAGGTGGGTTAGAAGCATTCTAATATACAACCAGTTTGCTCTATCAAAGGCTTTTGAGAGGTCTACCTTTAAGATCATACCTTTGATTTTCTTGGAGTGCAGAGAGTAGGACTTCCTGGGCAGTGCCCATTACCTCATGGATTTGACGATCTTGTAGAAAGGCAAATTGCTCCCGTGATATATATTTGGATAGGATGGGCCGCAATCGGTTTGCAATAATCTTCGCCACAATCTTATAGATGCAATTGCATAATGATATAGGTCTGTAGTCATCAAAGGTAGAGGGGTTTTCAGATTTTGGAATGAGGAAGATGAAAGTGGAGGTGAAGGATTCAAGAATCTTGCCACTAGTTCTAGAGTGTTCAATAACTTTAAGAAGATCTGCCCCCAAGGTTTCAAGAAACTCTAAATAGAATTCGATCGACCAATCGTCTGGCCCTAGGATCTTATCCTTCTTAAACCATTTGATCGTGGCTTCTAATTCCCCTATAGTAATTTCCTTAGTCAATTCCCTACCTGCCTCCTGATCCACAAAACGAGGGAATAATTGAGCTACTTGTATCATTTCGGCTAGATTTGCACAAGGGGGGGCCCTGTAAGTTTGTTTAAAATGTGAGGTCGCCAAAGATTCCAACTGAGGAAAGGTATTAACAGTGTGACCTTGCTCGTTTGAGAGCTGCCAAAAGGTATTAATAGTTTTCCTACCATTTGCAAACTTATATAGAACTTTGTATATTCATCTCCCTCTAGCTGCCAAATCGCCCAAATTCTCAGCCTCCATGCTTCTTCATGGTCCCTAAGGATTTTCCTTCTGGTGGCATATAGCTCAGTGAGTTTGTCCCTTTGTTCAGTCACTTTGTAGGCCCCTTCCAGGTTCTTTTCAAACTCAGCAATTTCCTTTTCAACATTCATTAGAGTTTGATCATCTTTTATTCTCTTATTATGAGCCTAGGTTTTGGATAGTTTCTTCATCTCAATGAGGTTGTGGATGAAACTCTCTGTTATGTTCCCTCCAACATCCGGGGGATGCGTCTTCCAGAATTCCTTAATCATGTGAATATATGTGTGTCCTTTAACCAAGAGGAGCTGAAATTGAAAGGTCCCTTGGGTTTCTGAGGCCCCCCATTGATCTCCATGAATATCGGTAGATGGTCAGAGACTCCTCCTGATCCCACCCACTATTTATGAAGAAAACCCAAGGTCAGAAGTCCTTCCTTTATGAGGAAATGATCAAGTCTTCGAGCAAGATAGTGCTCGTTAGCTCTATTGTTCCTCCAGGTAGGTAAGAGCTTGGATGAGGGGATATCCAACAAGTTATGGGAGTCCAAAAGGTTCTCGAAATAAGCAGATAAGGGATCCAATTGTGCATGATGTCCCCAAGACTCAGAGTTTCTAATGGAGAAATTTAGGTCTCCTCCCAAGATTAAGCAATCTTTAAAATAAAATAAAATAAAGATTTAAATCCAAAAAAAAAACTTAATTCGAGCTGCCCCTGTAGGCCCGACAACAACAAAAATGACCAAAAAAAATAAAAAAATAAAATAAAGATAAAAATAAAAATAAAAATCTCATAGTTAGACAACACCTCACCATTATGTATGCACATGAACATGTATCCTTGAGTGCGGCACTGCCCAACATGCACTCCAAATAAATTAGTTAACATATATTTTTAAATTATTTTGTTTAAATCTTGTGTTGGATTATTTTTGAAAAGTACAATATTTAAATATTTCTCTCTCACATTCTTTTTACTTCTACTTACTTTACATGAAATTAGTTTAGTTATAGTTATTTTTATTGAGTATATTTTATTTTTATTTTAAGAGGGATTATAGAGCCATGTTGAGCTCGGAATGAATTAAATATCCCCTCATTCCCTCTACAGAATGATCCTCATCGAAAATTTTAGGGGCGAATTTTTTCCTTGGGCAAAATTAAGGGGTTTTAAATTTTTATCGAGTGATTTTTTTATATCATAGTACATTGTTACAAATCGCCTCAAATTTATTTTATAAAAAAATTAGGTATAGAGCTTAGACTCTTCTGGTATGAGGGGATCTGTAATTAAGACCCATGCTCTTATGTGAGAGAGAGGATTTTGTGTGCACTACTTGTCTCCACATTTTCCTTCCTACTTGTTATTCCTTAAAGAGATGCCTGCAAAGGATAACCATGATAGGCTATATTAGAAAAATAATTTAAAATATGGTGTCGACGATGGAGTATTGTAAACTCAACAAAATGGGTATTGGATGAAAGTGGTTGTAGATAATTGTAGATACAATGTAATGGGTGGAAAGCCCAAAGTTCTTTGTAAATGGAAAATCACAGAACACAAGGATAAAGTGGTGGTTGAGATAAAAAAGGATAGGAAACAAATGGCAATAGTTGAATGGAAACAAGAGTTATAACCTCGACTTTCTTGAAGTACTATTTCTTTGATGAATGTGGATTTAGTCTCATTTCTCATATAGAGGTGGTCCCTGATATCTATTATGATACCAATGTTATCAGCGTTGAAGGTTAACAAATGCAAACTAATTGCAAGATCATGTAGATTAGAAATCCACAGAAACCATTCACTGTCAGATTTCCGCAGAAATAGTTTTTTGAATGAAGAATGTGAAAAAATGATACGGGACTAGTGTTCATGCACTCGTTATAAAGAAAAAGTGTTCTCCTAAATGAAAAAACCCAACAGAGTTTTATGCCCTAACACCAGAAGGAGAACGATTACTCCAGTGGAATAATGAAATGAAAAAATTCATAGTACATTTTCTTGGTTATTTATGTAACAAATAGACCATTGAATGTAAGTTTTGCGCAAAGAGAATGATGAGCTTTTAATATACCATTAATGATAAAAGAAGGGAAAATTGGGTTGATGCCATAGAAAACAAATTAGTCAAATTTCTAAACAAAAGAGAATTTCCACGACATGTAGTTAGCAGATAAATGAAAAACAAAAAATAAATGTGCACTATCGTTCCGACATTTATAGTTTGTAAAACCAAAGAGAATAATTTTACACAGAGGTTGTCAGAAATTATTACTTCTATGATAAGTAATAAAAGAAAACACAGGTAACCACTAATAGTAAAGGAAAACAAAGATAGATGTTTTCTCTTAACCATTTATATGCAAAACCAATAGCATTATGATAGAAAATTTTATGAACATGATCAGATGATTTCATGCCATTTTTTAGAAAGAAAGGGACGCTTACATGCTAAAAACACGGATGAAAATGGGCATAGGGGGACAAAAGTAGATAGATCTTAGGGTCTCTATCTTTGTTAGCCTTTTGTATTATCAAACCAAAATATAAAATTAAGGGAAGCTCATCATTCTAATTCAGATGCTAGCATAGATGTTATTATCAATGGGGTTCCCCATCAGTTTGGTTCACTCGTCATCCACTACTATAAAGGCATAGAAAGAATAGGCAGACAACTTTGGTTATAGATGATTCCCCTCAACTTACTAATTTAACTGAGTAGGTACTTCCTTGGAATGCCTTGCATTGAGGCTACACTACTATTTTCCGATTACAGTTATTGGTAGTGCATCTCATTCGTCCAAACCACTAGTTACTCCACCCTAGCAAGTCCCTGATTCTCTGATGAACACCACCATGGCATGATTGATCCAGTGATCCATAGATAATTATTGTTAATTTTTAACCAATGGCATAAACATAAAGATGAAAAGGAATCCCGCCATAGGTATTTGATGATGAAAACCCCGATTTCCCCCTCCTTTGTTTTTTCTACACTGGGGTCCCTGCCACCCCCCATTCCACATGCCTCCTCTTTTCACAGACATCTTTCTCTCTCAACCCTAACACCACTTTTATCTTTCTCCTCCCCTAAACATATTTAGGCCAATGCAACACTTACACTACTATAATCCTCTTCATCAAACCCATATCATGGTTAGTAGAAATATAAAGTCAAAAACAACCAAAAAACACCCTCAGATCTCATTAGCAATCCAGGCAGAGAACAAGACAAGAAATTGTCGTTGCCAATTGAGGAGGAGAATTTGTTATTGTTGCTTCTTCACTGCTTCAAAACAAACCCAAAGCATCACTTCCTACTCTTACTAAGGGATTTCGCCTGCTTGTGTGTGAAGTTTCTCATCATTATTGGAGTGAAACCTGTAGCCTGGAAATCAGTGAAATGAACTATAAAGAAATGAAGAAATCGAATTGGGAAATTTGTAAAATATTGCCTCAAAGGGTCACCTGCTCGACCTCCTTTGCAACCTATTGAGGGAGGTTGAAATCAAAAACAGAGAAACCCTATAGAAACCTTGGCCTATTGGTCCAACATCTCTGTAAAATGTGAAAAATAATTTGGAAACCCTAACCCTTTTCCATCGTTGGATGTTTGCACTAATGTTTGAATAATAAATGACTATTGGGTCATTCCAAACAATTTTTTTTGGATCTCCACCACCTATGATGATCTACGGATTGAAATTATTTTAATCATCTAACACACAAGATCGATGATGCACAATGAGACATGGTGGAATGCAGGGGAGTTATTCCCAGAGGGAACGCCTTACATCATAAAAATTTGATTATTAAAATAATAATTTTTTGAAATAAAGATTAATTAAAAAGATACTGTGACTTAAAGGTTTTAATAATAAAATATTTAATGGTTAATATTTTACCAAATAAGGGAAAGAAACTCCAGAAATAAAATATTAAAATAATAACCCTTAAAGATGTTGCAATGTCCTATTTAACATTTTTGAGCTCCAACTTGTAGTTTTCTTCCCATGGTATTCTTCTCTAATATGGAGTATTTAAAAGCTAATAATTAAACCATCATGTCCCATCTTAACTCCGGATCTACCAAGAGCTAAGAGGGACCAACTATTTCTTCGCTCCAAACCTTAAGAGAGAGATTTGATGCTGATGCAGGCTGGGTATGGATATGACCAGTACCTGTGATAATTCTCATTCTCCAAGAAATTTGTCTCAAATCTCCCTTCAATCTAACCAATTCTTCCACGATGAATTTTTCTTTATCGTTATGCCCATAATCAATGCTTAATTAATATCTTAAGTGGAGCAGCCACAAGGGAATAGTCCAAACCTCTTCTTAAAAACCACCATATTCAAGATTCTCGTATAGCCCCCTAGAGCCAAACATGGCATACAAATATCTGTCCCAATCAATAGCAGAACCATCGCGAGCTAGATCATCCAGGTAAATTAACCAAAGGGGAGACATTACAGCCAAACCCTAAAGAACCACTCCATCCTCAACATCATGCGACTTGCGTTGTGATTAGTTCCAATACTCAGGCCCGCTCCTTTTAAATGGTGTCTGTTTACAATTCTTTTGGGTTGAATTGTTTGAATGTTTCGCCCTGTCTACTTCCACGCGAGCCTATCACATAATAGCCCGGCCCAATAGGAAAAGGGTTTTATGGGAGCCTCTGGCCCGCTCACTCTAGATGACACGATAAACAAAGGGAATAAAAAAAAACCTCTTGTCTGATCGATTGAATGAAGGGATTACAAAGAAAACCTTCGGGCTTAAAGGGGGGGGTGCGGGGGGGTCGCTCTGACCTCGTGTTCTACCAAACATTGTCATGATTGGTTTCCTTTACACACTAGCCCAAAGCTAGTTAGCATGGTTGCTCCTTTATACACGTTTCTCCCAACCTCTGAGATGGAACCTCTAGCCAACGCTATTAATTGACAAAATGTTGTCTCCCGACGTTGTTAGATGAAAGACTCTTGTCTGGACTTGGAAAAACAATAAGTGTTGGACTTATTCGATGCTTTACGTTCTAATCTCAAGGCCCAAACTTTATTCTTTCCTTCTCCTTGTACTTAATTCCCGATACTCTAAAAAGACTTATGTGACCTCTGGTTAATGATTCATTGATCAACGATCAACACCTATCTCTCATGATCTTATTCTTCCACCATGCTTCCATTGTGGCTTTGATCCTGCTTTTGTTTCAATTCCTCTACCTTCTTTAATGCACCCTTTTTCTGCTAAGGCTCTTGCTGCCACGCACTTCGATTTTGTGGTCGAGAACAAACTTTTGTGGTCGAGATCAAACACATAGATGCTTTGGCTCTATGAAGGGATGTCTTTGCTCAGATTTTCTGGGCTTATAATGTCTCAATACATAAGGTAGTGGGGGTGCATTTAGAAAAGGGAGGGAAATATAACCCATAGTGAAATTGAAAAATTTTCATTTTTCAATTTCACTTTTATTATGGAGGGTTGGAAAGACAAGAGAACAAGAAAAGAAAAAAAATGTGTGAAAGTGGATTATTATTTATTTTCTAAATATATTTCTATTTCGACACATTTAACATAAATAAATTTAAAATGGTAATTTTTAAATATGTATTTTTTTAGATAAAAATTTCCAATAAATAAGTTTCGAAACTAAAGAGCTATATTAAACTCGAGATTGAAATTCCTTGTGAAAAAGATATGTTTTTTTGTGAATTGCGCCCATAAGGCTATTATTATATATAGTTATTAGAAATTATTCAAAATTTAAGATCAATTATAAACACAATAATCAGAATATTAATATGAATATCACAATTTGAAAATCTATTATATGTTATGTATTTTTATTTTAATGGTAGATTTAAAAAAAAAAAAAAAATTAAATTTCCAAAATATTTAAAAATCTACGCTCTAATTCCAACAATTTTATTCAAAAAGTGTTAGAAGTGGATATTGTACGAACTAGTGAGTTGCAAGGCCGGCAACAGCTAGTTATGGAATCAAATATTGGAAAAAAAAATTAAGAGCAACATATTTATGTTCAGCATAAACCTTTTTTTCTAAGTGTACGTTTATGTTCAGTATTGAAGTTTAGTTTAAGCGAAAAAAAATTAAGAGCAACGTATTTATGTTCAGCAAAACTTTTTCTTGAGCAGTATTGAAGTTTAGTTTAAGCGATCAGGAACTAAACATGTAATCAGGATATTGGCCGTTTATCCCACTTATCCATGGAACGCAATGAAATCTCAAGAAAATTCTGATATAAGTAATAAAATAAAATATATCTAATAAGTTGGTCCCAAACCCAAATGTCAACTAACAATAATTGAATTTGAAAAATCCTGTAACAGCAATAACACACCATCCATACAGAAATGAATCATCACCAATAACGGTCTTGAATACACAATTCGGAAAAACAAAAAGAAAACGAGCAGATCCTCTAGGCGACAAATGGCGCCGCCGGGTGCTGCCATCCATTCGTCGGAATCACAACATTAACGACCCTTTCTGTTTGTTTTAGGTTTAGGTTTTGTATTCCTACAGCTTCTTTAGTAAACAGCAACCTGTCAGCATCTCCCGTTCCCAATGGCGACAACACGAGCGGAGATAAGAAAGGAATCGGGGTCCTGCAACATAACCCCATCGAATCAGGGGACTGCCTTTTCAATTACATTTTAGCCGGCGCCCGTTTCTGCACTCCGCTGAGAGGCTGCGGCGGCTCGATCTGAGAAACCAAGAATCGAATCCCTTCCTCGGCCGCATCGTGGTTGTGTCTGTTCATCGATTCAAAACGCCTTTCTTGCTCAAATTCAACAGCGTCGCCGCCACTGTTTCTTGCGGCCAGGCCATTTCTTCTGCGTTCCTAATACCAACTCCAGACATTTGCCTGGTAGAGGGTCCCTGTTAGAATCTTTCTGGCCTTATTTAAAGAAGAAAAAACCTTTTCTAGCAGATCTGATTGCCTACAAACTGTTCAACAACTTGCAGGTTGATATATACAAGTTGCGGAGATATATATATTCGCAATGATATAAGAATGAATGGGAGGGAGGGATTATCAATGTGTTGTAGGTTGATCTCGTTTGAACCTCGTTACAGGACTTTTTCTAACCGGTCCGCCATAGACTATATTTTCATGTCCATAGTGTTATTTTCATTAATATATAGAATTGTTTATTAATTGTTTTTAGTGAGTTTTTTTTTGGATTTTGAGGTGTATAAAATAACTGAAGTGAAATCTTGATTTGTGTTATTTAAAGATTGAATAATGTTTTTGTTATTTTCTAAATGGTATTGGATTTCATGGTATTGGGATTAATTTGGAGAAAATGATCTCCATTTTTTGGAACAAATGTAACTCATTTTTATTCAAAAATTCAAGAGTCTTATTGTCGTCTCTATATAAAGACTGAATAGTGTTTTTGTCATTTTCCAAATTTAGTGTTTTTGTCATTTTCCAAATTTGCATATGTTTAGTCATAATCATATATGAGGGTTGTTCACAAAGTTGTAAAATTTGAATTAAGAAGTCAAGATTGAGAACAATGGTAGAGGGTTGTTCGCAAAGTACTGAAATTAATAAGTCAAGAATCAACATACAATGGTACACGTAAGTCGCATTTTTCTATTACAATTTATGTTTAGAAAAATATAGGGTTTTCATAATAAAATAAGTATCATTAATTATATCACCCATTACATAACCTCATAACCTCTTTTTCTCATAACCTCTTTTTCTTTCCCTTGGATAATGGTTTTTTGGTATATATGATTATTATCAAATATTATGTAAATAATAGATTTTTTGAATTTTCAATCCCATTAAAATAATTTTTGTTTGATTCTTGCTTTTCACTTTCCACCTATCATTAAATCAACATATGGCCCATCGCTAAGTCATCATCTGTGAAAAATCTCTATCCCAAAAAAATAATCCCTTAGCTCCAAAATCAATACAACCCAAATTCTATCATTTATTTTGTTACTTACCCTTAATCTTCAATGTACACTCTATGTAAATTATGTTTCTACGAAGAAATGATAAATTTGCTGTTGCTATTTGAATAGCAAGGTGTTGATCATTGGAAAACTCTACCAGAAGAAACTAGTGAATTTTTCACTAGTTTCAATCCCACTTCTTCACCCCTGTGAGCATCACCCGCTGTAATGAGTGTTAAGTGGACTATTCAAAAATCATGAGAAACTAGTCAGTTATGACTATCTCTCATGGAAATGGTCATAGATGAATGACTTACTTAACACAGTTGAATCCCAAAATGATATCTAATATAATGCACTGCAGAAACCCCCAATACTTAATTCAAAAAAGTTATAATTTAGTGTAAGATTCGCCAGAAAATTATATAGGTATATTATATCAATGAAAAATAGCCTATACATTTTTCTATATACCATGGGGATTCACCTATTTATTATACATATAAATTTGTGGGGTTTCTTAAAATTTTCCCTCGCTAACCTCCATACCTAATTTTTTTATAAAATAAAATTTAGACGATTTGTAACAATGTACTATGATACAAAAAATTTGCCCAATAAAAGTTTAAAACCCCTTAATTTCACCCAAGGACGAAAATTCTCCCCTAAAATTTTCCATGTTTTAGAGGCCAAATCACCTCAACCCTCAACCAATGATTCCACCTCACAGTTGGACATCACTAACCATCACTAGATCAATCTCTACCCAAGTTGTCTAGGGCTCCAAAGGGTTTGTTCCAACCCGACTTCTAGGACTAGTAAATCAACCCACAATTGCCACTGGGCTCTGGAGTGTTTGTCCAACCAAGGTTTTCCACATTGTATTTTGAGTCAAATGGGAGCATTTTTCATGCAAAGCAAAACATGAAAGAAAAACAAGACAAAATAAACAAACAAGACCAAAAAGGTAAGCAAATGGAGTTTGAACATAAAGCAACATCAGACATAAATAAAACCAAAAAAGAAACCAAATGGAGAGAAAACGTAGGATCGTTGTAATTTTTCGGTGTGTGTTATATTCTTTCCATGACTAGCCCCACGCGCGAAGTTGGTGGGTTAGGGGGGGGACGGAAAACGTCCCCTACATTGTGTCGAGTGTAGCAGGGGGGTAACAAGGGGGGAGGCATCCCCCCCTGTCAGGGGGTTTGAGGGGGTCATTAGCCCCCCTCTGCTCCATGATCTTTTTTTGGACCCTATATTAGGTGGGCGAACCTACCTATGGTTTTGTGCATGGGTTTCACACATGGTTTTTGGCGTGATATTTTTATTCCCTTGGTATTTTGTAGATCCGGTCAAGGGAACTATGATTATGTTCTAATTCAAGGTTAATGGATAAGGGTTTATGAATGCTTCGACATGTATATATATGTGTTGTAACATTGAAAGGAATATAATGAAAAATAAATCAAGTAGTCCCGATTTTGGGATCCAGGGGAAATCTCCATGTATGTATGTTTTATGCTCTCACCATTTTTTATTTTCTATTTTTAGAATTCGTATGCAGGTAATTTCTGTATAGGGTTAAAACCTACATTTGGTATCAAATTTGTTTCGTCTTGAAGGGGACACCTTCGTTGCTTACGGGTTTTTTGCTTGGGCCTGTGGTAGAGCCTGTTCAATGGGATATTTGCAGGATCGATTCTTGCGGTGAAAGAAGATGACGAACAGTGGAAAGATAGAGATCGAGAAATTTAATGGTCAAAGTTTTGAGTTATGGAAACACAAGACAGAGGATCTACTAGTGGATAAAGATCAGTGGATCACAATAGATTTGGGTACTAAACCAATGACAATGTCTAATGAAGACTGGAAGAAGTTGGATCAAAAAGAAAAGAGAATAATATGGTTGTGTATCTCATATTCAGTATTGTTGAATGTATCAAGGGAAGCTTCGGCGAAGGATTTTTGGGACAAGTTAGGGACTTTGTACCAATCTAAGTCTCTAGTGAATAAATTGTTCCTACAAAAAGAGTTGTATAACCTGAGGATAAAGGATAGAGACTCGATGACAGAGCATTTAAATGCCTTAATACTGTGGTAAGTCAATTGTTATCTGTTGATATTAAAATTTCACATGAAGATATGTGCATCAGTTTGTTGTGTTCTCTACCAAATTTGTGGAATAGTCTGGTCGTTGCAATAGGTAGAAATACAACTACCTTGTAGTTTGATGAAATAGTATCATCCTTGTTGTAGGATGAGATGAGACGAAAAAATATGAAGGGACAGAATGGTGATGCCTTGTTTGTAGGAGGACGGTCCCAAAACATAAACAAAAATAAGTCTTCGAGTGGGAGATCTAAATCTCCAGGAAAACCTATAAAGGTGTGATGGAAATGCAGAAAGGAAGGGAACTTCAAAATTGACTATATATCTAAAGATCCTAAGAAAGGAAAGTGATCTAATGATGCTCCTTCTACAAAGGTGAAAACCACGTCAGATGAAGGTGGGGATGTGTACTTGGCTTCTTCTTCAAGTACACATGTAGATCATGAGGCATGTTTGATTGAATCAGGTGCATCCTTTCACTTCACACCCCACAGGGAGTGGTTCTGCGAGTATGAGAAATATGATGGTGGTGATGTCTTCTTAGGGGATGATAGGAAGGCTAGAATCGCCAGACACGGAAAATTCAAGTTGAAGTTGCAATCTGGAAGTATTAGAACACTTCCGGGGGTTTTTCATATTCCTACATTGGATAGAAATCTGATTTCTGTAAGCAAGAAGAATGATGTAGGTGTAAAAGCAGTTTTTGAGAAAGATACCTACAAGATGGTTCGATGAGCATTGATATTGATGTGTGGATTTCGTATTTGAACTCTGCACAAGCTTTTGGGTAGCACTTTTATTGATGGGTGTAGCAATTTTGTGGTTCCTGAAAGCATAGCAGAAAACCTTGTGGTCTATGGAGAAAATACCATGCTATGGCATCAAAGGCTTGGACATATTGGAGAGAAGGGCCTTAGAATACTTCATGGTAATTTTATGTTAGAAGGTATGTCTAATTTCTCTCTGGATTTCAATTTCTGTGAACATTGTGTATATGGGAAGCAGAATCAGGTGACTTTCCCCTCTGGTGCTAAGAGGGAAAAACAGATATTAGATCTTATGCACAATGATGTGTTTGGACCTATGTTGGTTCCATCACTGGGGAAGTCTGTGTACTATGTATCATTTATAGATTAATTCTTAAGGAATACATGGATATATTTCCTCAAGAAGAAATATGAAGTCTTTGACAGGTTTAAATAATTTATGGCTTTGGTGGAAAACTAAACAGAGAAGAAGATAAAGGTGTTGATGATAGATAATGGTGGAGAGTTCTTGAAGAAGGAATTTGAAGAGTTCTGTAAGAAGTGTGGTATATCATGGAATAATACTACTCAATACAGACCTCAAAAAAACGGTGTTGCAGAAACAATGAACATGAATTTGAAGGAAAATGAAAGAAGCATGCTCAATGGTGTCGGGTTAGGACAAGAATTCTGGGCAGAGGCGATGGAGACTGCATGTTACCTGGTTAATAGATCACCTTCATTAGCATTGGAGGATAAGTCTCCACGTGAGATATGGACTAGTAAGAAACCCTCTCTTTCACATCTGAGGGTATTTGGCTAGTACATGTTCCAAAGGAGAAAATAACCAAGTTAGATAGTAAATCTGAAAGGTGCATCTTTATTGGGTATACAGATGGTTTAAAAGGTTATAAGATTTGTAACCCAGAAACAAGGAAGGTTGTGTACAACCGAGATGTGGTGTTTAAAGAGGAGAAATATGTTATTAAACATGAATTCCTACCAAAGGAACCTGAGAAGATAGAGTTTGAGGTAAAGGAGGAAGAATCAGAATATACAACATAAGAGGAATTAGAGTATGAAGAGCCACAAACTCCAGTTGTGAGAAGATCAGTTCAAGAAAGAAGGTAGCTAGAAAGGTATAGTCCATCTACTTTTTGTTCAAACTTTTCTTTATCTATTACTGATGATGATCCTAGAATTTTCAGGGAGGTAGTAGATTCATAGGGTGGAAAACTTTGGAAAGAGGCCATGGTTGATGAAATGGCATCTTTGGAGGAAAATGAGGCTTGAGATGTGGTGGAGTTGCTAGTTGGAAGGAAACACATTTGAAGCAAATAGGTGTTTAAGGAAAATATGAACGCGGAAGGAAAGGTGGAGAAATAGAAAGATCGGTTGGTAGCAAAAGGTTATTTCCAGGTGTCGGGAATTGATTTTGGTGATATTTTTTCTCTTGTTGCCAAGGTAGATTCTATTAGTTTACTTTTATCTCTTGCTGCTTCTTTTGATTTTGAGGTAGAATAGATGGATGTGAAGATAACATTTCTTCACGGGGATCTGGAAGAAGAGACCTACATGAATCAACTTGAAGGATTTACAATGAAGGGTAATAAGGAACTGGTATGTAGGTTAAAAAAGTATCTATATGGGTTAAAACAGTCACCAAGGATATGGTATCAAAAATTTGATACATTTATATGAGGGTTTGGCTTCACCAGAAGTAAAGAAGAGCATTGTGTGTATTTTGAATTAATTGGCGACCATGTTATTTATTTGGTCTTGTATGTGGATGATATATTGTTGATTGGAAATAACAAAGAAATTGTCAAGGATTCGAAGACCCAATTGTCCTCCAAATTTGACATGAAGGATCTCGGTGCTGCAAACTACATTTTGGGCATGGAAATTAAATAAGCACGAGAAAAGAGGAAGCTATAGTTAAACAAAAGGAAGTACGTCGAGACAATATGACAAAGGTTGAATATGAAGGATAATAAATTGGTGAAGGTTCATATTCCTATAGGTGTAAATTTATCTACTGAACAGTGTCCCAATACACAAGAAGAGGAAGAGGACATGTCCTCTGTCCCATAGCAAGTGCAGTCGGTAGCCTGATTTATGTAATGGTATGTACAAGACTATACATTGCACATGAAGTGGGAGCATTGAGCAGGTTTATGTCAAAAGTAGGGAAGGAGCATTAGACAACAGTGAAGCGGGTTTTACGATATTTGCATGGCACTAGTGATTATGGTATGTTCTACCAAGGAAGACTAAGATTGGATAGAGTTTTGGACATCCGTGGCTTTGTTTATGTAGACTGGGCTGGAGATCTAGATCAAAGAATATCTACAAGTGGGTACGTGTTTAACCTATTTCGAGGTGCAGTTAGTTGGATGAGCAAGAGAGAGTTTGTAGTGGCACTTTCAACTACAGAGGCAGAATACATGGAAGCCACTCATGCAAGCAAGGAAGAAGTTTGGTTGCAAAGATTGTGTTCAAGTACGAGGTTAGTACAACAAGTTAAAAGGATAGATAGTGATAACCCAAGTGTAATTTTATTGGCAAATAACCCTTCTTATCATTCTAAAACAAAGCACATTGATGTTCAGTATCACTTTTTGAGGGATATGGTCAAGAACAAAAAGGTATTGTTGATAAAGATGGATACTTTGAAGAATACTGCAGATGCATTGACGAAGTTTGTGAGCTCTGAGAGTTTTTCTAGGTGTAGAGAAGCATTGGGCATTGCAGTGTTGGACCAATGACTAAGGTCTCCTATGACCCCCTGTGTGGAAATAAAACAACAAGTGGGAGAATGTTGGGTGTGCGTTATATTATTTCCACGACAAGCCCCACATGCGAAGTTGGGGGGGGGGGTTAGAAGGGGGGCAGATAACATCCCCTTCATTGCACTGGGCACAACAGGGCGGTCACAGGGGAGGAAGTAACACCCCCTATTGGGGGGTTACCGTCCCCCTCTACAGGGTTCAGGGCAATGACTTGGGAAAATGTTTCTTGGACCCTATATTAGGTGGGTAGACCTGCCTATGGTTTTGCACCTGGTTTTCACACATGGTTTTGGTGATGGTTGTCTGCCCATGATATTTTGTATATCCGGTCAAGGGAACTATGGTTATGTTCTAATCCACGGTTAGTAGATTGGGGTTTATGAATGCTTCGTCATGTATATATATGTGTTGTAACATTGAAAGGAATATAATGAAAAATAAATCGAATAGTCTCGATTTTGGGATCCATGGGAAATATCTATGTATATCTGTTTTATGTTTTATGCTCTCGCCATTGTTTATTTTTTATTTTTAAAATTCATAGGAAGTTAATTTCTGTACAGGGTTAAAACCTACAGAAACAAATGTAAACTAAAATATAGCTAGACCTACTCATAACCTAACCAGCTCGAAGGTCAGGGTCAAGTGTAATGAGATTTCCAATGTAATCACCGTAACTGCTTCCAACTTGAAAACACAAATATACCAACAATTAAAACTGATATATAATGATGTGCAACAGAAAATATAAGAACTTGAATAGCTTTCACAAGATATCAAAGGTCTTGTTGGAAGGAAGAAAGATGTGTATGATAACTAACTTTAACTACCCAACCTTACCTTTTCTATGAGAAGTATAGTCATACAAACCTCAAAGGATTCTTGTGAATGAATCTTCATCAACATTGTCCTTCTCAGTAAGCATTAAGAAAGGTCGAAGCTTATTATTAACAAATGGGTTTTCTAAGTAAGATGCTTCTAGCGAGTCATAGATTGGATCATGAAATCCAAAATAATCCTTGAAAAGATAAATTTTCGATTAAAGGCACGGGGTCAAGATGAGAATCTTATAAGGGAAAATATGTCTAATCATGTTCAAAATTATTTTCAAGGTAGCGAGAGCTCGACGTAACCATCAGGGAAGACTAAAGTGCCTCAACTATTTGACAAAATGATTTGAACAATGAAATGCTAAATTATAAAGACAACTAGATTCAACAAGATCAAGCGATTTAAAATGACCACCATCATATATATTGGTGGGAAAATGGTTATTGAAATGACATTTATTAGATCCAGTGTTATGATTAGATTGGTAGCTCAACCTACAAGAATCTTGATTGTTGATCAGTTCCATTTGTGTCCAATTCCATACTAGACCAGTAATATGAGAGCTTGCGAAATCAAAAGCAATTGTTGGCCTTGTAAATATAGGAAGCCAATTGAAACAACACGCTGAAAAAGTTTAGAGAAATATGTCAAATAAAATCTAGAATCCATATTAGCATGGGGGCTTTGATTCATTGAATGAATCAAGACTTGAATTTTTCTCAAAAGGAATTATTGGGGCAGAAAAAAAATGAATTTCCTAATGCAATTCACAATGAAGATTAGGAGTTGAGTGTTCACCATAATATTCAATAGATATGAATTCTTTGGCCAAAGATAATATTTAAATTGATCAACTTCAAAATTTTGTGCATTCATGAAAGGAATACATTCCAATCCCAAGTTAGATACAATATGTCTAGATGAATATGAATTCATTGTAGAAGTATAATCAATCTGATCAGAAACTCGATCTCTAGAGATAAAAAAATTATAATGAGAAATAAAAAAATCCATAAAGGATGGGTTTGCATCCAGTGAAACAATATGAAGGAAGGAATTCTGCAAGGAAATCTATATCTGACATGGTTTGGGGATCTTACCAAGATTACGAGTACCTAACATAACCATCAATGAGAGTTTAAGTGCCTCGACTTCCTCACAAATTCCAAAACATTGAACAGATAGATAACAACATTTTGAGCACTGAATGAGATCAAAAATTGCATGTGGACATATACTACCAGTTAATTTAACATGATCACCATTATCTGGATGGCTACCTCAATGGTTTGATCATATTTTACAACTTGAACAAACATATTACTCAAGTCATAATATTATTCCAATTGCAAATATAAAGATTCATGAATAAGAGAAATCTCATGAGGGAAATGATTTGAAGATTTACCCTCATGAAAAATAGGAGATGATAAGGGATGGAATGGATGCTCTATGATTTCATTATTTTCTTCTCCATCATGGGTAATCTCACTATCTTGAGTCGTTTCAAGATTCATCTCATCAGATGATGAACTTGAAGAGAATGGAGTATCCTCACTGCAATTTAATGCATCACAAATAGTAGGTAATAAGGGATAATGAGCTAAAGAGGAAGAAGTGCTCACTTCCTTGACCAAATTAGATTTAAGATCTAGATATTTCAAAATAAAAACTTCTTAAGAAACTGAAAGATCAATTGGTGCACTTTTGCTTCCATCATCATATACATCAAAGGAGTCATCCTCATCTAAATGATGGCTTCCCAAGACTTCATATTGATTTATTACCATATTCAATATCATCCAAGAATGAGGAAAGGACATCTTCACATGGAGGAATTTGAACAAGAAAAGAAAGATTAAAAGAATCTTCACCTTCCTAATCCTCTACTTGTGAAATATGACTACCTTGCACCTATTCAGTTCTTGAATTTAGAAGAGATTTATTAGGCAAATCAAGGGGTAAGGGGTCATGAGAAAGAGATGATAGAGGATGACAGGTATCCAAATCAGATTTAGGACTGAATTTATGAGTAATAATACCTTCTTATGGAATGGAGGTATTAGTCTTCACCTTAGGCTCCATATATCATTCCAAGGTTTCCTTCATTGGATATAGACCATTAGAAATGGATGAAGGTTGAAGAGATGGATCAACCATTTGATTTTCAGGTTTCCAAACTTTGACATCATCGAAAGGAGGCACCCACATAGAAATTGAAAAAAGAGGAGGACAAGGAACAAAAGGAATAGTAGGTTCCTCCTCTGAAATTAGGGGTGTCTCATGATATACAAAAGTTTAGGAAACAAAAACATCAAGGGGTTTAGGCTCACCATGTAAAGATATATGAACCAAACACTCAAACTTTTGTCTAAATAAATCCCAATCCATATCTTCTTTAGGAAATTCATAACAAAGGTGAAGGAATCGATTAGAAAAATCCTCAATTGACTCACCAGGGTTCATTCTTAGTTAATTAATCCTTTTAAGAACATCTCGGTAATCATACTTATCAAATGTTAAATGAAGCTTCCTGATGAAGTGTTCAAAATAATGAATGGAAGAAGATGGTAAGGTATGACACCATTGGTTAACTCAACCTTCAAGGGTGAGGAAGAAAAGTATAAGAACAACATCTTCAAAATTGATTTTATAAAATTCACAAAAATAGAGAAAATTAGAGATGTGCTTGACTATGGATATTTCACCCTCACCATCAAATTTTAATTAAGACAAGTTATAAAGAGACTCATTGGGGATTGAAAGTTTACCATTGGATTTATTAGCGAAACACCCGGGAGTATGATTTGGGGATGATCCATTTAAGATAAGAGATTCAAAATAGACTCAACGGGCACAACTTTTCATATGGCCCTCCTTCTAGTGCCAACTATTGACGGTGTTGAAAATATGTCAACCAAGGGGGTCTTCTTGATGTGAAGTCCCAATTAGACCTCACACCATTTGGATTTTTATGAGCCCCATCTATAGTATTGACCCGAACACCATAAATTAAAGGTTTTCCTTAGCTAAAATGAATAACATAAGAGAGTATGCACATAACCTTTGAAATCAGCAAGAAAGTTGACACTGTGAAACACCAATTACAATGTGTAAAAGGAGACTTTCACGAGGGGAGAGAGAGGAGTGAGTCTCTGGAAGGAAGTAATAGTACTAACCTAAGAGAGACATATGAGAGCATGAAAATATTCGTTAGTTATCTATATAAGTAGTTCATATAGACACAATGATCACTAAAGTGAATACACCACATATCCAACAAGATAAGTACCAAAGCCATCGAAATAGTTCAATTTCTTTAGCACATGTGAACAAAACACATACCACAGGCATATAAAGAATAGTCTTACTACATTCACAATACATGCATGAAAATGTGTTGGCTCATTCAACTTCTGATTATTAGGTGAAATATCCAAGTACATGGTTACAATGACGAGCCTGTAGATCCAATAGTGGAACATTAAGTCACTTATTTCTTTTCCAAATAATGATATTCTCTCCTATTCTAACCTACAGAACCCAAGGCTAGCTCTCCAAAGGCTAAGCCTCCAAAATCCATTTTCTTGAGTTATGATGTTTCTTTTATAACAAGAGGAATGAACTTTCATATCCCCTATGACTCTTGAGTTACCCTCATGACTCTTGGACTTATAATGTGACCTTTGGACTTCTATATGACTTTTGGACTTTTCCTAAAGACTCTTTTGTCCATATATGATTATGTGACTTTTCATATTCCACATATGACTCTTGGACTTCCACACATTAAATTTTGTCCTTTCCTTTTGATAATTACATCATTACATCCAAAAATGATGTGGCAAGACACATAGACACACATGACATTGTGATGGCACTGGTACAATCACAAATTGATATTGATGATATGGAATTCACGATGGAGTGGCAATGCCATATTGTTTCTCTTGTTGCTTTGTCTTTAATCTTCATAAGAGGTTTGTACAATACTTCATCTTCATGAAAGATCTTATTTGTTATTCATCTTCACTGTCCAAGGGGTTGAATGATATGGAGTCTTCTTGTGGTCTTGATATGAAGTCTTCTTAGTATGGAGTCTTCTTAGCATGCTCCTTCTCCAACTATGCTTCTATTTCATGGGCCATTTGTTCTTTCTCCATTATATATGTGGTTTCTTCCTCCTGTAACTGTTTCTTTTGTTCCTCTTCTATTATTCTTTTCCTTTCTTCTCCTGCTTTCTACCTTTACAAGATTTCTTCTTATTTTTTTCTTTGTAGCTCCTCTGCTCTCCTCAAGTCATCTTTCCTCTTCTTTCCTTCTTATTTCTATTATGAGAGATCCTTCTCTCTCTTGCACTCTTCTTCTAGCTATTTCCTTGCTTCTAACCTTCTCTTATCTTCATCCCTTTGCTTCTTGTGTTGCTTAGCCTCAATTGCACCTTTTCACATTGGATCAACTTTGAACTATCTACTGCTCTCCACCACTGTATCATGATTTAGCCTCTTTTTGGGTGCTACGACATCCACTTTGGAAATTGCTTCTAGTTGAATATCCTCCATCTGTACATACGATACCTATGAAACCTTGGAGGGTCTTGCCTCATCTCTTGGCCAATTCTTTATTAGTGCATTGTACCAATTCTTGATATTTCCATCTTTTGAGATAGTCATTGGTAAACATGTTTAAGTATCTTATCACAGTGTTTCATGCATACCATTTTGGGATCATATCTATGAAAGCTCATCATTCCAATGTGAAGACGCTTGAGTACTTCAATCTCAGCATTTGTCGCCTTAAGGCTATTAAGCTCATAAAGTCCAATCCATAAAGGAAAATAGGGACAAGAAGACTTCTTCCTATGGATTTTTTCAAAAAATCCATTGTTCAGCTAATAGGTTACCTCCTCCAAGATCACCTTAGTGGTCACATACCTCGGCATAAGGTGAGGGGTTGTTTGACACCCAAAACATTTGGTGTATATGCCTTGCGATGAAGTGAACCAATCCTCTATATCATATAGTGCCACCTTCACCTAATCTATCATGCAAGGAGGATCAAAATCAAAGATCATCTTATATACTAATACAAATAAGTGCTTGACCAGTTTATCATAAACTCCTCGAAAAATGGCTTCTGATAACAGTTTAAAATGAAATAGACAGGTAACTTCTCTTGTGGGGTACATTTCTGTTTCATCCCAATGAACCCATAATGGAAAAATATACCATCCAAAAGATAAGTTGACATATAAAAATTTAGTTCTTTCTTAGCTTGCAAAGTCTTCTTGTCCTATTGTACATTACGTTGCAGTTCATGGGAGAGGATATTTTCCTAGTTGAAAAAATTACCTCTTGAGATAACCAAATTGAGAAAGAAAATCTAATTCTCCTAAAATTATTCTGCATTATTTAATCCATGTAGTTTGTAGTACCTCACCATGAGATACTAATAAAAATTTCTCAAATATTTGGTCTGGTAAACTGCACTTGATCTTTGGTGGAATCTTGCAGGCTCTTGGCACTAGGATTTGATAACTTCCTTGGTATTGATATTTTCCCAAGTTGCATAAAATTTTGTTTTCGCATATATCTTAGGCCTTACCATATTGTAATAAAAATGAATGTCATGCAGATGATAAGTGGAAATTTCATTCCCCCATTCACTGCTAAGGACCAATTTCTTGCTATCCATGTGTAACAAGATCCATTCGGTAGCTTTTGCACAAGGCATTACTGGGAATCAACATGCAACTGTATCCATCTCAGATCACTTGATGTTTATATACAATTCCCAATCTTCCAAGTACTCCAGGAACTCCTTCTAAATGAGATTACCTTTGATGTCCTTTCATGATACTTTCAAGTATTTTTCAATGAAGTACTTTGTTTCTGAAAGAATAAGAACAATTGGCTTAGTGCATTCCGTCGCCTCCTCAATACTAGCTTCTGAAATTTGCTTTTAAGTAGATTGTCAAGTGGTAGGAGGTATTATCTCAGCAAATGATAAGAGACAATTTTATTATGTAACTATGAAACCTGCAAGTGGAATATCACTCATGGAAAACAAAAATTAGCTTCAACAAATCCCCTAACTATCACAAGAAAACTATTCAAAGACAATGAATAAGGAAATATTTGGAAAATATGAGAGCATGGACCTATCAAGAGTGAGAAAAGGTGGCTTAACTAGCCACTGGGAGTAAGCATTGTGCCAAGACAAAGAAGAGGGAACATGTTGGGATAACAATGAACAAACAAATCCTGCCTGAGGCTTGTGAATCCATTATGCACTCATGGAGAGAGAGAAATACTGCTTGGGTGCAGGGCGCAGTCATAATGAACAAGGAGGCATGCCACTATTACTTGAGAGTGTGATGTGTTCTTTGGAAGAGCCAGTGAGGGTGTAGGGTGTAGTGACAGTGGACAAGGATGTCCAAATGTTGCTTGAGAGTGTGTTGTGCATTCTTGGAGGAAGTCTTTTCTACTATGCGTAGTTTTGAGGAAAAAGGGTCCTTGTTCTCTGGAAACGTGCTATGCTTGAAGATAGGCTCATAACCCCTAATTAAAGATCAAAATCAAGCTAAGAACACATTAAAAATGAAATATAAGGGTTGAAAGTGTTTATAATATTTGTTGAAATCATGACTAAAAGGAGAAAGGTCATGGAATGCAAAGAGTTACTAGAAATGCCACTTGTGATAGCAAGGTGACACTTGTAAGAGAAATTATGGATGAAAATGACACTTCATAAGTGAAAAAAAAATTGAAACGCCACTAAGGAAAACAAAAGTGCCACTAAAAATGAAAAAATAAAGCAAGAAATACACTTTGTAAAACTTACCAAGAAATCACACACTTGTGATCAAGATTGAAGAATAACTCCTTATGGAGAGAGAATGTGCTCAACCCAAAGTGAATAGTGATTTTGAGAATCAATGATGAACTTGGCTACTTATAAAGAAAATCTATATGTGAAACAGGTTCATGCAAGCCCGCCACTTGTCAATTGGTGAGTGAGTTATTTACATGAAGTGGAGTGAGCCCTTACTTTCTAGAAGTGCACTCTACATGAAAATAAAGAATGGTGTATGCATGAGAAACAATAGGGTGCAATCTTTGTTGTCAATGAATGCATTGGGGTTGAGAATAAGGGGGGCATAGTTGTTACAAAAAAGGAGTGTGATCTCGTTGTTGAGTAGAAGTGCGCTCCAATGAGTGAAGGAATTGTGGTCCAATGAGAGTTAGAAGTGCACTCATGCTAGATAGGGCACAATTTCTTTCAACAATGATTTTGTGATCACTAAATGTGCTTTCTCCAGGAGAAAATATATGCTTTTCTTGCTTTGTGTAACATGCATGTTAAGTGAAAAAGAGGTAACACTTAGTCAAAGAAAGATATTTTTTTCCTATATTTAGAAAGATGACACAAACATTTCCAAAATAAGATGATACTTAGGAAACTTTGACCTAGCAAGTAAAGTGACACTTAGGAATATTGCAGTGATGTTAGACACTTATAAAAACATGAACAAATAACAATACGACACAAGAAAGGTTGAAACGAAAGTTCATGTAGGCTCCAAAATTGAATAAGGAAAAATTTTAGAGGGGCGTTGTTACAATGACAACATTTTCCTAAGAAAAAAATTATGGCTCAATCAAAGACAACATGGCAATATGTGCCTGATTGGAAGTATTCATTAATCTTCTTTGATTTTGAACTTCAACTTCCTTATCACCAAAAATCTAGTTTTTAGGATGATGTATTTGTACATACTTTGAGGAAGTTTTTGGGTGAGAATGTAATGGTTTCTATTCTTCTTTTATTCTTGATTCTTCATCATTATGTTCTCATCTTCACTATTAGTCTAATTAGGTAGACTAATAAATCTTGATTGTTAGATTTTTACAGGTAACTCCTCATCCACCTTAACATCATTGTGGTCAGAAATTTTACATAGCCTCTTACTGTAGCATTTGTTGCCCATGACTTTGGTAGAATATCCTAATAATATTCCTTCATCACCCATTACATCAAACTTGCCGAGATTGTCATCGTTATTTTTGATGTAGCACTTGCTACTAAAAATTTGGAAGTACTTTATTGTGGTTGGATTTTCATTCGACAATACATATGGTTTGGTCTAAGATGAGATTTATTAAAAATATGTACTATTTTATGAATAGATTTAGCCCAAAAGGTTTTTGGCAGACTTATTTCATCCATAATTTCTCTTGCTAATTGTTATATTAACCTATTTAGTCTTTCAGCTACACCATTTTGTTGTGTAGTGTTAGCAATGGTGAAATGTTTCTTTATGCCATGCTCTTCAAAAAAGCTGTTAAAATCATTTAAGTGAACTCTCCACCTCGATTTTAGGTTTTAACCCCGTACAGAAATTACCTGCATATGAATTCTAAAACACAGAAAATAAATAATGCGAGAGCAGAACACATAAAACACATATACACAGAGATTTTCCCCTGGATCCAAAAATTGGGACTACCAGCTTGATTTTTCATTATGTTCCTTTCAATGTTATAATACATATTTATACCTGACGAAGCATCCAATACCATGGACCGAAAACCATCGCATCTAAAAAAACATGTAAAACCATAGGTGTCTGCCCAACCTAACATGGGGTCCAAAACCAAAATTTTTCGGGGCAGCGTGGGGTTACGGGTATGCCTCAAACCCCTTGTGACCCCCCCACTACATAAGAGGTGCAATGAAGGGGGGCTCTCCCCCCCCTCTAACCCCCCAGTTAACTACATGGGCTAGTCATGGAAAGAATATAACACAACCCAACATTCTCCCACTTGTTGTTTTCTTTCCATAGGGGGCCACAAGAGAGCTTAGTCATTTTTCCAGCCCTGAAATGCCCATTGTCTCTCTACACCAAGATAACTTCTCAGAGCTCACAGATTTTGTCAATGCATCTGCATTATTCTTCAAAGTGTCCACCTTTACCAGCAATACCTTTTTGTCTTCTATCAAATCCCTCACAAAGTGATACTGAACATCAATGTGCTTTGTCTTTGAATGATATGCGGGGTTCTTTGCCAAGAAAATTGCACTTTGGCTGTCATAGTCTATCCTTATAGCTCCCTGTACTAACCCCATACTTGAACACAATCTCTGCAACCAAACTTCTTCCTTGCTTGCATTAGTGGCTACCATGTATTCTGCCTCTGTAGTTGATAGTGCCACTACAGATTGTTTCTTACTCATCCAACTGACTACACCTCCAAATAGGTTAAACACATACCCACTTGTAGATCTTCTCTGATCTAGATCTCCAGCCCAGTCTGCATCAACAAAGCCACGAATATCCAAAATTCTATCCAATCCTAGTCTTCCTTGGTAGCACAAACCATAATCACTAGTGCCATGCAAATACCTGAAAACCCGCTTCACTGTTGTCCAGTGCTCCTTCCCTGGTTTTGACATAAACCTACTCAATACTCCCATTGCATCTGCAATGTCTGGTCTAGTACATACAATTGCATACATCAGGCTACCGACTGCACTTGCATATGGAACACGAGAGATGTCCTCTTCCCCTTCTTGTGTCTTGGGACACTGTTCAGAAGATAACCTCACACCTATAGGAATATGAACCTTCACCGGTTTACTATCCTACAAATTAAACCTTTGTAGTATTGTCTCGACATACTTCCTCTAGTTTAACCATAGCTTCCTCTTTGCCCGATCTCTTTTAATTTCCATACCCAAAATATTGTTTGCAACACCAAGATCTTTCATGTCGAATTTGGAGGACAATTGGGTCTTCAAATCCTGGATAATTTCTTTGTCATTTCCAACCAGGAACATATCATCCACATACAAGACTAGGTAAATAACACGGTCACCAATTAACTTAAAATACACACAGTGATCTGCTTTGCTTCTAGTAAAGCCAAGTCCCCGTATAAATGTATCAAATTTCTAATACCACATCCTTGGTGACCGTTTTAACCCATACAGAGACTTTTTTAACTTGCATACCAATTCTTTCTTACCCTTCACCGTAAAGCCTTCAGGTTGCTTCATGTATATTTCCTCTTCCAGATCCCCGTGAAGAAATGTTGTCTTCACATCCATCTGTTCTACCCCAACATAAAAAGCAGCATCAACAGATAAAAGTAATCTAATAGAATTTACCTTGGCAACAGGAGAAAAAATATCACCAAAATCAATTCTTGGCACCTCAGAATAACCTTTTCTTACCAACTGAGCTTTGTATTTCTCCACCTTCCCTTCTGCATTTGTCTTCTTCTTGAACACCCATTTGCTGCCAATGGGTTTCCTTCCACCCGGCAACTCCACCAGATCCCAAGCCTCATTTTTGTGCAAAAATGCCATTTCATCAACCATGGCCTCTTTCCATAGTTTTCCATCCTCTGAATATACTACTTCCTTCACAGTTCTGGGATCATTGTCAATAATAGATAAAGAAAAATTTGAACAGAAAGCAGATGGACTATACCTTTCTGGATGCCTTCTTTCTCGAACTGATCTTCTCACACTCGGAGTTTGTGGCTCTTCATCTTTTGATTCCTCCTCTGCTGTAGAGTTGGATTCTTCCTCCTTTAGCTCAAACTCTATCTTCTTAGGTTCCTTTGGTTGGACTTCATGTTTAATAACATCTTTAACTTCTCTGAACACCACATCTCGGCTGTACACAACCTTCCTTGTTACTGGGTTCCAAAGCTTATAACCCTTTAAACCATCCTTATACCCAATAAAGATGCGCTTTTCGAATTTACTATCCAACTTGGTTCTTTTCTCCTTTGGAACATGTACATATGCATCACATCCAAATACCCTCAGATGTGAAAGAGAGGGTTTCTTACCAGTCCATACCTCTTGTGGAGTCTTATCCTCCAATGCTAATGAATGTGATCTGTTGACTAGGTAACATGCTATCTCCACCGCCTCTGCCGAGAATTCCTGTCCTAACCCGGCACCACTGAGCATGCTCCTTGCCCTTTCCACAATGTCTTATTCATTCTTTCTGCAAATCCATTTTGCTGAGGTGCATATGGAGTAGTCTTCTGTCATGCTATACCACACTTCTTACAGAATTATTCAAATTCCTTACTGCAAAACTCTCCACCATTATCTATCCTCAACACCTTTATCTTCTTCTCTGTCTGATTTTCCACGAGAGCCTTAAATTCTTTAAACTTGTCAAAGGCTTCAGATTTCTTCTTAAGGAAATATATCCATGTATTCCTTGAGAATTCATCTATAAATGATACATAGTACATAGACTTACCCAGTGATGGAACCTTCACAGGTCCAAACACATCACTATGCACAAGCTCTAATATTTGTTTCACCCTCTTACCACCAGAGGGGAAACTCACTCGATTCTGCTTCCCATATACACAATTTTCATAGAAATCAAAATCCAGAGAGCTATTACTCATACCTTCTACCATGAAGTATTCCAAGGCCCTTCTCTCCAATATTTCCAAACCTTTGATGCCACATCATGGTCTTCTCTCCAGAGACCACTAGATTTTCAACTCCACTTTCAGGAACCACAGAACTGTTGCACCCATTAACAACAATGCTACCTTGCAGCTTGAATAGAGTTCCAATCCGAACTCCCCGCATCAATACTAGTGCTCCTTCAACCATCTTACAGGTATCTTTATCGAACACTGTCTTTACACCTGCATCATCCAGCGTGCTTACAAAAATCTTATTTCTAGCCAATGCAGGAATATGTAGAACACTCGAAAGTGTTCTAACCCTTCCACCTTGCAATTTCAACTTTACTTTTCTGTAACCAATGATTCTAGCCTTCCTATCATCCCCTAAGAATACATCACCACCATCATATTTCTCATACTCACAGAACCACTCTCTATGGGGAGTGAAGTGAAAGGATGCACCTGATTCAATCAACCATGCCTCATGATTTACATGTGTACTTGAAGAAGCCAAGTACACATCCCCATATTCATCTGAGGTGGTTTTCGCCTCTGTAGAAGGAGCCTCATCAAATCCCTTTCCTTTATCACGAGCTTTAGATTTACAGTCTCTTTTGAAGTGCCCTTCCTTTCTGCATTTCTAGCACACCACCTTTACAGATTTTCCTGGAGATTTTGATCTCCCACTCGATGACTTATTTTTGTTTCTATTCTAGGACTGTCCTCATACAAACAAGGCATCACTATTCTGGCTCTCCATATTTTTCTGTCTCATCTCCTCCGTCAGCAAGGATGAGACTATTTCATCAAAATGCAAGGAAGTTGCATTGCTACCTATTGCAATAACCAGACTATCCCACGAATCTGGTAGAGAAAACAACAAACTGATGCACTTATATTCATCTAAAATTTTAATATCAATAGATGTTAACTGACTTACCATAGTATTAAATGCGTACAGATGCTCTGTCACTAAGTCTCCATCTTTCATCCTCAGGTTATACAGCTTTTTTAGTAAGAACAGTTTATTCACAAGAGGCTTAGATTGGTACAAAGTCCCTAACTTGTCCCACAAAGCCTTCGCCATAGCTTCCCCTGATACATTTAGAAATATTGAATCTAAGACACACAATCGTATTGTGCTTTGTGCCTTCCGATCTAACTTCTTCCATTCTTCATCGGACACTCCCGTTGGCTTAGTACCCGGATCTACCGCGATCCACTGATCATTATCCACCAACAGATCCTCCATCTTGAGTTTCCACAACTCAAAACTCTAACCATTAAATTTCTCGATCTCTATCTTTCCACTGCTCACCATCTTCTTTCACCACCAGAATCGATCTCGCAGATCTCCCATTGAATAGGGTCTACCACAGGCCCGAGTGAAACCCATCAGCAATAAAGGCATCCCCTTGAAGCCAAAACAGCTCTGATACCAAATGTAAGTTTTAACCTCGTACAGAAATTACCTGCATATGAATTCTAAAACACAGAAAATAAATAATGCGAGAGCAGAACACATAAAACACATATACACAGAGATTTTCCCCTGGATCCCAAAATCGGGACTACCAGCTTGATTCTTCATTATGTTCCTTTCAATTTTATAATACATATTTATACATGCCGAAGCATCCAATACCATGGACTGAAAACCATCGCGTCCAATACCATGGACCAAAAGCCATCGCATCCAAAAAACATGTGCAAAAATCATGCACAAAACCATAGGCGGGTTTGCCCCCCATAAAGTGGGGTTATGGGTATGCCTCAAACCCCTTGTGACCCCCCCCCCCTGCTACATAATCGGCACAACGAAGGGGGGCTCCGCCCCACCTCTAACCCCCCAGTTAACTACGTGGGCTAGTCGTGGAAAGAATATAACACAACCCAACATCGACTTGAACTCACCCAATTTATTTTGCAATTAATTTTATTCTTAGCCATAGCTTTAAAAAATTTTAAAATTTTAAAATGCTTTATATTTCTCCTTTTGAAAGGAAACCCATGTAAGTTTGGAATAATCACCAATTATCATAATGAAGCATATCTCACCATTGGGAGTCTCGATCCTATTAGGCCCACATAAGTCCATGTGAACAAGTTGAAGTGGCTTGGTATATGGATTCTCTTTAGACTTGAAAGGCACTTGTATTTTCTTACCAATTTGACATGATTTGCAAATAGTGTTAGATGGCTTTGTAATCCTTGGTAAAACCCTTACGACTTCTCTTGTGTTGATTTTTACAATGTGATTAAAACTCAAGTGGATAAGTCTCTTGTATCATAACCAACTCTCATCAATTTTTCCAAGGTAACAATTTTCATTTCTTCCTTAAGTATATACACCTTGTTTTGGATCCTCACACCTTTTTCTATTACTTCCCTTGTGTTTTCTAATTTTATCTCACAACCTCTAGATCAAAAAGTAACATCATACCCTTGGTTGTACATTTGACTTGCACTTAAAGACTATGTTTGAGCCCTTTTACAAAGAGAACATCCTGGGACTTACCACTTCTATTGTCCAAACTTACTACTTTTCCCTTAATGTTTCATGGTGCATCATTGCAAAAAATGACACTTCTTGTCTTATTTTCATTTAGTGATGGGAATTTGTTCTTATCTCTAGTCATGTGATTGGAGCATCCACTATCCACATACCAATGGCTCCCTTTATTTTGAGCATATTGCATGATTCCACATTCTTCCTTCTTCTTATCCTTTTTCTTTCTCCAGATCTTTTTATCTTCTTGAGTTTATTTAATATGAGGATTTGTTGTTATATTTCTTGTCCTACACTTAGTAGTTATGTGTCCATAATTATTACAATTGTGAAATTAGACATCATCAAATAAGGGAACAAATGGATTATTGTCCTTGAGACTATTTTTCTGTGAATTTAGAAATATTCCACTTTTATGTGACTGATAGTACTCATTTTTGTTATTTCTTAACTAATTTTTTTCAAGATATGCTATATCGTGCTATAGCTTTATGTCCAAAATTTGTGCAAGAAAAATAGTAACCATTGAAAATACTTTGGCACCTGAAAGCAAGTTTCCTTTGTGGATATGACCTATTGATTCTTGAATAACTTTCTCTATGATATAAAAGATGCCTTTGCTAATTTCCTACTCGCTCTCTATGATTGTTTGCACCATTGTTATGAAACTTTAATTGTTGTTGTTGATATGAATTATTTTCCTTCACTTTTTTTAGCTATTGATTTCCTTTGGGTGCATTGTTGGTTGATCCTTTGAATATTTCATCATAGTTAATCATTCCTTTCTCTTCATCTCCCTTGTTGCTCAAATCTCCTTCATAGTCCATACTAGTTTTGATGAGATGAGATATCTGAATGCTTAGAATATAATTTATATTATTGGACCCTTTAATAAGCTATATATTTTGGTTCCCTTGGTATTTTCTATTTCCTTTCTAAGAATGACCATTTCTTCCTCTCTCTTTTACACACTCGCTTTTCTCTTTCCTTGGTTCTAATTGGGTATCTTCAACTTTATTTTCTTCTTCCGAATTTACTTTTAGAGGTGATGAATATTTAGATTCATATTTTTCAACATAAAATTTTACAAGCATTTCCTTTTCCTTTTTAGTTTTTTTTCCATGTCTTTGGATTTCTACTAGTGCATTGATTACCTCACCCTCCAAGTCTACTTCAACCTCTTCTTCATCAAATCCATTTTGTTCTTCGTCTAGATTATCCTGGGCCATAATCATAAAATACTTCATTGTTTTAATTGTTTCTTTTTCTCTTTCTTCATGAGAGGATTTCTCATATTCATCTTCTAAATAGCGGTTATCTTCTTGAGTATAGAAACTCTTCTTTTGGTGTCTCTTTTCCTTTTTTATTTTCCTGTCTTTATTATTTTATTTAAGATCACTTTCATGTTTTTACTTTTTGTAAGGATATTTTGATGCACTATGGCCTACTTCTCCACAGTTAAAGCACTTAAAAGCTAAATTACCTTTGTATTTTCTTCTTCTAACGACCTTTGCTTCTTCCTTATCAGATTCACAACTACATTCTTCTTTTCTATTCCTATCTACTTTGAATGTAGCCTCACATGATATAGATTTACCATTAGAGGTTCAGATTTCACAGGCTATTAGTGTTCCATGCAATTGATCCAACATTAGTGTGTTGAGATCTTGCATCTCTTTAATAGCTGACACCTTACTATCAAATCTAGTTGGTAGTGATATTAACACTTTTTGAACTACAAAGTAATCCTCCATGATTTCTTCAATCCCTCTAATGGTATTGACTATCTTGTCTACTCTAAGGAAAAATTGGTTATATCCTTGTCCTATTTCATCCTCAATGCTTAAAATTTTGTTTTGAAGCCGTGGAGTTTTTCTTTCTTCACCTTGATATCACCTTCATAACTTCTCATCATCCTATTCCATATATCTTTAGTTATCTTGCAATTCATAACCTTAACCGACTCAGAATCATGAAATCCACTTAGGATTGCATTCATTTCTTTAGCATTATTGGTGAACACTTTCTTATCATATTTACTAATCAATGCAACTAGATTTTCATACCCATTTTGTATTGTGTCCTAGACATCTGCACCAAGTGACATTAAGTAGGTTCACATTCGAACCTTCCAAAATGCATAATTTGTTCCTTTAAATAATGGGGATTTCTTGGTGGAACTTCCTTCTTGGTTAGAATTTTTCTTATATCTACCTTTCGATTGTTAAACTGTTGTTGAAGGAACCCACTTTGATACCTATTGTTAGAAACTAGGATAATATTAAAAGGGGGGAGTGAATCAATATTTTTAACTTTTTAACAAATTTTAAGATTTATTTATGTCAAAACCAAATAATAACACCACAAATCAAATAACAAACATACAAGAGACATATATGTTTATGTGGAAACCCGTAAAGGGAGAAAACCACAAATATTTTTTAGTTCTTTTTGAAAATGCAAGCTTCAACCTAATGTTACATTACATTTACTCACACCAACAATAAGGAGACGTTATTCCCCTAATATGGAAGCACCTACTTTCATAATTTGCAAGCACCAAACTACTGAAGGCTCCAACCTTCTGGTCTTTTCTAGCACCGACCTGAAGGAAGAACCAACTTTATATGCCTAGTACATCCCTCTTTCATTCGTTTTCTTACTCATAACTTTTAAGGCATACTATTTTCAATTTGTTCTTCAGAAAGTTTAATACAAGATCTCTCAAACAATTAGATATTCTTCAAACATACAAAGATACTTACCACAACAATTTGAAAATGAATTTTTTGCTCAACCGCTTATTTATGACTCATGTACAGTCCCACATGCATTTTTCCTCTCACACTGAGCTCCATATTCTTCATTATAGGTACTCTTCTTTCACTGAGTCTCCAATGTCCTTTCATACAACTAGACATGTCACAATGTTCTTATTTTTCTTTTATAGGCCTAACCTATTGAATACCATATGTGTAATTCTATGGTTTTACCATGGAAATTTTACTTTTGACTATATCAACAACCATGAGTATTTGACTGGATCAATATTCCCAGAATTCAATATTAGAATCAAGTTTGTAGACTGGGTAATCCTTAAATAGTGTTTCCTCCCTTCTATCCATCCATAGAAAAACTCAATTAAGACTATGAATTGTCTCTCTTGTTGTTCATTCAAGACTATGGATCAACTCATTGACCAACAACATAGTATTTTTAGTTCTTTAACTCAACAATGTGCATAGCTAATTTCTTCATCACTACGCTTGTGCTCACCTCATTCAATGTGACTAAGGACTATGGAAAAGAGCTCTATCCTCAAGGTGCTATGATATTTCACGTGCATCATCACAATCATAGGTCTATGAGAAAATTCAATTATCCATTCCTTCACAAACCAACCAAGGTTGTGAGGCTGGGGATCAAAGACTAATCCCCAATTACTTTTTTTTTAAATTTAATCAACCAAATAATTAGGTTCTTTACTAGTGCACCAAAATGCACACCATGTCACTACCACATGTATTTGACATCATCTCAGCACATGGAATCCTCAGGTGGTGCCATGTGTCACCCAGAAACATACCACTTGGACACCCAAAAGGGTTGACTTCACCAACCACATGTGTCATTTACTGTGTGTCACATCATCTACTCAGCCATGTCATCTAAGCCATCTCATCCCGGTAACTTTTGTTCCATTTCCTCATGGTCCTAGGTCCCTGTACCTTTCTGAAAATTAAACTTCATACACACCCAAGGCTGGGTTGTTGTGGAATAAAGCTAATCTCCATTTATGTAAACTTAACCCTTACTTAAGTGGGCATGATCAAATAATTTTCAACCATTGCATTCCTCCCACCTATCATAGTCGAAGGCTTACTTATCACCATCATCATACTTGGGTCCTTCCATTAACCATCTTTGCAAGCCAATCTAGTCCTACCACCTATTGTTGTTGATAGTGTGTCACATCCTCATAGTTGTGGGTCCCATAGAAAAAGTAATTTAACAAGACTTAGTATATGATTTAGGGATGCAGCGGTGGGGATTAATGCTCATCCCAAATTTGATTATTATGACCCTTGATTAGCCTAATCATTAGATGATTCAACAATGTACTCAAACAATGAAACTCAGAACCCTGTTTAAACTGCCAAATTAAATGACCAACTTTAGCCTTATCTTTCTCTTCGCTCCTTTGGAGTTGGATCAAGTTCAATATACTATTAAAAAGGTATTTTAGAGGAATATCCAAATAAACACATAGTTTTCTCATTGATACTAAGGAACTAAAGAAAAAAATCCTTCAAAGATATTTATTTTATCCTTGACCATAAGCTAGGTAGCAACACATCAGTGATAACTCACTTACCAAGCTCCTCCTGAATGTGACACTTGAAATCAATGACTAATACTTGACATGCCTAGTGATATCACTTTAAAAACATCCCCTTGAACTTGATATTGCTTGTCATCAACGAATTAACTTGACATCAACGAAATCCATTTCTCAACAGTATCAACTCTAAAAAATATCGTTATCATGCTATTATGCCTTATACCCTCAATTCCACCTTCCTTACCCTCATCCTAAAATAAAACAAGGAAAAATACCCCAGCAATTTCATCATATTTTCCTTTGCAACATCATCTATAAAATTTCCACAAAAGTCATTAACAATTTCCTTAAACCTCTTTTCCCCAATCTGATCTCTCAAGAACGGTTTGGGTATGGTAAGAGAAGGTAGATTCTCGATGGAATCATCCTCACTCATGAAATTATTCATTCCTTGATGGTAACCAAAAATCCTTGCATGCCTATCAAGCTATAAATGTCCAACATCTTTTATAACATGAGTTAGAAGTACATAAAACTTATCCTCCTTGCTTTTGAATTTTCCCTCTCCCGGGGAAATTAGACCCTTACTCTCACATCATATGCCTTATTTTCAATCTTTATCAATGACTCTCCCTCCTTAAACTTATCCCATATTAAGGAATTCACCAAGGACCCCATTTCACCCTTTCTCTTTGTTATTATGGTTGAAGGTCTTGGACAAGTGGTCGATGTGGTTGTGGGAAAAACCTATTATGCAACCAACTCACAAAATAGAAGAAAAGATAGATCAATGAATTAAAAATTAGGCTCTTAGATGGGGAAACCTCTTTTACATTACATAAATAAACAGTTTTTGGATGATACAAATTATAATACCTCCTTTATATAAATAAGAGTCTAAGGGGTCATAATATAACCAGATCCTACATAACAATAATAATGTAAGGGCACAAAAATAACAATAGTGGGCTTTTATGGGGCACAATAATAACAATATGGGGACTGCATGGGCACACCAATAATAATAAGGGGGCTACACTAACAATAACAATAATGGGTTACACTAGTTGTATAGGGCCCTAACATGCCCCTCTCATTCAAAAAAACATTTTCCTCAATGCTTGAGTAGTTTTGCATGGTTCTGTATAAATTCTCATCCTCCCATGTGGCATTTTCAGTGGGTAAGTTCTTCACTTGATGAGATACTCTAAAATTGTTCAATTTTGTAGTTGTCAGGTTCTTGGTTTCGTGACTTCTTCAGGTTCCAATATGATTTTTCCTTCCTCGTCAAGTTCTGGAAATATTGTTTGAACTAGGAGCTTGTCACGTATAACCTTCTTTAAGCATGAAACATAGAAAACTGGGTGCACTCAAGAAGATGCAGGAAGCTCCAATTTGTATGCCATTGTACCAATATTTTTCAACACCTTGTAAGTACCATATTACTTTGGTGATAATTTATTATCCTTGTTAGCTTGCTTGAGGGACATTTTCTTGTATGGTTGTATCCGTAAAAATACCTAGTCGCCTACATAAAAACTTCTTTCATTGTGATGTTGATCTACCTGTTCATTTGATTATGTGGCAAAGTGAGGTTACCCTTTAAGAGTTGGAGAACTTGTTGTTGATGCTCGATGTGATCTTCCACTACTTGAACCTTAGAATTTTATTTTAAAGATGATGTGATTGACAGTGGATTATATCCATAAAGTGCCATAAATGGGGTCATTTTTGCTGTAGTATGGGAGGAAGTGTTATACCACCATTCAGCTAGAGGTAACCACTTGACCCATTGTGTTTATTTATCAGATAGAAAGCAATGAAGATATCCTTCCAAACATTTGTTCACTATCTTAGTTTTCCCATGAGATTCAGGATGATAAGATGAACTATGAGCTAATTGAGTACTAAGACAAGAAAATAATTCGATCCAAACATTTCCAGTAAAAGTGGGATCTTTGTCGCTTACAATAATCTATGGGTTTCCATGTATCTTTTGAATTGTTTCCATAAATGAAATAGCAAATGTACTGGCTTTATATGGATGAGATAATGCACAAAAGTGTGCATACTTGTTAAGTCTATCAACTACCACCATGATGACACTCTTTCCTTTAGACTTGGGTAAACCTGTGATAAAGTCCATTGAAACCTCCTCCCAATGTTGACTTGTAATAGACCCAGGGTCTTAATTGTCTCAACTTTATTTTGTTGGAAAACCAAACATTCCACCACAAACTTTTGAATATAATATTTAAGGCCCTCCCAAAAAAAATCCTTCTTGACCCTGTGGTAAGTTTTTAAAAATCTTGAGTGCCCTCCTAAGGGAGAGGTGTGCAATTCCAAAAGAATATTTTGTTTGAGTTGGAAATTCTTACAAAGATATAAATGATCTTTGTACCATAATAAATAAGTTTTCTAGCTAAATGTATCAGATGTACTGTGATCTTTCTGCAACTTTTGAATGAGCATCCACACTTCTTTGTCATTCTTCCATTCATCCCTTGCTTTGGTTATCCAATTTGTTTGGATAATAGAAATGACACAAATAAATTCTTCCACATCCTCATCCTTTCTTGAGAGTGCATCTGCAACAACATTTTATTTCCATTTTTTGTAGATGATTTCAAAGTCATAACCCAACATCTTTGTGACCCATTTATGTTTCTCTTCTGAAGATAATATTTGTTCCAGAAATTATTTAAGTGTCTTCCCATTAGGTAAGGTCACCATTTATTTAGTGCATGTAGTATTGCCAAAATTTCCTTCTCATAAATAGGTTTGTGTAAATACTTTCCTTTGATTGGACGATTTTCAAAAGCAATGGGTATTCCTTCTTTCATTAAAACAACACCAATTCCACTTCTTGAAGCATCACATTGCCCAATAAAGTTTTTTGTGAAATCTAGCATAGCTAAGACCAATGCTTGGTACATTTCCTCTTTAATATGTTAAAAGGCCTTAGTTGCTTCTAGAGTTCAAGAAAAAAAATATTTCTTCAATAATGTTGTTAGAGGTGCTACTATTCTCCCATAATTCTTTAAAAAATTGTGATAATACCTTGTCATCCCTAGAAATCCTCGAAGATACTTTATGGTTGTGGGGATTTTCCATTGGATTTAATTTTTTTAGGGTCTACCTTAACACCTTCATGAGATACAATATGACCCATATATTCCACTTCCCATACTCCAAAGAAACATTTGGAGGTTTTTGCATATAATTATTTCTCCTCCAATAGTTTGAGCACCCTGTCAACATGTTGAACATGATCCTTCCAAGACTTTTTGTAGATTAGTATGTCATCAAAAAATACTAACACAAATTTCTAAGGAAGGGTTTGAAAATGGAATTCATCAAAACTTGAAATTTAGAATGTGCATTAGTAAGGCCCAAAGGAATGACCAAAAAATCATAATGACATTCATGAGTTCTAAATGTTGTTTTCAGAATGTCTTCATTCTTCATTCTAATTTGATGATATCCTAAACGAAGATCCAGCTTGGTGAAGCAAATTGCTCCATGTAATTCATCCAACAATTCATCAATGACAGGAATGGGAAATTTCTCTTTAATAGTGAGCTTGTTGAGCTCCCTATAATTCGGATACATGCGCCATGATCCATCCTTCTTATGCACCAATACTACTAGAGTAGAGAAATAACTTTGACTAGGTTGAATTATACCACCCTCTAGCATTTCTGCAACCATGTGTTCAATTTCATTCTTTTGGGCATAGGGATACCTATAAGGTCTAATGTTTGGAGGAACACTTCCTGGAATCAAATGAATAACATGATCATGATCACGAATAAGTGGAAGGCCTTTGGGAGTCTCAAATACCTTCGAATGACTGTCTAAGGCTTTTTGGAGATCTGAATTTTTGAACCTCTAATGAGCATAATTGTGCAATTATGCTATGTTTTTCTTTCTTTAGAAGCTTTTTCATGCCATTAGAGTTGGCTATCTTTCCTGGTTTCCCTGATATACCCCTTAAATCAACTTCCTTTCCTTCTATTGTCACCTACTGTACCTTGTTCAAAGTTTGTAAAATGATGTCAAAAGAGTGAAAAAGGGTCAAAAAGAGAACAAATCTTAGAGGTCGAAAGTTTGAAGAGGAGGCCACAAACCAAAAATACTAAGTTTAAAAGCCAAGGAGGAAGAGAAACATATCAGATTAAGGCATATCGGAGGGAAGTTATTCGGAGGGTTGAAAGCCTCATAACTTAAATATTAATCATTTTCCAAAAAGTACTGATGAATGGGAGCTTCTAAATTAGGTGGAACTTGGTCACAAGGACTACACAAGACCAAGCGCGCATGGCTAGGGGGCCAATCACAGAGAGTTCGGAGCCATCGAAGGAGGAGGTTATCGTAAATCCCTTTTATTCCCATTTTAAAAAGTCCCAATGAAGAGGAACTTCGAAATCAGGTCGGAAATTGATCATGAAAGATCCACAAGAATTGAAGCCATGGGTAGATTAAAAATCTGAGATCTAGGAGTTCATCAGAGGCAGAGAATATCTTAATTTACACATATATCCCAATTGAAAAGTGTCGATGTGAGGGGGCTTCTGAGGTGGGCTGGCACTTTTTCAAAAACTTTTCAAAGGACCAAGGGGCATGAAACAAGGAGGGACCTTGGAGCAAAGGCCATCAGAACATCAAAGTTTCATAACTCTTAAACAAATGCCCCTGTTTAAAGCACCGAAATCTCGGAGGAAACATAAATGCAATAGAAACCTTCAAAAATCCAAAGACCCCACAAACATTTCTCTCTCTAGCAAAGAAGGCATGTGGTAGCTGGCGATTGATCTCGATGAGCTAACGAGGAAGATACATTAGCATGAAGTGGCAGGAAAAGGAAACGTGGAAGGAAATTTTGGCATTTTGAGGGTCCTAAGGGGGAAAATCTAGGTGACATGTGTCACCACTCAGGACGTGCTACGTGGAGGTGATGGTGCCAGCTTGATTTCAATTTAGAGGTCTATGTTTCAGATGAAGATGCCGTCGTAACTCTGTTTTAATTCCTTCTTGAAAACCCTCGATGGAGGGAGCTATGAAGTCAATTGATAGTTGGTCACGAAGACCCAAATGTACCAAGGGCACAGAGCTAGTTGGAAATCCAATATTTTTGATCCCATTGGAAGTGGGATTCATTGTAACTCCAAAGTAATTCCAAATTTGAAAATTACTAATGAGAGGGTCTCTGAAATCTACTAGCACCTGGTCATGAATATCCAAAGGGACCAAGGGCGCAGGGCTGGCTAAAGTGCCTAAGCTCTAAGATGATATTTCGGAGGATGGTGGAATCAGATATTTTTAAATTCCTTTTTGAAGATATTACAATGAAGAGGGGCTTCGATGTATGATGGCACTTGTTCACGAAGACCCAGTAGAACCAAGGCTTAGACCAAGGCCAAGCACCCAAGAATTATAAAGCATTTTAGAGGGGAAGGTCAAAGGGAATTTTATTGGAAGAACATCTGAGATCCACAAAACCCAAAGATGAAGGAATATTTAGCACCTGAGTGCTATGGGCCCCATCGAAAGTGGCAGTTATCATAACTCCTGGTAAATTCTTATTTGAAAAATTTCTGATGGTGAAGGGGGCTTCGATATGTGGTGGAACTTAGTCGCAAGAACTAAAAAATACCAAGGGAAAAGCACGAATTATAGAGGAATACAAGCCCCTAACAGAAGCTCGAAGCCTTAAGTGCCCAAGCACCAAGCCTCCAGATACAACACTAGGTCCCATGGAGGAAAATTGAAAGCGACTAAACAAGAGGATTTGGGAGGCATCAGAAGGTTATAATCTCGTAACATTTATTTTAAAAGAGCTCAAATAGAGAAAGGCTTGGATATCGTAGCCTCCTCAGTGCTAAGCCCCTAGTCACGGTGCTCGATCTTATGGTATGCATAGGGAGAGGGATAAACAAAAGGAGGGTTGAATGCATCAGAATGTTATGATTTCGTAACAGTTGTTTCAAATGAAGTTACAATGTAGAAGGCCCCGATACTGTAGCCTCGAAACATTATATTCTTTGGTAACAAGAAATGGTCCCATGGTTGAGAAGGAATAATGAGCTAAGCAGAGGGGGACCAAGGAAATCAAAACTCTGCATTTTTGTAATGTCTTGTTAAATGAAATGCTAATAAGGTGCGGCTCTAGTGGAACTATGGCAATTTTACAAGGTATGTTGGCCTCCGATAATGTAACATGGACGCATACAGATGGATGAGTAGACAATTGTGGTTACAGAGCACCTCTTGGGCCACCAAAGTTAATCAGCGCCAACACCAAGAGTGGGGAATTCAAACAGTTAAGGGGGGAATGACAGGTGAACCGACCAGTAACTAAGGAGGAAAACCATGGCATAGACATGATCTAATCTGTTATTAAACCATCTCACAAAAAGATTGAAAAGATAGATAAACGACTTAGAAATTAGCCTCTTCGAGGGGGGAACCTCCTTTACATTACACAAATGAACAATTATTAGATGATACAAATGACAAAACCTCCTTTCTATATATAGGAGTCTAAGGGGTCACAATATAACCAAAGTGACATAACAATAATAATATAAGGGCACAAAAATAACAATAGTGGGCTTCTATGGGGCACAAAAATAACAATAGTGGGCTTCTATGGGGCACAATAATAACAATATGGGGCTAATAGGGGCACAACAATAAAAATAAAGGCTATAATGACAATAGTAATGGGGGAATTACTAGTATTATAGAGACCTAACATGCCCCTCTCCTTCAAAAAGGTTTTGTCCTAAACTCTTGAGTATTTCTAGATGCTTCTGTATAAACTTATCATCCTCCCATGTGGAATCTTCAGTGGGTAAGTTCTTCCACTTGATGAGATACTCTGAAATTGATCGATTTTGTTGCCATCGAGTTCTTGTTTCTGTGACTTCTTCAGGTTCCAATATGATTTTTCCTTCATCATCAAGTTCTGGAAATATTGGTTTAACTGGGATCTTGTCACCTATAACCTTATTTAAGCATGAAACATGGCAAACTGGGTGCACTCGGGAAGCTGCAGGAAGCTCCAATTTGTATGCCATAGTACCCATCTTTTGCAACACCTTGTACGGACCATAATACTTTCGTGATAATTTATTATCCTTCTTAGCTTGGTTGAGGGACATTTGTTTATATGGTTGTAGCCATAGGAATACCCAATGACCCACATCAAAACTACTTTCTTTGCGATGTTGATTTGGCTGTTGTTTCATTCTATTCTGCGCCAAAGTGAGGTTATCCTTTAAGAGTTGGAGAACTTGTTATTGATGCTTGATGTGATCTTCCACTGCTTGAACCTTAGAATTTTCTCTTAAATATGATGTGATAGATGGTGGATGATATCCATAAAGTGCCATAAATGGGGTCATTTTTGCTATAGTGTGGAAGGAAGTGTTATACCACCATTTAGCTAGAGGAAACCATTTGACCCATTGTCTCTGTTTATCAGATGCAAAGCAACGAAGATATCCTTCCAAACATTTGTTTACTATCTCAGTTTTCCCATCATATTGCAGATGATAAGATGAGCTATGAGCTAACTGAGTACTAAGACCAAAAAATAATTTTGTCCAAAAATTTTCAATGAAAATGGGATCTCTGTCACTTACAATAATCTTTGGGTTTCCATGTAGCTTTTGAATTGTTTCCATAAATGCAGTAGAAGTTGTACTCAATTTAAATGGATGAGATAATGCACAAAAGTGTGCATATTTGGTAAGTCTGTCAATTACAACCATGATAACACTCTTTCCTTCATACTTGGGTAAACTTGTGATAAAATCCATTGAAACCTCCTCCCAATGTTGGCTTGGAATGGATAAAGGTTGTAATAGACCTGGGGTCCTAATTGTTTCAACTTTATTTTGTTGGAAAACCAAACATTCTGCAACAAAATTTTGAATGTCCAATTTAAGGCCATCGAAAAAAAAACCTTCTTAACCCTCTGGTAAGTGTATAGAAATCCTGAGTACCCTCCTAAGGGAGAGGTGTGCAATTCCATATGAATCTTTTGTTTGAGTTGGGAATTCTTACATAGGTATAACCTATCTTTGTACCATAACGAATCATTTTTCCAACTAAATGTATCAGATGTACTGGGATCTTGTTGTAACTTTTGAATGAGTTCCCAGAATTCTTCGTCATTCTTCCATTCATCCCTTGCTTTCTTTATCCAATCTGGATGGATAATAGAATAGCGCAAAGAAATGCTTCCACATCCTCATCCTTTCTTGAGAGTGCATCTGCCACAACATTTTTCTTCCCTTTTTTGTAGAAGATTTCAAAGTCATAACCCAACATCTTTGTGGCCCATTTTGCTGCTCTTCTGAAGATAATCTTTGTTCTAAAAAGTATATAAGACTATCATGATCCGTTTTTACCTTGAAGTGTCTTCCCATTAGGTAGGGTCACCATTTCTTAAGTGCATGTATTATTGCCAACATTTCCTTCTCATAAATAGATTTGTGTAAGTAATTTCCTTTGATTGGACGAATTTCGAAAGCAATGGGTCTTTCTTCTTGGATTAAAATAGCACCAATTCCATTTCTTGAGGCATCACATTCCACGATAAAGGTTTTGGTGAAGTCTGGTGTGGCTAAGACCGATGCTTGGCACATTTCCTCTTTAAGATGTTCAAAGGCCTTCATTGCTTTTGAAGTCCATGAAAATGCATATTTCTTCAATAATGTGGTGCTGCTATTCTCCCATAAGTCTTATAAAACTTGAGATAATACCCTGTCAACCCGAGAAATCCTCGCAGATGCTTTATGGATGTGGGGATTTTCCATTCCTTAATGGTTTTAATTTTGCTAGGGTCTACCTTAACACCTTCATGAGATACAATAGGACCCAAATATTCCACCTCTTGTACTCTAAAGAAACATTTGGAGCTTTTTGCATATAATTGTTTCTCCTCCAATAGTTTGAGAACCCTGTCAACATGTTGAACGTGATCCTTCCAAGACTTGTTGTAGATTAGTATATCATCAAAAAATACTAACACAAATTTTATAAGTGTTGAAATATGGCAACAAGAATATTCCTATTTAATTGTCCTTGAATTAAATTGTGAATTAAAGTCAAATTTAGTCTTAACAGCTACTTGGAAATAATTAATTAAGTTATTTTAAATTAATTTGTTGAAGAAATTCAAGTTAGAAGTCTTTCTGGAGTCATGCAAGAGTTATCACTTAAATTAAGGAGATAATATTGAGTTATATTTGAGTTGTAATTAGTTAACTCAATTTACTGAGTTAAGTCCAGTTAAATTAGTTCCAAACTATTTGAGGAATTAATGGTGAGTTAACAGTCAGTTGATGCATTAATGCACTCAACTAGTGCTACTCTAGTTAACTGAAGATTCCCTCATTAGAAACTCATGCATGTCTATTCTGAGAAAGACCCAGTTGAGAGTAATGTTCAAGGACAATGTAATATCAGTTGCATGTGTTTTCTCATGGAGAAAACTCATGCATGCAGTCAAGGATTCATCCTTGACGATTGCGTAGTTTTGAAGGCTTGGTTTTCCACTTGGTAATAGGAAAATCATCCACAAGGAACAATGCAAGGAAATAAGAGCTTGGAGGGCAGAGGGGAAGGGTGGAGAGAAGCTAAGATTTCCTGTGAGTATATGTGAGGATTGTACTGAGAGTTGGCTAGCTGTGAGAGCTAAGGCTTTGTATAATTCCCATATATTTCTACCTTGTATGATAATACAAAAGTGAGGGGTTTTTATCTGAGGATTTCCCCAAAGTACTTTCATGTGTATTGTGCCACTGATTCTTCTTCTTCTGGTTATATTGTTCAGCTCGATCTTTAAGCTTTCGCAAATTGATAGTAGAAGTAGGTTATAGTATTATGCTTTGAATTATATTGGATTATCAGGTTAACCTATCATGGATATTCTACATGGTACCAGAGGTGTGAACAATATACTGAGAAGAGAATTTGAAGTTTGAAGTTCGGGGTTGCAGGTGCAAATCGAATTCATATCATACTTCAAGGTTGGCCAATGGCATTCTATGGCTTGAGACTTGAGTATGCCTTGGATGGTAGCTCGAATTACATAGCATGGAAATATAGAATGGAGGTTGTATTAGAAGACAATGGATTGAAGGAATTCATTGATCAAGAAATCCCAAAGCCATCTTCAACTAATGCACAAGAGTCGGCTGAGTGGAAGAAGTGTGTGGTGAAGGCGAGACAGATCATCCTTGAGGGAGTTCGAGACCATATTGTCTCGAGTCTCCATAGGAAGGATACTCCATTTTCAATGTGGAAGACATTGAAGGACCTCTACCAGAATAGTAGCGACCAACGGAAATTTGCGCTCAAGGATAAGCTTTGAAGAATCAAGATGGAGAAGGGAGATATTATTTCCACATATATGAACAAGCTCATCACCTACAGAGATGAGCTTCGCAGTGTGGGAATAACTACTGCCAATGATGATATGGTAAGCTTTGCTCTCCTCGGCCTTCCAAAGAGTTGGAATAGCTACCAGGACTCTATGAATGGAAGGGAGAAACTGCCAGATTGGGAACGACTATGGTCGGATCTTATGCAGGAGGAGATCAGGAGGAGCACACGAGATGGTTCTTCATCCAAGAATGATGATGAAGAAAATCTGGCCTTAGCAAGTAAGGCAAGGAAAGGGAAGGGGAAGGCTTCCCATTTCAAATCGAATTCTTCTCATGGAGGGAAGAAGGGTGACATGTCTAAAGTAAGATGCTTTAATTGTCACAATATGGGACATTATGTGACTAATTGCCCATCGAAGAAGTCCAAGAAGGGATCCTCAGAAGGATCAAAAGGTGAGGCATTAGCCTCTCAATTCGAAATGGACTTTACCCTCATCACATGCATGGTGTCATTGATGATGGGTTGTGTCTGGTATCTTGACAGTGGAGCCTCATTCCACATGATCAGTGATAAAAATTTATTCAATGCATTGGAGGCGAAAGACCTCAAGATGTGCATAGAGATGGGTGACGACAGAAGGTGTAGTGTTTCAGGAGTGGGCACGGTTGCTTTTCAGAGGGAGCATGGAGCTCCTCTCACCTTGACAGATGTGATGTATTTGCCTGGACTGAAGAAGAACTTGGTATCGGTTTCAATGTTGGAGGAAAAAGGCTATGATGTTGTCTTCATTAAAGGAAATATGTTCCTAAGACATGTAGCCATAGGTCAAACCAAGAGGATAGAGATTCGGGTGAAGAATATCTATAAACTAGAGGTAGATGATTGTCCAGAATTGAGTATGAAAGAATAATTGGTGCAAAGCAAAGACATTGGTGAGTTGTGGCATAGGCGATTGGGCCATTTGCATCATGGGGCTTTGAAGATAATGCAACAAATATCTACAGGACTTCCCAAAGGTAAACTTGAGCAAGTTGACAAATGCAAAGGTTGTACCTTGGGAAAGTACACCAAGTCTTCCTTTCATGATTGAGACAGTCAAGCAAAGGCTATCTTAGAGTGAGTTCATATTGATTTGTGTGGACCATTCTCGACGACATTCACAACAAAGAAAAGGTATTATGTGATTTTCATTTATGATTATTCTCGTAAATGTTGGATTTATTTCATGCAGAAGAAGGACCAAACTTTCACAAAGTTTTGTGAGTTCAAAGCTTTGTTCAATAAAGAGTCAGGGAATAATATCAAGGCCTTGAGAAGCAACAATGACGGACAATATGTCTCTCAAGAGTTTAAGGACTTTTGTGCAGCGGAAGGAATTAAATGAGAGTTGACGACACCTCATAACCCATAGTAGAATGGGGTGCTTGAGAGGAAGAACATAACTATTGTATGGGTAGCACGGGCAATGATGCATGACCAAGGCCTACCACTTCACTTGTGGGCTGAGGCATTCAACACAGTGGTCTATTTGCAGAATAGAAGCCCACATCGCATACTTGGGATGAAGACACCAGAGGAAGCTTTCTCCAGTAAGAGACCAGATGTGGGTCACTTTAGGATCTTTGACTCATCGGTATATTCCCTTGTGATAAGGATGCACGGAAGAAGCTTGAGCTGACAATAGAGTTGGGGATATTTTTGGGGTACACTGATACACCTCACAAATATCAGGTGTACTTGCCTACCAGTCGGAGGACAGTGGTTTACAGAGATCTAAAGTTTGATGAGCAGAAGGCCATGCGAGTTTCCCTTGAGAGGGAGCTCCAACTACAGGTTGTGGAGGAACTATTGATTCATAAGGAGGAGGAGCCTCAGACTAATGTGGAGCAGCTTCATGCAGAGGTTCCAGGAGTGGAGACATCCACTCAAGCATAGTATTCCAGAGATGGACGAAAGCGCATAAGAGAAGCTAACAGATTGTTGGAGGATGCGAGAGAGAATGTGGGAGAACCATCTTCTCAGCACAGACAAAGGAGGTCACCTAAGAGGTACAATGGATACATGGCCCTTACTGGGGAATGTGTTGAGACCGAGCCATCTTCCTTTGAGGAAGCAGTGCTACAGCTGATTTGGGTTGATGCTATGATGGATTATGACTACATAGTTTGTAACAGTGCTTGGGACGTGGTTTTGAGACCGGAGAACAAGTCAATTGTGTGTTCCCATTGGTTTTACAAGGTGAAGAAAGCTACCGATGGTAGTGCGGAGAAGCATAAGGCAAGATTTGTTACCTGTGGCTTTTCACAAGTTGAGAGGATCATGTTGCTGTAGTATATTTCGACAGAGGAGCAAGATGCTGACATTTTGACAAAGGCATTGTCAAAGTGTAAATTCGAGTTCCATAGAGACAGGATCGGGGTGGCAAATAATCCTTTTCTTGTTGAGAGGGAGTGTTGAAATATGGCAACAAGAATATTCCAATTTAATGTCCTTCAATTAAGTTGTGAATTAAAATCTAATTTAGTCTTAACAGTGATTGGAAATAATTAATTAGTTTATTTTAAATTAATTAGTTGGAAAAATTCAAGTTACAAGTCTTTCTGAAGTCATGCAAGAGTTATCCCTTAAATTAAGGAGATAAGATTGAGTTATATTTGAGTTGTAATTAGTTAACTCAATTTACTGAGTTAAGTCCAATTAAATTAGTTCCAAACTATTTGAGGAACTAATGGTGAGTTAACAGTCAGTTGATGCATTAACGCACTAACTAGTGCTACTCTAGTTAACTAAAGATTCCCTCCTTAGAAACTCATGCATGTCTATTATGAGAAAGACCCAGTTGAGATTAATGTTCAAGGACAGTGTATTATCAGTTGCATGTGTTTTCTCATGGAGAAAACTCATGCATGAAGTCAAGGATTCATCCTTGAGGATTGCGCAGTTTTGGAGGCTTGGTTTTCCACTTGGTAATAGGAAAATCATCCACAAGGAACAATGCAAGGAAATAAGAGCTTGGAGGGAAGAGAGAAAGGCTGGAGAGAAGCCAAGATTTCCTGTGAGCATTTGTGAGGATTGTACTGAGAGCTGGCTAGTTGTGAGAGCTAAGGCTTTGTATAATTCCTATGTATTTCCACCTTGTATGATAATACAATAGTGAGGGGTTTTTATCTGAGGATTTCCCCAAAGTATTTTCATGTGTATTGTGCCATTGAATCTTCTTCTTCTGATTATATTGTTCAACTCAATCTTTATTCTTCCGCAAATTGATAGTAGAAGTAGGTTATAGTATTCTGGTTTGATTTATATTGTATTATCAGGTTAACTTATCACATATTTTCTACACTAAGGAAGGGTTCGAAAATGGAATTCATAAAGTCTTCAAATGTAAAAGGTGCATTGCTAAGGCCAAAAGGCATGACTAAGAATTCATAATGACCCTCATGAGTTCTAAATTTTGTTTTCAGAATGTCTTCAGTCTTCATTATGATTTGATGATATCCTGAACGAAGATCCAACTTGGTGAAGTAAAATGATCCATGCAATTCATCCAATAATCATCAATGATAGGAACGAGAAATTTATCTTTAATAGTGAGCTTGTTGAGTTCCCTATAATCTAGACACATGTGCCATGATCCATCCTTCTTGTGAACCATTACTATTGGAGCAGAGAAAGAACTTTGATGAGGTTTGATTATACCAGCCTCTAGCATTTATGCAACCATACGTTCAATTTCACTCTTTTGGGCATAGGGACATTTGTAAGGCTTAATGTTTGGAGGAACACTTACTGGAATCAAATGAATAACATGATCATGATCACGAATAGGTGGGAGACATTTGGGAGTCTTAAATACCTTGGAATGATTTTCCAAGTCTTTTTGGAGATTTAGAGAAATAGATGATTTCTATGTGGGAACCTCTAGTGAACATAATTGTGCAATTATGCCTCATTGTACTTTCTTGAGAAGCTTTGTCATTCCGTTAGATCTGATTAAATTTCTCGGTTTCCCTGCGATACCCCTTAATTCAACTTCCTTTTCTTTTGAAGAAAAATTCATGAAAAGTTCTTGAAAATTAAAATCTATTGTACCCAAGGATTGTATCCCTTGGATTCCTAGTACAACATCAGCACCACCCATTGGAATGGAAAGCATTGGGCTATTCAATACATATTCTCTCATGGGTAGTTTGATATTTTGGCACTTTCCATAGAACTTTATGGTTCCTCCACTTGCAACCATCACTTGACACTTTGGTGCTAGATATAGGGAGCAATTCAATTCCTTGGCTATCTTACAATAAATAAAATTATGGGTACTTCCCGAATCAATCAACACTATTACCTTTTTCTTCTTGATATTCCCTTCTATCTTGATAGTTTGAGGAGTGGTAATTCCTACCAATGCATTACAAGATATGGTCAGATTCATTTCTTCTTTCTCTAAGGTTTGTTCCTGGTGTATATCATCTTATTTTGATGTTTCTTGTTCCTTTTCTTCCTCCTCTTCACAATCTATGTAAAATAATTTCTTCTCAGTGCACTTATGACCTTTAGTTTATCTTCTATCACAACTGTAAAAAATCCATTTTTCTCTTTTTTCTTCCAATTGTTGTGGTGTCAACCTTGTAGGTTGTGGAAAGCTAGGGGAAACAACAAATCCATATTTATAATTGTGATTGGTAGGCTTCCTTGTTGCCATAATTTTTCTTTTCATTTTTCTTGCCAACCTGAATGCCTTATCCAATGAATCAGGTTCCCAAAGGTAAACCTCATGTTGGATGTTATCCTTCAAAGTCCCTATGAACACATCAATCCTATGCTCCTCTGGAATATCTTTTACCCTTATATTCAATTTTTAGAAGTCCTCAATGTGCTCCATCATTGAACCCTTTTTTTTAGATTTATCAATTGGCTAAAAAAAGTGTTGCTTTTTGTATCCTCATAATGTGCTATCACCTGATCCATAAAAATTGCCCAAGTGACAATTTGTTTACAAGAGAAAAGGCATCGGTACCATAAAAACTGATTTGGTTCAAAATATAAAGTTGCAATGAGTACCTTTTGTGTTTTTTGCACATTATGGAGATCGACATATTGCTCCATCTGTAATATCCATGTTACAGGGTCCTTTCCATTAAACTTCCTCATATCAATAATTAGAACATGGTGGGTCTTTGATCCAACGTTAGAACCTATGAAACCATGAATAACATTTATTTTGTTCTCATCATGAGTTTCATTTACTACCCTTTCACCGCTAGTAATTATTTCTTGTAGAAACTTTGTCAAATTTGTCTTCAAATCTTCCATCTTAGCTTCCATGCCTTTATTTAAAACATCAATCTTAGCTTCCACGCCATCCATCTTAACTTCCACGTAATTCATATTAGATTCTACGGCTTTATTTAAGCCATCCATCTTAGCTTCCACGCCCTTTCTTAAACCATCCATCTTAGCTTCCATGCCATCCATCTTAGATTCTAAATCTTTCTTTAAACCATCCATCTTAGCTTTTGTTACTTTTGCGAGAGTGAATTTTGTTGCACTTAGTCTCGTAATTTTGATATATCATGTTGCATTTCTTCCTCTTATTCATGAGTCATGCTGGAGCTTTCAGGTTGCTTACTAGGTGTTTCCATTTTCTTTCTTCGGGGCATCAATTAATGATAACTATGCTTCACTATGCCCTTTGAATTCCTTCAAACTAATTTTCCAAACCAAACTTATGCAAAATTTAAAAAAAAAATACACACATTTTTTCACTTTGTAGGAGCTTGATATTATATCTGATGTATCTTTGAAATTTTGAATCTCCAAGGTTTGAAGTCACGCGCTGTGGTAGCCCTCTGAGTCCTCTTTCCAATTCCACAAGTCTGATCGAAATTGGATTCTCCAATCAATCGGAATTCTCAATCTCCCAAGATGACCTGATTATACACTTTTTTACTAGAGTGAATTTGTACGAAGTGCCACATGTCATTTTTTCAACCTTCATACCTGAAAACGATGCAAAAAACACTATAGTACACCCTCTTTATGTAACGTCCTTCGAAATTTCAATCTGATACTCAGAGAGAAAGTTATGATGATTTTCCCAAGGTTGCATGTTTGGAAGTAATTCGATATCCTGTAGAAACCCTAACTTCCTTGGATCATATCTCCAAAAATATAGAGAGACAAGATCTAAAATTTAGACCTGAGGATCACCAAGTTTTTGGCTCAAATGGGTTTTTTTTCTTAGTTTCTGACATGGCATAGAAAAAATTATAACGAAACTACCACGATGGCTTGTTTTAGAGTAGCAAAACTCTAGAATCCAAAGCTCGGATACCAAATGTTATGAAACCAGCTCACAAAAAGATATAAAAGATAGATCAACGACTTAGAAATCAGCCTCTTCGAGGAGGCAACATCCTTTACATTACACAAATGAACAATTCTTGGATGATACAAATGACAAAACCTTCTTTCTATATGTTATAAAACTAGCTCACAAAAAGATAGAAAAGATAGATGAACGCCTTAGAATTCAGCCTCTTCGAGGGGGAAACCTCCTTTACATTACATAAATGAACAATTCTTTGATGATTCAAATGAAAAAACCTCCTTTCTATATATAGGAGTATAAGGGGTCACAATATAACCAAGCTGACCTAACAATAATAATATAAAGGCACAAAAATTACAATAGAGGGATTCTATGGGGCACGGTAATAACAATATGGGGACAATACGGGCACAACAATATTAATAAGGGATACAACTACACTAGTAATGGGGGCGTCACTAGTATTATAGGGATATAACATGCTCCTCTCCTTCAAAAAAGTGTTGTCCTCAACGCTTGAGTAGTTCTAGATGCTTCTGTATAAAATTCTCATCCTCCCATGTGGAATCTTCAGTGGATAAGTTCTTCCACTTGATGAGATACTCAGAAATGGATTGATTTCGTAGCTGGCGAGTTCTTGTTTCTATGACTACTTCCGGTTCCAATATAATTTTTCCTTCCTTGTCAGGTTTTGGCAATATTGTTTGAACTGGGAGCTTGTCGCCTATAACCTTCTTTAAACATGAAACATGGAAAACTGGGTGCACTCGAGAAGCTGCAGGAAGCTCCAATTTGTATGCCATAGTACCAATCTTCTACAACACCTTGTACAGACCATAATACTTTGGTGATAATTTATTATCCTTCTTAGCTTGCTTGAGGGACATTTGTTTATATGGTTGTAGCCATAGGAATACCCAGTCACCTACATCAAAAATTCTTTCACTGCAATGTTGATATGCCTGTTGTTTCATTCTATTCTGTGCCAACACGAGGTTATCCTTTAAGAGTTGGAGAACTTGTTATTGATGCTCGATGTGATGTTCCACTGCTTGAACCTTAGGATTTTCTCTTAAATATGATGTGATGGATGGTGGCTAATATCCATAAAGTGCCATAAATGGGTTCATTTTTGTTGCAGTATGGAAGGAAGTGTTATACCACCATTCAGCCAGAGGCAACCATTTTACCCATTGTTTCTGTTTATCAGATACAAAGAAATGAAGATATCCTTCCAAACTTTTGTTTACTATCTCAGTTTTCCCATCAAATTGAGGATGATAAGATGAGCTATGAGCTAACTGAGTACCAAGACAAGAAAATAATTCTGTCCAAAAATTTCCAATAAAAATGGGATCTCTGTCACTTACAATAATCTTTAGGTTTCCATGTAGCTTTTGAATTGTTTCCATAAATGCAGTAGAAACTGTATTGGCTTTAAATGGATGTGATAATGCACAAAAGTGTGCATACTTGGTAAGTCTGTCAACTACCACCATGATGACACTCTTTCCCTCAGACTTGGGTAAACCTGTGATAAAATACATTGAAACCTCCTCCCAATGTTGGCTTCGAATGGATAAAGGTTGTAATAGACCTAGGGTATTAATTGTTTCAACTTTATTTTGTTGGCAAAAAAAACATTCTGCCACAAACTTTTGAATATCCGATTTAAGGCCATCCCAAAAAATTTCTTCTTAACCCTGTGGTAAGTTATTAAAAATCCTGAGTGCCCTCCTAAGGTACAAGCGTGCAATTCCAGAAGAATGTGTTGTTTGAGTTGGGAATTCTTACAGAGGTATAAGCAATCTGTGTACCATAACGAATCATTTTTCCAGCTAAATATATCAGATGTACTGGAATCTTGTTGTAATTTTCGAATAAGTGCCCACATTTCTTCGTCATTCTTCCATTCCTCGATTCATTTACCTAATCATGTTGGATAATGGAAATGGAGCACAACAATGCTTCCACATCCTCATCCTTTCTTGAGAGTGCATCTGCCACAATATTTTGCTTCCCTTTTTTGTAGATGATTTCAAAGTCATAACCCAACATCTTTGTGACCCATTTTTGTTGCTCTTCAGAGGATAATCTTTGTTCTAAAAGTATTTAAGGCTATCATGATCCGTTTTTACCTTGAAGTGTCTTCCCATTAGGTAGGGTCGCCATTTCTTAAGTGCATGTAGTATTGCCAACATTTCCTTCTCATAAATAGCTTTGTGTAAATACTTTCCCTTGATTGGATGACTTTCAAAAGCAATGGGCTTTCATCTTGCATTAAAATAGCACCAATTCCATTTCCTGAAGCATCACATTCCACAATAAAGGTTTTTGTGAAGTCTGGTGTAGCTAAGACCGGTGCTTGGCACATTGCCTCTTTAAGATGTTCGAAGGCCTTTGTTGCTTCTGGAGTCCATGAAAATGCATCTTTCTTCAATAATGTTGTTAGAGGTGCTGCTATTTCCCATAATTCTTAACAAACTTGTGATAATACCCTGTCAACCCAAGAAATCCTCGCAAATGCTTTATGGATGTGGGGATTTTCCATTCCTTAATGGCTTTAATTTTGCTAGGGTCTACCTTAACTCCTTCATGAGATACAATATGACCCAGATATTCCACCTCTTATACTCCAAAGAAACATTTGGATATTTTTGCATATAATTGTTTCTCCTCCAATAGTTGTAGCACCCTGTCAACATGTTCAACATGATCCTTCCAAGACTTGTTGTAGATTAGTATATCATCAAAAAATACTAACACAAATTTTCTAAGGAAGGGTTTGAAAATGGAATTCATCAAACCTTGAAATGTAGAAGGTGCATTGGTAAGGCCAAAAGGCATGACCAAAAATTCATAATGACCCTCATGAGTTCTAAATGTTATTTTCAGAATGTCTTCAGGCTTCATTCTGATTTGATGATATCCTGAACGAAGATCCAACTTGGTGAAGTAAATTGATCCATGCAATTCATCCAATAATTCATCAATGACAGGAATGGGAAACTTATCTTTAATAGTGAGCTTGTTGAGCTCCCTATAATTTGGACACATGCGCCATGATCCATCCTTCTTGTGCACCAATACTACTGGAGCAGAGAAAGAACTTTGACTAGGTTGAATTATACCAGCCTCTAGCATTTCTGCAACCATACATTCAATTTCACTCTTTTGGGCATAGGGATATCTGTACAGCCTGATGTTTGGAGGAACACTTCCTGGAATCAAATGAATAGCATGATCATGATCACGAACAGGTGGGAGACCTTTGGGAGTCTCAAATACCTTGGAATGATTGTCCAAGACTTTTTGGAGATCTGGAGAAATAGATGATTTCGATGTGGAAACATCTAGCGAACATAATTGTGCAATTACACCTCTTTGTTCCTTTTTTAGAAGCTTTGTCATACCGTTAGAGCTGATTATCATTCTCGGTTTCCCTGCAATACCCCTTAATTCAACTTCCTTTCCTTCCGCATAAAATTTCATGAAAAGTTCTTGAAAATTAAAAGCTATTGTACCCAAGGATTGTAGCCATTGGACTCCTAGTACAACATCAACACCTCCCATTGGAATGGAAAGCATTGGGCTATTCAATACATATTCTCCCATGGATAGCTTGATATTATGGCACTTTCTAGAGCAATTTATTGTTCCTCCACTTGCAACCATCACTTGACACTCTGGTGTTGGATATAGGAAGCAATTCAATTCTTTTGCTAACTTACAATGAATAAAATTGTGGGTACTTCCTAAATCAATCAACACTATTACCTTTTTCTTCTTGATTTGTCCTTCTATCTTGATGGTTTGAGGAGTGGTAATTCCAGCCAATGCATTACAAGATATGGTCGGATTCATTTCTTCTTTTTCTAGGCTTTGTTCCTGGAGTATATCCTCTTCTTTTGACCTTTCTTGTTCCTTTTCTTCTTCCTCTTCACAATCTATGCAGAATAATTTCTTCTATCACAACTGTAACAAAGCCCTTTTGCTATTTTTTCACCCAAATTGTTGTGGTGTCAACCTTATAGGTTGTTGAAGGCTAGGGGCAACAACACTTTCATATTTATAGTTGTGAGTGGTAGGCTTCCTGGTTGCAATAATTTTTCTTTCCATTTTTCTTGCTAACCTGAATGCCTTCTCCAATGAATCAGGTTCCCAAAGGTGAAAATCATGTTGGACATTATCCTTTAAAGTCCATATGAACACATCAATCCTATGCTCATTTGGAATATATTTCACCCTTATGTTCAATTTTTGGAGCTCCTCAATGTGCTCCATCATTGAACCCTTTTGTTTCAGACTTATCAATTGGCTAAAAAATGTGTTGCTTTTTGTTTCCTCATAATGTGCTATCATTTCTTCCGTAAAAATTACCCAAGTGACCATTTTTTTACGAGAGCAAAGCCATCGATACCATACAAATTGATTTGGTTCCAAATATAAAGTTTCAATACATACCTTTTGTGTGTTTTGCACATTATGGAGATCGAAAAATTGCTCCATCTGTAGTATCAATGTTGCAGGATCCTTGCCATCAAATTTCCTCATATCGATTTTTGGAATATGGTGGGTCTTTGATCCAACATTAGAGTCTATGAAATCATGATTAACGTTTCTTTTTTCTCATCATGAGTTTCCTTTACTACCCTTTCACCATTAGTGACCATTTCTTGTAACAACTTATTCAAATTTGTCTTCAATTCTTCCATCTTATCATCCATGCCATCCATCTTAGCATCCATGCCATTCATCTTAGCTTCCATGCCATCCATATTAGCTTCCATTTCATTCATCTTAGCTTCTACGCCTTTCTTTAAACCATCCACCTTGGATTCTATTACTTTTTGTGTGAGTGACATTTTTTGCAGTTGGTCTCGTAATTTTGATATATCATGTTGCATTTCTTCCTATTCTTCATGAGTAATGCTAGAGCTTTTAGGTTTCTTACTAGGTGTTTTAATTTTCTTTCCTTAGGGCATCAATTACTGATAATAATGCTTTACTATGCCCTTTGAATTCCTTCAAACTAATTTTTCAAACCAAGCTTATGCAAAATTTAAAAAAAAAACTACACACCTTTTTTCACTTTGTAGGAGCTCGATATTGAATCTGATGTATCTCTATAATTTCAGATCATATAGTTCTAAAATTGCTACCTGCAATAGCCTTCTGTGTCCTCTTTACAATGCCAATAGTTTGACCAAATTTAGATTCTCCAAGGCAGAGTTATGCACAATCTCCCAAGATGACCTGATTATAGACATTCCTAGAAGAGCGAACTTGTATGAAGTGCCATGTGTCACTGTTTTGACCTTAGTATCTGAAAAATATACACAGGAAACTAAAGTCCGTCCTCTTTCTGCAACTTCTTACGAAATTTCAATTTGATGCTCAAAACAAAAGTTATGACGATTTTCCCCAGGTCACCTATTTGGAATGAAATTCCGGAGTCTGCAAAAAGGCCAACTTCCGCAGATCATATCTCCGCAAACATAGCACCAAAAGCTCTGAATTTTAGAACCGTGGTTCAGAACTATTTCAACCCAAATGGGTTTTTTTAAGCATCTGAAACATCATAGAAAAACATTTATAGTGCAAATACCACGATGACTTGTTTGGAGCAGCCAAACCCTAGAATCCAAAGCTCTGATGCCAAATGTTATGAAACTAGCTCACAAAAAGATAGAAAAGATAGATGAATGCCTTAGAACTCAACCTATTCAAGGGGGAAACCTCCTTTACATTACATAAATAAACAATTCTTTGATGATTCAAATGACAAAACCTACTTTCTATATATAGGAGTTTAAGGGGTCACATTATAACCAAGCTGACCTAACAACAATAATATAAAGGCACAAAAATAACAATAGAGGGATTATATGGGGCACAGTAATAACAGTATGGGGACAATAGGGGCACAACGATATTAATAAGGGATACAACTACAATAGTAATGGGGACATCACTAGTATTATAGGGATCTAACAGTTTGTTCCTAGTGTATATCCTCTTATTTTGACGTTTCTTGTTCTTTTTCTTCCTCCTCTTCACAATCTATGTAAAACAATTTCTTCTCAGCACACTTATGACCTTTATTGTATTTGTTATCACAACTATAAAAAATCCTTTTTTCTCTTTTTTATTCCAATTTTTGTGGTGTCAACTTTGTAGGTTGTGGAAGGCTAGGGGAAACAACACTTCCATATTTATAATTTTGAGTGGCAGGCTTCCTTGTTGCCATAATTTTTCTTTCCATTTTTTTTGCCAACCTGAATGCCTTCTCCAATGAATCAGGTTCCCAAAGGCGAACCTCATGTTGGATGTTATCCTTTAATGTCCCTATGAACACATCAATCCTATGCTACTTTGGAATATCTTTTACCCATATATTCAATTTTTGGAAGTCCTCAATGTGCTCCATCATTGAACACCTTTTTTTTAGATTTATCAATTGGCTAAAAAAAGTGTTGGTTTTTGTATCCTCATAATGCACTATCATTTGATCCGTAAAAATTGCCCAAGTGACAATTTGTTTACAAGAAAAAAGCCATCGATACCATAAAACTGATTTGGTTCCAAATATAAAGTTGCAATGAGTACCTTTTGTGTTTTTTGCACATTATCGAGATTGACATATTGCTTCATTTGTAATATAGATGTTATAGGGTCCTTTCCGTCAAACATCCTCATATCGATCTTTAGAACATGGTGGGTCTTTGATCCAACGTTAGAACCTATGAAACCATGAATAACATTTATTTTGTTCTCAACATGAGTTTCCTTTACTACCCTTTCGCCGCTAGTAATTATTTCTTGTAGAAACTTTGTCAAATATGTCTTCAAATCTTCCATCTTAGCTTTCATGCCTTTCTTTAAACCATCCATCTTAGCTTCCACACCATCCATCTTAACTTCCACGTCATTCATATTAGATTCTACGGCTTTATTTAAACCATCCATCTTAGCTTCCACGCCCTTTTCTAAACCATCCATCTTAGATTCTCAATCTTTCTTTAAACCATCTATCTTAGCTTCTGTTACTTTTGTGAGAGTGAATTTTGTTGCACTTGGTCTCATAATTTTGATATATCATGTTGCATTTCTTCCTCTTCTTCATGAGTCATGCTGGAGCTTTCAGGTTTCTTACTAGGTGTTTCCATTTTCTTTCTTCAGGGCATCAATTAAAGATAACTATGCTTCACTATGCCCTTCGAATTCCTTCAAACTAATTTTCCAAACCAAAATTATGCAAAATTTAAAAATAAACAACACACCTTTCTTCACTCTGTAGGAGCTCGATATTATATCTGATGTATCTCTGAAATTTTGAATCTCCAAGGTCTGAAATTTCACGTTGTGGTAGCCCTCTGAGTCCTCTTTGCAATTCCACAAGTCTGATTGAAATTGGATTCTCCAATAAATCGGAATTCCCAATCTCCCAAGATGACCTGATTATACACTTTTTGACTAGAGTGAATTTGTACGAAGTGCCACATGTCATTGTTTCAACCTTCGTACCTAAAAACGATGCAACAAAAACTACAGTACATCCTCTTTATGTAACTTCCTTCGACATTTCAATCTGATACTCAGAGAGAAAGTTATGACGATTTTCTCAAGGTTGCATGTTTGGGATGTAATTCATGATCCTGCAAAAACCCTAACTTCCTTGGATCATATCTCCAAAAATATAGAGAGACAAGATCTAAAATTTAGACCTGAGGATCACCAAGATTTTGGCTCAAATGGGTTTTTTTTCTTAGCTTCTGACATGGCATAGAAAAAAAATTATAACGAAACTACCACGAATGCTTTTTTTGGAGCAGCGAAACTCTAAAATCCAAAGCTTTGATACCAAATGTTATGAAACTAGCTCACAAAAAGATAGAAAAGATAGATAAACGACTTAGGAATCAGCCTCTTTGAGGAGGCAACATCCTTTACATTACACAAATGAACAATTCTTGGATGATACAAATGACAAAACCTCCTTTCTATATGTTATGAAACTAGCTCACAAAAAGATAGAAAATATAGATGAATGCCTTAGAATGCAGCCTCTTCGAGGGGGCAACCTCATTTACATTACATAAATGAATAATTTTTTGATGATTCAAATGAAAAAACCTCCTTTATATATATATGAGTCTAAGGGGTCACAATATAACCAATCCGACCTAACAATAATAATATAAAGGCACAAAAATAACAATAAAGGGATTCTATGGGGCACAGTAATAACAATATGGGGACAATAGGGGCACAAAAATATTAATAAGGGATACAACTACAATAGTAATGGGGGCATCACTAGTATTATAGGGATCTAACATGCCCCTCTCCTTAAAAAAAGTGTTGTCCTCAACGCTTTAGTAGTTATGGATGCTTCTGTATAAAATTCTCATCCTCCCATGTGGAATCTTCTGCGGATAAGTTCTTCCACTTGATGAGATATTCTGAAATGGATCGATTTTGTAGCTATCGACATCTTGTTTCTATGACTGCTTTCGGTTCCAATATAATTTTTCCTTCCTCGTCAAGTTCTGGCAATATTGTTTGAACTGGGAGCTTTCACCTATAACCTTCTTTAAACATGAAACATGGAAAATAGGGTGCACTCGAGACGCTATGAGAAGTTCCAATTTGTATGCCATAGTACCAATCCTTTGCAACACCTTGTACGGACCATAATACTTTAGTGATAATTTATTATCCTTCTTAGCTTGCTTGAGGGACATTTGTTTATATGGTTGTAGCTGTAGGAATACGCAGTCACCTACATCAAAACTTCTTTTGCTGCGATATTGATCTGCCTGTTGTTTCATTCTATTCTGCGCCAACATGAGGTTAGTCTTTAAGAGTTGGAGAACTTGTTGTTGATGCTCGATGTGATGTTCCACTGCTTGAACCTTAGAAGTTTCTCTTAAATATGATGTGATATTCATAAAGTGCCATAAATGGGGTCATTTTTGTTACAATATGGAAGGAAGCGTTATGCCACCATTCAGCCAGAGGCAACCATTTGACCCATTGTGTTTGTTTATCAGATATAAAGCAACAGAGATATCCTTCCAAACATTTGTTTACTATCTTAGTTTTCCCATCAGATTGAGTATGATAGGATGGGCTATGAGCTAACTGAGTACCAAGAAAAGAAAATAATTCTATCCAAAAATTTCCAGTAAAAGTGGGATCTCTGTCACTTACAATAATTTTTGGGTTTCCATGTAGCTTTTGAATTGTTTCCATAAATGTAGTAGAAACTGTATTGGCTTTAAATGGATGTGATAATGCACAAAAGTGTGCATACTTGGTAAGTCTGTCAACTACCACCATGATGACACTCTTTCCCTCAGACTTGGGTAAACCTGTTGATGAGCCCCAAAAATGGATAATTATATGGGCTCATTCAACCTCCTAATTTGACTTAATCCACCATTCTCATTAGTTTATTACATGTTTTTTATTATATTATGCTAATAGAGTGAATTGGGTTAGTCATTATGCCAACAAGTCTAATGTGTGCTTTGTGTAGTCTTTTTGGTCAATTTGGAGACAGAATCAAAGGTTTTAATGAGCACTTGGCAGCCAAATTCGTGGGAGAACAAGGGATATGATTTGTAGGAAGGTGTCCCCTTCATTTATGGGCCCTTACCTCGAATTCTCCACAATCAGCTCGGAGTTCAAGGGCCACCAAATCGATTATCACAAGGGCAACCAAGCAAGTCAAGTAGGATTGTTGTTAACTGCAAGTTTTGGGCAGCTGAGTCCCTAAAGTTTAGGAGGATTGTTGGGTCCTCAATTTGTATAAATAAGAGGGCTTAGGGCCTCATTTCAGTTAGTCATTTTGTATTCATTTTGTAGTCATTTTGTAGTTCGATTTTTAGGCAGTAGATTAGCTTTTCTTTCAGCACATTTTCAAGTTCTCCTTGTGGACAGTTTTTGGAATGTAACATTTCTTGCTCAATAAAGATGAATCCAGCTTTGCACCAGCTCTAAATCTCTCTTAGGAGGCTGTAGCTCTTGGGGTTGGGCCCATCTCAAGTGCCCAGTACCTCCTTTGTTTACTTTCATGTGTCTTTGCTGCATTCTTAGAATAAAATCTGCTATTTAGATTTAAATCTTGTTTTGTTATTTAGGTTGTTTTTGATGAGTAAAATAACTTTTCATGCTCAGATTTAGTTGATCGGTTGCTAACAGAAAAAGCTTCAAGAAAAGGGCCAACAAACATCTGTGGTTTCACCTCTCCCTCAGTGGGATCAGGAGCTGTGACTAGGATGACTTTGTTGCCCACAAAAACACTAATTTTGCTTTGCCATGCAATCACTAGTGTTTGATCTTCATGTGTAGAAGTTGGTTACAAGTTCAGACTTTCGTTTGCTTAGTTGCATGAGTTAAAATACATGGTTTCATTGCAGGTCACACTTTTGTTCATTCTCTTTACTGACAGCTAGCAAATTAGGTCAATGTAACTAGGTCTCTGAATTTACAAGTCTTTGTTGGTTCAGATTGGAAAAATGACTTGCAGAGCACCTCTACCACTCCTTCATCTGCTTATTCTCCATCAGCACCATTCACTCCACCCTCTACTTAGAATCCTTACCTCACGTTTGCCACATTTGCTCACATAACCCTAGTTTTTGTACATCATTGTTTCAGCCTTCTTTGAGCCAACTTAGCTATCTACACCTTCTCACCTCTCCATCCACCAGTCTCTGGGCCACTTCAGACCCCTATCCTACCTCCATATCCATTCATGCATCTTCCCTCACTCACCCATCCTCCAAAATCCAATTTTTAAACATCCTGTAGAAATTTCTGAACATCCTGTAGAAATTCCTGAAACATCCTGTAGAACCCCTGCAGACTTACTGTAGAAGCTCACAAATGAGGTTTCTTGATATCCAAACTTTGTGAAACTCTCCGGAAGGGTGTTAGGGACTCCTTAGACCCTCTCTGAACCTTCCCGACCTCCTCCAAGAATTTCTCCTCCTTGATCCACCTTTGCACAGTCAAAAACAGTTAAATCGCATGCATGATAATTCTAAAAACTTATTCAAAAATAAAAAAAGATGTTTCTTTCAGATGTTAATGTAGAAGTAGCTTGAACACATGCATTTTACCTTCCTAGAAGTCAATGGCATCTCTCCCAGTAGCTTGCATCCTCTTTCTTGCATCAGTAGAGCTAGCTGGTAAAACTAGGGTTTACTAGGGTTTGCATTTCCTTTCCGCTTTCCAGTTTCTTTCTGCAAGTAAATTAGCCCCTTTGAGTTAGCTTTCATTCATCAGTTAAAAAGCTTCTTCTAAGAGCTCATAGAAGTTGGCTTAAGCTCCTAGTGGACTTGTGCCAGCTGACCAAGTGACGGCTGTGGCAAGACCTAGTACTTGTGCATACAGCACCATCGCTTCCAAGTTTGTTACGAACTACCGGGTTGATAAAATTAAAGAAGGGAGTTCCAGGAGTTGCAGCATTATTGCTGCAATACTAGGGCCCACCACCTGTGATAAAATCCATTGAAACCTCCTCCCAATGTTGGCTTGGAATGGATAAAGGTTGTAATAGACCTGGGGTCTTAATTGTTTCAAATTTATTTTGTTGGCAAACCAAACATTCTGCCGCAAACTTTTGAATATCTGATTTAAGGCCATCCCAAAAAAATTCCTTCTTAACCCTGTGGTAAGTATTTAAAAATCCTGAGTGCCCTCCTAAGGGAGAAGCGTGCAATTCTAGAAGAATTTTTTGTTTGAGTTGGGAATTCTTACAGAGGTATAAGTGATTTGTGTACCATAACAAATCATTTTTCCAACTAAATGTATCAAATGTACTGGAATATTGTTGTAACTTTCGAATAAGTGCCCACACTTCTTCGTCATTCTTCCATTCTTCCCTTGCTTCATTTATCCACTTTGGTTGGATAATGTAAATGGTGCACAACAATGCTTCCACATCCCCATCCTTTCTTGAGAGTGCATCTGCCGCAACATTTTGCTTCCCTTTTTTGTAGATGATTTCGAAGTCATAACCCAACATCTTTGTGACCCATTTTTGTTGTTCTTCAGAGGATAATCTTTGTTCTAAAAAGTATTTAAGGCTATCATGATCCATTTTTACCTTGAAGTGTATTCCCATTAGGTAGGGTCACCATTTCTTAAGTGCATGTAGTATTGCCAACGTTTCGTTCTCATAAATAGCTTTTTGTAAATGTTTTCCCTTGATTGGACGACGTTCGAAAGCAATGTGTCTAAAATACATAGAACAAAATGCTTTGAAGAAAAAATACATAGAACAGAATTTGTTTTTGCCCTAAATTGAAAACCATGCATCCATTTGAAAAACCGTTTTACGGGGAATTGTATAGGGACGATGGCAACATGCCCAAGCAATTTCAGCCCATTCTGGTGCACGGTTTCCAAGAAATCTGCCTCCATCACCATCAACTATTCTTGCATTTTTTCCATATCTGTGCATCCATTTCAAAACCTGTTTCATGGGGAGATGCATATGGGTGATAGTAGCCTACCCAAGTAGTTTCAGCCGATTCCGATGCACAGTTTCCAAGAAATTGATCTCTGAAATATTCAGCCATTTTCAATTTTTCTTGAAATTTGTGCATCCATTTATCTCAATTTTGCTATGGGAGGTGCATCATGATGATAGGAACATGCTCAGCAAGTTTCCGATCGATCTGATCTATCGTTCGGGAGCAATGGCGAAAACAATTTTTGGTCCTGTGAAAATTCAGCAGCAGCAACAGCTTGAGGGTGCAGATCTGAACGTGGAAACGAACTCCTGCAGCTTAGATCCGGCTAGAGGATACCTGCACAAGTAAAATAACCACACATCAGACAGCAAAGAGCTTATAGCACAAAGGATCCATCATGCAACCACCGAAACAGATGCATGCAGCAGCAAAAAGCACCTCACAACAACCATTTGATTTCAGGTACGTGACTAAAACCTCTTCCTCTATTGCATGAATCTAATCTAAGCACTGCATGAACGAATGAGATGGGGGGATTCAGCTAGGAAGCTAGCCATATTTGATTGCACTCATCCAGGCAAAAATCACGCAGCATGCGTGTATAGTCATTCACGTGGAAGTTGAAAAACACAGGCAGTGGTGGACGTGTTGAAATCCAGCGCACAGGACATCAGATGATTAACAGATAGAAGAAGACATGTAGTTCATAACATCACCGCAGTTCGAAAAAGCCAGCGCACATGTTTTTTCCACCTCACCACAAATCACGCAGCAATTAAAGACGGCCCAGCTGAAACTCATGAACTGCTGTTCATGTGCACTTTCCATATCCTCAACTGAAGTGTGCACAATCTATTAACCTATAGTCCTCCACTGAGTTTTTCTACCTGTCTTTGAGATTCTACTGCGTATCAGGCTCGCTCAGAGGTGCAGGGGCACTCTACAGGCATTTCTACAGGAAGTCGTCTACAGGAAATGCAGAAAACAACCATGCAGAAAGAAAACGTGGGATTTTCGGAAAATTTCAAGCTCTATACGTGGTAGGCTCAGGAAACTTCTCTGAATATGATATTTATATAAGGTGGAGGATTAAAAACACAATATTGGGTTGAAAGAAAGGGAAGTGAAGCTTAAAATGATGCCTGTGTTTTTGCCCTCCTTTGGGTTATACACAGTCTCTCCATTTTCCTCCTCTGCATCCGAAATATGCCTTTTCCTTTCTCACATTCTTTTGAAAAAAGGATGCAACCATATAAGCCAACCTATGAGAAACAAAATTTGCAAGACTATCCACTCTTTGAAGCAAAACCTTGTGCTATAAATATTCTCTGTTCTGTCAAAGGTATTGATTTTTCTCAAAAAAAAAAAACCGAGAAGCAAATTCAAGTTGGAAACAGTTCGAGGAAAAATTGCAAATTGATGTTGTGAAAAAGAAGAACATGAGAAATTCCTTACTCCAGAAATACAAACCTCAGCCATTTCTCTATTTCCGGTTTTGAAAGTTTGTTTCCTCCCTCCTCACCTGAACATTTCTAGCAGTCACCACACATCATGATAGGGAGATTTTTAGAAATATGGCAGGGGAAGATGAGGAGGAAATAGAAAAAGATGAAAAGACCAAAATGGAGAAAGAAGGACTTGAAACCAACGAGGAAATCAAAACAGAAGGTGAGAACGAAGATCCAGAACAGAAAAGAAAAAGACTAAATCAGAGAGGGCAAAAACTAAGCAAGATGAGAAGAAAGCCAAAACAGAGCATGAGGAAGCAATATATTGAGGCAGAGAAGAAAACTAATGGTAAGGAAGCTAAGGGAGAGAAAACCTAGGGCAAACCATCACAGGGAAAGCCACGGGAAAAGCAAGAAAGAAGAAAAAGGAAGAAATAGAGAGAAAAAACAAGTTTAATCCCTGGAAATTGTTGCAGGTTGCAGGAACACAATGCGGAAAGGGGGTCTCCCAACACAAGCAAAAGGGTCCCTACCAAGTTCCCAGGCATCCTCACATCCATCCCCTCCATGAACACTCATTTTTTCAGGGTTCGAACACAATCTAGTCATGGTTCAACCTTCTACAGGAAGCTACAGGACTTTCTACAGGAAGTTCTATATTTCTACCAGAAACATCCTGTAGAGCCTTTGGGCAGGCCAGAATCGATTATGGAGAGGGATTTGAAGCTTGAAGTCTATTGAGGAGGCATGCAACCACTCTTTTCTTCCATCATCCACTAGTTTCATCTCCTTTCACCACCATTGCCACCATCTGATTGAATATACTTGCACAATCATACCAAAGCTGAGAATTCTTTAGGAAAAAGGAGCACGTAGTGGGAAGAAGCAGAGAGAAAATCATGGCTTCATGACCGAGAAGAGGACATCACTTCAGAAGCTTGGCATGCCAGAGAGGCCATCAAAGATGAGGAGATAGATCATTTGCTTAGAGGATGAGCAACACTTTCAGTAGGGGGGTGATGATGAGCCCCAAAAATGGATAATTATATGGGCTCATTCAACCTCCTAATTTGACTTAATCCACCATTCTCATTAGTTTATTGCATGTTTTTTATTACATTATGCTAATAGAGTGAATTGGGTTAGTCATTATGCCAACAAGTCTAATGTGTGCTTTGTGTAGTCTTTTTGGTCAATTTGGAGACAAAATCAAAGGTTTTAATGAGCACTTGGAAGCCAAATTCGTGGGAGAACAAGGGAGAGGATTTGTAGAAAGGTGTCCCCTTCATTTATGGGCCCTTACCTCGAATTCTCCACCATCAGCTCGGAGTTCAAGGGCCACCAAATCGATTATCACAAGGGCAGCCAAGCAAGTCAAGTAGGACTGTTGTTAACTGCAAGTTTTGGGCAGCTGAGTCCCTAAAGTTTAGGAGGACTGTTGGGTCCTCAATTTGTATAAATAAGAGGGCTTAGGGCCTCATTTCAGTTAGTCATTTTGTATTCATTTTGTAGTCATTTTGTAGTTCGATTTTTAGGCAGTAGATTAGCTTTTCTTTCAGCACATTTTCAAGTTCTCCTTGTGGGCAGTTTTTGGAATGTAACATTTCTTGCTCAATAAAGATGAATCCAGCTTTCCACCAGCTCTAAATCTCTCTTAGGAGGCTGTATCTCTTGGGGTTGGGCCCATCTCAAGTGCCCAGTACCTCCTTTGTTTATTTTCATATGTCGTTGCTGCATTCTTAGAATAAAATCTGCTATTTAGATTTAAATCTTGTTTTGTTATTTAGGTTATTTTTTATGAGTAAAATAACTTTTCATGCTCAGATTTAGTTGATCGGTTGCTAACTGGAAAAAGCTTCAAGAAAAGGGCCAACAAACATCTGTGGTTTCACCTCTCCCTCAGTGGGATCAGGAGCTGTGACTAGGATGACTTTGCTGCCCACAAAAACACTGATTTTGCTTTGCCATGCAATCACTAGTGTTTGATCTTCATGTGTAGAAGTTGGTTACAAGTTCAGACTTTCTTTTTCTTAGTTGCATGAGTTAAAATACATGGTTTCATTGCAGGTCACACTTCTGTTCATTCTCTTTACTGACAGCTAGCAAATTAGGTCAACATAACTAGGTCTTTGAATTTACAAGTCTTTATTGGTTCAGATTGGAAAAACAACTTGCAGAGCACCTATACCACTCCTTCATCTGCTTATTCTCCATCAACACCATCCACTCCACCCTCTACTTAGAATACTTACCTCACGTTTGCCACATTTGCTCACATAACCCTAGTTTTTATACATCATTGTTTCAGCCTTCTTTGAGCCAACTTAGCTATCTACACCTTCTCACCTCTCCATCCACCAGTCCCTGGGCCACTTCAGACCCCTATCCTACCTCCATATGCATTCATGCATCTTCCCTCACTCACTCATCCTCCAAAATCCAAATTTTAAACATCCTATAGAAATTTCTGAACATCCTGTAGAAATTCCCGAAACATCTTGTAGAACCCCTGCAGACTTCCTGTAGAAGCTCACAAATGAGGTTTCTTGATAGCCAAACTTTGTGAAACTCTCCGGAAGGGTGTTAGGGACTCCTTAGACCCTCTTTGAACCTTCCCGACCTCTTCCAAGCATTTCTCCTCCTTGATCCACCTCTGCACAATGAAAAACAGTTAAATCGCATGCATGATAATTCTAACAACTTATTCAAAAATACAAAGAGATGTTTTTTTCAGATGTTAATGTAGCTTGAACACATGCATTTTACCTTCCTAGAAGTCAATGGCATCTCTCCCAGTAGCTTGCATCCTCTTTCTTGCATCAGTAGAGCTAGCTGGTAAAACTAGGGTTTATTAGGGTTTGCATTTCCATTCCGCTTTCCAGTTTCTTTCTGCAAGTAAATTAGCCCCTTTGAGTTAGATTTCATTCATAAGTTAAAAAGCTTCTTCTAAGAGCTCATAGAAGTTGGCTTAAGCTCCTAGCGGACTTGTGTCAGCTGACCAAGTGACAGCTGCGGCAAGAGCTAGTACTTGTGCATACAACACCGTCGCTTCCAAGTTTGTTACGAACTACCGGGTTGATAAAATTAAAGAAGGGAGTTCCAGGAGTTGCAGCATTATTGCTGCAATACTGGGGCCCACCACCTGTGATAAAATCCATTGAAACCTCCTCCCAATGTTGGCTTGGAATGGATAAAGGTTGTAATAGACCTAGGGTCTTAATTGTTTCAAATTTATTTTGTTGGCAAACCAAACATTCTACCACAAAATTTTGAATATCCGATTTAGGGCCATCCCAAAAATATTCCTTCTTAATCCTGTGGTAAGTATTTAAAAATCCCGAGTGCCCTCCTAAGGGTTTAGCGTGCAATTCCAGAAGGATTTTTTGTTTGAGTTGGGAATTCCTACAGAGGTATAAGCGATCTGTGTACCATAACGAATCATTTTTCCAGCTAAATGTATCAGATGTACTGGAATATTGTTGTAACTTTCGAATAAGTGCCCACAGTTATTCGTCATTATTCCATTCTTCCCTTGCTTCGTTTATCCAATTTGGTTGGATAATGGAAATGGTGCACAACAATGCTTCCACATCCCCATCCTTTCTTGAGAGTGCATCTGCCACAACATTTTGCTTCCCTTTTTTGTAAATGATTTCGAAGTCATAACCCAACATCTTTGTGACCCATTTTTGTTGTTCTTCAGAGGATAATCTTTGTTCTAAAAACTATTTAAGGCTATCATGATCCGTTTTTACCTTGAAGTGTCTTCCCATTAGGTAGGGTCGCCATTTCTTAAGTGCATGTAGTATTGCCAACATTTCCTTCTCATAAATAGCTTTGTGTAAATGTTTTCCCTTGATTGGACGACTTTCGAAAGCAATGGGTCTTTCATCTTGCATTAAAACAACACCAATTCCATTTCCTTAAGCATCACATTCCATAATAAAGGTTTTTTCGAAGTCTGGTGTAGCTGAGACCAGTGCTTGGGACATTGCCTCTTTAAGATGTTCGAAGGACTTTGTTGCTTCTGGAGTCCATGAAAATGCATATTTCTTCAATAATGTTGTTAGAGGTGCTGCTATTTTCCCATAATTTTTAACGAACTTGCGATAATACCCTGTCAACCCAAGAAATCCTTGCAAATGCTTTATGGATGTGGGGATTTTCCATTCCTTAATGGCTTTAATTTTGCTAGGGTCTACCTTAACTCCTTCATGAGATACAATATGACCCAGATATTCCCCCTCTTGTATTCCAAATAAACATTTGGATCCTTTTACATATAATTGTTTCTCCTCCAATAGTTGTAGCACCCTGTCAACATGCTCAACATGATCCTTCCAAGACTTGTTATAGATTAGTATATCATCCAAAAATACTAACACAAATTTTCTAAGAAAGGGTTTGAAAATGGAATTCATCAAACCTTGAAATGTAGAAGGTGCATTGGCAAGGCCAAAAGGTATGACCAAAAATTCATAGTGACCCCCATGATTTCTAAATGCTGTTTTCGGAATGTCTTCAGTCTTCATTCTGATTTGATGATATCCTGGAGTATATCCTCTTCTTTTCACCTTTCTTGTTCCTTTTCTTCTTCCTCTTCACAATCTATGTAGAATAATTTCTTCTCAGCACACTTATGATCTTTAGTGTATTTTCTATCACAACTGTAACAAAGGCCTTTTGCTCTTTTTTCTTCCAATTTTTGTGGTGTCTACCTTATAGGTTGTGGAAGGCTAGGGGCAACAACACTTCCATCTTTGTAGTTGTGAGTGGTAGGCTTCCTGGTTGCCATAAGTTTGCTTTCTATTTTTCTTGCTAACTTAAATGCCTTCTCCAATGAATCAGATTCCCAAAGGTGAACATCATGTTGGATATTATCCTTTAAAGTCCCTATGAAAACATCAATCCTATGCTCCTGTGGAATATCTTTTATCCTTATGTTCAATTTTTGGAACTCCTCAATGTGCTCCATCATTGAACCCTTTTGTTTCAGACTTATCAATTGGCTAAATAAGGTGTTGCTTTTTGTATCCTCATAATGTGTTGTCATTTCTTCCGTAAAAATTGCTCAAGTGACAATTTGTTTATGAGAGCAAAGCCTTCGATACCATACAAACTGACTTGGTTCCAAATATAAAGTCGCAATGCATACCTTTTGTGTGTTTTGCACATTATGGAGATCAAAAAATTGCTCCATCTGTAGTATCCATGTTGTTGGATCCTTGCCATCAAACTTCCTCAAATCGATTTTTGGAATATGGTAGGCCATCGATCCAACATTAGAGTCTATGAAATCATGATTAACATTTCTTTTGTTCTCATCATGAGTTTCCTTTACTACCCTTTCACCATTAGTGATCATTTCTTGTAGCAACTTATTCAAATTTGTCTTCAATTCTTCCATCTTATCATCCATGCCATCCATCTTAGCATCCATGCCATTCATCTTAGCTTCCATGCCATCCATCTTAGCTTCCACGTCATTGATCTTAGCTTCTACGCCTTTCTTTAAACCATCCACATTGGATTCTATTACTTTTTGTGCGAGTGACATTTGTTGTACTTGGTCTGGTAATTTTGATATATCATGTTGCATTTCTTCCTCTTCTTCATGAGTCATGCTATAGCTTTTAGGTTGCTTACTAGGTGTTTTCATTTTCTTTGCTTGGGGCATCAATTACCGATAATAATGCTTTACTATGCCCTTTGAATTCCTTCAAACTAATTTTTCAAACCAAGCTTATGCAAAATTTAAAAAAAAACTCACACCTTTTTTCACTTTGTAGGAACTCGATATTCAATCTGATGTATCTTTGTATTTTCAGATCATCCAGTTCTGAAATTACGACCTACAGTATCCCTCTGTGTCCTCTTTAAAATTCCACCAGTCTAACTAAATTTAGATTCTCCAAGGCAGAGTTATGCACAATCTCCCAGGATGACCTGATTATAGACCTTTCCAGAAGAGAGAACTTGTATGAAGTGCCATGTGTCACTGTTTTGACTTTAGTATCTGAAAAATATACACAGGAAGCTACAGTCTGTCCTCTTTCTGTAAATTCTGATGCAATTTCAATCTGATGCTTAAAACAAAAGTTATGATAATTTTCCCCAAGTCACCTGTTTGGAATGAAATTCAGGAGTCTACAAAATGGCCAACTTCCTCAGATCATATCTCTGTAAATATAGCGCAAAAAGCTCTAAATTTCGGATTCAAGGTTCAGAACGATTTCAACCCAAATGGGTTTTTTTTAGCATTTGAAACATCGCATAAAAAATGTTATAGCGCAAAGTCCACGATGACCTGTTTGGAGCAGCAAAACCCTAGAATCCAAAGCTCTGATACCAAATGTTATGAAACCAGCTCACAAAAAGATAGAAAAGATAGATGAACGCCTTAGAATTTAGCCTCTTCAAGGGGGAAACCTCCTTTACATTACATAAATGAACAATTCTTTGATGATTCAAATGACAAAACCTCCTTTCTATATATAGGAGTCTAAGGGGTCACAATATAACCAAGCCGACCTAACAATAATAATATAAAGGCACAAAAATAACAATAGAGGGATTCTATGGGGCACAATAATAACAATATGGGGACAATAGGGGCACAACAATATTAATAAGGGATACAACTACAATAGTAATGGGGGTGTCACTAGTATTATAGGGATCTGACAGTTTGTTCCTGGTGTATATCCTCTTATTTTGACGTTTCTTGTTCCTTTTCTTCCTCCTCTTCACAATCTATGTAAAATAATTTCTTCTCAGCACACTTATGACCTTTAGTGTATTTTCTATCACAACTGTAAGAAAGCCCTTTTTCTCTTTTTTCTTCCAATTTTTGTGGTGTCAACCTTGTAGGTTATGGAAGGCTAGGGGAAACAACAGTTCCATATTTATAATTGTGAGTGGTAGGCTTCCTTGTTGCCATAATTTTTCTTACCATTTTTCATTCCAACCTGAATGCCTTCTCCAATGAATTAGGTTCCCAAAGGCAAACCTCATGTTGGATGTTATCCTTTAAAGTCCCTATGAACACATCAATCATATGCTCCTCTGGAATATCTTTTACCCTTATATTCAATCTTTGGAAGTCCTCATTGTGCTCCATCATTGAACCCTTTTTCTTTAGATTTATCAATTGGCTAAAAAAATCGTTTCTTTTTATATCCTCATAATGTGCTATCATTTTATCCGTAAAAATTGCCCAAGTGACAATTTGTTTACAAGAGAAAAGCCATCGATACCATACAAACTAATTTGGTTCCAAATATAAAATTGCAATGAGTACCTTTTGTGTTTTTTGCACATTATGGAGATCGACATATTGCTTCATCTGTAATATCCATGTTACATGGTCCTTTCCATCAAACTTCCTCATATCGATCTTTAGAACATGGTGGGTCTTTGATCCAACGTTAGAACCTATGAAACCATGAATAACATCTATTTTGTTCTCACCATGAGTTTCCTTTACTACCCTTTCGCCACTAGTAATTATTTCTTGTAGAAACTTTGTCAAATCTATCTTCAATGTTGTGTGTGGAGCATGATTGTTCAGAAGTCTTTGTTTCAGCCGGATGTACACCCCAGGAAGTTTGTACACCCCTCCACGCGGGAGGGTGCGGGGGGGACTTGTCCCCCCCGTGGGGGTTCGGGGGGGCCGATCCCCCCCCGGTTAGGGGGTTCGGGGGCTAGCGGTCCCCCGGCGAGGGCTTGGGTGCAACGCCCCCGAAGCTAAAAACAAATGTAAGATTTCCTTGTAAAAGTATAGTACTTTCTAGTCAATCTGGGCCATTCATTAGGCGGATGATCTGACGGTAGAACTTATGTTTAGTTTATGGTTTTTTCCCCTAGAAGGCAACCCCTCTCTTTGTATGAGGGCATTGTATTTGAGGCTATGTAATACATGTGTGTTCTGAGAGAGAGAAACAAAGAGGCGAGACTATGAGAGAAAACAGAGGATATTACAGCGGATCTGTTGTAGGTTGTGTCTCTTCATTTTTGCTGGATAATAGAAAGGAAGGACTGGTTGTCTGAGGTGGACGTAGCCCAAACTGGGTGAACAACGTAAATCTCTGTCTCTCTTGTTTTATACGTTGTCTGTGTTTATATTTCTGCAATATTTTATGTGTTCCATTGCTCCGTAATATATAATTTTCTAACAACTGGTATCAGAGTCGAAGGTCTATTTGGCTGATAAACTCGTAGGAAAGAAGGGTTCCTCGTTCGAGTGGGAGCAACGGCGGAAGATGGTAAGTTTAGGGTCGAGAAATTTAATGGCCAAAACTTCTCCCTATGGAAGATGCAGATGGAAGATTATCTGTATCAGAAATATATGTACCTACCATTGAGCGGAAAAAAAAAGAAGCCAACGGCTATGACAGATGAAGAACGGAACCTTCTCAATAGAAAGGCACTCGGAACAATACAATTGTGCCTCGCTGCGTCGGTTGCCTTCAACATTTCGAAGGAAACAACGACAGAGGGTTTGATTCAGGCGTTGTCGAAACTATATGAAAATCCCTTAGCCTCAAACAAGGTATTTTTTATGAAACGGTTATTTAATATGAAGATGTCAGAAGGTGAATCTGTTGCAAATCATTTAAATGATTTTAATACAGTTACAAGTCAGTTAAGTTCTGTAGGGATAAACTTTGAAGATGAAGTTAGAGCTCTGTTATTCTTGTGCTCATTGCCAGAAAGTTGGAATGTTTTAGTAATGGCCATTAGTAACTCTGTCTCTGGATCTAGTACTTTAAAGTTTGATGATGTTGTCGATGCTATCCTTAGCGAGGAACTGCGAGGGAAAAGCTCCGGTGAGACATCGGGTAATGCTTTGAGTGCATAGTCTAGGGGAAGGAAAATGGAAAGAGGAAAGAGCTCATGATATCACAGTAAATAAAGGAAAGGCAGATCCAAATCCATATCAGGGATAGTGTACTGGAAATGCGAAAAGAAAGGACACCTAAAGAAAGACTGTATATCTCGGAAGGGAAAAGAAGGAGATGCACAACAAGAAAACAATCATGAAGCAAATATGACAGGTGAGGTGTTACAAGATGCTTTGATTCTTTCTTTCGAAAATATTACTGATTCCTGGGTGGTAGATTCAGGGGCCTCATTCCATGCCACACTTGATAAGAAATACTTTCATGACTATGTTCAAGGAGATTTTGGACAAGTTCGTTTGTGTGATGATAAACCCTGTAAAATTGTTGGAATGGGTAAGGTTCTTGTAAAATAGCAGAATGGAAACCAATGGCTACTAAAGGAGGTAAGGCATGTTCCAGATCTAAAGAAAAATCTGATTTCAACAGGGCAGTTAGGCGGTGAAGGTTGTGTGACAACTTTCACAAATAAAGCTTGGAAGGTCACCAAAGGAGCCCTGGTAATAGAAAAAGGCAAAAAGGTTGGTACATTGTATTTATGCAATGGTATTTCTAACTCTGTTAATGCTTTAACTTCCAAAGGAGCAGATGCAGCATTATGGCATCATAGGCTCAGACACATGAGTGAAAAGGGGATGAATATTCTTCACTCAAGGAATTTGTTTCCGTGTTTGAAGAATGTTGATTTGGACTTCTGTGAAAATTGCATTTATGGAAAACAGAAGAGAGTCAGATTTCTCAGAGTTGGGAAAGAAAAGAAGAGCAAAAAATTAGAGCTTGTGCATACAGATGTATGGGGACCTGCTCAGGTATCATCTCTCGGTGGCTCTCATTATTATGTTACCTTTATTGATGATGCAACTAGAAAAACTTGGATTTATTGTATTAAGAATAAATCTGATGTATTTGATACTTTCAAAAAATGGAAAGATTTGGTTGAGATTGAGACAGGAAAGAAATTGAAGTGTCTTAGATCAGACAATGGAGGTGAATATTGCAGCAAAGAGTTTGATAGGTACTGTTTAGAGCATGGAATTCACAGAGAGAAGAGAGTTCCAAGAACACCACGAGAAAATGGTGTGTTAGAAAACATGAATAGAACAATCATGGAGCGTGCAAGGTGCATGAGATTGCATGCAGGATTGCCTCTACAGTTTTGGGCAGATGCTGTAGATACTGTTGTTTATCTAATAAACAGAGGGCCTTCAAGTTCCTTGGATGGTGGTGTTCCTGAGGAAGCATGGACAGGTGAAAAGGTAAACTACTCCTTTTTAAAGCCTTTTGGTTGTGAGGCATTGGTCCATATTGATAAAGAAAATAGAACAAAGCTTGAGGCAAAGTCAAAGAAATGTACCTTTATTTGATATGGTATTAATGATTTTGGTTATCGCTTATATGATTACGAAAATCACAAAATCATTAGGAGCAGAGATGTAATATTCAATGAAAAGGTCTTGTATAAGAATCAGTTGCAGGAAAAGAAACAAGAAAAAAAAAACAAGGAATATTCAATTCTTGACGAAATCACTGAAAAAGTAAAGGTGCCTGAAAATAATAATAATCAACAACCACAACAACAACAACCACCACAACAGCAACAAGTGCCCCAAACACCTGAAAGTGGTGTTAGAAGATCTACCAGGATAAGTAGACCCCCTGAACGATACTCTCCTTCATTATATTATTTATTGTTGACTGATTCTGGTGAACCCAAATGTTATGAAGAAGCAATGCAGGTTGAAAGCAGGAAGAAGTGGGAGGTAGCCATGGAAGAAGATATGGACTCCTTAATGCATAACCAGACTTGGGACTTAGTCAGGTTGCCTGCAGGAAAAACTACATTGAAGAATAAATTGGTTTACAGGCTGAAGAAGAAGATGGAGGAAAATAGAGGTACAAAGCTAGACTTGTGGTAAAGGGGTTTGCACAGAATAAAGGTATTGATTTTGATGAAATATTTTCTCCTGTTGTTAAAAGGACTTCAATCAGAACTATTCTAAGTCTAGTAGCAGCTGAAGATTTGCATCTTGAGCAGTTAGATGTAAAGACAACCTTTCTCCATGGGGATTTGGAGGAAGAGATATATGTTGAAAATAATACTGAGAGGGGGGGGTGAATCAGTATTATCAGATCAGATAAAACTTTTTCAATTTCATACTCAGAAACATATACGCTACTTTAGTTAAGTGAACCCGCGTGTACACGCTACTGTGTCTAATGCCACTAGCGTATATCCAGAGATCTTATGATTCAGTTAGCTTATCTTCAGTAAATGCATTAGAACATTATTAACCATATTAACAGTAAACAGGTGCAGTATAACAAAACAGATCATCACACCAAAGCCACACACATGAACACAAAGATATAAGGTGGAAACCCAATGTGGGTGAAAACCACCTGCTGCAAGTCATCTCAATCTTCTTCTTAATAAGAAAATCCTTTTACAATATTTGTACTGGTGCAGTCTTATTCCAGTACAGGAGCTACAACCCCCTTTGCTCTTGTACTAGCCGATCCATTTACTAGTACACAGGCTGCTACCTGCTACAATGCTCCAAAGATCTCCCTTAGCTTTTGTACTAGCTTAGATACTAGTACGTAGGTGCTTGCCTACAATCTTCTCTCCTCCAGGTACCACGTTTCATCAATTTTCAGACTGGATACACTGAAGCACAACACATAATCTGAAAGGCCACATTTCATCCAATTTTCATACTGGACCCATAACTATCATTGAAGCTCAAAACAATCATCAAACTCTGAATCACTGAAACCTTGTTACCAGAACACAGATCAGACACAGAACTCTGTAATAACCATCAGACCCATTTGCAACTTCAAGTATCAAGCTTTACAATGTATACGCCACTTCGATGAATCAAACCCGCGTGTATACGCGCTTTTTCCAAAGACAACCCGCGTACAGATCTAAAAATAATTTCTCATAACTTGCAGCTGTACCAGACATCAATCATACTCATAATACTTATAGAACAATACATGCGTCAGTATGTAGATCTAGAATAAGCATCATAAAGATAGTTCATTTCAAACTATTTGATCCCGATCTCTCCTTAGATCTTGTTCTCCATCAACCGATGAGATCTCTCCTTAGCTCAGATCAAGCAATGCATCATCAACCCATAACCTGCATGCTGGATCTAATGCTTCATCAGATATTCAAGACATTTCAGATACCCTTGCCTAATGATTTCCTTCCCCTTATATAGCCTTAGGCCTTGTTCAATACCAAGAGCCAAAACCATAGAAATCCAATACCATCAACTTCAAAACTAGGGATCGACACGCCCGTCGAGACACAATGGTCTGAAACCATAGGCACAACTTCCAAGGACTAACCGCCATGGACCAAAGGTACTTTTCCACATACACGCGCTTTTGTTGACACCAACCTGCGTGTACACGCGACTTGGGCTTAACGAACCTGCGTGTATGAACTTTCTCTTCTTCTTATAGTCTGATCATCAATTCCTTGCTGCTGACCTTCTGTACTATGATTTGTCATCAGTGAGGTTTGCCATCAAGGACAACACTTATCTCATAATGCCAACAATCTCCCCCTTTGGACTTGATGGCAAAGCTAACTTGTCACACTTAGAACTATCATCTGATTCCTTTGAGCTGTCCTCCATCAGTCACATCTGATATCTCTTCTGAAGATTCATCATCTGATTCCTTTGAGCTGTCCTCCATCAGTCACATCTGATATCTCTTCTGAAGATTCATCCAGTTATACATAAGTGAGATATTCTTCTATGAGAGGGTTGCCATCAAGTACAACACATGCATCATAATGCCAACAATCTCCCCCTTTGGACTTGATGGCAACAAAACCAAATCACTCTCCCCCTTTGACATCAAGGGCAAAGGGTGGACCAAGATGTTCTCTTCTTTTGCTGAACATTTCGCTGTCCATACTCCCCCTGAGTATCTGTTAAAATCTCTGAATGATCTCCCCCTTTGTTTATGCCAAAGTGTACCAATCTGTCAATGCTCCCCCTGAGTACATGCCGAGTCTCTGTACTGCTGAAGTGTTCTGTTCATGCTTTTCCTGACTGTAGGCGAGATCTGCAAAAGATGTTCTTCAAGAAGAACATGACTCTATACATCATAAAAGACCTTCCTATCACCGAAGACTCATACATTCATTCATCTCTCAACTAGGTGAGGATATACAAAAAAATGACTCATCCACCCAACCAAGTGGGGATACATCAAAAGTTTACATATGACAACCAATAATATTGCATCAATCATCCCAGGCATAGTGGGGAAACCAAAATAGGCCGTTACATGACCTTGACACCATGAAAGAGATACCACAAAAGAGATATATGACATAGAGACGAAAGAACTAGACCAAGACTTATGAAAGTCACCAGAAGCATCTGATAATCACCATTCAGATCAGCAACCAAGAGATCCTTCTGTTCTCCTCTCGCCTTTGTTCCACCTGAAGCCAACAACAAATGTGAACCAGAACCAAAAGCTTTAAGATAATGCCAACAATGCATCATTGGAAGATTATCTGCTCCCTCTGAACCTGTGCCAGATGATCTCTGTCAGATCCATATCAGACTTTCTGCAACCAACATCTGTCCCTGCTGATTTCCTTCAAAAACTCCATATACGCGTCTGCATCCACATAAACAAGCGTATATACGCGGATAGGCCTTATGAAACTCGCGTACAACCATTTTCATATCAGCAACCTGTAAATGTCCTGCAACAAGGTATGTCATGTCTCCAATAAAGCAACTTGAGTAGTCATCCATGTATCAGCACTATGTATCTTGAGCTCAAATTCTTTTGACAAAGATTCTTGATATCATCATCAGCAACAATCCTTATCCGCATGAGTGCCTGCATCATAACTGTATGATATTTATGCATATGACAACAGCAGTATATAAGTGACTCATCATCAAGTGAGGAAGATGTGTATTCAAGCTTTGTACTTCTCCTTGTTCTTATGAAGATCACCATGTAAGCACCATATATGCATCATCAAAGAATCAACCATAAATCTGATCTGAACATCTTCTATGTAACTTCAAGAATCATATGAGAGTTTATCATAGACAACTCACAACCACATCATAGCAAAGATATATCATTTAGCCATATAAGAATCATCACCAAGGATAATGCCAACAATGAATTACTAAAGGCATATGCTCCCCCTCAACCAGTGCCATCTGTTAGATCTGATCATGCATATATCAGCAATAAGCATCAAAACATCATCATCCTCAAGTTAGGATCAAAACACTTCTAGACATCATACAAGTAACAAAACATTTCCACACATCCTCAGTAGACTGTAACCAATAGAGCAAATAATAGACTGAATCATATCAGATCCTTTTTCTGATCCTGTCCCCACTGCTTTTCCTCAGACTGACATATACGCGACTTTGCAGTGTTTAACTCGCGTATATACGCGACTTCCCTTTAAGGAACTTGCGTATGAGATTCAGGACACTGAAGTTTTACACTTTCAGCTCCCTCTGAGTCTGATATGTCTGTGTTGTGCTGTGTCTCAGTACATTGTGCTGACTGTACTTCCTTCTTCCTCCATATCTTCAAGTGTGATGAGGTTTTCTTCTTTTTGTGTGATGTCCATCCTTTGTTCCTGCATTCCTTTGCTATATGTCCAAGCTTGTTACATGCATAACATCTAACATGTTTCATGTTCCTCCTGTAGCAATCAGCAGCTTTGTGACCAAACATATTGCAAGCAAAACAATATCCATTAAAGTACCTTGAATGTGATGATCTTTCTACATGATGGTCTTGAACCCTTCTTCTTCCACATCTAGCTGCAACATGTCCAAGATTATAACATTCAACATTATTCATAGGAGGAGTAAAAGATTTTCTTTGAGGAGTCTCTTTCCTTGATTGTTGATGGGGTTGACCTTTCATCTCCTTGTTGATCATTTTAAATTTCTCTTTAGAGTTCCTTTCCTCACCTTGTGAACTAGATTCACCTTTAACAGATTCATGAAAACCAAGACCGGTCTTGATAGCAGGAGACCTTTGACTACTAAGAATATCATCCAAGACTTTAGAACTATCTTGAAATCGTAAAAGCTTATCCTTTTCTTCTAGTTTACCTTTCAAGATATTTACCTCAACCTGAAGCTGTTCTTCCTTTTCAAGAGATTTCTTTTTCAAATCTTCTTCATCTTTCCTTCCTTCTTCCATTTGTTCCCTTAGTTTGAGAATCTCCTTTTCTTGTTCTTCATTCAGATCCTGCTGCATTTGACGAACTCGGAAGGCACATTCTAGTTGAGATTTTAAGCTGGTGGCTTCATTTTCTTGTATTGCAATAGCTTGGAGTAGATCTGTATTCTGCTTCTTTGATTCTTCAAGATCTCCTTTTAGTGCGAGGATTGTAGCTTCAAGATTTTCATAGTAGCTGGATCTATCTTTGAGTTTCTTGATGGTTGTGCTTCTTTCGTTGACTTCTTTTCTTAATGATGTCACTTCATGCTGCAATTTTTGACATTGGTCTTCCTTGTCCTTGAGAAGCTTTCTCACCTTGTTTCCTTCTTCTAGTTGGGCCTTTAGTTTGGTAACTTCTTCTTTGAAAGCACATTCCCTTTTGTTCAATAGATCTTGTTGATCTTTAACTTTGTCTGTAAGCCTTCTAAATACTGCCTCTAATTGATACTTTTCTTGCTCACCCATAAAAGCATGTTCAGTAGTGTCACTATTACTTCCATCACTTTCACAGGGAAATATAGCAGGAACATCAGAGGATAACACATTCATACCTGATAATGATTCTGAATCTAATTCTGAATCTGATTCTGAATCTGAAGAACTTCTTATACCTAATCCCCAATCGACTCTCCCACTGTCATAGATCTTCTGAGATGTCTTCTTCTTCTTATGAGCTTTCTTCTTAAGCTTCTTTCCCATTGTTCCACAGATCTCCTTCAAGCGATCAAGCTTCTACCAAAGGACCTGCTCTGATACCAATTGTTGGAAATAATACTGAGAGGGGGGGGTGAATCAGTATTATCAGATCAGATAAAACTTTTTCAATTTCATACTCAGAAACATATACGCTACTTTAGTTAAGTGAACCCGCGTGTACACGCTACTGTGTCTAATGCAACTAGCGTATATCCAGAGATCTTATGATTCAGTTAGCTTATCTTCAGTAAATGCATCAGAACATTATTAACCATATTAACAGTAAACAGGTGCAGTATAACAAAACAGATCATCACACCAAAGCCACACACATGAACACAAAGATATAAGGTGGAAACCCAATGTGGGTGAAAACCACCTGCTGCAAGTCATCTCAATCTTCTTCTTAATAAGAAAATCCTTTTACAATATTTGTACTGGTGCAGTCTTATTCCAGTACGGGAGCTACAACCCCCTTTGCTCTTGTACTAGCCGATCCATTTACTAGTACACAGGCTGCTACCTGCTACAATGCTCCAAAGATCTCCCTTAGCTTTTGTACTAGCTTAGATACTAGTACGTAGGTGCTTGCCTACAATCTTCTCTCCTCCAGGTACCACGTTTCATCAATTTTCAGACTGGATACACTGAAGCACAACACATAATCTGAAAGGCCACATTCATCCAATTTTCATACTGGACCCATAACTATCATTGAAGCTCAAAACAATCATCAAACTCTGAATCACTGAAACCTTGTTACCAGAACACAGAGCAGACACAGAACTCTGTAATAACCATCAGACCCATCTGCAACTTCAAGTATCAAGCTTTACAATGTATACGCCACTTCGATGAATCAAACCCGCGTGTATACGCGCTTTTTCCAAAGACAACCCGCGTACAGATCTAAAAATAATTTCTCATAACTTGCAGCTGTACCAGACATCAATCATACTCATAATACTTATAGAACAATACATGTGTCAGTATCTAGAATAAGCATCATAAAGATAGTTCATTTCAAACTATTTGATCCCGATCTCTCCTTAGATCTTGTTCTCCATCAACCGATGAGATCTCTCCTTAGCTCAGATCAAGCAATGCATCATCAACCCATAACCTGCATGCTGGATCTAATGCTTCATTAGATATTCAAGACATTTCAGATACCCTTGCCTAATGATTTCCTTCCCCTTATATAGCCTTAGGCCTTGTTCAATACCAAGAGCCAAAACCATAGAAATCCAATACCATCAACTTCAAAACTAGGGATCGACACGCCCGTCGAGACACAATGGTCCGAAACCATAGGCACAACTTCCAAGGACTAACCGCCATGGACCAAAGGTACTTTTCCACATACACGCGCTTTTGCTGACGCCAACCTGCGTGTACACGCGACTTGGGCTTAACGAACCTGCGTGTATGAACTTTCTCTTCTTCTTATAGTCTGATCATCAATTCCTTGCTGCTGGCCTTCTGTACTATGATTTGTCATCAGTGAGGTTTTCCATCAAGGACAACACTTATCTCATAATGCCAACAATATATATGCAGCAGCCACAAGGATATGAGGTGAGAGGGAAGGAGAAACTAGTGTGTAGGTTGAAGAAGAGCTTGTATGGCTTAAAACAGGCTCCAAGGCAGTGGTATCTAAAATTTGACAAGTTTATGTCTAAACAAGGTTATACTAGATGTCTCTTTGATCATTGTGTTTATCTGAAAAAGTAAAATGATGGTAGCTATATTATATTGTTATTATATGTATATGACATGCTTGTTGCAGGTCTAACATGCAGGAAATAAATGTGCTCAAAATAAAATTGGAAAATTCATTTGCAATGAAGGATTTGGGAGCTGCAAAACAAATCCTTGGTATGAGAATCACTAGAGATAGGAAAAATCACAAATTAACATTGTCTCAGAATGAGTACATACAAAAGGTGTTGAAAAGATTTAATATGCACAATGCAAAACCAGTTAGTACACCTTTTGCTAGCCATTTCAAACTTAGTAAGGAAATGTGCCCAAAGACCCAAGAAGACATGGATTATATGTCTAAAGTTCCATATGCATCAGCAGTTGGAAGCTTAATGTATGCAATGGTCTGCACAAGGCCTAATATTGCACATGTAGTGGGAGTTGTAAGCAGGTACATGAACAATCCAGGAAAGGAACATTGGATGGCAGTGAAATGGATTCTCAGATATTTGAAAGGTACCACAAATCAAGCATTATGCTTTGGTGGTTCAAACATTTCCCTACAAGGATATGTTGATGCAGATATGGCAGGTGATAGAGATAACAGGAGGAGCACTACAAGATATGTATTTACTATTGGTGGAACAACTGTCAGTTGGGTTTCAAAAATCCAAAGTGTTGTTGCACTTTCAACAACAAAAGCAGAGTATGTTGCTGCTACAGAGGCTAGTAAAGAAATGATTTGGTTACAAAGGTTTATGGGTGAATTGGGTAAGGAGCATGATATGGGCATGTTATAAAGTGATAGACAAAGTGCCATTCATCTTGCAAAGAACTTAGCATTTCATTCAAGGACTAAACACATACAGCTCAAGTACCATTTCATACTATCAGTGTTGGAAGATGGAGAGTTGAAGCTGGAAAAGATACACACTAGCCAGAATCCTGCAGATATGCTAACAAAAGTTGTAACCAGGGAGAAACTGAGAATATGCTCAGTTTCAATTGGTCTTCAAGGAGGACGACAAAGATGAGAAACGACCAGGTCCAAAGAGGAGTCATTGTCCAACAAATGAAGTAGCGGTGGAGTTGCTACATCATTCTCCAAGTGGGAGATTGTTGTGTGTGGAGCATGATTGTTCAGAGGTCTTTGTTTCAGCCGGATGTATACCCCAAGAAGTTTGTACACCCCTCCACGCAGGGGGGGGGTCCGGGGGGGCCGATCCCCCCCCAGCTGGGGGGTCTGGGGGCTAGCGGTCCCCTGGCAGGGGCTCGGGGGTAGCACCCCCGAAGCTAAAAGCAGATGAAAGATTGCCTTGTAAAAGTATAGTAATTTCTAGTTAATCTGGTCCGTTCATTAGGCGGATGATCTGACGGTAGAACTTATGTTTAGTTTAGGGTTTTATGCCCTAGAAGGCAACCCCTCTCTTTGTATGAGGGCATTGTATTTGAGGCTGTGTAATACATGTGTATTCTGAGAGCGAGAAACAGAGAGGCGATATTGTGAGAGAAAACGGAGGATATTACAGCGGATCTATTGTAGGTTGTGTCTCTTCATTTTTGTTGGATAATATAAAGGAAGGATTGGCTGTTCAGGATGGACGTAGCCCAAACTGGGTGAACCACATAAATCTGTGTCTCTCTTGTTTTATGCATTTTCTGTGTTTATATTTCTGCAATATTTTATGTGTTCTATTGCTCCGTAATATATAATTTTCTAACATTCAAATCTTCCATCTTAGCTTCCATGCCTTTCTTTAAACCATCCATCTTAGCTTCCACGCCATCCATCTTAACTTCCATGTCATTCATATTAGATTCTACGCCTTTATTTAAACCATCCATCTTAGCTTCCACGCCCTTTTTTAAACCACCCATCTTAGCTTCCATGCCATCCATCTTAGATTCTATATCTTCCTTTAAACCATCCATCTTAGCTTCTATTACTTTTGTGAGAGTGAATTTTGTTGCACTTAGTCTCGTAATTTTGATATATCATGTTGCATTTCTTCCTCTTCTCCATGAGTCATGATGGAGCATTCAGGTTGCTTACTAGGTGTTTCCATTTTCTTTCTTCAAGGCATCAATTAATGATAACTATGCTTCACTATGCCCTTTTAATTTCTTCAAACTAATTTTCCAAACCAAACTTATGCAAAATTAAAAAAAAAAAAAACTACACACCTTTTTTCACTTTGTAGGAGCTCGATATTATATCTGATGTATCTCTGAAATTTTGAATCTCTAAGGTCTGAAGTTCCACATTTTGGTAGCCCTCTGAGTCCTCTTTCCAATGCCACAAGTCTGATCGAAATTGGATTCTCCAATAAATTGGAATGCCCAATCTCCCAAGATGACCTGATTATACACTTTTTTACTAGAGTGAATTTTTACAAAGTGCCACATGTCATTGTTTCAACCTTCGGACCTGAAAACGATGCAAAAAATATTAAAATACATCCTCTTTACATAACCTCCTTCGAAATTTCAATCTGATGCTCAGAGAGAAAGTTATGACGATTTTCCCAAGGTTGCATGTATGGGATGTAATTCGAGATCCTGCAAAAACCCTAACTTCCTTGGATCATACTCCAAAAATATAGAAAGACGAGATCTAAAATTTAGACCTGAGGATCACCAAGATTTTGGCTCAAATGGTTTTTTTCTTTAGCTTCTGACATGGTGTAGAAAAAAAATATAACGAAACTACCACGATGGCTTGTTTTGGAGCAACGAAACTCTAGAATCCAAAGCTTTGATAGTAAATGTTATGAAACCAACTCAGAAAAAGATAGAAAAGATAGATCAACAGCTTAGAAATCAACCTCTTCGAGGAGGCAACATCCTTTACATTACACAAATGAACAATTCTTGGATGATACAAATGACAAAACCTCCTTTCTATATGTCATGAAACTAGCTCACAAAAAGATAGAAAAGATAGATGAACGCAGAATTCATCCTCTTCTAGGGGCCAACCTCCTTTACATTACATAAATGAAAAATTGATGATTCAAATGAAAAAACCTCCTTTCTATATATATGAGTGTAAGGGGTCACAATATAACCAAGCCGACCTAACAATAATAATATAAAGGCATAAAAATAACAATAGAGGGATTCTATGGGGCACAGTAATAACGATATGGGGACAATAGGGGCACAACAATATTAATAAGGGATACAACTACAATAGTAATGGGGGCATCACTAGTATTATAGGGATCTAACATGCCCCTCTCCTTCAAGAAAGTGTTGTCCTCAATGCTTGCGTAGTTCTAGATGCTTCTGTATAAAATTCTCATCCTCCCATGTGGAATCTTCAGCGAATAAGTTCTTCCACTTGATGAGATACTCCGAAATGGATCGATTTCGTAGCTGTCAAGTTCTTTTTTCTATGACTGCTTCCGGTTCCAGTATGATTTTTCCTTCCTCCTCAAGTTCTGGCAATATTGTTTGAACTGGGATCTTGTCGCCTATAACCTTCTTTAAACATGAAACATGGAAAACTGGGTGCACTCGAGAAGCTGCAGGAAGCTCCAATTTGTATGCAATAGTACCAATCTTTTGCAACACCTTGTACGGACCATAATACTTTGGTGATAATTTATTATCCTTTTTAGCTTGCTTGAGGGACATTTGTTTAAATGGTTGTAGCCATAGGAATACCCGTCACCTACATCAAAACTTATTTTGCTATGATGTTGATTTGCCTGCTGTTTCATTCTATTCTGCGCCAACACATGGTTATACTTTAAGAGTTGGAGAACTTGTTGTTGATGCTCAATGTGATGTTCCACTGCTTGACCCTTAGAATTCTCTCTTAAATATGATTTGATATCCATAAAGTGCCATAAATGGGGTCATTTTTGTTGCAGTATGGAAGGAAGTGCTATACCACCATTCAGCCAAAGGCAACCATTTGACCCATTGTGTTTGTTTATTAGATACAAAGCAACGAAGATATCCTTCCAAACATTTGTTTACTATCTCAGTTTGCCCATCAGATTGAGGATGATAGGATGAGCTATGAGCTAACTGAGTACCAAGACAAGAAAATAATTTTGTCCAAAAATTTCTAGTAAAAATAGGATCTTTGTCACTCACAATAATCTTTGGGTTTCCATGTAGCTTTTGAATTGTTTCCATGAATGCAGTAGAAATTGTACTGGCTTTAAATGGATGTGATAATGCACAAAAGTGTGCATACTTGGTAAGTCTGTCAACTACCACCATGATGACACTCTTTCCCTCAGACTTGGGTAAACCTGTGATAAAATCCATTGAAACCTCCTCCCAACGTTGGCTTGGAATGAATAAAGGTTGTAATAGACCTGGGGTCTTAATTGTTTCAACTTTATTTTGTTGGCAAACCAAACATTCCACCACAAACTTTTGAATATCTGATTTAAGGCCATCCCAAAAAAATTCCTTCTTAACTCTGTGGTAAGTTTTTGAAAATCTTGAGTGCCCTCCTAAGGGAGAAGCGTTCAATTCCAGAAGAATCTTTTGTTTGAGTTGGGAATTCTTATAGAGGTATAAGCGATATTTGTACCATAATGAATCATTTTTCCAGCTAAATATATCAGATGTACTAGAATCTTGCTGTAACTTTTGAATAAGTGCCCACACTTCTTCGTCATTCTTCCATTCCTCCCTTGCTTCGTTTATCCAATCTGGTTGGATAATGGAAATGGCACACAACAATGCTTCCACATCCCCATCCTTTCTTAAGAGTGCATATGCCACAACATTTTGCTTCCCTTTTTCGTAGATGATTTCGAAGTCATAACCCAACATCTTTGTGACACATTTTTGTTGTTCTTCAGAGGATAATATTTGTACTAAAAAGTATTTAAGGCTATCATGATCTGTGTTTACCTTGAAGTGTCTTCCCATTAGGTAGGGTCGCCATTTATTGAGTGCATGTAGTATTGCCAACATTTCCTTCTCATAAATAGCTTTGTGTAAATACTTTCCCTTGATTGGATGGCTTTCGAAAGAAATGGGTCTTTCATCTTGCATTGAAACATCACCAATTCCATTTCCTGAAGCATCACATTCGACAATAAAGGTTTTTGTGAAGTCTGGTGTAGCTAAGACCGGTGCTTGGCAAATTTCCTCTTTAAGATGTTCGAAGGCCTTTGTTGCTTCTGGAGTCCATGAAAATGCATCTTTATTCAATAATGTTGTTAGAGGTGCTGCTATTTTCCCATAATTCTTAACAAACTTGCGATAGTACCCTGTCAACTTGAGAAATCCTTGCAAATGCTTTATAGATGTGGGGATTTTCCATTCCTTAATGGCTTTAAATTTGCTAGGGTCTACCTTAACTCCTTCATGAGATACAATATGACCCAGATATTCCATCTCTTGTACTCCAAAGAAACATTTGGATCTTTTTGCATATAATTGTTTCTCCTCCAATAGTTGTAACACCCTGTCAACATGTTCAACATGATCCTTCCAAGACTTGTTGTAGATTAGTATATCATCAATAAATACTAACACAAATTTTCTAAGGGTTTGAAATGGAATTCATCAAACCTTTAAATGTATAAGGTGCATTGGTAAGGCCAAAAGGCATGACCAAAAATTCATAGTGACCCTCATGAGTTCTAAATGTTGTTTTTGGAATGTCTTTAGTCTTCATTCTGATTTGATGATATCCTGAACAAAGATCCCACTTGGTGAAGTAAATTGATCCATGCAATTCATCCAATAATTCATCAATGACACGAATGGGAAACTTATCTTTAATAGTGAGCTTGTTGAGCTCCCTATAATCCAAACACATGCGCCATGATCCATCCTTATTGTGCACCAATACTACTGGAGCAAAGAAAGAACTTTGGCTAGGTTGAATTATACTAGCCTCTAGAATTTCTTTAACCATACATTCAATTTCACTCTTTTGGGCATAGGAATATCTGTATGGCCTGATGTTTGGAGGAACACTTCCTGGAATCAAATGAATAGCATGATCATGATCACGAATAGGTCGGAGATCTTTGGGAGTCTCAAATACCTTGGAATGATTATCCAAGACTTTTTGGAGATCTGGAGAAATAGATGATTTCGATGTGGAAACATCTAGCGAACATAATTGTGCAATTACATCTTGTTGTTCCTTTTTTAGAAGCTTTGACATACCGTTAGAGCTGGTTATCTTTCCTGATTTCCCTGCAATACCCTTTAGTTCAACTTCCTTTCCTTCTGCACAAAATTTCATGAAAAGTTCTTGAAAGTTAAAAGCTATTGTACCCAAGGATTGTAGCCATTAGACTCCTAGTACAACATCAACACCTCCCATTGGAATGGAAAGCATTGGGTTATTCAATACATATTCTCCCATGGATAGCTTGATATTATGGCACTTTCCAGAGAAATTTATCGTTCCTCCTCTTGCAACCATCACTTGACACTCTGGTCCTGGATATAGGAAGCAATTCAATTATTTTTCTATCTTACAATGAATAAAATTGTGGGTACTTCCTGAATCAATCAACACTGTTACCTTTTTCTTCTTGATATGTCCTTCTATCTTGATGGTTTGAGGAGTGGTAATTCCAGCCAATGCATTACAATATATGGTCGGATTCATTTCTTCTTTATCTAGGCTTTGTTCCTAGAGTATATCCTCTTCTTTTGAACTTTCTTGTTCCTTTTCTTCTTCCTCTTCACAATCTATGTCGAATAATATCTTCTCAGCACACTTATGGCATTTAGTGTATTTGCTATCACAACTGTAATAAAGCCCTTTTGCTATTTTTTCTTCCAATTTTTGTGGTGTCAATCTTATAGGTTGTGGAAGGCTGGGGGTAACGACACTTCCATCTTTATATTTGTGAGTGGTAGGCTTCTTGGTTGCCATAATTTTGCTTTCCATTTTTCTTGCTAACCTGAATGCCTTCTCCAATGAATCAGGTTCCCAAAGGTGAACATCATGTTGGGTATTATCCTTTAAAGTCCCTATGAACACATCAATCATATACTCCTCTGGAATATCGTTTACCCTTATGTTCAATTTTTGGAACTCCTCAATGTGCTCCATCATTGAACCTTTTTGTTTGAGACTTATCAATTGGCTAAAAAAGGTGTTTCCTTTTGTATCCTCATAATGTGCTGTCATTTATTCCGTAAAAATTTCCCAAGTGATAATTTGTTTATGAGAGCAAAGCCATCGATACCATACAAACTGATTTGGTTCCAAATATAAAGTTGCAACACATACCTTTTGTGTGTTTTGCACATTATCGAGATCGAAAAATTGCTCCATCTATAGTATCCATGTTGCAAGATCCTTGCCATCAAACTTCCTCATATCGATTTTTGGAATATGGTGGGTCTTTGATCCAACATTAGAGTCTATGAAATCATGATTAATATTTCTTTTGTTCTCATCATGAGTTTCCTTTACTACTCTTTCACCATTAGTGACCATTTCTTGTAGCAACCTATTCAAATTTGTCTTCAATTCTTCCATCTTATCATCCATGCCATCCATCTGAGTGTCCATGCCATTCATCTTAGCTTCTACGCCATCCATATTAGCTTCCACATCATTCATCTTAGCTTCTACGCCTTTCTTTAAACCATCTACCTTGGATTCTGTTACTTTTTGTGCGAGTGACATTTGTTGCACTTGGTCTCGTAATTTCGATATATCATGTTGCATTTCTTCCTATTCTTCATGAGTCATGCTAGAGCTTTCAGGTTGCTTACTAGGTGTTTGCATTTTCTTTCCTCGGGGCATCAATTACCGATAATAATGTTATACTATGCCCTTTGAATTCCTTCAAACTAATTTTTCAAACCAAGCTTATGCAAAATTTAAAAAAATTAAAAAATTACACACCTTTTTTCACTTTGTAGGAGCTCGATATTGAATCTGATGTATCTCTGTAATTTCATATCATCCAGTTCTGAAATTGAAATTTGTAGTATCCCTCTGTGTCCTCTTTCCAATGTCACCAGTCTGATCGAATTTAGATTCTCCAAGGCAGAGTTATGCACAATCTCCCAAGATGACCTGATTATAGACCTTTCCATAAGATTGAACTTGTATGAAGTGCCATGTGTCACTGTTTTGACCTTAGTATCTAAAAGATATACAAATGAAATTAAAGTTTGTCCTCTTTCTATAACTTCTTACGAAATTTCAATCTGATGCTAAAAAAAAAAGTTATAATGATTTTCCCCAGGTGACCTGTTTGGAATGAAATTCAGGAGTCTGCACAAAGGCCAACTTCCTCAAATCATATCTCCACACATATAGTGTGAAAGGATGTTAATTTCGGATCCGAGGTTCAGAACGATTTCAACCCAACTGGGTTTTTTTTTAGCATCTGAAACGTTGCAAAAAAAAAATTATAGCACAAATCCCATGATGACCTGTTTGGAGCAGCAAAACCATAGAATCCAAAGCTCTCATACCAAATGTTATGAAACCAGCTCACAAAAAGATAGAAAAGATAGATGAATGCCTTAGAATTCAGCCTCTTTCAGGGGGAAACCTCCTTTACATTATATAAATGAACAATTCATCGATGATTCAAATGACAAAACCTCCTTTCTATATATAGGAGTCTAAGGGGTCACAATATAACCAAGCCGACCTAACAATAATAATATAAAGGCACAAAAATAACAATAGAGGGATTATATGGGGCACAGTAATTACAATATGGGGACAATAGGGGCACAACAATATTAATAAGGGATACAACTAAAATATTAATGGGGGTGTCACTAGTATTATAGGGATCTAACAGTTTGTTCCTGGTGTATATCATCTTATTTTGACGTTTCTTGTTCCTTTTATTCCTCCTCTTCACAATCTATGTAAAATAATTTCTTCTCAGCACACTTATTACCTTTAGTGTATTTTCTATCACAACTGTAAAAAAACCTTTTTTCTCTTTTTTCTTCCAATTGTTGTGGTGTCAACCTTGTAGGTTGTGGAAGGCTAGGGGAAATAACACTTCCATATTTATAATTGTGAGTGGTAAGATTCCTTGTTGCCATACTTTTTCTTTCCATTTTTCTTGCCAACCTGAATGCCTTCTCTAATGAATCAAGTTCCCAAAGGCAAACCTCATGTTGGATGTTATCCTTTAAAGTCCTTATGAACACATCAATCCTATGCTCCTCTGGAATATCTTTTACCCTTATATTCAATTTTTGGAAGTCCTCAATGTGCTCCATCATTAAACCCGTTTTTTTTAAGATTTATCAATTGGCTAAAAAGAGTGTTGCTTTTTGTATCCTCATAATGTGCTATTGTTTGATCCGTAAAAATTACCCAAGTGACAATTTGTTTACAAGAGAAAAGCCATCGATACCATACAAATTGATTTGGTTCCAAATATAAAGTTGCAATGAGTACCTTTTGTGTTTTTTGCACATTATGGAGATCGACATATTGCTCCATCTGTAATATCCATGTTACAAGGTCCTTTCCATCAAACTTCCTCATATCGATCTTTAGAACATGGTGGGTCTTTGATCCAACATTAGAACCTATGAAACCATGCATAACTTTTATTTTGTTCTCATCATGAGTTTCCTTTACTACCCTTTCGCCACTAGTAATTATTTCTTGTAGAAAATTTGTCAAATATGTCTTCAAATCTTCCATCTTAGCTTCCATGCCTTTCTTTAAAACATCCATCTTAGCTTCCACGCCATCCATCTTAACTTCCACGTCATTCATCTTAGATTCTACGCCTTTATTTAAACCATCCATCTTAGCTTCAACATCCTTTTTTAAACCATCCATCTTAGCTTCCATGTCATCCATCTTAGATTCTACATTTTTCTTTAAACCATCCATCTTAGCTTTTGTTACTTTAGTGAGAGTGAATTTTGTTTCACTTGGTCTCATAATTTTGATATATCATGTTGCATTTCTTTCTCTTCTTCATGAGTCATGCTAGAGCTTTCAGGTTGCTTACTAGTTGTTTCCATTTTCTTTCTTCGGGGCATCAATTAATGATAACTATGCTTCACTATGCCCTTTGAATTCCTTCAATTTAATATTCCAAACCAAACTAATGCAAATTTAAAAAAAACTACACACCTTTTTTCACTTTGTAGGAGCTCGATATTATATCTGATGTATCTCTGAAATTTTGAATCTCCGAGGTTTGAAGTTGCGTGCTGTGGTAGCCCTCTGAGTCCTCTTTCCAATGAAACAAGTCTAATAAAAATTGGATTCTCCAATAAATCAGAATGCCCAATCTCCCAAGATGACCTTATTATACTTAGAGACAAAGTTATGACAATTTTCCCAAGGTTGCATATTTGGGATGTAATTCAAGATCCTGCAAAAACCATAACTTCCTTGGATCATATCTCCGAAAATATAGAGAGACAAGATCTAAAATTTAGACCTGAGGATCACCAAGATTTTGGCTCAAATGGGATTTTTTCTTAGCTTCTGACATGGCATAGGAAAAAAATTATAACAAAACTACCATGATGCCTTGTTTTGGAGCAGTGAAACTCTAGAATCCAAAGCTCTGATACCAAATGTTATGAAACCAGCTCACAAAAAGATAGAAAAGATAGATCAACGACTTAGAAATTAGCCTCTTCGAGGAGGCAAAATCCTTTAGATTACACAAATGAACGATTCTTGGATGATACAAATTACAAAACCTCCTTTCTATAAATAGTAGTCTAAGGGGTAACAATATAACCAAATCCGACATAACAATAATAATATAAGGGCACAAAAATAACAATAGTGGACTTATATGGGGCACAATAATAATAATATGTGGACAATAGGGGCACAAAAATAACAATGAAAATATTAATGGGGGAATCACTAGTATTATAGGGACCTAACATAATCAAAGTCAATCATATGAATGACATGGAGATATTTTGCTCAGTCATCATTCGGTTTTTCCATTTTGTTATTTTTTCAATTTATGTATTTTAAAGAAAGGAATCAAATTCGTTGCAATGATTTGGGCAATAGAACCTTCGCACGCTGAGACAACTAGTTGATAAGAGAGATGGAGCTCAGTTGAGATATTTTGTAACTATTTCAAGCTTCCCATATCCTTATAAAAAGAGGGAAGAAACTCTTTAGAAAGGTTCACATTGGTTCAATTTGCTTGTTCATGAGTTGTATTTGCATAGAATGTGGTTCACATTGGTTCAATTTGCTTGTTCATGAGGTGCTCAGGCTTATACAATTGTTAATTGTGATAAACTGGTGATTTGGGCTCCATCTTCAAAGATTAATGAAGCAATTCTATTGATTCCAAGCGCAGTAATTCGTAGTATGTTTTCCCCTTCGTATATCATTTCATATATGTTTTTCCTCTTCTGAAATTATGTAATGAAGTTGTTAGTATCACTCTCATTTATGGACGTATATATATTGCTAAGTGGTGAATATTACTTGTGCTAATAACATACTTTATTGTGTTATTTGATAGCTTGTCGTACCTGTGTAAACACATAATTTATAATTGTTTTTTGGTGACAAACGTGTGGACCATGAGGCATAGAGCTTGAGACCTTAATTTGTGCTCCACTTTTTTTTCATTTTCACCTCCTCACTCTTCCATATTTATGGTGGAGTTTGTTTCTTAGGATTATGTATTTTTATCCAACCCTCTGCAATGACTACCCTCCTTTCTCTCCTTGTGTTCATCTATACTACAACAACAATATTAAGTTGTGTATTGTTGGGTGTCGACTACTAGAATTAAGGCATTCCTATTTGAGATAAGCCATATTTACCTATATGTATTTAGATCTGTGTGTTTTCTTGAATATACCTCAGTGAAGGGCCATTGAACCAATCTCTAAATCATCCTATTTTCAAGTATGTGACACGTGGTGTAGCAGAAATCCCTTACATAATCTTCAAAATAAATCCTCATGGATGCCCGGCATTGACCGTTTCCTTCAGCTCGGGGGTTGTCTCTAGGAGGCTTCTACATCTTCTGAAGAAATTATGTGACAGGAGATAGAAAAATCTACAACACCTTCCCAAAAAAAGATCAAGAAAAGTTCTTGAAAATTAAAAGCTATCATCCCCAAAGATTGTAACCATTGGACTCCTGGTACAACATCAACACCACCCATTAGAATGGAAAGAAATGGACTATTCAATACATATTCACCCATGGATAACTTGATATTATGACACTTTACGGAGAAATTTATAGTTCCTCTATTTGCAACCATCACTAGACACTCTGGTGCTGGATATAGGAAGCAATTCAATTCCTTTGTTATCTTATAATGAATAAAATGATGGGTCCTACCCGAACTAATCAACATTATTACCTTTTTCTTGATATATCCATCTATCTTGAGAGTTTGAGGATTGGTAATTCCTTCCAATGCATTACAAGATATGGTTGGATGAAATTCTTCTTTCTTTGGGGTTGGTTCCTGGTGTATATCCTCCTCTTTCGACTTTTCTTTTTCCTTTTCTTCCTCCTCTTCACAATATATGTAAAATAATGTCTTCTCATCAAACTTATGAACTTTAGTGTATTTTCTATCACAACTATAACATAGCCCTTTTGCGTTTTTTTCATCTAATTGTTGTGTTCTCAACATTGAAGGTTGTGAAAGGCTAGGAGCAAGAACACTTCCTCTTTGTAGTTGTGAGTGGTAGACAACCTTGTTGCCATAATTTTCCTTTCAATTTTTCTTTCCACCCTGAATTCCTTCTCCAATGAATCAGGTTCACAAAGGTGAACCTCATGTTGGATGTTATCCTTTAAATTCCCTATGAAGATATCAATCTTGGGCTCCTCTGGAATATCATTTAACCTGATATTCAATTTTTGGAAGTCCTCAATGTGCTCCACCATTGACCCCCTTTGTTTGAGATTTTTCAATTGGCTAAAGAAGGTATTTCTCTTTGTATCCTCATAATGTGCTATCATTTCCTCTATAAAAATTGACCAAGTGACATGTGGTTTACGATAACAAAGCCATTGATACCATACAAATTGATTGGGTTCTAAATATAAAGTTGCAATGCGTACCTTTTGTGTGTGTTGCACATTATGGGGATCGAAGTATTGCTCCATCTGTAGTATCCTTGTTACCATATTCTTGCCATCAAACTTCCTCATATAGATCTTTGGAATATGGTGGGCTTTCAATCTAAAGTTAGAATCTATAGAATCATGATTAACATTCTTTTTCTTCTCATCATGAGTTTCAAGTTTCATCTTAATACCTTTTCACCATTAGGAAGCATTTCTTGTAGCAAGTTTTTCAAACCTTCCTTCAAACCTTCATTCAAACTTTCCATGTCTAATTTTAAACCATTCTTCAATTATTCCATGTTGTCTTTAATTTTTTCTTCTATACCATCAATATTAGCTTCCATACCATTCTTCAAACCATCTATCTTAGCTTCCATTTCATTTGTGATCACTCTTTGCGAGAGCGAAATTTGTTGCACTTGGTCTCGTAATTTTGATATATCATGTTGCATTTCTTCCTCTTCTTCATCCGTCATAATAGAGCTTTCTGGTTTCCTACTATGTGTTTCCATTTTCTTTCTTCGATTCATTTTGGAATCAAATAATGATATTTATGGTTTACTATGCCCCTTGAACCACTTCAATATGATTTTTTAAACAAAACTTATGCTAATTTATAAAAAATACACACCTTTTTTTGGATTTATAGGAGCTTGATATTGAATCTATTGTATCTCTATAAATTTGGATCTCCAAGGTATGAAATTTTATGTCATGGTAGCCCTCTGTGTCTTCTTTCCAATTCTACAAGTTAGACCAAATTTGGATTCTTCAAGGTAATGTTATGTCCAATATCCCATGATGACCTGATTATGGAATAGTTCATTAGAGAAAACTTATATGGAGTGCCACGAGTCACTATTTCAATCTTCAGACCTAAACATGATACACAAGATACTAAAGTTTGTGCAACTTTGGTCACTTTTTACAAAGTTCAAATCTGATGCTCGTAGAGGAAGATATGACGATTTTCCCAAGGTCACCTATTTGAGATGAAATTATGGAGCATGCAAAACCCTAACTTCCTTCAACCATATATCTGAAAATATAGCGAACCAAGATTTGAAATTTTTACACGAAGTTCATCAGGATTTTGGATCCTTTTGGTAAATATTTTAGCTTCTGAAACTTTTTATAAAAAGAGTTATAGAGAAAATTCCATGATGACCTATTTGTAGCAGTGAAACCATAGAATCCAAAGCTCTTAAATGAAATGTTATGCAAACAACTCACAATAGAAGAAAAGATAGATCAACGACTTAAAAATTCGCCTATTTGAGGAGGAAACCTCATTTACATTACATAAATGAACAATTCTTGGATGATACAAATTACAAGGCCTTCGTTCTATATATAGGCCACAAAAATAACAATAATGGGCTTCTATAGGGCACAATAATAACAATATGGGGACTACATGGGCACAAAAATAATAATAATGGGGCTACACTAACAATAACAATAAGTGGCTACACTAGTAGTATAGGGACCTAACAAAAACAAAATCAAAGGTTTGAGGTGTGCAGAATTATGGTGATTCAAGCATCCGATGGTGGTGATATCCATCTCTATCATGTGGAGATTGGATCACTATGGAGTTGGATTTCCTTTCTATATAGTGGACTTGATCTGGGCATTCAGGATCCGATGGTGGAAAGGACTATCACTCTATGGGAAGGCCAAGATGTGGTTGGGACAAGATTTACCATCGAGTGAGAGTGGATCTAGTGGTGGAAGGGACCATCACCGGATGGGAAGGCCCATATTTGGTCATGATTAGATGACCTTTACGTGCTATTATATTTGGGCATCTGGGATCCGATGGTGGAAAGGACCATCACCATTTAGGAAAGAACAGATGTGAGTGGGAGAAAATTTAACATGGATTGAGAGTGGATCAGGCATCCAAGATATGGTGGTGGAAGGGACCATCACCATAAGAGAAGGCTTGGATGTGGCTAAGACCATATGACCTTTACATGCAAATGGATCCAAGGATCTAGGATCTCGGGGTGGAAAAGGGTGCATGCCTCAGGGATCACTTGGCCAAATGATCTTCGAAGTGTAGTTAGATCTAGTGATATGGGTATCCAAGGTTGACAAGGGTATGCACACTTGTGAAGGCTCAAATAGGCTTTGGGCTAGATTTCCCTCAAACAAGCATTGGATTCAAAATTTTAGGATTCTAGGGGTGGAGAAATTTGAAAATATGTTATAACAGCAGATTAGGAACCCTCCAAATATAATGGGAAAATGATACAAAACATGATGGGGGAGTACCTAGAGGGTCCTAAGCCTAAGTTAATAGGGCAGTGCCACGATGACCTAGAAGGGACCACGTGGATGCCACATAGGAACCCATTGATAATGTCGACCCCCATTATGGATGCCTGATCCAAACTTAAATATGAATGCAATAAATCACAGATATAACTACAAATATAGAAATGTCACAGAAATAACACTTCATTCCATTAATATCATAATATTAAAATATGCTTACAACCATAAGGGAAATAAACTAGCTCAGGCAATGGTATCTTATCTTTGAGAAGAGATGTGGTGGCTACATGCCTCTGAACTATTCTAAAATGAGGCTCCAAGGCATATTTATTATTGAGAAAGAATGGAAAACCATAAACATTGAAAAAATGAACCCTAGGAGATGAAGCACCAAAATTGTGGGCCCCATATGGGTAAATTGGTACATCAATTTCCCGGGGACGTAAATTTGGCATACGATCTTTGTTTGGCTATCATAATACCTGGTTTTGAATATGTTGAAGAGGAGGCCAAAAATAGACAACTCTAAAATAGTTGGGACTTTTTTGATCTCTCTGTTTTCCCTAAACTTTGTTTAGGGCCTCAAAATGGCTCTGGAAGTTGAGGACCCAAAAAACTACCAAAAATAGTAAATTGTGTTACAATTAAGGAAAATGAAAAATTGGTAGAGACAATGTTGGGGGTCCAAGTGGAATAAGAGGGTGGCCACCAATGTCCACCTCAATTAGTCCTCCCCCCTTAGGAAGAAATGGTCCCCATTGCGTTGTGTGCCTCCATGAGATGGGAAAACTTCTGCTGAACTTGGTCCCTAGTGAGCCACTTGCCTTGGTGCAGGATTTGGCCACCTTTGACAACCTGATATAGTTGGATCTTCTACTGGTGAGTGTTCTTGATCTGTGTGTCTATTATTCGATCATTTGTGGCATGTTCCATGTAGTCTCGGTTTAGCTTTGTTATTGTGAGTTGTTCTGCAATGTTGGATGTGTCCAACAATGGTGGAAAGTATGGTTGAAGGCAGTCCACATTGAAAACTGGGTGAAAACCAAGGAATGGTGGAATGTTGAGCTCAAAGGCATTGTACCTTAAAGCCTTGGTTATGGTATATGGCCCATATCGAAGCGGGTGAAGATTACGATGGGTTCCAGCGAGGCGCTCCTTCTGCAAATGTATCCAAACTTTTTTGCCGACATAGAACTTTTGCAAAACTCGATAATGATCATGGTGCTACTTGTACTTACCATTGGCTCTATCCAATATATCATGGACTTGCTGGCGGATGTGTTGAATGCACTCAATGAAGTTGTTAGCCCTGTTGGATTTGGACTCAACATGACCTGAATATGCCTAAGTAGCTATGGCCACATCAATGGGACATAATCGTTGAAATCCCAGCCCTACCTGAAAGGGGCTATGGCCCGTTGAGTTGTGGAGAGATATATTGTAGCCGTGTTGGACATAGGGGAGAATTTCATCCCATGTGCGTGAATGCTTCGAGTTGTACATTCGAAAAATGTGTATGATCATCCTATTGGTGACTTATGTTTGGCCATCAGTTTGGGGATAGAAAGTCATGGACGTAGTGAGTTTGGTACCCAGCATCAACCAGAGACTTGACCAAAATGCACTTAGGAATCTTTTGTCCTGATCAGAGACAATGGACTATGGGATTTGAAAGTTTACCCACACTCACTCAAAGAAGAGCTTACCAGTGGCCTCTGCTATGATACTCTTCTTGCAGGTCACCATAATGGCCATCTTAAAGAATCTGTTGATGACCATGAAAGCACAGTCATTTTCGTGCTTAGTAGAAGGAAGGCTTGACATGTAATCCATGGAGATGGATTCCAAAGTTCAAGTAGGAATTGGAAAAGGAGTATATAAGCCTTGCTTCTTGATGGTTGGTTTGGAAATGGTGAATGAAGTGCAGGATTGAATGTAACTCCCAAAATCTTGATGAATGTTCGACCAATAAAAATACTTCTACAGTACTGTTGTTTTTTTCTCTACTCTGAAATGTCCAGTGACCCGATAGTAGTGTGACTCCCAAATAATCATGGTGCAATCACTTGAAGGAACACAAATGTGTCCTAGGTGGCATAACAGTGCATCATGGAGGTGAAAATTTGGAACTTGCTTACCTTCCAAGAGTGTCTGGTATGTGATGTCGAATTTTAGACCACTCTCGTAAAGATGCAGCCACCCCGAAGTATCATACCCACATGAGTTTAGCACAATGATCAATGCCATGATTGGTGGTTGGTTGAGGAAGTCTACAACATTATTGATGCTACCCTTCTTGTACCTAATGTTCAAATGGAATTTTTGTAGGTATGTGGACCATTTTTGATGGTGATCTTTCTGCAACTTCCCTTGTCTTTATATCAACTGTAGGGGTCAGTGATTTGTGTGGATAATAATTTCCTTCCCCAGAATGTAGCACTTCCATTGATGACAAACCTGCATAATGGAATACATTTCTTTGTCATAAGTGGGATACTTTCAAACTGCGTCTGAAAGTGTTTCACTGTCGCAAGCCACTAGATGCCCCTGCTTAGTAAGAACTACACCAATAGCATAATAGGAGGCATATGTCTCAATCTCAAATGGTTGTTTCAAGTCTGGTAATGTGATCATTGGTGCAGAGCAGAGGCGATGCTTCAACTCAGAAAATGCCTTATATTGGTTTTCAAACCCAAAAAACTTTGCTTTTGCTCCGACCTTGGTGACTTGACTTAAAGTCCAAGTGATATGAGAGAACCCCAACACTAACCTGTGGTAGAAATTGGTAAGACCTAGAAAGTTGTGGAGCTATGTTAGAGTGGTTGGGGCTGGACAATCTTGAATGACTTGTATCTTGGTTGGGTCCACATCCACACCCTGCTCATCAACCATGTACCCCAAATATTGAACCTGGGTCATGCCAAAAGTGTATTTCTCCAAATTTGCACACAACTTGTGTTGTCGCAGGGTTTGAAGGACCTGTTGAATATGGTGGAGGTGATCTTACCAACTCTGGTTGAAGATCAAGTTGTCATATAAATAAACTACTACAAATGCATTGGTGAAGGGTCGCACGATGTCATCCATCTCAAAAATACTCCCAAGTGGGTGCAGCTCAAAGTAGTGAGGATTACCTTTCGTCCTTTTGTTCATAGTAGGTTTCCCACCAGTCCTTGATGCATGGGGTGACTTTGAGAAGTGAAAAAGTAATATTTTCCCGATTTGAAAAGTCATGAAATGAAAAATATCCTTCCAACAGATTCAACCATTTATCTACGACGTCTGGATCTATTTGGACCTTAAATAGAGGAATATCAAAGTTAACTTGTACCTTAAAATGAGTGGTGCCTCCAGAGTGGTTTTTGGATGAAGATGCATCACTTGTGGGTAGCCGTCGAAGGATTTGGGAAAAGTTATCCATCATCGGGTTCCTCTATCGCTCGAGGGCTTCCTCAACCAATATTTTGAAAGGATCTCCTATCTGCTCATCTTTCTTTTCTTCTACCATGGGAGGCCATCGGGGTTTGTGAGGCTGGTCTTGCGTAGGTTCAACCAGATCGAGCCCTAACTCCTTATACCCTGACCTCGTTGGGGACATGCAAAGAAAAACAGAGAAATTCTAGACGACAAATTACAAATATAACTATAAATACAAAAATTCAAAATAAATAACACTTCATTTCATTAATATCAAAATACTGAAATATGCTTAAAAATAAAATGGAAATAAATTAACTCGAGCAATGGTCGCTTATCTCTGAGAAGAGATGTGGTAGTTACATGCCTCTGAACCATGTTACAAAGAGGCTAAATCATTACTTCCCTTATAATTAGTATCCTAAAGATATCTAATTTACTGAAGGATCCACAATAATGAAATTTACTTATGAATGATGTCTAGATAAAGTAATTTACTTGCATAGGAATGCAAATGGGGAGGTATCTATTGAACTATTTATAAATATTTTTGGGACCTTAAGGTTGTGTTGAGGGCCCTGAAATCGGGTCAACAACAAGGGGGATACCCACCCGGTTAGGAACCTGGTTGGCGGCTCCTTGCCCGTTTGGTGTAGCGGGTCCGACTGGGGATAACGGGACCAGCTTCCCGATCTAAGGGGTGTGTGTGTGTGTAGGGTTTGATTATGCTGTTTCTTTGAGAACTTTTGAGAACTAATTTAAATCTAGCTCATGACTTGACTATAAGCTGTTGAAATCTAATGAAAACAACATATGCAATCTACGCTAACCCGGGGTATGTCTTTTCCATCACGCGATCTAAAAAGGTTTCATATAATAACTGGTAATGAAGATTATTCAGCTACTATAAGAATATAAACCATTTAAGATAAACCATCCTGCATAAGTAGTTAAACAGGACAGTTGTGGGCTGCATATCGCATGATAAATCATTCATATGTCAAGCATGAACAAATGATTCCATTGTACAAAAGTGCCAAATGGTAACCACACATTTATACATTAACATATAAATAACATCAGCTGTATATCACTCTAAGCAAATAAGTAGAAATTCATCAAGAGATAAAAGTACCATTTATGACTGATGTTTTACTCACAAACTTCAAGCAATAATGATTTACTTCTACTTACTTCTAACACCTACTAAGAGTACAGAAATGCAACATCAGTAGCAGACATTAAAATGCAAATATCAATAAATTCGATCCTTCCATTCATCAAAACCCCCTCTGAGGTGCAGAAGTGCATGTTCTGAGGACAAGTTTTTTGACAAATTTCTGGACCCTTCTCCAATGCAATGAGAAGGGTTAAAATACTACGTCCTAATCCTAATAATAGTATTATTACAAAATTAAGGATTCGGTTTTCAAACGACCGTCCTTTTTCTAATATAACAAAAACAAAAAGAAACAACATTCTAAAATAAAACTACTTGTGGACTTGGTCTTTGAAGTTGCATGTTTCTAACATAGGCCTGAGAAGGGTCGGCTGGCTAATTTCCGTTCTGAGCTGGGCTACGAAAACAACATCTATAAGAGCTGGCACTACCTTCTCGGCTGCGTTCATAATACACTTTATTGTCATCCATTGGCTATGTGGTTTAACCAGGTACATCCAGTAACTTTCCCAATTCAGTCGAGCCAGTGCTTGGATAGCTTTCCCTTTTGTCTGTGCCTTTTGCTTCCATTTTGTCTCCAGTTTCAACTTGTTTGGTAGGTAGCCCAGGGTGGTTTCTGAAATCAAATTGGCCCTGTGTAAATTTTCATTTACACAGTCGATAAGAATACTTGCCTGTCTCGCTGCTGCCTCTGTTGCTTGCTCTGCCTGCGTGATCTGCTCGTCCCATTTATTAAAAGCATTTCTTTATGATTTTCATTAATTCTAGGTGCTCCTGCTCTTTTTCCCTCGTCTTGCCAAGTCAGATACTGTGTCACTCTCTTGTCGTTCTGATCATATTCGCTTCGCAACTCCACCACCTGACTGGTGATTTTGTCGCTTAGCTCACAGAAGTGCCTCCACTGTGATATTTTACGCCCAAATTCTTCTTGTTGCTGCAGTAGTTGATCGTTCAAGCCGATGGACTCTGAAATAAACTCTGCAAGCTTAGGTTCATCTCTGTGCATTTCTTGCTCCGCCTGCAGTTGTTTTTCTTTTTCCTCAAGACTCTTTTGGTAGCCTATTTGCATCTGTTGGAAGTCTTCTTGGAGCTTTTCGAGCTGTCTGGAGGCTTCATTGTTTGCGTTGGCTTGCTGTAACTGTTGTTGTAGCAGTTGTATGTGATTTTCTCGTTCCTTTAAGAGCTGCTGAACTTCAGAGGCCTTGTCAATAGTTGCAGAAGCATACGCTCCTGCAATTTGAGACAACTTCGTAAGATTTTCTGTAGGATTATTACTTGGGTCTTTCCATAAGACGTCTAAATGTTCAGCGTCTTGAGACAATTCATTTTCGAGCTTTCTTTTCTTTCTTTGTCTTCTCACGACTGCCTTGTGCTGGGGACTGTAGAACACATCTAGCGGGGGAATTTCTTCTACGTTAAGTAGAAGTTCTGAGGATGGAGTGATGGAGAGATCTTCTGCTTCTGTGGTAACGCTGACTACGGTCGGAGCAACCTCTTGCACCTCCTGTGTGTCGTTTGCGGGCGTCTTTGGGACTTGCCCTTCGAGGTTGATTAATTCATTGAAGGACTCCCACTCTTTATCTAGCTCTACTGTGACAAGAGGAGCTTCGATAACCGGAGGGGGAATATCTCTTGGTGGCAAGGTGATAACTTGTTGCTGAAACATTACACTGGACCGAGCTGTATCTTTGACTGCTTCTTCGTTAATTCTTTTGTCATGCACAGACTCTTCAGGATGTTCGGAACCTTCTCGCACGGCGTTGGACTTGGATTTGGAAGTGCTGGAGTTCTCGCTGAGGCTGATGCTCGGAGTTGGCTCTCTAGTAGGTATTCGTAGCCTTTCTAGTGGAATGCTGGCCAGCCTTCTATCTCTATATGTTGTGAATTTCTAGAGTTCACCTGGAGATAACCTTGACTGAGCTTCTCGCAAAATCTCTTTAAGTGAGTTCTTACCTTGAAAGATATCGTCAAACAAATCTTTGTGTCCGACGAACACTCTTATCTTGACGTTCGTAGTAAACCCTTGGGCAACTTTATTTGGGTCGAATGGCCTCATTGGGAACTTATATAATTGAAGGCACGTCACGTTTTCCACCTCATCAAAAGCGTGTCCTACATCGAATAAAGAGAAGGCCCCACAATTGATGGGAAATTGAGGCCAAATGGCCTTTTTCTTATCTTTTAATTCTTTGTTTAAGCCGCCTTCAGAACAGGTTTGATAAGCGATTTCCCGAGCCAAAAGCTTGTCTGGGACATACAAGGGTAGGACATGTGGAGGAACAGTGCTTCCATAAACTCGAATGTAAGTAAACCATTCTTCCCCAAACCATCTTGCGATGGAGATGATGTCGGTCACGGCTTTGGGAGAGCACCTTGGGGGGTCTTTAACATATATCATTCTATACATGGGCAATATAAGCCCATGGCAAATCTGGTAAAAATGAGGGGCAAACTGGGAATCCCACAAGACTTTGTGATAGACGTGAATAGGCAACGGGTCTTGGGTAGTCCATTTCCATCCCATGATGGGGAAATTAGATACAAGGCAAACAGAATCCATAACATAGGCAGCCAAATATAAAGGAGGATAGACCCTTTGAGAAAAGGATCTTTTGGACCTGTAACTAACCACGGCCGTATATAGAGTATCGGAAAGAATTTTAGCACAATCTACTAAATCGGCATTTGTGGCAGCGTCGATTAATGGCAGCCACTCGGATGAAAACTTGTTGATATCGGGCATACCAAACAATCTACACAGCATGGCTGCAGCAAAACAATATGGAGAAGTAAGGGAACTAGTGTTGTACATACCTTTCTTATCCTTTTTTAACGGCTCGTCTCTTCTAGACCATTCTTTAGTGGTGTCCGATAGATCTGGGTTCTCCATTGCGAACTTCCTAAGAAATTCTGCATTATAGGTCACTTGCGGTTCGGGCAGATGGTACATTAGTTTCAAATCTTGGGCGGCGAAAGATCCCACGATCCCATGTCCCTGAATCTTGAATTGTCTGTTACTTAATTCTGCATCATCCAGAATCCACTTGACCATATCTTTGTATGGTAGAATCTTAGGCCTTGCCGCTATTCTATGAAGGAATGAACATGCTAGGTCTTCTAGGGTTGCTTCAGAGGAGCGTGGTGTGCCTGCAACGGCAGTCACTTTCATTATTCTCGGTTTCTCCTCTTCTAATAGCCTGTACATGCCTTCCCATGTGGAGATTCCTGCATCTCGGTTGCAGGCTGTATCTGTGTATAGGGGCGGCATCTCCTTGGTGTTCTCTCTTGCTTCGGAGCTTTGAACCTTGTTCTTCTTTCCCATTTTTACTTTGTGTTTCTTTCTGAGTCGTCTTTGCACTTTGTTCCTGCAGATTACAAGTGAAATGGAATGTCCGATCAGAAAGGTGATGGAAGAGTTTTAAATGCAAGAGATAAATCAATTACGCCACCTTACGTGAAGCAAATATCCAACAAGGCACGCGTCTTTAATCCTCTTAATGACTGACAACCAATTTACTTACTAATATTAAAAGCGCATGATTTCAGGTCAGGTAATGGTAAGTGGCTTTTCCTTTGAAAGGCGCGCCCGGAGGATTCGTACTAAGGTGATTTTATGATTTTCTGACGTACCCTCGCATGTCGCACGATCGCAATATCGCAGATCGCAAAACCTAGTGCTTTCCAAATCTCGTCTGGCTTGTTTATGCGATATGCGATCTAGCGATCACAATATCGCAGGTCCGTGAAGTTCTTGGCTTTTCGTTATGGACATCAGTATGGTGCGATGCGATGTAGTTATTAATCACGAGGGTGGCGCGTATTTTGATTTTTTGAAGAGTAACGGAGATGTTTCCCATCTTTTTGTATATGCGACTTTAAAAGACCTATCGTCTTCCATAGAAAAATATCTAAGATGCCTTTTCTAAACTATGATTTGTAACTAAAAGAAAGTCTAGATTTTCTTAAAAGTTTTATCTAAGGGTCCCCTTTCATTCGGTATCATGATCTGATACTAAATGAAAAAAGGGGGGGGGGGGGGTTGTTGCTGGCCACAACAATTGGCGATTCACTTGGGAGAACCAGTTATCTCTGTTATTTCTATTGACGCTTTTAAAAACTTCTGAAAATTTTAAAAATTTTGAACTTTATTATAAAAAGATAAGACAAATGAGACTTCAAACTGCCTATGATGTTTCGTTTCAAACTCTTTCCGTTTCAATTATTTGTACACCCAGTTCGTCTTTGCATCTAAATCAGCTGTTACTTGGTCTTTGTAAAACATAAAATAAAGTCTTCTCTGTTTATCAGTCCTTTAGTCTGCTCCTTAGTCGCAGGTAGAGCCTCTGCTGCCAGCAGGCGTCCATAGCCTCGACAGGGTTACCTTTTAACCAGCAATGATCCTTTATCCTGCTTGAGGTTACTCGCAACATTCCAGAGAAAAAATCCTTTTTACACACTTTTCCTTTTTTAATTCTCTAAAGAACAATGTCTTGGTTTGGTGGCCAAATTATGACACAGTCATTCACTTGATTTACACTTTTGCTGAACAAGTCGGCTCGTGATGAGACCTCTTGTCTTTTGATTGCAACAATCTTAAGTCGTTGCCCTGTTTTGATAGACAGTATTGGCAAAGTCAGCAAGTTATAATATCTGTGATCATGATAAGTCGGCTCGTGATGAGACCTCTTATTCTTTGAGATATAGTTTTTTTCTTGGGTTGTTTCTCTGAATGCTGTAATTTCCTTTTAGCAGGGAGGAATTCATTGTTTTTCCTTAAGAAAGTTCTGGACGACAATGATAGGGCGATAAAGGCTGTTTTGACAGAGAATATTTATCTTAAGATTGATACCTTTCATTGTGCTGACCTAAAACAAATCCTACACTGAGATAGATTTCTTTAAAATTTTGGAGTTTGAAACTATCATCATATATGGGTTGAAGTTCTAATGATAATAAAGATCAAATTTTCTTAAAAGATTCGCTGTTGATAGTAGCAGAAGTTCCAAACTTTAAACAGAGACAAGGCATCTTCAGTAAGTCAAATGTTATTGAACCAGAACAAACATTATTATGGAAGAAATTAAAAAGGAATGATAGGCGAATATTTCCTGAGGTTATGAAGAGAATATGTATAGCTTTGCCTATCAGTTGTTAAAAACAAAAACCTAACTACACTACTCCTACTCCTACTCCTATTCTAACCATGTACAGGAAATAACTATGTGAAATGATATTTCCAATGGAACCATCTATTCATCTTTATCCCTAGCCGAATGAATCTTCTAAGCTTTAAAAAAGAGAATCAAATTTTTCTTGGATCGTAATTGTTGGCTAAGAAATAAAAACACAGAACCTCAATTGGAATTCTGGCTGATTTTCTTTTCTTATGCAAAGTTGTTTCCAACTGGGTATCTATTGGATCATAAAAATCAGTATGAATTTCAGTTGTGAATTGATGATGTCGCAATAGGAAGGATAACAAGTCAAATGGTGGACAAGATTTTTTTATTTCAATGACTTGTAACTTTTTATCTGTTAATTTTGAGTTTTTTGTGATTTTGTTCGAGAAGAAAATTCTCATATGTAAGTCGCTAAAACATAATCTATCAAAAGTTTGAAGATTTGAAAGGAAATCCGATTTTGTACATAATGAGTTTGAGTGAGAAAGGAATGATTGGGAATTTATACAAATAGTGTTACAGCACGACTGGGCTTTACTTGTAACATCTTGCTTTTCACAAAAACTGGCCAGGCTTTGTGAATAGGGAACTAGGTCGTGATTACAAACTGGGATGGAGCTTTCCTCATGATACGAATCATAGATCGGGGTATTACCTGGGATAGTAAAATCATTTAAGTGATCTTCTACTTCGAGATGAGGGTGGACTGACATGATTTCTGTTTTAAGATGTTCTCTGTCCTCTGACCCTAACTGAGTTATCTGAGAAAACTTAACAACATTATCATCGTCAAAGTAATTATCACAAAAGACTCTACAGATTTCCCTAGGTCCCTCCTTTTCATTGTATGTTTTCTGACAAGGGATTTCAGGCAATCCCTTTTTATCCTTGATTGAAAGTTGTGTTAATGCAATCTCTTTAACTTGAAGAACCAATGATGAGTCATCTAAATAATCCTCTGTAGTTTTTGAGACATCTTGAATATTAAGAGGGGAAAGGTTGTCATCGCTAAAAACATCAGGATAAAGAGAAAAATGTAAATCTGGAACAATACATTTAAAAACATCATATAAGAAACTTTGTTCATCAGATCTATCACAAATGTCGGGCTTTAGAGCATACCTTTTTGCGCTGATACTTTTTGAAAGAGAAACATTTGATTGATCTAACCTTGGCATCTGCATTTGTTGACTTGCAATGATATTGTCAGAGTCATCTTCTGTTTCTAAGGTAATTTTGCTTTTAGCATCTTCATCTCTCTTTACTAGTAGTAGAGCATGCATGACTCCCAGGCTTTGTAGTTTGTCTTCATTATGGATGCTTTGTGTATTTAACTTGGAATGATCATTCATATTAGAAGAAAAGCTAACAAAGGTAGAATTAATTTCTGATTGGTCAGACACAGGAGGTAGGAAATACTCATCGTAATCTGAATATTCTTCGTCTGTGAGCTCATTTTCGAGATCATACTGTAGGCATTTAAGATGAAATCGCATATTGAAATCCCTTACGGGTTCATCTTGTTCTCTAAGATAATCGATTTCATCATATACCTGGTCGTAATCATAACAATCAAATTCCAAGATGAACATCTTAACGAACTGGTCCCAGCTGTGAATTGATGCAACTGGGAGGGTTCTGCACCATTTTGTAGCTTCTGTTGTGAAGGTAAGAGTAAAAATCCTGCACAAAACGCCTTCATCAATTTTCTGAGTATCAGAAGTTGAAACTTTTTGTATGAACTGAAGGGCGTGATTGAATGCAAAAGAGTTTTTCTTACCATTGAACTTTACCTGAGACAATAGCCTTACCACGTTCGGTGGAATGTTGGAAGAGGTATGAACATAGATGCAACTCCAAATAGGAACTTCATGAGTAGTCATCTTGTTTCAAGATTTATAATTCAAAAAACATTCCAACAGGTATTATGCTCAGGCCCTCCTTCTAGCGCCAAATATGTTGAGGGCCCTGAAATCGGGTCAACAACAAGGGGGATACCCACCCGGCCGGGAACCTGGTTGGCGGCTCCTTGCCCGTTTGGTGTAGCGGGTCCGACTGGGGATAACGGGACCAGCTTCCCGATCTAAGGGGTGTGTGTGTGTGTAGGGTTTGATTATGTTGTTTCTTTGAGAACTTTTGAGAACTAATTTAAATCTAGCTCATGACTTGACTATAAGCTGCTGAAATCTAATGAAAACAACATATGCAATCTACGCTAACCCGGGGTATGTCTTTTCCATCACGCGATCTAAAAATATTTCATATAATAACTGGTAATGAAGATTATTCAGCTACTATAAGAATATAAACCATTTAAGATAAACCATCCTGCATAAGTAGTTAAACAGGAGAGTTGTGGGCTGCATATCGCATGATAAATCATTCATATGTCAAGCATGAACAAATGATTCCATTGTACAAAAGTGCCAAATGGTAACCACACATTTATACATTAACATATAAATAACATCAGTTGTATATCACTCTAAGCAAATAAGTAGAAATTCATCAAGAGATAAAAGTACCATTTATGACTGATTTTTTACTCACAAACTTCAAGCAATAATGATTTACTTCTACTTACTTCTAACACCTACTAAGAGTACAGAAATGCAACATCAGTAGCAGACATTAAAATGCAAATATCAATAAATCCGATCCTTCCATTCATCAAAACCCCCTCTGAGGTGCAGAAGTGCATGTTCTGAGGACAAGTTTTTTTGACAAATTTATGGACCCTTCTCCAATGCAATGAGAAGGGTTCAAATACTATGTCCTAATCCTAATAATAGTGTTATTACAAAATTAAGGATTCGGTTTTCAAACGACCGTCCTTTTTCTAATATAACTAAAACAAAAAGAAATAGCATTCTAAAATAAAACTACTTGTGGACTTGGTCTTTGAAGTTGCATGTTTCTAACATAGGCCTGAGAAGGGTCGGCTGGCTAATTTCCGTTCTGAGCTGGGCCGCGAAAACGGCATGTATAAGAGCTGGCGCTACCTTCTCGGCTGCGTTCATGATACACTTTACCGTCATCCATTGGCTATGTGGTTTAACCAGGTACATCCAGTAACTTTCCCAATTCAGTCCAGCCAGTGCTTGGATAGCTTTCCCTTTTGTCTGTGCCTTTTGCCTCCATTCTGTCTCCAGTTGCAACTTGTTTGGTAGGTAGCCCGGGATGGTTTCTGAAATCAAATTGGCCCTGTGTAAATTTTCATTTACACAGTCGATAAGAATACTTGCCTGTGTCGTTGCTTGCTCTGCCTGTGTCGCTGCTTGCTCTGCCTGCGTGATCTGCTCGTCCCATTTATTAAAAAGCATTTCTTTATGATTTTCATTAATTCTAGGTGCTCCTGCTCTTTTTCCCTTCTCATCGTCTTGCCAAGTCAGATACTCTGTCACTCTCTTGTCGTTCTGATCATATTCGCTTCGCAACTCCACCACCTGATTGGTGATTTTGTCGCTTAGCTCACAGAAGTGCCTCCACTGTGATATTTTACGCCCCAATTCTTCTTGTTGCTGCAGTAGTTGATCATTCAAGCCGATGGACTCTGAAATAAACTCTACAAGCTTAGGTTCATCTCTGTGCATTTCTTGCTCCGCCTGCAGTTGTTTTTCTTTTTCCTCAAGACTCTTTTGGTAGCCTATTTGCATCTGTTGGAAGTCTTCTTGGAGCTTTTCGAGCTGTCTGGAGGCTTCATTGTTTGCGTTGGCTTGCTGTAACTGTTGTTGTAGCAGCTGTATGTGATTTTCTCGTTCCTTTAAGAGTTGCTGAACTTCATAGGCCTTGTTAATAGTTGCAGAAGAATACGCTCCTGCAATTTGAGACAGCTTCGTAAGATTTTCTATAGGATTATTACTTGGGTCTTTCCACAAGACGTCTAAATGTTCAGCGTCTTGAGACAGTGCATTTTCGAGCTTTCTTTTCTTTCTTTGTCTTCTCACGACTGCCTTGTTCTGGGGACTGTAGAACACATCTAGCGGGGGAATTTCTTCTACGTTAAGTAGAAGTTCTGAGGATGGAGTGATGGAGAGATCTTCTGCTTCTGTGGTAACGCTGACTACGGTCGGAGAAACCTCTTGCACCTCCTGTGTGTCGTTTGCGGGCGTCTTTGGGACTTGCCCTTCGAGGTTGATTAATTCATTGAAGGACTCCCACTCTTTATCTAGCTCTACTGTGACAAGAGGAGCTTCGATAACCGGAGGGGGAATATCTCTTGGTGGCGAGGTGATAACTTGTTGCTGAAACATTACACTGGACCGAGTTGTATCTTTGACTGCTTCTTCGTTAATTCTTTTGCCATGCACAGACTCTTCAGGATGTTCGGAACCTTCTCGCGCGGCATTGGACTTGGATTTGGAAGTGCTGGAGTTCTCGCTGAGGCTGATGATCGGAGTTGGCTCTCTAGTAGGTATTCGTAGCCTTTCTAGTGGAATGCTGGCCAGCCTTCTATCTCTATATGTTGTGAATTTCTGGAGTTCACCTGGAGATAACCTTGACTGAGCTTCTCGCAAAATCTCTTTGAGTGAGTTCTTACCTTGAAAGAGATCGTCAAACAAATCTTTGTGTCCGACGAACACTCTTATCTTGACGTTCGTAGTAAACTCTTGAGCAACTTTATTTGGGTTGAATGGCCTCATTGGGAACTTATATAATTGAAGGCACGTCACGTTTTCCACCTCATCAAAAGCGTGTCCTGCATCGGATAAAGAGAAGGCCCCACAATTGACGGGAAATTGAGGCCAAATGGCCTTTTTCTTATCTTTTAATTCTTTGGTTAAGCCGCCTTCAGAACATGTTTGATAAGCGATTTCCCGAGCCAAAAGCTTGTCTGGGACATACAAGGGTAGGACATGTGGAGGAACAGTGCTTCCATAAACTCGAATGTAAGTAAACCATTCTTCCCCAAACCATCTTGCGATGGAGATGATGTCGGTCACGGCTTCGGGAGAGCACCTTGGGGGGTCTTTACCATATATCATTCTATACATGGGCAATATAAGCCCATGGAAAATCTGATAAAAATGAGGGGCAAACTGGGAATCCCACAAGACTTTGTGATAGACGTGAATAGGCAACGGGTCTTGGGTAGTCCATTTCCATCCCATGATGGGGAAATTAGATACAAGGCAAACAGAATCCATAACATAGGCAGCCAAATAGAAAGGAGGATAGACCCTTTAAGAAAAGGATCTTTTGGACCTGTAACTAACCACGGCCGTATATAGAGTATCGGAAAGAATTTTATCCCAATCTACTAAATCGGCATTTGTGGCAGCGTCGATTAATGGCAGCCACTCAGATGAAAACTTGTTGATATCGGGCATACCAAACAATCTACACAGCATGGCTGCAGCAAAACAATATGGAGAAGTAAGGGAACCAGTGCTGTACATACCTTTCTTATCCTTTTTTAACGGCTCGTCTCTTCTAGACCATTCTTTATAGGTGTCCGATAGATCTGGGTTCTCCATTGCGAACTTCCTAAGAAATTCTGCATTATAGGTCACTTGCGGTTCGGGCAAATGGTACATTAGTTTCAGATCTTGGGCGGCGAAAGATCCCACGATCCCATGTCCCTGAATCTTGAATTGTCTGTTACTTAATTATGCATCATCCAGAATCCACTTGACCATATCTGTGTATGGTAGAATCTTAGGCCTTGCCGCTATTCTGTGAAGGAATGAAAATGCTAGGTCTTCTAGGGTTGCTTCAGAGGAGCGTGGTGTGCCTGCAACAGCAGTCACTTTCATTATTCTCGGTTTCTCCTCTTCTAATAGCCTGTACATGCCTCCCCATGTGGAGATTCCTGCATCTCGGTTGCAGGTTGTATCTGTGTATAGGGGCAGCGTCTCCTTGGTCTTCTCTCTTGCTTCGGAGCTCTGAGCCTTGTTCTTCTTTCCCATTTTTACTTTGTGTTTCTTTCTGAGTCGTCTTTGCACTTTGTTCCTGCAGATTACAAGTGAAATGGAATGTCCGATCAGAAAGGTGATGGGAGAGTTTTAAATGCAAGAGATAAATCAATTACGCCACCATACGTGAAGCAAATATCCAACAAGGCACGCGTCTTTAATCCTCTTAATGACTGACAACCAATTTACTTACTAATATTAAAAGCGCATGATTTCAGGTCAGGTAATGGTAAGTGGCTTTTCCTTTGAAAGGCACACCCGGAGGATTCATACTAAGGTGATTTTAGGATTTTCTGACGTACCCTCGCATGTCGCACGATCGCAATATCGCAGATCGCAAAACCTAGTGCTTGCCAAATCTCGTCTGGCTTCTTTATGCGATATGCGATCTAGCGATCGCAATATCGCAGGTCGGCGAAGTTCTTGGCTTTTCGTTATGGACATCAGTATGGTGCGATGCGATGTAGTTATTAATCACGAGGGTGGCACGTATTTTGATTTTTTGAAGAGTAACGGAGATGTTTCCCATCTTTTTGTATATGCGACTTTAAAAGACCTATCGTCTTCCATAGAAAAATATCTAAGATGCCTTTTCTAAACTATGATTTGTAACTAAAAGAAAGTCTAGATTTTCTTAAAAGTTTTATCTAAGGGTCCCCTTTCATTCGGTATCATGATCTAATACTAAATGAAAAAAGGGGGGGGGTTGTTGCTGGCCACAACAGGTTGCTATAAACCTTGGGAAAGACTTTGATTAAAATTTTATGCATGTGATAGTATGTTAAGAGCTCTTGTTGAAGTAAATATAGAATGTTTAATTTGGTGTGAATTGAGATGTTAGGGCTCATGCATGAATTAATTTACTAACAAATGATATGTGTGTAGATAGATGATATGCACAAAAGTGCACTAAGAAGGATTTTGTAGTTGTAACAAGAAGGAAGTCTGGATTGAAAACTTGATAAATTAACACACACACACACACACATAGCTTATTTGTATGTTTAATAAAAGGTATTAGGTTATTCATGTGATGATATTTCTAATTAACTTGGAAGCCTACCTTGCAGAAATTTGTTGGAGGGTAGATGTAGATCTAAAGGATCAGTCAAGGGGGATTGAATGGATTAACATGAACTATGATTATTCGCATGTAGAATGATAATTCGCATGTAGAATGATAATTTAGGGTGAACAACCATTTTGTGTAACTGAGTCCTGTGGAACCCACAGAAGAGAAGAAGAGACAGAGAAGCATGAGGAATTTTTGAATCCATTAAAGGGTTCAAGGGAGAAAGCTCAGGAGATAGTGCGCATTGAAAAAAACCAAGGAACCATAACTTTTAAAAGAAAACTGCGAGCCATAGCTAATACTGAAAACATCGTAAAACTAATTAAAAAGACATAGCAGAGGAGTATGGTAACAACGCACAGAAGCCGTAGGATGTAAAAGATCAATGGTCAGGATTAAATCGCGTCAGCGGAGACCATCGAAACGATATCAGAATCGACTTTGGACATTGGCGATGAGCAATTGCCGATGAAGCGACAACCATCAGATCAAGCGCCAGATCGACGATTGTAATTCAATCGCAAATCGACGATCATAAATTCGGCTTATTGGAGCGTGGAGGAGTAGCGCTTAACGAATGTGCAGACCCGATATATTTATATACGCGGGTGTATAACCTTTGAGATCTGGCTTTATGGTAAAGGGGAGTTTTCCGTGTTTCCTTTGGTTTCCGGTGTTTTTATGTAATATGGTCGCCTATCGGATGCGATAGAGGCTCGAGAGATGACTGTGGGGTTGTGAGGTTCCGATTGCGATAATGGTTGCCTCGAGATCTGTGCAGAGGCGTACCAAGGTGGAAATATATGTATTCTACATGTAAATCCTTTGTAAACAGTTTATAAAGGGAAATCGCGTTGAATGGAAGGTTTTATGCGTAATATATATGTAACCAATGTAAGAGGGAAGGTTATATGTATATGAGTGGAATGAAGGGTTAATAAAGGTTTATGGGAATGAATGAGTCCCGATAGAAAGGTTAATAAGCCTCGGGTAGAAGGATTTAAAAGAAAGGCCTTAATAAGGTCTTATTTATAAGTTAAGGGGTGATTCAACTCCCGATAGGAGTTATTGGCGAGGTGATTGGGTTCTAATGTAAAGGAACTGTTATATAGGGCCTTATCCATTTGCAGGTTGAAGATTTGACTCCTTTGAGACTCAAATACCTGGGACATTTGTATTTATGCATTTTTATGCATACTTTGGGCATGTGCAGAGTAACCCTGCATCAGTTAAAGTTGCAACTGAAGGAAATGTTGGACAAGGGGTACATTAGGCCAAGTGTATCACCATGGGGCGCACTGGTATTTTTTGTGAAGAATAAATATGGTACTCTCATATTATGCATTGATTACAAGCAGTTGAACAAAGTGACTATCAAGAACAGGTACCCTTTGTCGAGGATTAATGACTTGTTCGATCAGCTGAAGGGAGTAGTAGTGTTCTCGAAGATCGACTTGAGATCTAGATACCATCAGATACGCATCAAAGAGGAGGACATTTACAAGACCGCGTTCAGGACCAGGTATGGGCATTATGAGTTTGTTGTTGTTCCATTTGGCTTAACTAATGCTCCAGCTACATTTATGTGTTTGATGAATAGTGTGTTGCATCCATATTTGGATAAGTTTGTTATTGTGTTCATTGATGATATACTGGTATATTCTAAAAAAGAGGAAGAACATGCCAAACATTTGGCAATAGTGTTGAGGTTGTTGAGAGAGCATCAATTGTATGCTAAGATCAGCAAGTGTAGTTTCTTTCAAACTGAGGTACATTACTTGGGGAATGTTGTCTCCAAGGAAGGCATTGTAGTAGATCCAGAGAAGATAAGGGCCATCATGGAGTGGGTAGCTCCTAAGAATGTGGATGAGGTGAGATCCTTCATGGGTTTGGCAAGCTACTACAAGAGGTTCATCAAGAAATTCTCACAGATTTCTTATCCTATCACATCATTGCAAAGGAAAGGTAAGAATTTTGAATGAAAAGAGCAGTGTGAGGCTGGCTTTGAGTAGCTTAAACAGTTGTTGACACATGCACTAGTGCTACAAATCGCAGATCTGGAAAAAGAGTTTGTAGTATGCACAGATGCTTACAAGAGAGGACTTGGTGGAGTCCTTATGCAGGATGGACAGGTGGTATGCTATGAGTCGCGGAAGTTGAATGAGCACGAGCAGAACTATCCCACGCATGATCTTGAGTTGGAAGCGATTATACATGCATTGAAGATGTGGAGACACTATCTTCTGGGAAGGAGGTTCACATTGATGAGTGATCATAGTGGTTTTCAATATCTATTTGACCAACTGAATCTGAATGGTAGGTAGGCTCGGTGGTTGGCTACGATTAGTGAGTTTGATTTTGAGATCTGATATATCAAAGGTAAAGAGAACAAAGTGGACAATGCTCTTAGCAGGCGGATACAAGTAAATCACTTAGCAACTATGAGCTCCTATGGGACATATTTACAGGATAAGATCTTGCAGGCAGGTCAACAGGATGTCAGATATATGGATATTGTGTACAAGTGATGGTACAGGTATAGGTGATGGTATAGGTATAGGTACAGGTACAAGTACATGTGCAGGTGTAGGTGCACAGGTTATGGATTATTGTCTTACAACATATGGATTTGTTAGGTTCTGAGACAGGATATATGTACCATATATCAGTGAGCTCAAGAAGGTGACCTTGAGGGAGTTTCATGCGAAACCTTATTCAGGTCACCCAAGTTATCAGAGGACATTAACTACAGTGAAGAGAATTTACTATTGGTCGAATCTGAAGAGGGATGTAGCAAAGTTCGTGGCTAGATGTTTTGATTGTCAGTGAGTGAAGGCAAAATGTAAGCATACAGGTGGATTGCTACAACCAATTGTGATTCTAGAGTGGAAATGGGAATTTATTTCCATGGACTTCATCACAGGGTTGTCAAAGATGTGAGAGAACATGATTCCATTATGTTTGTTGTGGTCAGGTTGACGAAGGTTGCACATTTCATTCCAGTGAAGTCTACATTCTCAGCTAGCGATGTAGCACAGGTATTCATCCGAGATGTGGTTAGATTTCATGGTGTTTTGAAGAAGATTATGTCAGACAAGGATGTGAAGTTCACTTCCAAGTTTTGGAAGGAGTTGTTTGCAGGTCTGGGCACATAGTTGGCCTTCAGTATGACTTATCATCCGCAAACAGATGGACAAACAGAGAGGGTCAATAGAATATTGGAGAACATGTTGAGGATGTATGTGATGCACCAACAACGAAAGTGGGAAGAGTATATTCCACTGGTGGAGTTCGTGTACAACAACGGTAATTAGGAATCATTGAGCATGAGTCCTTTTGAGGCATTGAATGGGCGGAGTTGCAACACTCCCATCAGTTGGAGTTATCCGGTTAACAAGGTGTTGATTGGACCAAACATGTTGGCAGGCATGGAACAAGAAATTCAGGTTATAAAGAAGAATCTAAAGGCAACCTAAGATAGGAATAAGAGCTATGTAGATAGGAACAGGTTGTTCAAGGTGTTCCAAGTTGCGGAACAGGTGTACTTTCCCATCAAAACAAAGAAGAGATCCTTATAGTTTGGATTGTGTGCCAAGATGGTACCATGGTTTTGTGGAACTTTCAACATTATTGAGAGATTGGGCCAGTAGCCTATCGACTTGCACTACCTCCGACAGTGAAAGTCCATGATGTTTTCCATGTATCTTTTCTTAAGAAGTATGTTAAGGATGTTGATAATGTGATTGACTAGTCTGTATTGTAGGTGGAACTAGATGGAGAATTCCAACTGGAGCCTCAGTATATATTGTAGAAAAAGTTGCTCATGCTCCAGAACCGAGAAATCAAGCAATTTAAGGTGCAATGGAAGCACTTTGGGCCCAATGAAGCTACATGGGAGATGGTGGATCAGATGCGGGCTATGTATCCTTCCTTGTTTGCCAGTTGAGGCAAAGCAGTTTTGGCTTGGTGTTTTGGTGTGATTTTTGTATATATTGTGGTATATGCTTTGGTATATGTTTTGATGATGTTGGTTTATGTACATATGTATATGGATGTAAATACCGCCACGAGCTATGTTATAAAGCTCCACTATGTGGTATGTTGTTATGATGTCATGTTATTATGTTGTTATGTTGGTTTTCTTTCAACAAGGTGATCATTGTAAATATTGCATCGAGCTAAGTTATAAAGCTCCATCAACAGTATATATTTTGCTTACAACAATTTTGTGGTTATAGGTGTTGTTGAACACCGAGGATGGTGTTCCCCCAAGGGGGAGGGTTTTGTAACAACCTTGGTGAAAATTCCATGTAATAAAAGTAAATAAAGGAAAAATAATAACCACAAATGATGGGACACTTATTCCAAGCTGAATGTTGGGCAAAATCATAGTGATGGGGATCACTTGTGATTGTTTATGGCTAAGGAAATTGGCAAAGGCAATGATTAAGGCTTTGGAAAGGAAAAATGACATTTTTGGCACATTTATTTATGAAAATAATGGAAATTAGGAGAATAGGGAGGTGAAATGTCATTATTCTCTCGCTCTCATACTCTTGGAGACTTAGAGTTTTCTTGGAACACTCTTGGTGGATGTGGCATACTTGGATTTTTGGAGCAAGAAGGAAAAGGAAGAGCAGGAAAGCACAAGAAGGCATCAGGATCAACAACTATATCAAATTTTCTTGCAGGTACCGAGTTGCATGTATGTTTCCTTCACTGGTTTTGGCATGCATGGAACATGCATGTGGTTTCTTGGTTGTGACCTGTCATTGGCATGGAGGATTGTCTGGATTGACAACATATTGTTTAGCCTTGCCAATTTACTGAATAACCATGGTGATTGTGGGCTTACTTTCATTGTTTGTTTTGGTTGGTTCTCATGTTTCCATAGCTTGGATTGAGTTATTAGTTCTTGGAAGACCTAGTTGGAAAAACGCTCTAGAATCCTTGTAACAGCTTGGGTTGAGTTACTAATCTTGGAAGCCTTGGTTAGACAAATGCTCTAGAAGCCCTTGGGGGGTTGAGTTACTAGTCTTGGAAGCCTTGGTTGGAACAAATGCTCTAGAAGCCCTGTAAGGCTTGGATGGAGACCAATCTGATGATGATTTTGTGGTGTTTGATCGTGAGGTGGAATCATTATTTGATGGGTTGAGGTGGATGGCCTTTGGAAGCCCTGGATGAGTTTTGATTGATGTGTTCTATGAGACCCCTCATTCATGCTTGGAATATGGCACAAGGGTGAATGGATGAAGAGAGATTTGGCTCAGCCATTCTATGGTCGTGTGGAACATAAAAGTCCCATCCTGGGTTTGGATTTTGCACCATTAATGAAAGGGTATTTCTTCTTATATTTATATGAGCATTTTGATGGATTATATGTGGTCTATATGATTGTACTTTCATGAGTATTTATGTTGCTATATGTTGGTTATGTATGTGTTTTATGACAACAGCCATGTGTGCCTCTCATCATGTTTTTACTTGTAACTGAATGATGAATGTATCTATGACCTAATGGATGGAATAACAGTTGATGTGTTGAGGCATCAATGTTTATTAGTGATTCTTAGCTAAGTATGAGACCCTTATGCTCAGAACTATTAATTACACATGTAGATTACACATTTGCAATATGTTTGATGAAATGCCTGTCATGGCTAGTAGGGGTCCAGTCAAGGTCTTGAACAAGTGATTTCTTTAGAACTATCATTTCCATGTTATTTTGTTGATTTGAAGAGATGGTTCAATTCTGGGTAGTGACCTGGGCTCTGGGCTTGAAAACATGGCTCAAATCCTAGAGTCGATAGCATAACACTGGTAGTTTTGGTCTCTGGTCGCTGGAAGGCAAGCCTGCGAGAGGGACTTTGGGTTTCTAGTCGCTCTAATGCCTATAGCATGAGAGCGACTGAGGCTTAAGTTGTCCAAAAGTTCAGTGGGACCCCAAGGCAAGCTATCTAAAGAATTGGATTAGTTCCTGACGGTCCTGTAGCTAATGATTAATGTATGGATGGTGTGTTTCCGTCAGTTCCAATTCCTTAACGTGACTTAGGAGGTCGCATCATATGATAGTGGCCTCTCGTCGTGTGTTTACCTTGGTTGGCCAATTGCTTGGGTAGATGTGGGAGGAGGGTGTTACAATTAATAATAATAATAATTTCAAATAAAGTTATAATTTAGTTATTTTTTATTATTTTTGTAATTTTAACGTGAGAGGTATGATTAAGCAAGTGTTTTGATTGATGCTTATTATGGATTGAAGTCTTATCAACCATTTAATTTATATGGTTACACTATTAATAAAACTAACATAGCCATATAAATTAAATGGCTAGTAAATGTCGATAGACGTCAATCCATAATAAGCATCAAAACACTTATTTCATATCCATCTCAAATCAAATTGTCTTCAGCGCAACTTTTTGGAAGTTTTCCGGTGAGTTTTCCCAGTCTATTTTCTCTAAAATCTAGCAATAATTTATTGAAATCGCAAGCTTGATGGGTAACCCCTGCACAATTGAAGTTCCCTAGGGGTTTTTCAGGGAGCTAAATCCATATATACAGTAAAAAAACTAGTTTAAATAACATAAATCAAGATTTCACCTCAAATTTTTTCACTAGATTCCGGCACTGGAAAGTCCAAAAAGTCACACTAAAGACAACTCCATCTCAAATTACTCAAATCAAAACAATCATAAAAATTAACTAACTTATAAACTAAATTATTATTATTATTATTATTAATGATAAATAAAATTAATATACAACTTAAATATATATAGATTTTAAAAAAACAAAATTCTTAACCATGGACATTGACTCCATTTTATCATGAAGATTCTTAATATATAAATAGGTTTTGATACGATACCATGGCTTATGGATGCCAAATGCTCAAATCATTTCATGTGACACTTGTCTATATGCTATTTTTTTAATTAATCAATTTAATTAAAAGGGTAAAAAGAGCATGACTACATTGAAGATAAATCTCAACTCTACGCTTGCAAATAGATCTCAGTTTCATAATCTTCGTTACAATACTCACCTTCCTAGCCTTTTACAATGTCAAAATTATAGTGAGTTCGGGAGGCTTCTCTCCAAGCTTTTTGAGCATAGGAATAAAATATTAAATCAAAATAAATAATTTGTTTCTTTAGGTCTGATAGACCTATGTTTGGTCTCAGCGGACGTTAATTCTGCTCGGGTTCATAGCTCTCCCTCTTAAACGATTCATGAATCCAAGTGGTATAAGTTCAGGAGAGTAATCAAGGGAAGGGTAAGAGATCGATCCATCCGGTGCGCTTCTAATAGAAGGGTCTAAAATAGAAGTCCTTCCTCCTCCCCTCCTTAGGGTGTATGGGTAATACTAAAGTAAAGGGTAAGGCAGGGAAAAGGTGTCATAGCATGCTGCCATGCCTAGCCTCGTCTTCCTATTAGTTCCTGGCTTCATCCAATGGGAAGGCATCACTCCATGGACTAGGTTGAAGGTAGTAATAAAGGGTAAGGGTGAGGTTGTTGTGTCATGCCATCCAATCCCGCCCGGTTCTCTAGCAGTACCTCCTAAGCATTCATTCATCAAGTGGTTGGCAGCACTCCAAATTGGGTGAAGGGAGTCAAAAAGGTAAGGGTGAGGACCCTCGGTGATTGATTGGCAAAAGGCTTATAGTGGAATTGGTGGACTTGGCTAAAGGTTTAAGGCTGCTTATGGCTTTTGTGGTTATTGGTGGTTCGCTCATCATCAAATATTACCTAACACTTGATCTACCAACTGCCAATCTATTTTCATTATAAAAGAAATTTGCACAAAAATTTCTAGTTAAATAACATCTTATAATTTTGAAAAATACTATAAATAAATTTGATATTTTACACGTATATTTTTTTAAACAATAAATTGTATTTTATCAATAAGAATGAATTACAAACTATAATATATTTTAATTTTACTTAGTAATTTATTTAACTCATTTTACATTTTTTAATATCAAACAATATAAATTATATTTTTATTGAGAAAAATACATGGCCTCACCCTTTTGAACCATGCTCCAATGCAAAAGATAATTCGTGCCATTTTCATAACAATAGGATACACTTAGGTAATCAACTCGAATAAAATCATTTTTAAATTGTTATTTGAAGTTATTAAGCACAATCTCCCTATGTTACTATTTTAAGAGTGGAGTAAATTAACATTTTTTCAAAACGTTGTTCGGAACCATGAATGTTTTTAGCATTCAAAATTTAAAGTAGTGAACCCCAAGTATCTCTTTTTTTGTTTTTCCTTTTGTAAAATGTGTTCCATTTCTAATGCTATTATGGGTTTTTATTTAATGAATTTATGACCTATTATATGGGGTTTTTATTTAATGAATCTATGATATATCATGTACGTTTGCGGTATATTAAATAATATTTTTAATTTGATTATATATTGGAAATATTTTTAAAAATCACAATCCAATACACCTTCTTAATTAAAAAACTCTTACTTTCACTAGATATTGCAGGTATCCACTTTTTCATTAATATTTTTTATACTTTTTCATTAACTTTGAGCTCCATTTTTTATGCTTACCAATATAAAAATAATTTACCCCCTATTATATGCTCAATATATTGTCATTTTTTCCTCAATATATATCCTCCAATATGAATGCACATGGTATGGTATTGCTCCCTAGTGAAGCCCTCATGCCATGCACCCTACACAACATATTGGAAATTAAAGTATCATGTATTCATCTTTATCTCAAATCTAAGATGAAAAAACACATATATAGACAAAGGCATGACGCAAGTATATCCACCAGATAACAACCATGTTGAAATCTGACCCTATGGCAAAATTGAAATGAAAAGAATCCCCAAAATTAATATAATGGATAACAAACACATGATCCATTGTAGGGATAAACATACATGTGCCGACAATAGTGATGGCTTGGCACCATTTCTCGTCCTAAGCATATCCAGTGGTGAAAACCCTTGGGGCACTGATCTAGGTGGTTCTTGGCTTTGTCAAAATGTAACCATCTAAGTCTAACTCCAACTAGCTCGTTAGAAACTTGCAGGACTCAAGCATTTTCTCCTGATCCTCCACCTGAGATTGCTTGACTCGTTCAACTACTCTGGCCATTTTCTGCTCAACAGACTCTTTTTGCCTTTTCTATTGTTTAACACAATTTTTCCTGGAGTTGTCTTTAGTGCGACTTTTTGGACTTTCTGGTGTCGGAATCTGGCGGAAAATTTTGAGGTGAAATCTTGAATTGTGTTGTTTAAGTTGGGTTTTTTACTATATATATGGATTCAACACCCTAAAAAACCCCTAGGGCACTTTGTGCAAGGGTTAGCCATCAAACTTTTGATTTCAATAATTTTTTGCTGGATTTTAGAGAAATTAGACCAGAAAAAACTCACCGGAAAAGCTTCTAAAAAGTCGCACTAAATACAACTCCATTTTTCCTTGTCTGCTCCTAGGCTTGTTTTAGGGTTTGATTCCCCTTAGCCTCCCAAGCCTCCTGGGCTCGCTAGACTGCTATATATATATATATATATATATATATAATTGAATTTTATGCCTTTAAATAGGCCATACCATGGGAAAAACCATGAGTTGTCAAAACCAAGAGTCCAAAAACCTCTAGTAATTTGATTGAGTTAAAATGTTTAGATCACATAACATAACGATAATATAACAAGACATTACAACATCTATTCTATATGGAAAGTGACGCAATAAAATTATTCTAGAATATTATAAAGAGGTTAAATCCCTACCATCCACCTAATAATTATTGATAATTAAATTAATTTCCAAAATATGGACATAAATAATGCATCCATATAAATTAAATGAGCGGTAAATGTCTATAGGCATCAATCCATAATAAGCATCAAAACACTTCCTATATAATACATTTCACCTTGCTAAAAAAGTCATCAAAAGTAACTAAATTATAATTTTATTTAAATTATTATTACTACTTATAAAACTAATAAATATATAAGTGAAGCATATATACATTTAGAAAAACATGGAACAAAATTATCAACCATGGATATTTAGCCCCATTTTACCATGGAGATTCTTAATATGTAATTAGGCTTTGTTACGGTACCATGGGCTAGTACCATGACTTATCAATACCACATGCCCAAAAAACCACAACTCATTTATTATAGCACTTATATGACATTTTTTAATAATTAATTTAATCAAAAGGGTAAAAATGGCATAACTACTTTGGAGATAAAGTCAACATTTGATTTGTGCATAGTAGTATGTGTTAGCCCTTGAAATTTCACCTTAGGCTGAGAAAGGTAAACCTCAAGGCAACATTAAACCATTTAGCCTCGTAGCTAGCCCTACGGGGCAGGAGAAGGCTCTCTCCGGTCTATCTCGGTAAAATCTTCAATAGATGAGATGACCAATAGGGTAACACTGATTTTAGGCTAGTAAACTGATCAAAAGGGTTGATTTGGGGTTTTTTGGGTTTTTGGTGGCAAATTGAGGAGAGGGCAATTTTGGGTGCGGGGATTGGACACAGTTTCTGCAGGGGGTTCCTTGGGGCGAGGTAGGAGACAGTGTTGATGCCTTTAACTGAGGTGGATGGTTAGGAATGAAGGGTGAGGAGCTAAAGAGAGCAAACAATAACTTTGAATTCTCTTTAGACAGTAGAAAACATTGAAATTAAACAAACTTAAAAGCAGAGCATGGCAGGCATGAATTCTTACTTTAACACTTCATTTGTTTAATGTGCAGAAGTAAAAGAAAGGAAATGAATTACATAACAAGCTTACAAGTACATTGAGAAACACACCATCAACACATGAGTCCACAAGAATCCCAAAGAGGACTGCAAAACCCTGGTCTTCCTTAGCCAAAAATTGCAAAGATACAGTGAATAATACAATGATAGCTTCTCCCTCAAGAGTCCAACCTTCCAACCCCTGAAAATGACTAAGAAAATACATAATATAGGCAAGCTAACACCTTTCCTTGCCTCTAGGGGTTGAGCTCATCCTTCTAGGAGCTGTTTCAACCAATTCTAAACTGAGCACTAAAATCTAGGCAGTCAAAACAACTTGCCTCTATAAACTAGGAAACCAATTCATTCATTTAATTTTCACCCTTTTCATGAATGAATCTTCTAGAAGAGGTAAATAAGAGTAAAAGTGTCATAAAAGTACAATAATTACATCAAAGAGCCTAATAATCCACCCCAAAAAGTCAAACAGGGTCAAACTGCGTTTTTTTGAGCTGTACAGTGCAATTTGGAGAAGTTTGCCTCACGGGTCGCGCGCCTCTGCCTGACGGGTCACGCGCCTTTGGGACCACTTTTGGGGCACTTCCCGGTGTCAGAATCAGGTGCAGGATAGCTCGTTGGAAAGGTCTTTGAGTCTACTTTCCAACCCAACTAGAATTTTTCAATTTGGAGTTCATTTTCTCTGTCAAAAATCAAATATCCCAAGACTTCTTTCTGCAACTCAAAAATGTGGCAGAAAGTCATTTTTTTGCTAGTTTTTTTACTTTTTGGAGGCCCAAAACTTCACCAAATCTCAAGTCCATCCATGAGCATGTGTAACTTTGCATGAAAAATCTGGAAATGCTGAGTTTTTTCCAAATGGAGTTGCCATGATGAAGGGTCGCGCGGGGGGTGAGACCCGTTAATGGGAAAAACCTGCAAATTGCATAAAAAAATTCACAAATGACAAAATTTTCTCCAAATTTCTTGAAATTTGGGCTGAGAGTCCCCAATCAAGTACCATGCTCAGTCAAAGAGGCTTTGGCCAAAATTTGGAGTGGATCGGGCGTTTTCCGTCGTTTTAGTGCCTTGGCCAACCGTCCTTGGAGCACCTTCGTTCTCGCCGGTATTTTTGACATTTCTTTAAAACCATGACACCTGTGCAAAAAGTGAAGGAGGTTTTTCTTCCTTGGCATGTTTTGGACAAAAACCTCTCTTAATTTTCCAAAATTCATATTTTATTTCTCTGGAACATCATTTGAGTGCGACTTGTCCCGATGTGTGAAACAAGGAATTTTGTCGAAATGGAGCGAAATGAAGGGAATAGGGGGCTTCTAAATTCTTGGGGAAATTTTTGGGAGTGGGGAGGGATGTTAGGAAGCAGGGGAAAGTGGAATCTTAGAGATTGAGCGAGGGGAAGGGGTCCAAAAAGGCAAAACACAGGCCCAACCTAGAAAATTGCCAAGTTGTAGCTAGAAACTAGGGTTTGTGCAAAAATGAGGAATTTGGCGGATCTAAGGGATGGGAAGTGTTTGATAAGGTACTTTAAGGATAGGGGAAGGTGTATGAACATCAGGATACAAGTTTTTCCGATGACTTGACCGTCCAAGAGGAATTGGCTTTCAAAACCCTAGGAGAGGGAAATGACCTTGCCAAGGCACAACTGAAGCATGAACAAGGTGTACAATGACTCAATGGAACCTAATATGATGATAGCAACCCTCTGAATGATCATAGGCTCAGCTGAATGATGACATGGACTGACATTTGGACAACTTTGAAAAGTGTGAAAGCAAACCCTAGACCTAATGCCTAGTGACCAAATTTTGCTTGAAAACTCTTTGAAATGACAAAATTTGACCTTGACACTTCAAAATCACTTTGTAAGAGCATATTTGATCACTGGAGGAAGGCTGGAAAGACTGACACTAACATTGGCTCCAATGGGGATGGTAGCTCCTTGGAGGTGCCAAGAACCGCAGACCTCTGGGAGAGCAGACCAGTGCTTTCAACCATTGGGCGATGGAGTCATTATTTCGGCAAACGACACAAGACTTTGACTCATTTATTGAATGATAACTTGACTGAAAACTGACTGAAACTTAACTAAAGCTTGACTCAAACCGACTCGATGGCAAACTGAAATAACTTGAAAAACTCACTCAACAGACCAAACACAAATGACTCATGACTGACTTAACTAAAACAAGAACTTACAAAGCTTATTGAAGGGCAGCAGTGCATCAAGATTTGAAATCATGATGACAACCACCTGTGTTTCTTACAAAACAATATACCATCAAACTATTTCAAAATGCCAATGCAACCAATCAAGAAGATGGCTTCTTGACTGATTCTTCCTATCAGAACTTCTGGTCAACAGTACAAACCTATCACTGGGCATCCAAAAACATAGCTGACCATGATCTCCTTCATCACTGAACACTGCAATAAACACTATCACTGCTGGCTGCAACAAACTTGCTAGAGGATCGTGAAAAACATGAAGATTAATCCATATCATCCACTTAATAATTATTGATAATTAAATTAAAATTCTAAAAACTCTATTCCAAAATAGACACGCTTATCTACTTAATTGATAGTATTCATACTATTCTTAATATTAATAATAGTACAAGAAATATTCTTAATATTATTAATAATAACACTATTAATAGTACTAATAATAAAATTAATAGTATTATAACTATAATAATAATATTAAAATATTAATAATAATGTTAAAAGTATTAATAATAAAATTGATAGTATTAGAACTATTGTTAATGATAGTAGTACTACTAATAATAAAATATAATATAGCGATAACAATAATAGAATAATATAATAAAATAGATAAAGTAGTTACCACATGGGGTGAAAAACATCATTGAAGTGTGGGAAGGGATGACTCGACTGCCATCATCCCCCTCGAGTGGGAGGCATCATGGTCCCAACCACCACATGACCCACACTCATTACCTTGATGATCCACGATAGGCTCAACATCATTACCTATTAAAGAACTTCGGGTGGCATTCGAGAGAACTATCTCGACGATAGCATGGTGAGTTATAATCTGGGCTAGCGAAAGAATACCATTCTCGTCCTTGTCGAGTTGTGCTCATACCTTTCACTCTAGTAATTTCCTCCACACAGACCTAGTTTATGCTCCTGCATTGTTGTTTCCTTTTTATTGAGGGGACATGATCAGGTCCTCCTGACTTGACCTTCCCATCGAGGTTGGTATTTGGCTCTTTCCTAATAAGAAAAATGGAATTTTAGAGATTCTAAGTAGGGTGGTTGTTGGGTTGCGTTTAGGTACTCTAGAGAGGAGGTATGTTGCTCTAGGCATGGAGCACCCTTGTAATTGTTAGGCTACCTAGAAAGGCTACCAAGTCCTTACACCCCATCTATCATGGTGGCCACACTCAGGGATGCATTGGAACTCAGGTATTTCAATGACCTAATTCTATTTGCATTAAATTTTACATATATTATGGTTGTTAGATTTAGATGTCAGTGGAAATGTCCTCATTTTTGGAACATATCCTAGTTTGGTATGGGGGCAGGCTCGCTCTTGGCTTTATGTCACCTCTGGATAGTTTTCCACCTTCCTTATTTGTTTATTGGTATTTTCTCTATTTTGAATTCTAAGCCTTTGAAGGTTAGATTTTTCCTAACTTGAGTTGCTCTTCCTCTATTTTCACTACCTTGGGAAGATTCTTTCTCTCTTCTCTATTTTCTTACTATTATCTCCCTTGTTTTAACTCTCATAGACCCCTCACTTCATTGTCTCTTGTTCACCGCACCTTTAGGGAATCTTCCTGTTTATCCACCCTCTCATGGTCACCTTCACTCCTCCTTGCCCCCTCTACCATTCCATGAAAAAGAGCTTGGAGTTGTCATGGTTCCTCCAACAAAGTGGAAGGGAACACAAGAGCTCATATTCATGCTCATAATGTTGCCTATCACTATCAAATCCATATTCATAAGAATATTCAACAAGAAATTGATCATGCATCAACAAAGGTTCTTGCAAATGAGTATAAACTTACTGATACAGAGGTATTGGCATCAGTGCCTAAATGGGTCCTTGATCTGGCTCACACCCGAGCACACAAAAGCTAGTACCTATCCACAATTGGTATTTATAGGAACATCAAGGTACTTCTCATCAAAGTTATTATCGTGTGTAATGAGACTAAAATAGAAATCCTATTGCATTTGGATGAGCTCCAAATTAAGCACATAGATATGGGCCTCAAACATAGGGATATAGCTCTCAGGCTAGCTTAGATCAAAACCATTATGAATCATGGAAAAGGTCCAGCTTTGCCATGAACCCCAACTAAGCCCATTGACATCTCCACCTCTTCCTGAATAGCTCTCGTGGCCTACAGTCTTGCTGGTTTAATTTCCAATCTAGGCAATTATATGTTATCAGTTTAAAGTTTTGGGAAGCCATAGTTTTTTTTTTATGATCGGAATTTTAATGTATATGCTATCAATAATATAGATATTAGTATACTTATCAACATTGGTTCAATTAGTGCTCATTTTTTGTTAAGATTTGTACAAAAAATCTCTTTTTTTGGGCCAATGGTCTGGTTTCCCTAATGGTAAGCCAATGCGGTAAATGATTGGTTATTGATGTAATATTTTTCATTGAGTCATAGAAGCTGCTTAATTTTAAAATAAAAGGATAAAGTAGTAATAGTAGTAAATAATACTAAATTGATAGACTAGAATAATAGAATAATAGTACCAATGGTATATAATATAAAAGTATACAAGCAAGAAATAATCAAGTAGACAAAGAAAGGAGAAAGACACCAAACCAAACTATTTGGCAAACATGAATCAACATAGGAAAGGGAAACAAGATAAAACAAATCGTTGATAAGAGAAGAAAAAAAACTAAGAGTTAAAACAAGCACAGAGAAAAAAAGAAACAATAAGAAAAATCAAGGCCATAAAGAAGAGAGAAAGAAAAGGGAGACAAATAACAAGAAGAAAATAAAACCCTAAAGGAAATAAAAACAAGAGGACAAGCACCAAAAACGAAAAGAAAAAAAATGAGAAAGGCAAAGGAAGAACCAAAAAAGGAGCCAAGCAAAGAAGGAGAAGATTAGGGAACTGATCATTCATATGCTAAGGAGAAATCGAGCAACTATGGTGCTTTCATCTTTGGCTTTGAAATTCATTACACTCTCAAACTAAATGGCTTGGTTTGTGATATGGCATGGTGCATTATCTATATGAATGTATTGAATCAATTGCAAGTAATGAACCTCCAGGAAACCCTACTTATAGTGTAAGGAGCCACCCTAGTCCTCTCACAATTTCTTAGGATGTGCTAACCCATGGACCACTTTCCCAACTTGCATTTAAGTCTATAAGTTTTACACATATTAAAAAGTAACATTCTTAATTTTTTTTTTTCCCTTCCAATTCTTTCAAATTAGAAATAAAAGCTCCATCCTAACAAGTTGCCATGATGAAAGGAATTCTATTACACATTAGAGCTTATCATCAAGGAGAGTATACTTCTAGGTTATGGATGCAAGGAGGAGGTAACCATAGAAGTTTGAGGTCCAAATCCACACTAACTTAGTACAGTGACAAAACTAGAACAAATGCTTGAATGTTTCATATTTATGGTAGACAAAGCATTTAGGTTAGGAAACTCAAATATAATTAAGACATTTTCCAAGAGGAAGGCTACGTAGAAGCAAGGACAAAGAAAACACAATTTTTTTGTGTTTAATTAAATCTTTCCACATTCTATATAACTAAAAAAGCTAGGAAGACTACTTAGAGGCCACCCTTTAGAGTTTGTTTAACATGACATCATTGATAACCCCAGGGTTGAGTCACCATTACCCATAACAAGGCTGGAGTTTGTTTAACATGACATCATTGATAACTCCAGGGTTGAGTCACCATTACCCATAACAAGGATTGTATTTCTTAAACCTTTTGATTGATTCCACCCTCGATCTTTCCACCAAGTAGTTGGATTGGGCATGCCTAACTTAGAAACAAGTCATCTAAGACTAATGCTTGAATTTTCTCAATGTGTATTCCTAAAAGAGATCACCTCTTTCACAATGTTCTTTTTCAAATAGAGCCTTCATTGAGACCAAGCTATTTCTTCCAAGGACTTATCTTCATATTGGATTAGAGGAGACTACTAGATGCAATGATCACCAAAATGAGTCATTTTTCTTGGAAAGGTGATGTTTTATAGCCTCTAAGGCCTTCTAAATACTTTGAGCTACAAAGGTACCTTGGATTTGGACTTTTGTCAGAGTTCACAACAACAAGGTATAATAGTTGGCATTCCTTCATCTCTTTTTACCTAACAGGGTTCCTTGCAAGATGCAATTGCATTGGAGAACTTTCTAGTACTCTTAACCCTCATACCTCCACAATGTGAACCTCTTACTTTACACACAAACCTTGAGCTTCTTTGAAAGAACACATCATCCATAAACTACCCCACTCCTTAGGGTTGCAATAGAACCTCTAGTTGACTTGATTAAATCCTAGTTTTCCTTGTAGGTTGGTTGAGAGAAAGTCTTGAAGACAATTCTCTAGCCATTAATATGCCATAATATATGGAATTCAACATGAAGACTATTACATGAATGAGTAGTAGCTAACACCTTTGAGAAAATATGGAATCTAGAGAATCCACTTATAAATTTTATTAGCTAATTGTTGCAATACCACCTCCTAAAGGGATTTCAACAAATTTTAGAAGAAAAAGGTGATCATTAGGAACTTAAAGACCTAACCATGTTGAATCCATGACAACAATAGATTGGATAGCCAACCAAGAATGCCTTCCTACTCCAACCTATAGCATTGTGTTTTGGTCATTTGCAACTTGGAGCTTGAGGCTTCAATCAAGATGTGAACAAATTCCATGGTGTTGTCCACCATTGTTTTTCCTCTGAGATGCCAAGAAAAGAAAAGTTAACAACATGTCCATTTTAACCATTTGACTAGTGTTAGGGCCAAGGAGGGGAATAATTTCAATGAGACCATGAGAAGTTTGATGATGAGGAAAGTAGCATGGAGCCTCTACATCTAGCACAGAGAAGGTTGGGGCTAGAGTGTAGCCTTTTCCATCCATCCTAAATAAGCCAACTTCCTCAAAATTAATTACTTGATTAGCATATAAACTCAATGATTCATAATATCAAGTCTTTGTAGCTCAAAGAACAAATTGGGCAAAGCCAAGTCTCTATAGCATGGCCAAGATAAAAGGTCATTCAATGTAGTCATCTACTTTTTCAAAGTCTAACTTGATGAATAACATTTTCATCCCATGCATATAGCCCATTCCATGTTCTTTTAAATTACATTATTAAGAATACACTTTTTTTTCAATAAACCTTGTTTTCTTTTGTATGATGATATCAAGTGACATATATTGAATTCACACAACAACATCTTTAACCAAAATCTTATAAAAGAGAATAAAAAAAATAACAAAAACAATTAACCTCACATTAGTAATTTTGTATAATTTTTTTTCAAATAAAATATATAAATCTTATATATTCATTAAAAGAAAAACTTAATCATATCAAAATTAATAAAATCTTAAAAACATATGTATCATCTATGTAATATCTTTAATCACATATTCTATCATATATCTTCACTATCTTTAAATCACCTTCTACCCATTAAAAAAAGACATTACCAGGTTATTCAAATTTTTTACATGGTCTTTTACAACTTTAACCTAAAAAACATTACCAGCTTATTCAAATTTCTTACATGTTTTTTTACAACTTTAACCTTAAATAAAAATATAACCAAAACGATGTAATTATGGCTAAGCCATTCTCAAATCCTTCATTAAATGAGAATATAACAAAAACGATGTAACTATGGCTAACGCATTCTCCCTCGTCGTTTAATTTAGAACGGCTTTCTTTATCACTCATCTGGGAAAGCGCCCTGTTGGGGGACCTATAGCCTAGTTGAACATGCATAACGATGTAAAATAATTAATATTAAAATTTTGAATCGTCATGCTCTGTAAAATATTGAAGCGACCTGCAAGTATTTCAAATCTGTAAAATGTTTAGCTGAATCTTCCATTTAAAAACGTAATCCATGGATTTTGAAATGTTTGGGAACCGCCTCCACGTGATAGCCATCGACCATAAAAGAGGGATGATTTAAAACAGATGGGTTTATTCAGAATTTGTATAGGGTACATTTTTCGAAAAACCTTGAGATGCAAGGCAATGGCAATGGAGGCAGTGGATATGAAGATGGATTAAAATTTAAATTATAGATAAAAGCAGAAGTCTTGAGAAAGCACTAGAATTTGTAGGAGTTTGTCACCATTCCATTTCGAAATGGGGCATATATATAACATTTTCGGAAAATCAGCGGTATTTTCTGTATTCTGTATTGGGTTGGATGGGCTTCTTGTTATTTGTTTGATTCAATGCATTTGTTTGATTCAGGCATGACCATTTTAATAGTCCGTTATATATATATATATATATATATATAATATTTTTAATCAGTTATAGTTTTTTATATTTGATTGGTGGATTTTTTTTGTTTGGATTGGTTAGTGGATTTTTTATATTTGGAAAGCTAGATTAGATTACTTAGTGTTTGTTGAGTTTTTTTGGATTTTATTTTGTTTTTGGAAAGCTTTTTTTGTGGGTATTGTTTCATCGTCTCTAATTTTGTGGATTTCACTTGTGACATTTCTTACCACTTAACTAGTTGCATATTTAATCATTATTATTCAACCACTACTCAGTTTTACAACGAGGACTATGTGCAAAGAGGGATAGTAGGGGATTGAATTAATGTTGGACACTGTTTTGTGAGATCACAATTTTGTTTGGATTCTTGGTTGGAATTTGGCAAAAATTTATTAAGAAATTTGATTGTAGGAATGTTTAAATATTTTTTTGGAAATGGATTCAATGCCATAGAAAGAATTTGGGACATCCAAAATCCTGAAGCTTAACAAGTGTAAACTTGATTTTCAAAAATTTCCACTCAATTTTTCTCGAAATCCTGCAAGAATTTCTATTATTTTCCTAGCGAAATTGAATTTCTATTATTCTTGGCAAAATTGTGATTTGTTTAAGCTAGGCCATAATAGAATGTGCTAAAAATATTGAAGAAGCAAAAAATTCCACAATTAAAATAAAGTGTAATAAAACAAATAAAATAATAAAACATAACAGGGATTAAAAAGATAGAATAATAGTAATAATAAATAAATCTTTTTAATTAAATTTATTTGGTTGTAATTTTATTTTTATTAATAAAATTTCACATAAAAGAAATTTATATTATATATATTAGATTAAGATAATTTTAAATAATAAATTTTCATATTCATAAACTTTATATTTAAAATAAATTAATAAATCTATAATTATAAATAAGAATATTTTCACATATATAAAAATAAAAATGTAAAAATATAAAATACAATAAAAATGTAAAAATAGAAAATATAAACCGTAGGTAATTATGATTTAATAATAATTTATATTTATAATTATTATATTTCATAATATTATATTTAATATAAATATAAAAATATTATTTATAATAATTTATTTTCCATAAATTATATAAAAATTGTTAATATTACATAAATTAAATTAAAAATATATATATATATTTTAATATTACACATATCACCATGCGCACACACTCAGCAGTATACTGGATGAAATAAATTTACTGAAGGAACAGTTTAATAACATCTCTTGCAATCATATCTACAGGGAACACAACAACAGTGCCGACCAACTATCCAAGGAGGCTACGGTACTTCCCAGAGGCGAGTGGATGATACAGGAGCAGCGAGGCACAAATGCATATCAGTACTATCACCGCCCATACATAGATGCACAGTATCATAGGGCAGCCAGTCCATGAACAAACATGAACTGATATTTTTGAACTATTTTGTATATAGCTGATAAATATTATAACTGACAGCCCTGTGTGGCAATATGTATATATGACGATGGAAAACATCTTGCGAGATGAATTTTGTTTTTTTGATAGACAGTAATGGAATCTACAGATACCCACATGTGTGGTGGAAGAACATACAGCATATGCAAATGCATCTACAACATGTAATTTTTCCAATCAATGAAAAATTACGATTTTTCCAGTGGAAAAAAATTACACATATTACCATATAAATTAAATTGAAAAAAAAATTATAAATTATTTCAAAAAAAATACAAAATCTATACATATATCTAACAATATCTATTATCAATATTTTAATAAAATTACAAATGAGAATATTTCTCATGTGAAATTAAAAATTACAATTTTTTCTAAATTTTATAAAAGAATTACATTTTAAAAATTTAGATCTCTAAACCCTTAATAAATTTAAAAATAAAATAAATTTTACTCATTTTTATCCTTAACCCTTAATAAATTTAAAAATAAAATAAATTTTACTCATTTTTAACCTTAAATAAAAATATAAGCAAAACAATATAACCATGGCTAACCAATTCAATTCTTCATCAGTCTACTTCAAAATATAACCAAACAGATATCACCATGCTCCTTTATTCTCGTCAAAACCAGCCACGCGGCCTTCTTGATCACGAAGGGTCGGAAAACGGGGTATTTAAAGAATTGAACACGTATTCTGTAATAAATAAATCAATAAAAAAACATATTCCAGTGAGTTCAGTACGAGTTTATTATTTACCACTAGCGTTAAATATTAAACTTTAAAGGGGACATCTCTGTAAAATAAATACTATAGATGAATTTCCAGTTAAGAACATAATCCATGGGTTACCAAAAGCAAGCGTGATTTATAACCGCTCGGATTAATTTAAATTTGTATGGGGTCATATTTTTCGAAAAAATTCCTTGAGATGCAAGGCCATGGCGGTGGATATGAAGATAAATTAAAATTTAAAATATAGACAAAAGCGGACGTGAGAAGGCACTGGAATTTGGAGAAACTCTGTGACCGTTTGAAATGAGGCGGATATATAACACTTTCAGAAAACCAACATCGTATTAGTTTAAGCTTATCTCTTATGTTTTTCGAATTGGCTTTTTTCTTGTTATTTTCTTTTGCTCCAAGGCATGGCCATGCTTGTTTATGGTTTCAGCAGTCCATTTTCTTTGGTGTTTGTTGATTTTTTTATTTTTATTTTCCTTGTGTTTGGATTGGTTGGTTGGTGGATTTTATTAAATTTTGCTTTGAAGCGGAGCAGAAGAGATGCAACGCATGATTTCGAGTTTCTATGAAGGAAAATCACCAGAGCAGGTATGTTTTTTTGGTTTAATTTGAGCCGATATGATATATTTATATAGATGTTCACCAATAAACATATACATCATGGTATGCCCTGTGTTACAGAATGGAGAATGCTATGGTAGATAATGGTTTTTTTTCGAGTTTTTGTTTTTCATTTCTATTTTAAGGTATTGCAGGGTTTAGGGTATTCAGATAAAGGTTATTGGGATTTCAATACGAGATAGTGATTTGAGGTTTTCACTAATAATTGACTCTTCCAATTTATTTGATAGGTCACTTGATATTTTTATTTTAGGGTTGAAATGAGATCTGATTTAACTAACTGTCTTCCAGGAAGAGCCGCCCTCGAAGACAGGAGGAGGCAAGAGTATTACATGTCTAAGTTTCGTTTCAGCAGGTACAGTTCACATAAAGCTCTTCAACTTTTACGCCCATATGTTTTTCGTACTTTCCGGATAGCCCGTAATATAATCTTAATCTTTGGGAAGCGATTTAGAGTTGATGGGTATTAGCGTTGCCATGTTCTCTGTTATGTTATACAATTTGTCACGCAGCCTCTCTCTCTGGACTTATACGGAAATTTATTTTGCTTCGACAGGCTGTTCCGGTTGCAGTTGGTTTGCAGTGTAAGGACGTGAAATGACGTGGAGTTTTTCCAGACCATTTCGTTACATTCGATCATTCCTTTTGGTACGAGAGTCGCCACGATCCAGGTACCGATATATTCTACCATGATTACTCTGTCAGGCGTGGTAGAATGAGCCGTATTAATGTTCATTTGTTTTTTTTGTTTGCAATTATGTTCTCCCATAAATAGTGCTGATGAGCTCTAATCATGGCATACCATTAATGTAGAATTTGCGTTTTTATTTGCATTTGGTTTTGGTCTGTAGCATGTCAGCGTATGAAGGCTCGGTTATCGATGTTATGCGAAGAGTGTATGTTTCATGTGCCTTGTGCGTTGGCTTTAGCGTTCTTCCCATTTCCATTTTTTTGGTTTTCTTTTTTTCTCGGGTCGCTGTTTTAAAAGTATATCTTGCTCAGTAGTTGATTAGGTTATTTTATAAAGATTAAAATCAATATCATATGATCGAGTTTCGAGTTTGGGTAAATTTTTAACATAATGAATGATTGTAATGATAAAAAAATAAGGAGTTGTCTATAATGCGACTTTTTGGAGATTCCGGTGACGGAATCCCGCGGAAGAAATTGACGTTAAATCTTGATTTGTTGCAGTTAAAATGGTTTTTTCACTGCATATTTGGATTCAGCACCCTCGAAAACCCCTGGGACGCTTTCATTGTGCAGAAACTAGCTATCAAACTTGCGATTCAAATAAATTCCTGCCGGATTTCGACAGAAAAACCCGCCGGAAAGACTTTCAAAAAGTCGCGTTATAGACTATTTCAAAAAATAATAGGATTAATATATTTTAATGTATGCATTTTTATTTATGATAGATTAATATATTTATTTTTTTTGAATTTGTAGAATATAATCTTAATCTTTGGTAAGCGACTTAGAGTTGATGGGTATTAGCTTTGCCATGTTCTCTGTTATGTTATACAATTTGTCACGCAGTCTCTCTTTCTCTGGACATATATATAATATGAATTTGTGAAATTTAAATATATATTAGTTTATTATTTGTTTTGATTTTAAAAATTTATAAATACAATTTGAACTTAATATATAGTCTTTTCTTATTCTTAACATAAAATTTAAATTAATAAAGAATATGATTTGCTTGTAATGCCTTCTGTTGTTCTCTCTGGTAGATAAAGGTTTAAAATCTTAGATGGCTATGTATGTAGTTCAAAGGGTGTTGTTGTTCTCTCTGGTAGATAATGGTTTAAAATCTTACATACTTATGTATGTAGTTTAAAGGATGTTGGATGGTTTATTTCAGGGACCAGGTTTTAGGTATTTAGATAAAAATCATTGGATTCTAATAGAGGAGAGTAATTTGACTTAATGTGAGTTCTATATGAACATTCTTCCATTTATTTTATGAGTTACGAGTTACTGGCTTATTTAGGTTAAGGATATTTTTATTTTAAGTTTGCAATGAGATATAATTGAACTGTGTTCCACGAAAGCGGCCCAGGAAGAGAAAATGAGGCAAGAAGATTACATTTCTGAACCATCTTCGATGCAGAATTGGCGGCTTTGTCGAGTCTCCTGTTAGCTACAGCCTCCACCAACCATATTAACCAGATTTAGCTAAGATGCATGTACCAATACATTCTACCATGTTTACTGAACAATACGGAATGGCCAGGTGTCTAGTTGTGAGCTGTAGTCATGTCGTACGTATGGATAATCATAATTGTGAGCCGTAGTGCCGAGCGATAATCCTGATTGTGAGTGGTATTTATGTGTTACTCATTAATGTTCATGTGTTTTTGTAAATACGGCTATTAGGGCTAAAGCGTAGCTGTGAGTTGTAGTCAACGCACACCACTATTGTAGCCTTTGCTTTTTTCCTTTGATTTGTTGTAGCGTGTCAGGGTATTACTTACATGTACCAGGTTACCGCTTTGCTTTCGCTGCATTTTTTTTTCATTCCTTTTTCGTTATAAGTTTTCCTGATTTAGTACAGTGATGTGTGGTTTGACGGTAAGTCACATGGGCGAAGCCCGGGCAGACCGAAGTTCAAATCTCATGGAGTATAATGACCTGCTGTGGTGGCAGCTAGAGGGGCGGATTCCCCTTTCCCGTGAGTCTCCTCTTGCTAAAATCATAGGAACTTAGTATACCCGACTTGCAGGTGGTTGGTTATGCTCTTGGTGTTATAGTGGTAGCTATGAGGTTTAATCCTGGGTCTCCCATAGATTAGGCCTGGCAGTTACCGATTCACCATGTGGTTAAAAAAAAAGTTTTCCTGATTTAATGGTGGTTAGATTATTTTATAAAAACAAAATTTAATACAGTAAGATTATTAGGTTATTTTATAAAAATAAAATTTAATATAGTAAGATTATATGTTTCAATAGAGTTTTGAGTTTGGTTATGTTCTTAATATAGTTAATGATTTTAGTAATTAGAAAAATAGAATTAAATTTTAAATGGAATATATGTATGTATATATATATATATATATTTTGATGATTTGTTTTATTTATGTTTAGAATTTAATTTGAACATAATTTAAAGCTTTTTTTCCTATGAATATGGATCTTTAAAGAAAATACTAAACTAAGGTGTTTACGAAAGAATTTTGTTTCCTTGTAGATATAGATTCTTAACCAAAACAATAAACCAAGGTTTAATAAGATCCCATGTCAACAAGACCAAGTGAGAATATAATTCGTAACCCTTTAGGTATGGTTTCGAAGGATCATTTTGGTCTCCTTTTTAACCCCTTAGCAAGCTTGAGATCAATTGGTCAAAACACGAAACCAAATCTGAGTTTCAAAAGATTAACCTTCTTGAATCTTGATAATAAAGTCACTAAATAATCACAATAAACTTTACAAATGACAAGGTAAACAATACATTAAAAATGTGACATAGATATCAAGTTATGGTTGAATTGGAGTCTAGTGCGGTTACCCTTGAATTCACCTTTTTCTTATTTATTTTTTTATCTTCAAAAGTTTGAGATGAACAATAGCTAATTACAAAATCAAATTTTAAGATGTCATATCCATTATTGTCATTTGAGCCATTTAGCTAGATGTGTTTTGGTACTATATATAATTGTCATTACTTCATAGTGAAAAAGATAAAATATTTGCTTGAAGAGGTTATCTTGGCTTTGGTCAATTACCTAAAATAGGTAATTATGGTATATATTTATGATAATAATAATTATAAGATTCTGACAAGTCCGAAACGGAACGAGCTGCGCACGCTGCCTAGGGTTTCTGCTGCGCAACAGTTCGGCCTTCTGCCCATCGCTCATCGACCATGGCCCCCCCGGAGGCTCCACCGGAGGGGGTCGATACCAAACAAGCGTTCTCCAATCTGGTAAACTCACTGCCGCCGCAGCGCCCTCGCCCTACTGTTTCAAAATTTGTCAAAAAATTAGACGGTCTTCAAGAAGTTCTTTTGCCTCCTACCCTACCTCGCTTGGCCGCTCTGTCGCTGGCAGAAAAAGGACTCATCAGTCAGTTTACGGGCCTCTGGCCCTCTCCGAAAACCGTCCAGAGATGGGTTGAGAGAAACTGGTCTGATAAAATACAAGGCAAGATATCCATCAGATTCTGTGGCAAAGGGTACTTCACATTTCATTTCGAATCCAAAGAAGACAAGGATTTAATTTTCAGAAACGGACCCTATTTCATGGATTCCAGGGGCCTGTACCTCAACAAATGGACCCCTGATTTTGATCCTGAACTTGATGTCCCCAGTGTTGTCCCGGTCTGGGTCCGGCTCCCTCATCTTCCCCTCCACTGCTGGGGAGATGATTCAGTCCGAGCCATTGGAAATGCAGTTGGTAAATACGTAGATCGAAGCGAGCCAAAAGACAACATGCAAGCTTGTGCTCGGATTTGTGTTGAAGTGGATCTCGGCAAAGGCCTCCCGGAAGCCATCAAGCTCAAAGTGGACGACTGGAGCCATATTCAGCAGCTAGACTATGAGCAGATCCCGTTCAAATGCAAGGTATGTCACGAATACGGCCACTTTGCAAATCGATGTACTAAGCTTATTAATGTAGAAAACGGTCCTCAAGAGGAACAATGGGAAATGGTTAAAAAAAAGAAATCGGCCTCCCAGGCTAAAGGCATCTCTGAAGCTGATCCATCTGCCTCCGTAGTAGGTCATCCTTCCCCATCTTCTCCTGCTCCCTCCAAATCTCCCCCCCGCTCCCCTCCTCCGCCTCCTTCATCTAATCCCTTCTCTATCCTTTCTCTCCCGGAAAGCCAACCCCTAGATCCCCCTTCTCTTGAAAACCTCCCCCAAACCTCTTCCAAATCCTCCTTGCCCCTGATCATCTCCTCTCAGCCCCCTTTAGATCCTCCCTTAAACAGAATCACCAGGAGCTCTTCCAAAGAACATGGAGGATCTAGCGAAACTTTCAAGAAGCCTGGACCGGGCAGGAAATCCGCCAAACAGCATCGGGATGAGAACGCGCAGAAAGATATTGCTATGGGAACTCAGACACCCATAGAATCCTTCATCCTGGGTCAGCATGACAAAGATACAGACAACAAGGAACAAGGGGGGCGAGCACCTTCCCGGACACCACATTTACAATGATAAAAATACTGTCTTGGAACAGTAGGGGATTTGGGCACCCCTCCAAAATAGTAGCCCTGAGAGATCTCATTCACCAAGAGAAACTCGGAATCATTTTGTTGCAAGAAACAAAGCAAGGTCAAAGGGAAATGAACACTAGCATAAAACAATAGAACCAGTATAAAGGAAGTATCAGTGAAGCAAGAGGAGCTTCAGGAGGTATAGCCACTATCTGGAACCAGAATATATGGAACTGTAATTCGACAACCATCAACCAACACTGGATCAAAACAGTGTTGGAAAATAATTGTTAAGTTATGGTATGTTCTATGCTTATAACAGTTTACTTCTTTTTCTTATTATATTCCACCGATTAGCAATCACATGTACATAAAGTAAAGTGCAGATAGAACATTAAACAATCGACAGAAAACAAGCCAAGACAAGAGACACAAGATGTGGCGGCTAGCCAGGGACAAACCCCACAATGTGTGGGGAAACCCTTTGATCAAATCTTCTTTTATCTTCAATAATTCAGCAGAGAGAAATAGTACAATAAATTTGATTCATATCAGCAGTAGCAAACCCTAGATCAGTAGCATCAGCATTAGTGGTTTCATTATCAAACTAGGGCAGACCATATCTCACAAACCGACAGTCGGATTGACTTCATTCCACCACCAAAAGTTTCGGCTTCCAGAGGAGGTTCAGATGAACCCACATCGCAGTTCAGATGAGGAGATCTTCTAGGCCACGCAAGTCAATCTTTACTTCTGCAGTTGCAGCTTCAGTTTCAGCAGTTTCCGGCTTCAAACTAGGGCAGTCGATATCTTGCAAACCGTTCGTCGGATTGACTTCATTCCACCACCAAAAGTTGCGGCTTTCAAAGGAGGTTCAGATGAACCTACAACGCAGTTCTAAAGAGGAGATCTTCTAGGCCGCACAAGTCAATATTTACTTCTGCAGTTGCAGCTTCAGTTTCAGCAGTTTCCGGCTTCAAGCTAGGGTAGTCGATATCTTGCAAACCGTTCGTCGGATTGACTTCATTTCACCACCAAAAGTTGCAGCTTTCAAAGGAGGTTCAGATGAACCTACAGCGTAGTTCCAAAGAGGAGATCTTCTAGGCCACGCAATTCAATCTTTACTTCTGCAGTTGCAGCTTCAAATTCAACAGCTTCCGGCTTCACATGTGTGAGATAGAGAGACCCATTTCAGCGTAGTAGAGAAGAGACTCATATCTGCGCAGTAGAGAGAGAGAGATGTGATGAGATGAGTGAGTCCAAATGAGGAAAAGTCCTCTTATATTTATACACAACGTTGGTGGGTGAATAGATGCGACTGTTGGGCTTCTGAGCCTACATGAGTTGTAGGTCGGCTTGATAATAATTCCATAATCAAAATAAATTCATATCTTCATGAATACTTATCGGAATTGGATGATCTTTATATCAATCCTACACCTCTTGACGAGAGGAATCTAATAAAAATATTATTAGCCATGAATAAGAACCCACATGAAGTTTTGCCCTGGTTGCCAATTTTAACAATAATGAGGACAGGCAAACTGTATTCATTTACAATATTTACGTGCCCAATCACTACAGGGATAAGGATTGCTGTTGGCGCGATTTTGGGAGGCGATTTTAACCTTATCCTCCATGCCAACGAAAAGAGGGGCAGCAGTTTTACTTCTGATCCCTATAGAACATATCTGGAAAACATCATGCAAGAATCCGAACTTGTGGACATTGCACCCAAAAACCGGCGTTACACATGGAGCAACCGCAGAATTGGCGCAGGTAATATTATGGAGAGATTAGATAGAATCTTAATCAACGTTTCGCTTCTCTCTACGTTCTCTGTTGGATACGCCAGCGTCTTAACTTGTCCTGTCTCAGATCATTTCCCTGTCACGCTAACGCTGGATAAGCACAACAATCTCGGGCCTATCCCCTTCCGATATAGCTCCCTATGGAATGACAACCCAGCAGTGGCTGAAATCGTCCTCACTACTTGGAGACAGCATGTCGAAGGGTCCCCTGGATTCATATGGGAGACCAAACTAAAAAAAACCAAACAGGCAATTAAACATTGGGCCAAATCGAGCTACAAAGAGCCTGAAGAGGTAAAAAAGGAGATTAAAAATAACCTCAACAGCACGCAAAGAGCGATTGAGGAATTTGGTCTCTCCCAAGAAAGTAAACAACAGGAAAGTGATCTCTATTCACAACTGTGCCAAGTTAAGAGAGCAGAGGAGCTAAAATGGAGGCTAAAATCGAGGCAATTGTGGCTGTAGGGAGGAGACAGGAACTCAACCTTTTTTCATAAACAAACAACAGCCAGAAAGGTAAGGAACAACGTAAGCTCCATAACAGATGCTGAAGGTAACAGGCAGGTAAGCCAAGACGCCATCCGGAGGGCAGCAACTGAACACTTTAGAGACCTTCTAACTGAAACTAAAGAACAGGAGGATTATACTGAGCTATTGCAACATCTGCCTGCAGGGATAAGTAAGCAAATAAATGACAGTTTAATCAGAGAGATTGATGAGGAAGAAGTTGCCAGAACGGTATGGGCCTTTCAGCCTGACAAAGCCCCAGGCCCTGATGGCTTTCCCATATGTTTCTATCAAACATTCTGGGGAATCTTAAAAAAAGACCTGATAAAAATGTTAAAATGGATCCAGCGAAAGTGTAAAATAGGGGGGTACACCAACGCCACTCATCTGGCCCTCATACCCAAAGAAAACCGACCTTCTTCATTTGCCAGATTCCGTCCTATTTCCCTATGTAATTCCTCCTACAAAATCCTGTCCAAAATCATTGCCTCTCGCCTCAAACCCTTCCTTCCTTCCCTCATTTCTGAAAATCAAGGGGGGTTCTTAGCAAACCGCCATATTACTGACTCCATCCTTCTAGTACAAGAAGCTATTCACTCGAGCCAATCCAGGAAGGAGAAAGGATTTGTTCTCAAACTTGATTTGGCCAACGCTTTTGACAGAGTGAGGCACTCCTTTCTCTTTGTTGTCCTGAAGAAGATGGGTTTTGATGCAAGCTTCCTTAACCTCATCAAAGCCTGCATCTCCGGGCCATGGATCACCCCTCTTGTTAATGGCAGACCAGGTGAAGCTTTCCAATCCTCCCGTGGCCTAAGACAAGCGCTGGATTTCCATCGAAGGGTTGGTCTCATAACAGGAATAAAATTTGGGAATGGTGTCAAGAATATAAATCATTCTCAATTTGCAGACGATACCTTGCTAATTGGGGGGGCCTCTATCACAATAGCCAGGCGTTTCAAAGTTCTCCTGGACAAATTCATGGATTACTCTGGCGGTCTGGTCAATCAGCAAAAAAGTTGTATCTACGGCTGGAATACAACTTTGCAGGCCCTTCATAATATTGCTGCAACATTTGGGGTTTCTTACCACTATGATTGGACTCACTTTTCATATTTGGGCATTCCTGTAAGCGCAGGACCTTTGAGGGCTGAAGTCTGGGACACCATAATCGATAAGATGAAAAGGAAAGTACAGCAATGGGGCTCAATATGGCTCAACCCAGTTGGTCGCCTCACCCTTCTGAAATCTGGTATATCCTCTTTGCCATTATATCAATTTACTCTCCTTCAAGCCCCTGCCACCTTCCATCACAAAATGGAAGGCATCCTTCGCCATTTCTTGTGGCAAGGAGGGAAGCAAGACAAAAAGAAGTTTAATTTGATCAGCTGGAAGCAAGTAATTCAGCCCCAAGACCATGGTGGCCTTGGCATCAGATCCCCCAGATATCTTAACTTAGCTTTTGGAGGAAAAATGGTTTGGAGATTCATAACTGGTCCTTCTGCATGGTGGAAAAGGGTACTGGAAATTAAATATCTGAATTTTCCAAGGCATCAGCTCCTCGATCAAGACATCCCCATCAGAGACTCCACCAAAATCTGGCGCTTATGCAAAAAAGTAATTCCTATAATTGCCCAAAACACTTCCAAAATTCCTAAGGGAGGAGCAAGCATTAATATTGGAACAGACAAAATCATGGGACAACATCCTATTAATATGCAAGCTGGGGTCAATCCCATCCTCTCTTTTTTTGAAAGAATTGGCATCCACCATTTGGATCAGATTTCTCAGTGGGATCCTTCATCCCTTCTATGGTCTGGATGGTCCTTCCCTGCTATACCCAATGATCTCAAAGATAGTTTGTCAGCTCTCCAATCTCACTTGCATAATATAGCCCCTATCAAAAAGAATACCTCAGATGGATTCAGTTGGGACCCTTCTGGATCTGTGTATACCATTAAGGCTGCCCATCAATTCCTCTGCAACAACAATCATCCTATGCCAATCTGGAATCATTGGAAGGCAGTTTGGAAGTCTGAGGCCCTTCCAAAAATCAAATTTTTTATATGGACTCTTCTCAAAGGGAAAACTCTTACTGCCGAAAACTTGCAAAAGCGTGGAATTATCGGCCCCTCTCGCTGTCCCAACTGCTTGGCAGCTGAGGAATCCATCCACCACCTATTTATTGATTGCCCCTTCGCCACTGAATGTTGGGGAAACCTGTCCCAGAACAACCAAATTCCGTGGACCAGCCAAGATAACATAGGAGAAATTCTGCATAAGTGGAAAAAGAACTACCCCTGGCAGCGAAGGAAGAATAGCATTGCGAAGAGGGTATGGGATATTCTACCTTACATCATGCTATGGAATATTTGGTTGGCCCGCAATCGAAAAGTTTTTAAGGATAAGGGTTCAAACACCAGAAGTCTATGTAGCAAAGTAAAGGGTCTCGCCCTTGAAACCATATCAGCTAAAAACCAGAAGGCTGTAGACATCACCGATCTCAGTGTGGAAGAACGAAGCTTTATTGGTCACTTGTTGAACAAAAACAACAACAGGTAGCACTGCTCACAACAGGCAAAATGCTGTCCCTCATAATTGGAAAATCAGACTCAAAGAAAATGAGTTTGCTGCTTGGATTCAAAATTGCAACAGGTACTGTCTCTTTTTTGATGGAGCTTCAAAGTCGAACCCTGGGGTTGCAGGGGCTGGAGGAGTGATACTTAATGCTAATGGAGACATTGTTTTATCATATGAATGGGGCCTTGGTCAAACCTCCAACAATAGGGCAGAAGCACTGGCTCTATACCAGGGACTTATTCAGCTTGGGAAGCTTGGAACAGATGCAACCTTCATCTTCGGAGATTCGACAGTTGTTATTAGCTCAATGGTTCAGAGGAAAGACTCCACAAATGTGTTTCTCCAGCAGATATTAAGCCGCTGCCACATTCTAGTTCAACACATGGAAGATCTGCGCTTTTATCATATCTTACGCAGCTTAAACAGAAACGCTGACAAACAGGCCAACAAGGCATGCGCCAGACCTCAAGGTTGTCTAGTCTGTAACGAAGCCGAGACCTATTACCATTTGCCATGACTGTGGAAAGGATTCCCCTCATTCAGAGATGCAACAAGCTCATAAGTCCTAATATGATAGAAGATCCGATGAATCATAATTCTTTCACCATGACCAAGAATGAAAGAGGGACAGGGCGCACTCAGGTAATTCATTTGCACAAGTTATTTGTCAATCGATTGTCCCTTTTCTTGCATCAGGCTCTCCCTCACCCGCTCCCCTGCTTCAGCTCCCTCTCTCCCTTAATTCTGCCTCTTCCCCTTTCGATCCATCTGAACACCCTGTTCCTGCGGGCCTGTCTAGCTCTTAGAACCCGTGATTCCCCCTCCCCTGGATCTTCTAGACGCCCCCTGTTCATCGATCCTCCCTACAGGCAGCATATTCCACTTGCATCGCTCAATAATCAGAGCCTCATGACAGCGCTCCCGCCCTCCCTTTATCAGGATCTGTTATCAACTGTTTCATTAATGCGGCCTAGACAGGCGCTACAAGCAAAGATATCGCTCAAAGATCAGAGCCCCATGACAGCGTTCCCGCCCTTCTTTTATCAGGATCTGTTTTCAGCTATTCCTTTAATGCGGTCCAGACAGGTGCTACAAGCAAAGATATCATACTTCTCTTCATCCTTTGGCGCGGAACAACAAGGTGCTTCAAACTGGCACATCAGGCTCCTTTTCATTCTCATAGTCAGGCTTATCACCCTTTTCATTATTGATAGATAATGTTCTGCAAATGCCGTCTTTTAGTGCTCCAATTTGTCAGGATATATTCCAGTTTAAATTTCATTTCAAAGCCCAAGTGGCGGGAACCTGGAGGACCCTATTGTTGTAAATCCTTCTTTCCTAGCTTCACTCGGCGAATAATTATGTACTACAGAGGAGCAATTTCCATCTTCCTCTTTTTTCGAAAAGCAATATAGCAACCGATGATGTTAAAAAAAGAAAATAATAATAATAATAATTATAACTATAAATGGATTTAATATATTAATATTGTATACAATTTTCCATGGGGAATATAAATTCAATGTACCAATATGTATGTGATTTTTCATGGAGAATATAGATTCCATGTGCCAATATCATATGTGATTTTCCATGAGAATATATATTTTTTTTAATTACAATTATTTTCATACTTATATCCATTTAATTTTATTTATTCACTATAGATCTTTTAAGGTTTTATATTTAGAGTATTTTGTGAATTTGTTGGTTTCAAATATATATTAGTTAATAACTCTTTAATTTAATAACTCTTTGTACTTGAACTGTAGAAAGCAATTCAAATATATCTCATAACCTTTCTCATGGATATCAATGTTTAACCAAAATACTAGGGTCTAGTAAGGTATCCTTTTTCCTTGTCAATATAGGTCCTTAACCAAGATACCAACCTAAGGTGTCTCATTGGCTACTCGTGTTGATAACATTGATGAGAAATGAAAGTCATAACTTTTTTCTCATGGTTGTGAAGGATAATTCTAGTGCCTTGATTTTTTTTCCTTAGGCAAGGTTAGGATTAAAATTTCAAATGGCACAATAGATAATACATTGAAGTGTGACATAACTATCATGTTATGGTTAGCTTGGAGTTTTATTGAGTTTAGGATTATGAATTTAGATTGATCAAGACTGATACCTGTTAGCTCTGCTATATGCTGCTGATTTTCTAGGAGAAGGAATAAGTTTGGTCCTTGGTTGCTGGCTCAGAGATGGTTTATAATGGTTATCATTGTCTCTCCCTATTTTCCCCGCTACCTCCATTTCCTCCTTTCCTTTCATTCTCCTTATTCTCTTTAAACCCCTTTATCTTGGTTTTTGTCTCAAAACCCCTTTAAACCCTTTTTTACCTACTCCCGGGCATATTTTGTTTTAACACTATAAAAGCCTGTCTAAACCCATGTTCCTCTAACCTCCCGGGCACTTTTTGTTTATAATCCTATTAAACCCTCATAACCCGTTTAAACCTCGTTTAAACGCATTTTTCGTTTAATCCCCGGGCACTAACCTTTTAAGCCATTATAACCGCGCATATAATAAAAATCATAACGCGCTGTCACCGTACCTGTCACATCAACTCCGAAACATGTGCGTTAGTCCTAGGCCATCCGATCCGCGACCTCATGATCCAACGACGTATGCAGCTCGCCGCTCCCATAACCTACGCGACTGTTAGCCCGCGGGGAAGGCGGTTTCCCGCCTGACCTGCCTGCCACGCAGCGCTATTTCACTGGATTGCGCCACCATGTACCAAAACCCTCTACTCCCGAAGAGCAGTGCGGGGAAACCGCTTACTGCCCTTCTGGTACAGCTCCCCGCGCATTAACTGTTGATCACCTCTGCCGCCCGTCAGCCGTCCGATTGTCCATCCCGCGGTCGGACGGCCCACGATCCTCCTTTTCGCGCTCCTGCCCGATAGCCTCCATAGTCTCATCTCCACCGTCTGATTATACGATCCGACGACTGAGGTTGTCCCGGTGTTGTCTATGCCTCCCGCCATCAAATCTAGGCTGTCCATCTGAGCCATCCAACGGCCAACGTTCTTTCTCGGCTCTTCGTCCATTTTCAATGCATTTTTTAGAGTTTTTGGCTTGTCCCATGCACGCGAAGAAGGAAGAGATGATCCAGAAATCTGCACATGAATTCCTCAACTACCACATTTAAAGAACAACACGGTCAAGGATGAGAAGGACGATCCTCGAGCAGCTCAATGACTGCAGCAGTTATGGAAATGTATTCAAATCATACTTCACCTGTTCAGGAAGGACAACAAAGTACCAGTAAATGTCATTTTGTCCATTAAAACAATCAAACTGTATCAGAAGCCCATATTTAATTGTAAATGCGGTTGGTGGTCAGTTATGACCCCTCCACGCATAGGTTAACAGAAATTTTTTGTGAACAAACTCTATATATACCCAAAATAAAGATGGAATCAGGTTGATGAGTGTTATTTTGGTGTAAACTTCAACTTCTGGAGATTGTAACTACTGTGAGACCTGCAGCTTCTGGTCTTCATTTTCAGCTAATGCAAGCTTCTTTTGTTGTCAATTGCTCACTTTCCACTTCTTCTTCTTTGTTCCAGGCTGTGCCTGTATGCATTTTTCATTTTCTCTTGATGTTTAGCAGTAGAATCTAGTTAGTATTATCAAATATGTATGCAGGTTTCTGTTGTTTTAATGCCAGAGAGCTATCATCCTGTCTGTGCATTAGAGAATAGATTTACAGACCTTTTAACTGTTTGCAGCTGGCCATCACAGGGTCCTGTGCATCTGCTGGTGTGATCAGTATTCTCCATCATCACATTTTCCTTAAAGCTGTGAGTAATTGGTGGTCTAAAGCCTTGTAGTCTGGGGGTGTTCACCCATGTCTAAGGTTAAGCATAGTAGAAGTAGTTATCTGGCTTGAATATACAACATTTCTTTCATCCATCCACCATTTTCCAACATTTTTGTTGAGTTTGTAATGTTCCCGAGCATCTCTGATATACAACCTAGGAGAGTTTCTTGGGGTGATAACATTAATTGGCGCCATTGCTGGGGAAAGGAGGATTGAAGCTCAGCTTCCCTCGGAGAACGACACAGCTTCAAGATTTGATGATAGACAAGGTTTGAACACAGTTTCTGGTTGTAATCATCTATCTAGCGACTCCATTGGAGGAAGACCATCCTTTGGTGACTCCACATTGAAGTTCTGGCTCAGTTTGTGAGACATACTCAAAGAAATCCTCAGAAATCACCAGCTGAACCAGTGCCTGAACCTGAGAGGACTGTTAAATCGAAGAAAGCTTCACAGAAAGGGGCATCAGGATCAGGTAAGCCTAAGAAGTCTCATGCATCTCTGAAAGATAAAGTTGTTGCTGAAGATTTACAGTTTGAAGATTTAGAAATCAGCACTGTTAATAAAGAAATTCCTTCAGAGATTAGTTCAGCCCCTTGTTCAGTTAGTTCCCCTTTGAATCTCAGTCCAAAGAAAGCTTCTCATTCAGTCCAAAACATCCCTTTATCTCTGCCATTACATTACTTCCTACCATTCAATTTGCTAGTATTCTTCCACCTATCCCAATTATGGCAGGCCAGCAAGCACCCACGAGGATAGAAAGAATTGTTGCTGCCAGATATGGACCTTTAGTCTTGCCTGTTCCTTTAAATCCTATGCCTGTGGGAGAATATCAGAAATATATGCCTAAATTCACTGGCACAGAGGGAGTAACAGCAGAAGAACACCTTGAAGCTTTTTACAGTTATGTTGATAATTTAGATATAAGTGAAAATGATGTGTGGATGAGAGTTTTTGTCCAGAGCCTTGATGGAGAGGCTAGGAAGTGGTTTAGAGAATTACCCCAGAGATCAATAACAGATATTGAAGCATTAGATGATGCGTTTTTGAAGCAATGGGGAGATAAAAAAGACTTGTTGTATTATCATACTGAGTTTGGTAATCTGAAGAGGGAAAATGGTGAATCTTTGCCTGATTTTAATAAAAGATTCAATCGAATGTATAGTAAGATACCAGCTGAGGTAAAGCCCACTCCCACCTCTGCCAAACTCACTTATGCCAATGCTTTTGACTCTGATTTCTGCCTGTTATTGAGAGAAAGGAGATGTGCCACTCTAGCAGACATGCAAGATGCAGCCCTAGAGGTGGAATCTAATATCATGGCTGCAGAGAAACTAAAGAGTCAAGCTGATAGAAGGAGACAGAGAAATCAGGCTTCTACTTCTTCTGCATCATCTTCAGAGCCTAAATTAGACAAAATGACTAAGATGATAGAGTCATTGGCTGCTGAAATTTCTAAGCTGAAAGTTGAACAGAATTAAAGGAAAACAAGGCAGCAGAATACATTTGCTCCAAGAAATCCTATTCCATTTAGAAGAGCAAATGAGCAGTTACAGATTATGCAGAGGGGTGAAGAATCAAAAGAAGAACAGAAAGTTAAAGCTCCTTTCCAAAATGTAGTCATGGAGGAAGAACAATTTGAAGAAGATGAGGATGAAATTCACTGCATGGAAGATAAAGGTAGCGCTGCATTTTTGACATTGGCTGAGTATGAACAATCATTGCTGCAGGAACAAGACAGTCAAGAATGGGATAGAGAAGCTGTCCTACAAGCTGAATAGCAGCAGAGATACAACTTGAGGTCAAATGCAAAAAATGTCAAAGAAAATTTTGCCCAAAGAGCTGTTGTCTAAACAGAGTTACATAATATTAGGCAGAGAAGACCAGCCGCTGATCTAGTGATCCTCAAAGCTCCAGTTCAAGAGGTAAAAAGTTCTGATAAATCATCTTCTTCTTTCAGCTTTGAGTCAGAAGTTCAGAAATTGAAAATATCTGTGCCTCTAGTTGAGTTGGTGAAGAGTGAAGTATTTAGGAAGCCTATCCTTGAAGCCCTTGAGCTAGAAACCAAACAAACCTCCACTGACTCTGTTAATTTGCAAGATGACAAGCCTGCCATTGTGCTCAGCCCTATGATTGAACTTGCTGATAATAATTCTCCATCTTTTTATGTCTCATTGACCATTCATGACAAAATCCTCCACAATTGCCTGCTAGACATAGGGGCCAACCACAATTTAATGCCTAAAGCTATCATGGAAGAGTTAGGCCTTGATATCACTAGACCCTATCATGATTTATTTTCTTTTGATTCAAGGAAGGTGAAATGTCTTGGATTGATTAAAGATTTGGCCATTACCTTAACTCAGCTGCCCATGAAGAGTATGATGATGGATATTGTGGTAGCAGATGTCCCTCCCAAGTTTGGCATGCTGCTGTCCAGAGGGTGGATTAAGAGACTAGGTGGGACATTACAGAATGATCTATCTTATGCCACTGTCCCAGTTTTTGGAGGAGAAAGCAGGAGATTGTACAGAGAAGCACAGTTGGCATACATCATTAGTGATGAGAAGAATCCTACAAATCATCCCATTTATGCAGTGGACACTGATTTTGGAGCATGTATTCTCCAAATAGAAGAATCTCAGAAGGCCTTAATGCAGATCAGGAAACCAACAGTTCAGGCCAAGGAAGAGCAAGGAAGTCAGGTTTGGGATATGTTTTTTGATGGAGCATGTTCCAGGGAAATTGCAAGAGCAGGGGTGGTGCTGATATCTCCACAACAAGAAAGCATTCAGCTGTCTTTTAAGCTGGTTTTTCAAGTCACAAACAACATAGCAGAATATGAAGCTCTGCTATTGGGCCTTAATGTAGCAAAAGACAGAGGAATCAAGAATCTGAAGGTATTTGGAGATGCTGATTTGATCATTCAGCAAGTAAATAAAACGTTTCAAGCAAAGCACCCAAGGCTGAAAGCATACAGAAATGAGGTATGGAAAGTCAGAGAGTCTTTTGATTATTTCTGTATTTCATACATTCCTAGAACCCAAAATCAGCGTGCTGATTCCCTTGCTGTGTCTGCTAGTCTATTTATCCCTCTAATGCCTGCCAGACTAGTTTATGAAGTGCAAATGAAATACAGACCTTCCTTACCTGATAATGTCCACCATTGGAAAGTTTTTGAAGATGATGATGAGATAAATAGGTTCCTTCAAGTCATTGATGAGTTTTTTGAATTGCAAATTGACCAAGAGAATGATGCCTTGCAAGAAAGCCCCCAATCCCAGCTTAGAAATAAAATTGGTAAAAACAGCATTGTCCAGCTTCCTAGTAACCATATTCCTAAGGGTTCTAATTTCTCTTGAAAGACTGTTTGACCAGAATGACGTGCCTTACAAAGCTGCCCAAAAAGAAGACCAATCTACAGTCTGTAAGCATGATATAGGAAGTCCAGGTCAACCTAAATATGCAAATTTGTCCACTCATTTGTCAGCTGATCAAAGTGCTGAATACTGCAATTTAATGAGGCAATTTGCTGATGTGTTTGTCTGGGAGTATAGTGATCTGAAAACATATGATAAGAGCATTATTCAGCATAAAATCCCTCTGGAGAAAGACACCATTCCTTTCAAACAGAAGCTGAGACCAATAAATTCTATGCTTCTTCCTCTAATTGAAAAAGAAATTAAAAAAATTGTTGGCTGCCAAGATCATAGTCCCTTTCAGGTATTCAAAATGGGTAGCCAATCTAGTGGTGGTGAGGAAGAAGAGTGGAGAAATTAGACTGTGTCGATTTTTGAAATTTAAATAAATGCTCCAAGAAAGACAACTATCCTCTACCTAAGATGGAGCATTTGCTGCAAAAGATCTCAGGAGCCAAAGTAATATCTTTCTTGGATGGTTTTTTAGGCTTTAATCAGATTGCTGTCCACCCACATGATCAAGAAAAGATTGCATTTACCACTCCTTGGGGCATTTTTATGTATGCTAAAATGCCTTTTGGGTTGATGAATGCTGGGGCCACCTTTCAGAGAGCTATGGATATAGCATTTGTGGGAGAGAAGGATAAATTTGTCCTTATCTACCTTGATGATATAACAGTTTACTCCAGCAGCCATCAAAATCATTTGCAGCATTTGAAAAAAGTGTTTCTGAAGTGCAGGAGGTTTGGAATTTCAGTCAATCCCAAAAAATCTCAATTTGCTTTAGAAGAAGGCAAGCTGTTAGGACATGTTGTGTCTGCTGCAGGTGTCCGAATTGACCCAGAAAGAGTCAAAGCAATTCAGACTTTGTCTATCCCTAGATCAAAGAAGGATATTCAGTCTTTTTTGGGCAAAATAAATTTTGTAAGGAGGTTTATTCCAAATTTTGTTGAATATGTGAAGCACATTACCTCCATGTTGAAGAAAGGGGCAGAAATCAAATGGATTGATACAGCAAGACAATCATTTGAGTCTATTAAAAAGGCTATTATGGAGGCTCCCACATTAATAAGTCCAGACTACAGCAAGGAGTTCCACATATTTTCTTTTGCCTCTGAAGACACCATTGCAACAATTTTATTGCAGGCAGATGAAGAAGGTTCAGAACATCTAGTGGCATTTTTCAGCAAGAACTTGAGGGATGCTGAACTGAGGTATGATATTATTGAAAAACAGGCATATGCTCTTATTAAATCCTTGAAAGCTTTTAGAGTTTATATCCTTCATTCCAAAATAGTTGCATATGTACCCTCTGCTGCAATTAAAGATGTCTTGACACAACGTGATGTTGATGGAAGTAGGGCGAAATGGATTGCAAAAATGATAGAATTTAATATAGCTCTGAAGCCCACCAAGCTGGTCAGAGGTCAGGGACTTGCTAAGTTATTGGCTGAGGAAAATTGCAGGGCTTTAGATATTGATTTCCTGTGCACAATTGCAGAAATCGGTCAAACAGATGAAGAGGAAAAAACAGCTGAAACAAAGAGAAAGCAGTTAGTGGCCAAGAACCTAGCTTCTTGTAACTGGTATGCTGAAATAATTAATTTCTTGTTGAAGCTAGAAATCCGTTCAGAGCTTACTCAAAGTCAAGCTAGAACCATGAAGCTTAGGGCAGCAAAATATTGCATCAATAAAAATTTGCTCTACTGGAGGGATCCATCTGGAATATTTTTAAGGTGTCTGGACAAAGAACAGTCAAAAGAATTTATGCAGCAGTTTCATAACAACATGCGTGGAGGACACCATTATTGGAAAACTATAGCCCATAAAATTCTCAGAGATGGGTACTATTGGCCCACTTTATTTTCTGATGTGTTTTCTTTTGTTAAATATTGTGATAGTTGCCAAAGATTTGAAGAAAAACAGCAGTTGAAATCTCTGCCGCTAAAACCAATTCAGGCAAAAGGCCCTTTTCAGCAGTGGGGCTTGGATTTTATTGGAGAAATCAATCCACATTCCAGTGGCCAGCACATATGGATATTAGTAGCCATTGATTATTTCACTAAGTGGATTGAAGCAGTCCCTACCAGGAAGGCTAATCATATTGTGGTCATGAAGTTTTTAATTGAAAATATCTTCAGCAGATTTAGTTGTCCACATAAGCTAATCACATATAATGCAGCAGCTTTCAGGGCAAAAGAACTGGTGGAAATGTGTGATTCAATGGGTATCAAACTTGTTCGCAGAATCCTCTAATAAAAGTCTAATCATGATAATTAAAAAACTGTTAGAGGACAATAAAAAAAATTGGGATTCAAAGCTCAAGTATGCGCTGTGGGCTAACAGAGTGACCATTAAAAAATCCACACGGAATTCTCCTTTCAAGCTAGTATATGGCACTGAGGCTGTATTTCCAATTCAGCTAACTCTCCCTGTGGCAAAATTCCTTCAAGAAGAGCAGGATGAGGAAGAAGACATGGCAAAGAGGATCACTGATCTAGCATAAATACATTAGATTAGAGAACAGCTGGTTGAAAAAGCTGCAGCACATCAAAGAAAGGTCAAGGAAGCCTTTGACAAAAAGGAAAAAACAAATAATTTTCAGATTGGTGACTTGGTTTTGAAGTGGGATGCACTAAAGGAAAAGAAAGGCAATCATGGGAAATTTGATGCTTTCTAGACAGGGCCTTTCATCATTTCACAGATTCAAGGGAACAACACCTTCATACTGAAAAGTATGGGGGGAGAAGCAGTTTTTGATGGCCCAGTTAATGGGTGGTTTTTGAAAGTTTATGTTGTTTAAGGTCTTTGGCCTTAAAGGTTGTAAAGATCGTGTTTTTATCAGTTTTAGTACAGATGCAGTAGACTCCATGCCCAATGGAACACTAGGAATTTTGGCTAATTTGTTTTCAGCTGGAATTGATCTGCAGGTTCTTGAGACCTCACAGGGAGGATCTTATCCCCAGAAGGAGCCAGTGTTAGCTCTGCTACATGCTGCTGATTTTCCAAGAGAAGGAATAAGTTTGGTCCTTGGTTGCTGGCTCAGAGATGGTTTATAATGGTTATCATTGTCTCTCCCTATTTTCCCCGCTACCTCCATTTCCTCCTTTCCTTTCATTCTCCTTATTCTCTTTAAACCCCTTTATCCTTGTTTTTGTCTCAAAACCCCTTTAAACCCTTTTTTACCTACTCCCGGGCATATTTTGTTTTAACACTATAAAAGCCCGCCTAAACCCATGTTCCTCTAACCTCCCGGGCGCTTTTTGTTTATAATGCTATTAAACCCTCATAACCCATTTAAACCTCGTTTAAACGCATTTTTCGTTTAATCCCCGGCACTAACCTTTTAAGCCATTATAACCGTGCATATAATAAAAATCATAACGCGCTGTCACCGTACCTGTCACATCAACCCCGAAACATGTGCGTTAGTCCTGGGCTGTCCGATCCGCCACCTCATGATCTGACGACGTACGCAGCCCCCGCTCCCATAACCTGCGCGACTGTTAGCCCGCGGGGAAGGCGGTTTCCCGCAGGACCTGCCTGCCACGTGGCGCTATTTCATTGGATCGCGCCACCATGTACCAAAACCGCCTACTCCCGAAGAGTGGTGCGGGGAAACCGCTTACCGCCCTTCCGGTATGGCGCCCCGCGCGTTAACTGTTGATCACCTCTGCCGTCCGTCAGCCGTCCAATCGTCCATCGCGCGATTGGACGACCCACGATCCTCCTTTTTGCGCTCCCGCCTGATAGCCTCCATAGTCTCATCTCCACCATCCAATTATACGATCCAACGGCTAAGGTTGTCCCGGTGTTGTTTGTGCCTCCCGCCATTAGATCTAGGTCGTCCATCTGAGCCATCTAGCGGCCAACTTTCTTTCTTGGCTCTTCGTCCATTTTCAATGCATTTTTCAGAGTTTTTGGCTTGTCTCGTGCACGCGAAGAAGGAAGAGATGATCCAGAAATCTGCACATGAATTCCTCAGCTACCACATTTAAAGAACAGCACGGTCAAGGATGAGAAGGACGATCCTCGAGCAGCTCAATGACTGCAGCAGTTATGGAAATGCATTCAAATCATACTTCACCTGTTCAGGAAGGACAACAAAGTACTAGTAAATGTCATTTTGTCCATTAAAACAATCAAACTGTATCAGAAGCCCATATATAATTGTAAATGCGGTTGGTGATCAGTTATGACCCCTTCACGCATAGGTTAGCAGAGATTTTTTTTGAACAAACTCTATATATACCAAAAAGAAATATGGAATCAGGGTGATGAGTGTTATTTTGGTGTAAACTTCAACTTCTGGAGACTGTAACCACTGTGAGACCTGCAGCTTCTGGTCTTCATTTTCAGCTAATGCAAGCTTCTTTTGCTGTCAATTTCTCACTTTCCACTTCTTCTTCTTTTTTCCAGGTTGTTCCTATATGCATTTTTCATTTGCTCTTGATGTTTAGCAGTAGAGGGGCTGTCATCCCACCTCTCTGTTAGAATCTAGTTAGTATTATCAAATATGTATGCAGGTTTCTATTGTTTTAATGCCAGAGAGTTGTCATCCTGTCTGTGCATTAGAGAATAGATTTACAGACCTTTTAACTGGTTGCAGCTGGCCATCACAGGGTCCTGTGCATCTGCTGGTGTGATCAGTATTCTCCATCATCACATTTTCCTTAAAGCTGTGAGTAATTGGTGGTCTAAAGCCTTGTAGTCTGGGGGTGTTCACCCATGTCTAGGGTTAAGCATAGTAGAAGTAGTTATCTGGCTTGAATATGCAGCATTTCTTTCATTCATCCACCATTTTCCAACATTTTTGTTGAGTTTGTAATGTTCCTGAGCATCTCTGATATACAACTTAGGAGAGTTTCTTGGGGTAATAACAATACCATATTCTAATTGCAGGATGTTGCTAAGAAATATAATTGCGTACTAAATATTTAGTATAGTTTATGGTTATTAATGTCAGTTGTGTTTAGTTTAGGTGGTTAAGAGGAGAAGTTGTTACCCTCCCCACCGAGGACCAAGTCTTGATTTAACATGTTTGATCCTTGTCAACCTATTAGGTTTGGAAAGGTACTAACATTCTCAATCTTGCTCAAGTGCTTGAGGTTAGCCCTAAGGGTTAGCTCAAGCAATTGTGAGCTAGATGTGAAATCTCTCCCTTGAAGTTAGAGAGGTCATGGGTTCAAATGTCTTGATCCCCAATGGATCAAGTTGCTTAGAAATTAGGCATTGACGATTTACCTTAGTTAGCACCCATTGACAAAAGTGAAGTTTCCTAGGGTTTTACATGCTTTATTATAGAGAAAAAAATGTTATGGTTACTAATGCTAACCAAAACTTAACAAGTGAAATTGTGAATTAGCACATCAATGAAGTTTAACAATGATATAGAAAAGTAATTTCCTTAATGAGCTATTTAATTTTTATAAAATATATATAACCATACTTAAATGTTAGCCTAACACCGTGGTTTCTTAAATGTTATAAAGTTACGAGACAATGAAGTATAACGGATTTCATTTATAACAATTCCAGACAATTTTGTAAAGGTTATAATCATAGATAGCCATATATTATAGAGTAAGATTATGTTCATAATCATAGATTCCTATAGGTTAAAGTAAGGTCAGATGGATGCATAGGCATAAAGAAAGAATGACATGATATAAAATATCACATAAATAGATGTTACTATCATAGGTTTATTTTGTTAAACTTTGACAAGCCCATGTAGTATGGTCTATAAACTAGATGATGTCTAATGATGGCACAAGTGTCACATGTCTAAATTGAAGTTTGTAAAAGCCCAATGCTAATGAAGAGTTGCAAAACATTTGAGTAATAGAGAAATTGATCGATGTGAAATCCACTTATTTCCATCATAAGATAAGAACACCCCTAATGATTCTCTACAATCTAGTTGTTTTATATTTTTTCTCTTCACAAGTTCTTTTGATTTCATCAAAAAAAGAATTGACTAATAACAATTGATTAAGTTGTTTAAGTATCCTAGATAGATTTATACTAAGTACTATGGTTTAATCAAAATTTTACTTTTTTCATATTGATTATTGAATTTTAATTTCTCACAAATATTTATCAACGAGTATAAAGACAAGTCTTAGGATTTGAAGAGTGTTGCTTTTTTGTCAAAGTCATTCTTTGGTTAAACATATGACACTATGTAATTACATTGTTGTTGAGACAATGATGGTTTAAAGGTTTATTTTGATGTTAAATTCAAGTGTTAAGCTAGGAAAGAAAATGGGTGTGATGAAAAGCTTAGCAATGGTGTGCCAAGTGGGGCTATATTGCACTTGGGGCATAAGGTGGGAATAACAACCAAGCAAGGATATCAATGACGTGATTGGGAATTATGCATTGGAAGTTTGGGCAAAGCCATGGTTGGAGACAACAAATAACTAACAACAAATTTGTACAACTATGATGGTATTTCAATATGAAAACATCAACAAGGAGGGAAGTAATGGCAATTTTTGAGAAGAAAGTCCCAAAGAAGCTTATGCAAAGATGTTAGCTAAGGAATTGACAAGTTGTTATACTTTAATACAAGTGATATTTTAATTTTTGTTTCCATGGAAAACCTCAAGGGGAAACTAACCTAAGTGATGCTCCCCCACATTCATGGATGGCATCCCTAGTAAACCTGTCGACGTAGACTAGTGCATCTCACCTATGTTATTGGAATTGGGCACCTAGTCGCACAAAACTAGCCAAATGTATAGCAACATTAGTGACAATAATTGGGCTAACCCGGCATAAATGATATTTTAATGTGTACTTAAATGTTAATGTTGTAGCATGGAAAATTTAACCTTTTGTGCTACTATTTTTTAGGAGATATTTTGTAGAAGTAATTTAAACTTGTGTTTTAACCTTTTGTGCTACTATTTAGGAGATATTTTGTAGAAGTAATTTAAACTTGTGTCATTTTCCCTCCTTCCTTTATTGTGTCTTTTACAATCCTCCTTAGTTCAATTTAGTTATTTGAAATCCTAGTTGTGCAACAAACACTTGCCAAACTTGCCTTGTCACATTAACACACTCTGGAAACGAGTATCAGTATCACTTAGGTCTATAGGTAAAGCTCTTCGCATAGGATCAACTGAGAGCATCACCTTTGATTACTTGGTTTAATGTGCAAGATGAATCCTTCTAGTTACATTAGTATAGTGGAGGATGTTGCCTTTTTTTTGCATTGGTCTTTGTTAGTGATCCCACTCCTTGGTGGGGCACATAGGGCCTTTCCTGTTTGGGATTATTGCCATTCATTTTCTTTGAATTTTATGAATCTATGGATCGTTGTACATGGGTTGTTTCTTTGCAAGCTTATGGCCCCTCCACCTTGCAACCTTTATTTTGTAGGTACTTGGGTGAAGGAGTGGCTTGGTGACTCCTATGGTTTCCACCACAACATTTGGATATGTGGTCAAGGATATTTTTGCATGGGCATTTGCGTTCTCCAACGTTTTCTTAGTGACATTCCCATGGTTTTTGACCATAATAGTCAGAAGCCTCCATTCATAGAGGTTCTGTTAGGGTCCTCCTCTTTAGCCCCTATTCATGGTTTCAAAGCTAGCATCCTTTCACCATGCCAATGCTTCTTGTTATCACATAGCCTTGCACATATTGACATAAAATTTGAAAGCTCAAGGCTGATCTTATTGTAACTCAAAGGGGGGTCAATATCACCTCATTAACTCTCTCACTTCAAGCTAGCTTTCCTCTGGCTCAAGGGTGTGAAAATTCCAATACGGAATCCTGTTGTAGCAACTGATATTATTTCTCCTAATTGTTAATTAATTAATAATTTATCTGCTATGACAAATATCGAAACAAATACTTTGCAACCTTCACAACTAAAATATTGCGGAAAAATAATGCGCTGGAAACTGAGAAATGCTATCACACATAAAAATAACAAAATTATTTTTGGATAAAAGTCCCTGGAAAAACCCAACTTGGGAAAACCAGTGTAGCAGCTGAGGGTTTTATTATTATGTAGCAGTGAGAAATTCTGAGTAAAATTGGATGCCAAAATCTAGCAATAAAAAACACTGGCAAAAATCTAGTGAGGAATTTTTCTCACCCCACAGGAAAACTATCAGCACGATTTGCCTTCAGAAATTCGACCCTTTGACCCTCTACACTGCTCTGCACAACTTGCTGGACGTCTAGCCTCACACTGGTCTCTAATGAAGTTGTTTTGCCTTTCGCTGACTAGAAAGATGCTTTTCTGACACTTTGGGACTCCTTCCCAACCTCTGGAGGTTGTTGCGTTGCCCCAACATCAACCTCTCTGTGGCTCTTCTTCCTCTCTACAAATTCACTAGCTGGATCTAGAATGCCTCCTCCAGCCTCATTTTCTTTGCCCCTCTCTCACTTCTTTGATCTCTGTCTCTCTCTCCAACAATTGATTGCTGCTACTCAGGAAATCAATTTTCCAAGGAAATCGAATTGCTCAAGTGTCTTCTCCATCACCACATCGACCTCCTCTTATAATCCCTTATTGGAGCACCAACGACCAAGATTAAAACATAATCGATGGCTAGGATCATCTCAAGATCGATCCGTGTGAGTTTCTAGATGATTCTCACCTTAACTTAAAAATTGGTTAATAATCTAATTAAGTCATTTCTAGGAAGAATTTCCAAAACCGATTTATGGGTTTTGGAGATCTCATGTATTCTAGCCTCTCCACAAAATTTCAAGTCTAGAACACATCTGATGCTACAAAAACTAACACTCCCTCTTAGTGAGGAATGTGTTCTAATGCTACACACCCTGCCACAACACCTTGTCTCTGCATCATCTCCTGTCATGTTGCCGATGTCTGGCATTCTGCCCACCAACCACTGCGCAAATCTGATGTATGTTGCATTTGTGCTGTTGCTGACCCTACTGTACTGCTGCCAACACTGCATTTGCACTACAACTCCCTCTCATCTGTTGTTGTTGCAACTGCAACATCTGCAACCGCAACATCTGCAACTGAAAATCATCCAAAATATTGAATCAACTGTGATCAGTATAATGCATCTGTCACTCGAGTCTCTGACTGTTTCTAGTATCTACAATGTCACTTAAGAATCTGCGCTACTGTTGACTTTGCATTGTGCCAGCTGCACTGCTTCCAACATCTAATTGCTACTAGTCTTTGCAACTATCACTTTGGAATTTGACTGCATCAACTGTCACTGATCGATCCTGCTACTGAATAATGTGGGCCCCCGTAGCTAGGTAATGATCCATGAGGTGGACTCCTCAAGGATCCTACCAATTTGTAGCCCTTTGGGGCTACAACACCAAGTCATCCCACGTCACTCTTAGAGGTATATCAACAAACATCGTGAAGTCTTCCTCTAGCCTGGAGGAAAGCCTATTGATCTATGCAGAAGCTGCCTGCTAGTCCCGCTTCTCCTCCTTGTCCTTCTTCTTGAGAGGACACTAGGTACTGTAGTGACCGAGCTCACAACACTTGAAGCACTTGACCTTCGACATGTCCTTCTCCTTCTTTCTCTGCTCCCTCTGTCCCTGACTAGGACCCTTAGATGTAAGGGCCATATTCTCCTCCTCCTTTACTTGATTTTGTCCGCTGTTGTTGCCACTGATGGAGCTCTTTAGAAGAACTCGCCTCAATTCCTCATGCTACAAGTCAACCCACATCCTGTCCCACTCTGGTAACTTGTCTCTGCCCAATATGCTTTGGAAAAAGACCTGCCAGTCCTCGGAGACATTGTTGAGTGCCAATCTCACTAGCTTTGTGGGTTGAGGCACTGCCACAACAGCTGAAAACTAGTCCTGGACCACCTGAATCCTCCTGAATCCTGGTAAGGAAGGGTTCTATGCCTTCCCCCTTCTGCATCCGGATGACCCTTAGCTTCTCCTCGAGGAACATCTTCCGCTGCTCAGAAGTACCCTGATATAACATGGCGAGAGAATCCCACATTTGTTTGGCAGTATCTTTTCCAGCTATATGCGAGATTATATGATCCTAGACTCCGTCTAGGATCAACTGCTTCACCTGCACCATCTCGTTCCTGTACTCTTTCAACTGCGTCCTGAGGAATTGCCACCACTACATCAATATAAGATTTTAGGCCCATATTCATCTAGAAGGAATGACATCCTTCCCTTCCAAATGATGTAGTTGGAAGCTCCATCCAACATGTCCTGACCATGAAGCCCAGAAGTGGCCATCTCAACGAATTGTCAAAAACTTCCTCTTTCCTTCTAGTCAGTTGCTACTCTGTTATTCACACTCCCCAATGGAGTGAGAAGACCTGCTCACAACTACTACCAATATGCAAGGAAAATCAAACTTCTAAGACTAGAAGTTCCCTGACGAAAATTTTCCCTCTGTGTGTGCTCTTCTCTCTTCCACCCTGACGTTGTTTTTGCTCTAGCGAATTGTTGCAAAACCCTTTGCGTCGAGCTAGAGATCTGCCCAACGAAAAATTTGACCTTCTCCCTCTACCTCTAGAATGACAAAAATTTTCCCTCTGTGTGTGCTCTTCTCTCTTCCACCCTGACGTTGTTTTTTCTCTAGCGAATTGTTGCAAAACCCTTTGCGTCGAGCTAGAGATCTGCCCAACGAAAAATTTGACCTTCTCCCTCTACCTCTAGAATTACTCGATTTGGAAAGGTCTTTTTTTTTTTTTGGTTCTGCCCCTCACTTAGAAAAAATTGAACCTCCATAAGTAGCTCGGCCTCTTGACCAAATGATTGTGCTGGCCTTGGGAATTTCGGCCTTCTACCCACACTGAGCAGCGGAATTCCTTCTTTTCGCCTCTAAGATCTATGGCTGATCAACTGCGCTTTGATACCATGTGAAAATTCCAATATGGAATCCTATTGCAACAACTGATATTATTTCTCTTAATTGTTAATTAATTAACAATTTATCTGCTACGGAAAATATCAAAATAAATACACTACAACCTTCACAAATAAAATACCGAAGAAAACTAATGCGTTGGAAACTGAGAAATACCAGCACACACATATAAAATATCACAATTATTTTTGGACAAAAGTCCCCAGAAATACCCAACTTGGGAAAATCGATGCAACAACTGAGGGTTTTATTATTATGTAGCAGTGAGAATTATGAGTACAACTGGATGCCAAAATCTGGCAATCCTACAGAGAAAAAAATACTGGCAAAAATCTAGTGAGGAATTTTCCTCACCCCACAAGCAAACTCCCGACACGACTTGCCTTCAGAAATTCAGCCCTCTGACCCTCTGCGTCAGCCTCTGCACTGCTCTGCGTAGCTTGCTGGACATCTAGCCTTAGACTAGTCTCTGATGAAGTCCTTATGCCTTCTGCTGACTGGAAAGATGCTTCTCCGACACTTTGGGACTCCTTACCGACCTCTGGAACTGAAGACATCTCTCCCTCTCAGCCGATCAATCTTGCCTCTAGAGGTTGCTCTACTACGCTAGCGTCAGTCTCTCTGTGGCTCTTCTGCCTCTTTGCAAATGCACTCGCTGGATCTGGAATGCCTCTTCCAGCCTCGCTGTCTCTGCCCCTCTCTCACTGCTTCGATCTCTGGCTCTCTCTCCGACAACTGACTGCTGCTACTTAGGAAATCTATCTGCCAAGGAAATTGAACTACTCAAGTGTCTTCTCCATCACCACATCGACCTCCTCTTATAATGCCCTGTTGGAGCAACAATGGCCAAGTTAAAACATAATCGATGGCTAGGATCATCTCTCGATCGATCTGTGTGAGTTTCTAGATGATTCTCCTCTTGACTTAATTAACACTGATTAATTAACGATATTCCCTATGTTTAGACTTAGGAAATATTTAAAAAATGTTTAATAATATAATTAAGTCATTTCTAGGAGGAATTTGTAGAAACAATTTCTGGGTTTTGGAGATCTCATGTAGTTTAGCCTCTCTACAAAATTTCAAGGCTAGAGCACATCCGATGCTTAAAAAAACCAACAAAGAGGGGTATCCCTAGGTTAAGATTACTAGGACTTCAGCGAAATGAAGTTAAAGGTGATATGAAGTGTAAATCTAGGAAAAATGCCTTTTTTTTCTTGAAAAATGTTTAGTGTATGAAAGATGATGGGAGAACTGGAGACTAGTGTCTTTGCATTGGGCATATGGGGTCAACCAGGTCTCCCTTGAGAAGGTAATGCATGGATACAAGGTGATGACTAGGGTAATGAGCATATGGGTTCAACTAGGTCTCCCTTGAGAAGGTAATGAATGGATACAAGGTGATGACTAGGGTGACTCACTAACCTTAAAAGATCTTCCTATAGGGTAATGAATAGGGTTGTCTACTATTAACCTTAGCGGATCCTTCTATGACTTTCACAAGCTTTAAGACAACTTCAAAGGAAGGTTCTACACTAGAACTTTACTGAGGTTTACAAGATAGGAACATCCAAGGAAAACTATAAAGAGAATGCACCCTCACCACTAGATAGGCACATTTGCGTTAATACATCCAAAAAATAAATTCACGAAACTTCAAGAGACTGCTTACTCATGAAATTGTTGCTCACCCATAAATCCTAGCCATGAAACGTCAACAAAATTGTAAAATTCATCTACAAATGGTATCCTCAATAAGTGCACCTTAGTCTTCCATCCACAACACCAATCCAAGACAAAAGTACTCCAACAAATTTCAGAAATTTTAGACTTGTTAAGGGATTTCTTCTCTTGATTATGTAGACTTGCTAAGGCAATGCTTCTTTTAATTATGTTGCAAATCTTTCTGAAGGGTTGGCTTAGTCCTTTATATCACAGGTGGGCTTGGTTAAAACATCATCCAAGGAGATTGCTACATGTATATATGTATGTAATCACAAGTCGTTTTAGTGCAATTTTGGAGTAAACTTCACAACCCTTGTGCCTGTGGCAGTGGTTTGTTTTTTCGCACAATTGAGCTCCTACAATCCTCTACTTGACAACGTGGAGTCTAAGAGGCATGGGCCAGAGAATGAGGCTTCTTTAATTGAATAGGGGAACTGGAGAAGACAGAAGCTTGGCCCTTGGCCTTTATTTCTCTTCCAACAATTGCATTTTCAGAATAATAAACTCTTCCAAACTTCAAACCAAAATGAAAATCTTCTCCTAAACAATCCATAATACTATTATGTTTTTAGTCCTTGCTCTCTTCTATGCATTCACATTGTTTTCTCCAGTTTTAGATTGAAAGCCCAAGGACCTTTGTGGAGTCAACACAACATGTTTTGAATGGTGCTCTATTCAATTTCCATTGTAGTTCCAAAGTATCCATGATAACGTTAACCAAGAGAAATTGGTCAGCAATTAGAGGAATAAAACAATAGACATAAAATTAATTACAAATGTTCTGATGTCTTCGGTTAGATAGGAATGAATGAATTTACCAAACCATCTTCATGACAACAACAAATTTATCATTTAAAATAATAATATCTAAGTTTTCCTTTGCAACATTCATTCCTTGGATACCCATTAAGAGACCCATGTCTGCTATATTGAAATTTACATTTTCAATATGTTACAATTTCCTCAACACATTGCCAAAGAAAATCATGATCAAAACCTTGTAGACTAAAACCCCCAAAACTGAATCCACTAATTGAATATGATAAGGTGTGGCATTGTAATATCCCTTATCAGGGAAATCCCTCAAACACAAGCAAACTCCAACCAGAGAAATAACAGTAGTGCGACATACAATAATGTATACATGGAATATAAGCAGATACTCGAAAAATGCAAAGAGAAATTCTAAGCCATTCTATTATACTGAGTAATGGAAAGAGTACAAGAGGTGATTAGAATGATAGAACCTCGACTTGCACAAGGTAAGTGAAGAAATACACTCAGAATGGTAAGGAAATGGCCTCTCTCTGAACTACGTCCAAGCTGCCGGAGAACTGCTATGCTGCTGCTACTTCTGGAATCAAGTGAGGATTTGGGGTTGTTCCCCTCCTCAGAAAAAGCTGAAACTGTGGAATCAACCTCTGCTCAATAAACCTAGAAAAGCCCAGAAAGCTTTTCTAAAATAGCTGACCCTCGAAAATCACCCCCTTGAGGATCTACGCAATCCCTCAAGGCTCTGCGCTGCCCCTGAAGAGAATCCTCCAAAACTCTACTCGAGATTGCCAAAATCCTCCAATATGCAAGGGTTGGTCCCTTGCTCAATCTCCAAGATCAAATCCTCCACATAAACCCAATCCGGAGCTCCTACCAAAAGAAATTGCGTCCTCCCCTCTCAAGACTGCGCAGTCATCAGATGCTCAGCTCCTCCTCAACTCCAGAGATTGCTCCTCCTGCAAAATACTGATGAAACTACCTTGCCCGAGCAGGCACTCGAAGTAACCCGGGGCTAAGGGTGAGATCTCCGAACGGAGACACTCGATGCACTAAACAGTGCTGCAGACAGGCTAAACAGCTAGCGTGCTCTAAGTCGAAGTGACTAGCTCAAATGCAACATAATCTGATGATCAAAATGAGGAGGCTCCTCTCTCCTTTATAGCGTTGGCCTCTCTCAAAACCCTAAGGCCCACCTCCTCCAACGCAACATCTCTCTTGCCACGTGTTCCTTCTCCATCTGCGCAGTCCCTCCAAGTGTCTACGTGGGCGCCTTCTCTACGTGGTCCTTGGGCCCCCCTTGCTCCCCTTTTAAGTTACAACGTTGTGCTACTAGGGAGTGACTTTATTCATAAAGTGAGTTATGTCCCCCTTTCCTCACCTTTTTATTTATAAATAACTATAGAAGGAAAAATTGAGCAAAATAGAATATTCCAATTAGCCATGGCTAAATAGGAATATTACAGTCTCTCACAGAAAAATGTTGCTTGTCCTCAAGCAACTGAAGTGATGGATGATGCAAAATTTTCTCTCTCTCCCAAGTGGCATCCTCATCCGATAAATTCTTCCACCTCACCAAGAATTCTCGGACCGTCTTGCTCTGTAACTGCCTTTCCCTGGTATCAATAATAGCCTCTGGCTGCAACACCAAATGCCCCTCATCATCCGTGGGTGGTAGCTCATCTGTCACTGTCACCTGCTACCCCAATGCCTTCTTCAGGAATGATACATGAAAAACGTTATTAATCTTGCTGCCTTGGGGCAGCTCCAATTCATACGCAACTTATCCAATCATGTGTATCACCTTGTATGGCCCATAAAAGCGGGGCTTGAGCTTATCATCTCCCTTCTGCTTCAATGACGACTGACGGTATGGCTGTAATCGTAGGTAGACCAAGTCCCCTACCTCAAACTGTCTCTCCACCCGACCCCTGTCAGCATACAACTTCTATTGGTTCTGCGCTATAGCCATATTATCCTTGAGAGCTCGGAGGATATCCTGACTCTTTTGGATCCAAATCATGGCTCTCGGAGCCTTGCTAGCACCAAACATCACGTCAGCAAAAGATAAAGGATGATATCCATACAAAGCATAGAATGGTGACATACCAATGGACATGTGATGTGTAGTGTTGTAGCAGTACTCCCCTAGATGCAGCTACTTCAGCCATGCTCGTTGCTGCCCACTGACATAGTTACGCAAGTAGCCCTCTAGCCACTTGTTAACTATCTCTGTCTGCTCGTCTGTTTATGGGTGATAACTGGTACTCAGTGTCAACTCCGTCCCCACCAATCGGAAAAGCTCCTGCCAAAACCCACCCATGAAACGGTTGTCCCTATCACTGATGATGGTCTTAGGAAGACCATGTAGCCTGAAGACCTCTCTGAAGAACAACTCGGCCACCTGCGCTGCTGTGTAGTGTGCGGATATGGCGAAAAAATGTGCGTACTTTGTCAGTCGATCAACGACGACAAAGATACAATCCTTGCCCTGCACCATGGGCAACCCTGTGATGAAGTCCATCGAAATACTCTCCCATTTCCCCTCTAGAATGGGAAGAGGCTACAATAATCCTGCGAGATGGCTCATCTCCCCCTTGTTCCTCTGGCAAACATCGCACTCTCGGATATGCTGGAGTACGTCCTCCCTGAGGCCCTTCCATGAGAACCTCTCTCTAATGGCCTTGTAGCTTTTGGTAAACCCCTAATGGCCGGCCAATGGTGAATCATGTGATGCCTGAAGTATCTTCTTCTTGAGTTGAGATCCCTCAGTTAAGAAGATCTGGTCCCTATAGTAGATGATCTCATCGATTATCCTGTACCTGTCATTTGCCACCTGCCCATCCAGAACCTCACATGCAAATCTGTCTTTGGAGTACTCTACTAAGAGTCGAGCCCTCTAGTCTGTGTCCAAGCTCACAAGAGACAACGTGGCTGGTCTATGTGAAAGGGCATCTACTACCACGTTGTTCTTACCCTTGACATACTCAATGTCAAAGTCATATGCTTGGATCTTACTGATCCACTTCTGTTGCCTCTCCTGTAACTATTTCTACTCCAAAAAGAACTTGAGGCTATTGTGATCAATCCTCACCCTGAACCTGTTACCCACTAAATACTGTCGGAATTTGGCCAATGCATGCATAATGGCCAGCATCTCCTTGTCGTATATAGAATACAACCTCTCATGCGGAAGGAGCTGTCAGCATACAACTTCCGTTGGTTCTGCGCTATAGCCATATTATCCTTGAGAGCTCGGAGGATATCCTGACTCTTTTGGATCCAAATCATGGCTCTCGGAGCCTTGCTAGCACCAAACATCACGTCAGCAAAAGATAAAGGATGATATCCATACAAAGCATAGAATGGTGACATACCAATGGACATGTGATGTGTAGTGTTGTAGCAGTACTCCCCTAGATGCAGCTACTTCAGCCATGCTCGTTGCTGCCCACTGACATAGTTACGCAAGTAGCCCTCTAGCCACTTGTTAACTATCTCTGTCTGCTCGTCTGTTTATGGGTGATAACTGGTACTCAGTGTCAGCATACAACTTCTGTTGGTTCTGCGCTATACGACCCCTGTCAGCATACAACTTCTGTTGGTTCTGCGCTATAGCCATATTATCCTTGAGAGCTCGGAGGATATCCTGACTCTTTTGGATCCAAATCATGGCTCTCGGAGCCTTGCTAGCACCAAACATCACGTCAGCAAAAGATAAAGGATGATATCCATACAAAGCATAGAATGGTGACATACCAATGGACATGTGATGTGTAGTGTTGTAGCAGTACTCCCCTAGATGCAGCTACTTCAGCCATGCTCGTTGCTGCCCACTGACATAGTTACGCAAGTAGCCCTCTAGCCACTTGTTAACTATCTCTGTTTGCTCGTCTGTTTATGGGTGATAACTGGTACTCAGTGTCAACTCCGTCCCCACCAACCGGAAAAGCTCCTGCCAAAACCCACCCATGAAACGGTTGTCCCTATCACTGATGATGGTCTTAGGAAGACCATGTAGCCTGAAGACTTCTCTGAAGAACAACTCGGCCACCTGCGCTGCTGTGTAGTGTGCGGATATGGCGAAAAAATGTGCGTACTTTGTCAGTCCATCAACGACGACAAAGATACAATCCTTGCCCTGCACCATGGGCAACCCTGTGATGAGGTCCATCGAAATACTCTCCCATTTCCCCTCTAGAATGGGAAGAGGCTACAATAATCCTGCGAGATGGCTCATCTCCCCCTTGTTCCTCTGGCAAACATCGCACTCTCGGATATGCTGGAGTACGTCCTCCCTGAGGCCCTTCCATGAGAACCTCTCTCTAATGGCCTTGTAGCTTTTGGTAAACCCCTAATGGCCGGCCAATGGTGAATCATGTGATGCCTGAAGTATCTTCTTCTTGAGTTGAGATCCCTCAGTTAAGAAGATCTGGTCCCTATAGTAGATGATCTCATCGATTATCCTGTACCTGTCATTTGCCACCTGCCCATCCAGAACCTCACATGCAAATCTGTCTTTGGAGTACTCTACTAAGAGTCGAGCTCTCTAGTCTGTGTCCAAGCTCACAAGAGACAACGTGGCTGGTCTATGTGAAAGGGCATCTACTACCACGTTGTTCTTACCCTTGACATACTCAATGTCAAAGTCATATGCTTGGATCTTACTGATCCACTTCTGTTGCCTCTCCTGTAACTATTTCTACTCCAAAAAGAACTTGAGGCTATTGTGATCAATCCTCACCCTGAACCTGTTACCCACTAAATACTGTCGGAATTTGGCCAATGCATGCATAATGGCCAGCATCTCCTTGTCGTATATAGAATACAACCTCTCATGCGGAAGGAGCTTCTGGCTCTCAAAGGCTATAGGGTGACCTCCCTGCATCAACACTGCGCCGATCCCCTCTCCCAACGCATCACACTCCAAAACAAATCGCTGCGAAAAATCCGGCAATGCAAGCATTGGGCAACTGCTCATAACCTCCTTGAGCCTGTCAAAGGCTCGCTGCACTGTATCCGACTAACTGAATGCCCCCTTCCTCGTCAGATCTGTCAGGGGTGCAGCAAGCTGTGAGAAACTCTTGACGAAATTCTGGTAGTAAGTACAAATGCCAATGAATCCCTGAAGTTTTGTCACGTTCCTCGGCTCCGGCCAATCTCTGATGGCTCTGATCTTCTCCTCATGGACTCACTCTGTCTACCCCTATGATGTGTCGCAAGTACAACATCTCCGTCAACCCAAACTCACACTTGGAGAGCTTGGCATAGAACTGTTGCTCCTCCAAGATGCGCAACACTGTCTCAATGTGCTGGAGATGCTCCTCCCAAGTACTGCTGTAAATGAGAACGTCATCAAAGAACACCAACACAAAATTCCTTAAGTGACTACGGAAGACGTGATTCATGCAGAACTGGAATGTAGCTGGAGCGTTGGTTAGCCCGAAGGGCATCACCAAAAACTCAAAGTGCCCATAGTGACACCTAAAGGCGGTCTTGGGAATGTCCTGCTACCTCACGTGAATCTGATGGTACCCAGATCTCAAATCAATCTTTGAGAAGAACCGTGCTCCTCTCAACTCATCCATCAGCTCATCGATCATGGGTATGGGGTACCTGTTCTTTAGGGTCTTCTTGTTTAGGGCCCTGTAGTCAATGCACATCCTCAATGTGTCGTCCTTCTTCTTCACCAACACCACAGAAGAAGCAAAAGGACTCGTGCTCGGCTGAATGTGCCCAAGAGCCAGCAACTCCTGAATGGCCCGCTCAATCTCATCCCGATAGGCCTTGGGATGCCTATAGGGGGTAGTAATCATTGCCTGTATGCCCTGCTCAAGCTCAATGGTGTGCTCAAACCCCCGGTCCGATGGCTGTCTCGGTGAAATCTCCCCAAACACTGTGGCATACTGGTCAAGGATGGACTGTATCTCTGGGTGCATCGTCTGCCCTGTAGTCCCTGCCTCTGATGCATGCAGCTCCACTGCCCACTCTACGTCTCCCTTTCGGAAGACTGCCTCCATCTGATGAGCCGAAACAGTCTGAGGCGGATATGTGTGTTGTCCCCATATCTTATCATGCCTCCCTGTCTTCTCATCATCCCACTCCATCTCTAGGGCCTTCCAATCTATTGTGACCTTCCCTAGAGTGATAAGCCACTAAACACCCAGTATCATGTTGGTGTCCGGAATATCGACCACGAAAAAGTGGTCAGTCAGTGTGTAGGTGACGATGGTCACTGATAACTCTGGAAAATAATGAGCACCCACCATGGTCTGATCTCCTGGGACCAAAACTGAAAAGCCATCGAAGCTCTTTGTCTGTATACCTCTCCGCTCAACCATCTGTGCATCGATGAAGTTGTGGGTTGCCCCACTGTCAACCAAAACTAATACTCGTTGGCCACGTACTATCCCCCGTACGCGCAGCGTCAAATACTTGGGAACTCCTCGCAATGCTGCAAGGGCCCCTTTGGTAGGTGCAAAAGTTGCACCACCTGCTGGTGGTGGTGGAGGTGGCAAAGGATCCTGTGTGGCATGACTATCTCCTACCTTCACATCATCCTCCCCATCCTCTTCCCCGGTGCTCTCGGAGAAGACCTCAATAAAATGTGCTTTGCCAGCAGCACATCTATGTCCCGATGCCCACGGATCCTGACAGGTAAAGCATAACCGCTTCTTCAGCTCCCTACTGGCATCATCATCAATCTGTGCTCATCCTGGATTCCCCTTTGGAGTTGGAATCCTCACATCCTTCCCCTTAGGCTGGAAAGCCTGTCTCTGGGGGTAAGGTGTCTGGGTCCTTGGTAAGGCATCCTGTAAGTCCCGGGGCCTGCTAATAGCATCCTGAGTGTGGCTGGTCTAGTGGATCTGACTAAACCCCGAAGTGGCTCTGCTAACCCCTCAACAAACATGTAGATCCTCCGTGTTGCGGATAGATCTGGCACCATCACTGAAACCCTCAAGAAGTCTGCAATGTAGGTCTCTGGGTTCCCGGTCTGTTTGAGCCTCTTCAACTCAACAAAGTGCTATTCTGGATCCCTCCGATCAAACCTCTTTATCAGTCTCCTGGTGAACTTAGCATATGTCGTCACTGTGGAGTGCCCAAGTGTAACCAACCCATGGAACCACCAGTCCTAGGCCTCACCTAGGCCTCACCATCCAAATGTAATGTCGCCACCTTGATGGCCTCTGTCTCCGACATCTGGTTAAGTTGAAAATAGATGTCCAGCTTCTCCACCCAAGACTTTGCCGAACTGTTTGATGAGCCATCAAACGTAGGCAAGTGGAATCTACTAGCTGTGCGGTGGGTGTCTCCATCATGATAATGTCGGGACTCGGTATCCTCTGTGATGGTCGCGGGGTCTACTATCCCGCTGGAGCTGAACAAAGTCTCTGAATGAGAGAGCATCCTTGAACTCCTGCCCATAGGCTGGGTACTCTGCAAAATAATCGCCCATATGATCGGGCTCTGCCTCCTGCTGGGCCCCGGCCCCCGTGTCGACTCCTAGGAAAGTGGGCATGGTAGAGCGTGTAGGGGCATGTGAGGCCATCTACTGAGTAGCATCACGCTGAGTGGCACCCTGCTCTGGCAAATGGTGGGATGTACCCAATCCCTCACCAACCTGGAAAACCCGTGGGTTCTCATGTTGTCTAGCCTCCACCGCCGTGAATCTTTGCCCCATCACCTCGATCTACCTCGACAGATCCTGCATTGATTTGAGGAGCATGTCCGCAAATCTCTTCCCGTCCTCATCTGCCATCGGATCCTCCTGCTTTGCGTCCACCATAGGCTCCTCCTGTTCTGTGTTCACCATAGGCTCCTCCTGTTCTATGTCCACCACCCGAACACAGTCTCCCTCTCCGTAGGTGTTCTCCAACCTACACCCAATATCTCTGTATTTCCTACCTATGTAACAGATGTAGGGCTTCTCCCTCGGTGTTAGAGACTGCCAGCTCCATAGGCTGAGCCAGATCTATGCTCTGATACCACTGTAATATCCCTTATCAGGGAAATCCCTCAAACACAAGCAAACTCCAACCAAAGAAATAACAATAGTGCAACATACAATAATGTATATGTGGATTATAAGCAGATACTCGAAAAATGCAGAGAGAAATTCTAAGCCATTCTATTATACTGAGTAATGGAAAGAGTACAAGAGGTGATTAGAAAGATAGCACCTCGACTTGCACAAGGCAAGTGAAGAAATACACTAAGAATGGTAAGGAAATTGCCTCTCTCTAAACTGCGTCCAAGCTGCCGGAGAACTGCTGTGTTGTTGCTACTGTTGGAATCAAGTGAGGATTTGTGGTTGTTCCCCTCCTCAGAAAAAGCTGAAACTGTGGAATTAACCTCTGCTCAATAAACCCAGAAAAGCCCAGAAAGCTTTTCTAAAATAGCTGACCCCCGAAAATCACCCCCTTGAGGATCTACGCAATCCCTCAAGGCTCTGCGCTGCCCCTGAAGAGAATCCTCCAAAAATCTACACGAGACTCTGCCAAAATCCTCCAATATGCAAGAGCTGATCCCTTGCTCAATCTCCAAGCTCAAATCCTCCACATAAAACCAATCCGGAGCTCCTACCAAAAGAAACTGCGTCCTCCCCTTTCAAGACTGCACAGTCATCAGATGCTCAGCTCCTCCTCAACTCCAAAGATCACTGCTCCTGTAAAATACTAATGCAACTACCTTGCCTGAGCAGGCACTCGAAGTCCCCCGGGGCTAAGGGTGAGATCTCCGAACGGAGACACTCGATGCGCTAAACAGTGCTGCAGACAGGCTAAACAACTAGCGTGCTCTAAGTTGAAGTGACTAGATCAAATGCAACATAATCTGATGATCAAAATGAGGAGGCTCCTCTCTCCTTTATAGCGTTGGCCTCTCTCAAAACCCTAAGGCCCACCTCCTCCAACGCAACCTCTCTCTTGCCGCGTGTTCCTTCTCCATCTGCGCAGTCCCTCCAAGTGTCTACGTGGGCCCCTTCTCTACGTGGTCCTTGGGCCCCCCTTGGCTCCCCTTTTAAGTTACAACGCTGTGCTACTAGGGAGTGACTTTATTCATAAAGTGAGTTATGTCCCCCTTTCCTTACCTTTTTATTTATAGATAACTATAGAAGGCAAAATTGAGCAAAATCGAATATTCCAATTAGCCATGGCTAATTAGGAAATTTACAGGCATGGTCTCAGCTTTGTGAAAAATCCTTAAACCTGGGAATTCCTACTGCAACATTGGTGATATTTCTCCTACTTGTTAGATTGACATAAACAAGTTATTTGTAGTTTCCTACGGCAAACATCGAAATACATACGTTGCAGCCTACACCAATTAAATTATATGCCGAAACAAGAAACTGAACAATAGAGAAAGATACACACAAGTGACACAGTCGTTTTTGGATAAATGTCCCCGGTAAACCCAATGCGGGAAAACTGGTGCAACAAATATGAGGTTTTTTATTATTAAGTTGAAGTATTTTTGAATACAACTACTGTATGCCTTCCCGACAATCCAATTACAGAGAAAATCACTTAGCAGAAGAAACTGGTGAGATTACCTCACTCTACACTGCAAGTCCTGGCTGATTCAACAGCTGAACTGCGAGATCCTTGGTTACTTTTGTGTTGCCCTTGCTAAGGCCTTGCGTCAGCTCAGCTGAGAATCGATATGCCTTCAAAAGCCTTTTCCAGCCCTCCCGCTTAGAAACGATAGCTTCCTCAACAAACTCGGACTTCTATGCTGGAAGCTACTGAGCTGCTCTATGTGGGGCCTGCGTGAGCCCTTCCTGGCTCTGTGTCACCCTCTTTGCCCTCTGCGCTACCTCCTCTGTGTGTCTCTCTGCCTCTCTGTTGAGTATCCTTGGCTCCGAAGAAGATCCTCCAGCCAAAACTCCCTCTGCCCCTCTTTGCAAAAGCTCACTTCGAATTTCTCTTTTGGCAGCTCCTTTGCTTCAGAAATTCGATCTTTAGAACTCTCTATGTGTTTCCCAAATGACCCTTAAGCTTCCTTAAATAATCTTCCCGTTGACATTCAACTACCTAGATTAAAAGCTAATCAAAGGCTAAGATCGTTTCTTCTTGATCCTCATCTTCTTCTAGGAGTTACATCCACAGTTAGTTTAATACCCATTAATTATTTGAATTTCCCAAGTTTAGACTTAGGGACCCATTAAAAAAATTAATTATTTTAATAAAATTGTCTCCGGGTGGACTTTCCGAAAATGCTTTCTGGGTTCTTTGGAATACATGTGCCCAAGCCTCCCTACAAAATTTGAGACTTAGAGCACATTTGATGCTACCAGAAATCAACACTCCCTCTTAGCGAGGAAGGTGCTCTAGCAATGCCTCCCATTGGAACATCACCCTGACTTCATAACATCGTCCTCTGTGCTCCTGATGTCTGACACGTTGTCCACCAACTGCTGCGCAAATTTTGCATCTGTACTGCTGCTGACCCTGCGACTGTCGATACTACATCTGTATTGCAACTCCCTCTAAATTTTTTCATCTGTGTTGTTATTGGCACTGGCATTGCCAACTGCCCTTGCACTGCAAACTGCTACTGCTACTGCATCAGCAATGGAAAAACATCCCAAATTACTGAACAAGTTTTCAGTATAGATGCATCTTGATGCTGAATATTTGACTGCTGCTAGTCCCACGCAATCCCTCTGAAGCCACTACGATGCTGTTGCCTACTGCATTATGCCTCCCTGCACTGCTAAACTCTGCACTGCGCTACTCAGACTTGGCATTCTAGCCACTGCATTTGTCACTCCAACACCCCTCTGCATCATTTGACACTTCGTCCATCCTGCTACTACTGATCTGGGCTCCCGTAGGAAGGTATTGATCCAAGAGGTGGACTACCCAAGGACCCTGCCCATCTGTATCTCTTTCAAACTACAACTCCAAATCAGCCCACCTCCCTCTTGGAGGTATCTTGGTTGTCATGGCGAAATCTTCCTCCTCAATCTTCGCGAGTGCAGCCTTCGGATCGTGCTTCTCATCTTTGTCCTTCTTCCTAAGAGGACACTATGTTGTGTAGTGACCCATCTCACCACACCTGAAGCATTTGATCATCGAGAAATCCTTCTTCCACCTCCGCTGATCCTGTTGCCCCTTCGATGGAAGGGTTGCATTCTCATCCTCCTCCTTGGGCTTTGACCCACTATTGTTGCTTCTGTCAAGCTTACACTTGACCAAGTCTCTCCTCAGCTCCTCTTGCTTGAGAGCTGCCCACATCTCATCCCAATTCGGCAAAGCTGCCTTGCCGAGGATGATCTGGACAAAGACTTGCCACTCTTCTGAGACTGAATTGAGGGCCATTCTAACCAACTCAGAATCTTGAGGTGCAGACCCCACAACTAATAACTTATCTTGGGTCTCCTGAAGCTTCGTGAGGAACTGATCTACACGCTCCCCCTTCTGCATCTGTGCAGATCTCAGTTTTTTCTCTATGTACATCTTTCGTTGCTCGGAAGATCCCTAATACAATGTAGATAATGATCCCACATCTCCTTAACAGTCCCTTTGCTAGCGATGTGACAGACTACATGATCCTTCACTCTGTTGAGGATCATTCTTTTTGCCTTTGCCATTTCTTCTCAATACTTCTTCAACGAATCCTGATCTGCAAGCACAACCACCACGCTGTCGACATAGGTCTTGAGAGAATGCTCATCTAGAAGGAATGACATCCTTGCCTTCCAGATGACGTAGTTGGATGCTCCATCCAACTTGTCCTAATCTTTCAGCGCACTGGTTCTCATCTCTGCCATGAAAATGTTGAATTGCTCCTATCTGCTCTTACTGTTGTTGCTTAGCCAATAAGAAAATTGTTAAATTTAGGTATGTTCTATGCTTAGAGCAATTTAATTCAATTTTCATAGTTATCTCAATATCTTTTCTAGATTAGCAATCACATAAGCATTAAAGTAAATTACAGATAGAACATAAACATAAATCACAGAAGACAAGTCAAGACAAGAGGACACAAGATGTGCTAGCCAGGGACAAACCCCAATGTGGGGAAACCCTTGATCAATTCTTCTCATATGTTCTTCAATAGTTCAACAAAGAGAGAGAGATAGTACATTTACAACAGAAGTCAACACTTTGACTTATCTAGATAAGAGCATAGATCATCTCTAAGAAGATGATACATGAGTTCAATTGAAGACAAGCTACTTCAACTGATTCTCCAAGGTGACCCCTTCACCTATCATCGTGTTGCATCTCGTCATCATGCTGCACCTCACCGTGTTGCACCATGCTGCACCCATCATCATAGTGTTGGACCTAATGACCATGTTGTGCACTTCATGTTGCTGCCCCTATCACTGTGTTGCTCCAATCATTGAGCTGCTCTCATCACGGATCTGCACCCAATGCTGCACTCATCATTGATCTGCACCCAATGCTGCACTCATCATGCTGCATTCATTACTGCATCCAATATGCTGCTTTACACTCACCAGTCTTAGCTGCTTGCTATGGCTTACAGCCTAGCAGAGCAGCTAGACTCCTCCAAAGTGCAGTCAACTAACAGTGACAATGTCTGCCTTGATTTGTCTGCAATTGTCCTCTAAGGGAAGGTTGTCACTGCCTTCCACAAAACTGTCCTCCATTTATGACAACATGTATATATCTAACATGCCACACATCAGACTGAAGATGTCGCTGTCATGTGTTCACTAGATAACATACAACCTAGAGAGCGGACTTCATTGTTTCTTCTTTATGACAGTGAATTCCCAATCCTTAACTCATGCCTTGTAACTGTTTTATCTACAGTACTATGTTGTGACGTACAACACACCTAGGCACCTACAACACTTAGTCCATGCTGTCATCTCCATCACACTTACGCACCTACGGCACTGAGACATGTTGTCACCTACAACATACATTAGCCCTGATTGTGCTATTGATAAGGGTTGCGTATTGTAGACAAAACAATAGCTAGATATCCTTGATTATACTGTGGATTAGGGCCTCTGTTTGATGTTCGTTAGGCCTCCTTAGACTGCGGCTAGGGCACCTTATTGGACTGTGGATTATCTCCTCCTTAATGCTGCTAGAGCTCTCCTTTGACTGCGGCCAATTCTCTCCCTTGCCTGCGGCTAAGGCTAGAACATGTGGCTAGGGCTGCGTATTAGGGCAACGTGTATGGAAGCTTCCTTACAGCTGTTAGGGTATCCCTTTTGCTGCTTCTAAGGGCTGTCCCAAACCCTTTCAGAACAGCGTATATATATTAGGGCATGATAGGCCGCGTTAGAGTTTGTTGTTTAGGCTTCCCTTCACCATGCTGGATCTCCCTTCCTTCTTGCATCTAGGGCTTCTTCATTAGGGAAGTGTAGATCCTTTCTCCATTAGGGCAATGTTATCTCTTAGGATCTCTCCTCCTACTAAAACCCAAAGACAAGTAGAGAGGAAGAGATCCCAAGTGTGTAGAAATGACTTGAAGGCCACCTCTATTTATACTAAAACTTTGAGCACATGTGGGGTTTATTTGGTTGCTGGCTGACATTGACAAATTGTCCCATAACACAAATAAATCATATCTCCATGAATACTTATCGGAATCGGATAATCTTTAGATCAATCCTACACCTCTCGATGGGAGGGATCCAAGAAAAATATCAGCTGCCTTTAATAAGATGACCCACATGGATTTTGGCCCTAGTTGCCAATTTTAACAAAAACGAACTTCTCAGTGGGAAGTCTACTGAGGAAAAATTCCCTCATTGTGCTTCTCTTATCTCCTCTGATGTCTTCCTGCCCAGCAAAAAGACCTGCAAAAAAACTGCATCCAAACAACTCTTCCTCACGTTGAGGCTCAGTGCTGCTTCCTCTGTCACGACAAAATTTCGATCTGGAATCCCTTCCTCTCTGTCGACTCACTCAGAGAGAGACTGCCTCGAAAATTCTGCCCTCTCGGCTTGGACAGCGCAATCCCTCTGGGGATTTGAACTGCTGCCTCCTGCAGCTATTTCGATCTCCTTTTCTGCTCAGCGCTGGGTTCTCTGGCACTGTTCTTCTTTCTTCACCTGCACTGCTCCGATACCATGTGAAAATTCCTTAAACCTGGGAATTCCTACTGTAGCATTGATGATATTTCTCCTACTTGTTAGATTTACATAAACAAGTTATTTGCAGTTTCCTACGACAAACATCAAAATACATACACTACAGCCCACACCAATTAAATTATATTCCGAAACAAGAAACTGAACAATAGAGAAAGATACACACGAGTGACAGTTGTTTTTTGACAAACGTCCCTGGAAAAACTTAATGCGGGAAAATCGGTGCAGTAGATTTGAGGGTTTTTATTATTAAGCTTAAGTATTTTTGAATACAACAACTGGATGCCTTTCCAACAATCCAGTTATAGAGAAAATCACTTAGTAGAAGAAACTGGTGAGATTACCTCACTCTACACTGCAAGTCCCGGCTGATCCGGTAGCTAAACTGTGAGTTCCTTGGTTACTTTTGCGTTGACCTTGCTAAGGCCTTGCGTCAGCTCAACTGAGAATCGATATGCCTTCAAAAGCCTTTTCCATCCCCCCCAACTTAGAAATGTTAGCTTCCTCAGCAAAATCGAACTTCGCGTTGTAAGCTACTGTGCTACTCTACGTGGGGCTTGCGTGAGCCCTTCCTAGCTCTGCATCACCCTCTCTATCCTTTGCGTTTCCTCCTCTGTATGTCTCTCTGCCTCTCTGCTGAGTATCCTTGACTCCGAAGAATATCCTCCAGCAAAAACTCCCTCTGCCCCTCTTTGCAAAAGCTTACTTTGAATTTCTCTTCCGGCAGCTGCTTTGCTTCAGAAATTCGATCTTCTGAAATCTCTGTGTGTTTCACAAATGACCCTCAAGCTTCCTTAAATAATCTTGTCGTTGACATTCAACGGCCCAGATTAGAAGCTAATCAAAGGCTAAGATCATTTCTGCTTGATCCTCGTCTTCTTCTAGAAGTTACACCCACAATTAGATTAATACCCATTAATTATTTTAATTTCCTAAGCTTAGACTTAGGGACCCATTAAAAATAATTAATTATTTTAATAAAACTATCTCCAGGTGAAATTTCCCAAAACGTTTTCTAGGTTCTTTGGAATACATGTGCCCAAGCCTCCCTGCAAAATTTGAGACTTAGAGCACATCCGATGCTACCAGAAATCAACATTCTTGTCCTCAAATCTTCAATCTGCTTGGCCTTGTACTCGAAATTCTCTATTTCATCAACTATCCCAAGTTCTTAATATATTTGAGATGCTTTTTGAAGGGTTGCAAAAGTAGGACAATGCAGGTGTTGATCTCACATTTGCAAATGGATATCAGCTTTATCCTGCCTTCTATGAATCTCTAGGATCAAAGAAAACAAGGCCTCATTGTCAGGTACATTGCCTACACATTGTATGCCACTATGAAGTAGCCCATAGAATGGCATGTGACATCTATCCTCATCTACAAAAGCCCAAACAATAGTCAAGAAACTGTCCAACCAAGCAAAATCAAATTTGCCTAAAACATTGCACAATCAAAACTAATAGCACAGTTTTTGCTTCCAACCATAGCTAGTCCTCCACCTCAGATGTTACTTTTATCTTGTCCACATATAAGAAAGTAAAATCTACATTCACAATTACTTATGCCTTGGCGACTGGATTATAAGTTATATCAAATCCACGAATGTTGTATAGCCAAGAAACCTCCACAAGTGTAGTAATGATGATAGCCTCATCTCTCTCGAACAAGTTTTCCCGTTTCCTTGGCATGTGTCTAAGATGGCCAGGAATTCTTTTAGAAGTAACCCCAACCCCTATTTCAATTGACTTTGTTCTTGCAACTTGTTCACTTCGAGGTCCACCTAATAGCATTCCCAATGCCAGTTGTATCATTAAGCCTAAATGAGAACTCATAATCCTTAATACCAGAAAATTTTTAAGAAGAAATATTTAGAAATGTATAATTCAAAAGCATTTCCATCGATCCAAAACTCAACAAAATATAATGGGTAATGAAGAAATATGTCGAAAATTTCACCATGACAGATTGATAGATAACATAGGCTCCTACTTTGGGAGATGTGCTCTTCTCGAGAGCACATGAGAAGCTTAGAATCTCACCAAGTCAAATTGGTAGGCTGGTGCAACTAGTTCATCATCTTTTCTGCGTAGTGCCCCTTTCCCCTATATTTAAACATCGTTACTGATTAGATTATTAGGGTTACAAAGATTTGTGCAACATGCTAGGATTGACACATGTAGGGTAAGGGTCCACTGTCATCTCAGCTTGAACCCCCTCTCTCTTTAGGCCCAACTTCCCCATGAAAGGCCAAGGGAGGATTCCCACTTGATAGCCCAACCAACTCCAAGCAAGATTAGTTCCTTAAATGGGGTCAAGAAGAGGTGGAGTTAATTATGTTGGTTGTCCTGCTATTTTCCATATATAGTTATGCAACAGAAAACTAAAACAGCAAGAGCACTACACCAATTGATGTTAAATATAGTGTATAAACAAAAAAATGATGTAGAGAAAATATCCTAACCAATAATGATGTTTATTTCAATTTAGGTTGTTGGTTAAGGGGGTTACGGAGCAAATTAACTCATTGTCCTGTTAAACTAGACTGAAAAACTACTACAAATAATAGGGATGACAACATATTTCACTTAATTCGACCACCCAATGAGAACCAAAGCACTCCTAGATTATAGATCTAGGGGTGGAAAGGTTGGAGGATGAGAAATGAGCCTTATAAGACCAATTTCCAACCTATGACAACAGAAAATAGTGATTTCCAACAAGCTGGAAATTGTATTTTGTAAATATGGGATCAATTCCCGAATCCCACTAGGCCAAGTGCTTAGAAAATTTCTAGTTCTAAAATAAATTTTGAATATGGCTGGAAATTGTATAGTTTGGACTATAAAATAGTAAATCAACAAGGTAAAAGCAATATAGAGTCACTAAACAAGGTTTCTCATGATTCACTTACTTGTAAGAAGCTCGAAACCTTAATATTTGATGCAGATTTGTTGTGTTACTGTCAGTAAATAGCTCGGATCCCTAGTCAAATCACTAGATACAAGGTGTAAAATATGTCCAATAATAACAACACTTCAATGCATCTAACCTTGGCTTAGATTCTACTTTATTTTCAATTATCCTTAGGGAAAAGACTTCTTGTTATGATACAACAATTAAAAAAAATCAAGTAAAAATTCTTGATCTAAATTAGAAATTTTTAAAATTTGATCTTAAGTAGAAGTAAAAAATTTTGGAATTTTTAAAATATAATTGTTGTTGCAAATTATGCCATGTATGAAAGTAAAAGTCCCTTGTTGAGATGTGAAACATATCCCTCCTTAAGCCGATATTGCACTTTGTTAGGGAACTGGACTTGGTCTATAAGAGATATCGCCCCACACTAATAACTTAACAAATATTCGAACATTAATACCCAATTAGGAGCCACCCCTTAATGTGGCATTCTTTGACATTTGGTTTGAGTGAGAGATGGAATACAAACCCCTTCTTGGTTGAAGCTTCCTTTTTGAATGATCCAACATCTCTTGAAGCGATCCACCTGCAAATAAGAAAACAAAGTAGGATTACTCCCCAGTTTGTCTTCTCCACATGACTATGTAGCCCCTCGATGGCTCAACTTGTTAGCCTTTGTGTGATCTTACTTATCAGAAAAATTTTTAGATTAAAGCTCGGATGCAACAATTAATCAAGAAATAAAATGCTAGTAAAAGTCATCCCACACAATGAACAAAAATAATTGAACACAAGTTCCCAAAATGAGAGTTATTTATTCATGGCACTTATTTCATAAGACAAAAACAACATTTGCTAGAAGGGAGGCTAATTTTTTTAAACATTTTCTAACTGCCAGATAATGGCTAGTTAGACTCCTCTAGAAATTATATTTTTTACATTACAAAAATTAATTTGCTCACCAACGGGTCTATTTGGTTCACAATATTCAAGTTGATCCAAGATCCCTTTTGCTAGTGGCTTGGAATGGTCAAAGATGAAGAATAATAGTAATTGGTTGCCCAACATCCCTCTATTGGTCCATGAGGTAGCTTGACTTGGTCCATGACAAATTCGACTTGCTTCGGAAAATTCAACTTGGTCTTTGAGTCAATCATTTGACTTCATAATGGCTACTTTATTGGTCCTTTCCTTAACTTCCTCGTCCAAGGTACCTCCAATGACTAGTTAGACCTCTCCAACGGTTAGTTGACTTACATAATGGCTAGTTCACTTTGACTTTCCCTTTAGTAAAATCAACTTAGCCACCTGTGCACTGGATCTCCAACGCCCTAATGAATTTTCCCAATCTGACACTTGGGTTTGCTAAAACTAGCCCTGATCTGAACTGGGTATGCCTTAAAATTTCCACATCCTGCTTAGTGTTGCCACATCATCCTTGACCTTACCACGTCATCAGTCCACTATGTTGGTTCTCTAATGCCCTGAGGAAATTGAGGATTATGAGACTTGGGTTTTGTTGCTCTCATTTTGCATATCACTTCTGGCGTAATGCATGTACCAAATTGCCCAACATTGGCCCTGTTCTGCTACTTGGAACCTATATGACTTGGTTGACCACCTTTGACCATCTGTAATTTGCCATTGCCTTCACTATTTGGAAAACTTTTACGTGGCATGCAATCTTCTCATCAAGTTGAACAATCTGATACCATGTTCACTTTTTGACTTCCGGGACCCCTTGCATTGGGAAATGTGAATTACCTTGGGAACTTTGAAAGTTGTTAGTATGAGATTACCATGCATCAAAACTATTTTAAAGATACTGCACCAAACCCAAGGCCACCTATAGACTATAACCATGTGGTAACATAGATGTACCTTGATGTGGGCTGGATTGGCCCATACTCCGCTGATCACCCCTACAAGAAAACAAGGTCCCATAATACCATGACTTCTTAAGTAAGCCCATTTAAGGTCCTCCAATCCTATACAGGATGAAAGGAACCAGAGATGAACTACAAGGGATTGGCCATGGTCCGACCAAAAACAAGAAGATACAAACAACAAGACACAAGGTCTAGGATGCCTTATACAAGGCCTCACATGGTTGTTACAAGGCTTTTGACATTGCAAATTTTTTTATGTATCCCTGCTGACATGAAGGGTAACAGTCATCATTTAAAGTAGTGCCACATTAAACTATGAGTGCTTGTAAGATGGACCTAATGTCAATGTTGACTTGGTCATGAAGCAAGGTACCTCTTTAGGGGTTCTGTTTGGTTGAATGTCTCCATCTATCCTTCAATGGCAGAAACAAAACCTCTCCTATACTCAACTTCCTTCACACTCTGCCCGAAAACTGCAATTGTTGGCATAGATCCTGCATTAAAAGTGTTCAAATATGATTGTGTAAGCATTGCAAGGATAGGACCAATCATGACTGTCACTCCAACTTGCTATGACCTTCTTATTTTAAAGTAAATTTGTCTATACATTCGGACCATCCTCTGCCAAGTTGAAACAAGATTTATCAAAAGCCATGCCCACTGAGGGTAGAACTACTCAACATCTGCTGCAGTGGTGTGACCCTCTAAAAATTTAGCTTGAATACAAATTTTCGTTTCTATAACAAGAGATCAACTGTCCACTGCAGCATCATTGATCCCTTCCATCTGAGCCTCTTTAGTACTAGGATATTCAAACCATATTTTCTTCCAATAAGTCTCACAAATAACTTCGTCTTTAGGCATATTGTCATTGTAACTTCCCAAATTAATATCATATTCTCCAATAAAATCCTGAGCAGGGTCTACAAAGTTTAGTATTCTTGTAGTGTCAGGTTGATCATAAAGAAATCTATCAATATTACAAATGGAACAATGGGCTGAAGCTAGAGCTTCTTCGAAGCTGGAGCTGTGAAGTGGCTTTCCAACAAATCTAGGCTGCTTTTGTTCCCCAGGCGAACTTCTGCGCAGCATTTTCTGTTGGTGTGCTAATGGGATCATGGAACATGACCTTTCTGCCACCATCATCAAATTTCAGTGTGAGGCTTGTATCACTGTTTGGTCATGATGTGATTGTGCATTGTCATATGTGCCAGCTATCCATTGCCCTTGTTTTTCTTCCTCAGGGACAGCCGGGATCACATATTCAATGGCTCTCAAAATTTCACTATGGTGTCTATCATTTACAGGAAACAGAGTCATCTAGAAAACCATCCCTCATAACCCGACAGTCAGACTGGAGTGCTGGAACATAAGTTTTATCATCAATGGAGGATGTCTTATCCCTTTCACAATTAGCAAGATTTTCACCACAGTCAAATTCTTTTGAACTTGTGAAACTTCCCTTGACTACAGGAGGGTTTATTGTCAGATCTAAGATGGTGTAGAATAGTTTCTGGAGATAACTGTGTTATGAAGAGTTGAAACATCCGACGTTTCGGATGTATACTTCACCCATTATTGAGGACTAGAAGCAAAAAACATAGATGAAGAGGAGAGACCCACAACCAATTTATAAGCAGAGTGCTGAGAAAGAGATGTTAGGAGGGACCAAATGAGGGGAATACAATTTATTAATAAAATAATTAAAATCCCCAAAATAGTTATAAAAATAATTAACAGTAATATTATTAGTTAATATGATTATTATTGTTAGTTATTGGGGGAGTATTATTAAAATTTAATAATAATATAGTTATAAAAATAAAATAACTAAAGTAATATTATAGAATATTTCAATAGTTTTGTTATTGTTATTAAAAAGGGGGAGTTTTAATATTAATGATATTATTAAGAATAATTAATATCCTCAATTATTAAATTCTAATATTCTTATATTAATATTGTTATAATAAGACTAATAATAAAATAGAAGTGTTCACTCGAAACATCACGTGTCAACTCTTCATAACACAGTTATCTCTAGAAACTATTCTACACTGACTCACAACTGTGAAAATCTGCATTCAAAGATCTAAGAAGATCAAGGGTTCCTAACAGAATTTAGTATCTTCTCCAAAGCAGGATTTTGAGCCAAAATTTTGACTTTTCCTCAAATCTGGGCCCCTTTTGTCATCATTATATGGATCATCCATAGGAAAGCTATCAAATTGCACCAGCCAGTTCTCATTACTATTTTTATCAGTCTCTGAATGCAAAACAGGGCTGTCAGCAGTCCCACTATTCATTTTCAAGGGTATTAGAGTTAGTATAAGACTGATTTTCTGTGAGAGAAATTTTATCATGAATCACCCATTTAACATAATACTTAGGCCTTTGTTTGGTAATTTTTTTTGCATTTTTCTTCATCTGAAGGGTCATCATCGGAAGTCATGAAGAAAGATCCCCATTTTGAAGTAAACAAGACAAACCTGTCCTCTTCTGGAGTTTTCTTCTCTTTTCTATGACACCTATCTGAAATAAGAGGGAGAAACTCCTCTGGAATGAAATCAGACATACACTTCAAGTTAGCATCATCATTGAAAAGAAGAGGGAATTAAAATGTACTGAGTATGACTTGAGACTGTTCACTTGCAATTTGAAGCTGTTACTATTCTCAGAGGGTTGCTCATTATGTTGCATAGGCTCTTCATCTCCAAGGCTGCCATATGGTTGCATGACTGTTTTTTCAGTGCCGTAACCATGATCTGTAACTGATCTTTCATCTTCAGTATCCTGTCCATCGGACTGATCAGCCTTGATGTCATCATGTGCTTCACTACTACCCTGGTTTTCTGAAGGGACATCACCATCACCATTTTCTTTAGTGGCCATCTCATCATCATTGCCTTTATCACTTTTTAGAAAGTCAAGAAGACCTTCCTACTATAGGGATGCTAATAGATCCTAATAGGTGCATGTTTCAGAAACTCTTCAATGAAAACCTTAAGAGATGTTATGCTTCTTGGACTGCAGAAATATTTGACCCAGTCCATTTGCTTTTGCCCCAAAGAGTAGAAAAATAAGTTTGTCAAGAGTTCCTCAGGTCTTTCATCAAATATGAAAACATGCCTTATAAATGACAAGATATCTGGAATAGAAGAGAAAGAATCACCATTAAACCTTGGAAGGTTCTTCTCATATTTTGGAGGAGGCTGATTTGGGTATCCTGGAATGTCCTTAATATCCAAAGCAGGATACATTTCATGCAATTCCCAAGAAGCCATATTTCACCATATACAAATTTTAGCATGAGATCTCAAGAACAGATGAAATTTTTGTACCTTATTACAATGGATTTGCGAAGGTGAGCTGTAGATGCCTTCAAAATGACTCTTGTTTCACCTTACAAGCATAAAATCTTCAAAATATGTAAAGAACAAAGTCTGTGTCCTTTCAATGAAGTCATTTGGATGAGTACATATATTCAATAGTGAAACTTCATTGTTGTTTTTTGGGAAATGGACTTTATCCTCGGAAATGATGTGAAAAATGTTTTCACACAAACTCGCACTTCTTGAGATAAAGTTCGAAATATCAAGTGCAATCTAGGGGTAACTCATAGGGGGGTCATTGTGACCTCACCAAGCCTCTCTCGCTTTAGGTTGGCTCTGTTTTGGCTCAAGGGGGGTATCCCTAGGTTAAAATTGATAGGATTTTAGGGAAATGAGTGATATCAAGAGTAAACCCAGGAAAAATGTTATAAAAAAAAATCAGGAAATGAAAGATGATGAGAGGACTAGAGGCTAGTGTATTTTCATTGGGCATATGGGGTCAACCAGGTCTCCCTTGAGAAGTTAATGAACGGATACAGGGTGATGACTAAGGTTGTCCATTATTGACCTAATGACTAAGGTTGTCCACTATTGACCCTAGAAGATTCTCCTGTAGGGTGAGGACTAGGGTTGTCCACTACTACCATAGATGATTCTCCTGTGGCTTTTATAAGCTCCAAGACGACTTCAAGGGAAGGTTCTCCATTAGAACTCTTCCTAGGGTTTACAAGATAGGATACATACAAGGAAAAATACAAAGAGAATGCACCCTCACCATTAGATAAGCACATTTGCAATTAATACACCCAAAAAATAAATCCTCATAATCTCAAGAGACCACTTACGAAATTGTTGCTCACAAGATAGGATACATACAAGGAAAAATACAAAGAGAATGCACACTCACCATTAGATAAGCACATTTGCAATTAATACACCCAAAAGATAAATCCTCATAACCTCAAGAGACCACTTACAAAATTGTTGCTCACTATAAACCCGAGCCATGAAACATCAAAAAATTGTAAATTGCATCCACAAATAGTCTCCTCAATAAAGGTGCCTTAGTCTTCCATCCATAGCACAAATCAAAGAAAAATATTCCAACAAATTTCAGACTTGATAATGAATTCCTCCTCTGATCCTACCATTAGAAAATGAGAGGAAAAGCATCTCTATTTATAGGGAGATACTCAACTTCCACTTACAATAAAATATTAATTTCTTTAGCTAACATCCCCTACTATAGTCTATGGAGGGGTTAAAATCCATCTTCTTCAATTAACTAATCTAAATTATAGGAAAAAAGGGCCATTTATGCCACACGTACAAATTTTACATCAATGAGCCCCATATAGAGGGACACCGTCATCAAATAAGTGCTTGAGAATGTAGCATCTAGCCTCCAAAGTCCCTTCAAAAGTGAACGCCTCCCCAAGCAATGCCAACAAACCATTCTCTAAGAGTCCTCCATGGTGAGCAAATGGGATTCCAAGGTGCATGCTTAGCTTTCAAAGGCTCTTCAAAAGTTCCCTAAAGCATATAGATGTGCACAAACTTTTCAATGTGTACCTGTTACCACACAATCTAGCAAGGGTCCTAAGAGAGGTTCCAAAGGGACTACTACTGGACCAAGTGACAACAACATGGAAAGGACCCACTATCACCTCAGTCAATGTCCCATGTTCTTTACAGGGTTTCACTGATGGGAGGAGTCCCGATATAGGGAAATCATTAGACAGATAGGTGTCAATAATAATGTACAAAATGATTTACAAATCCTATTCAAGGGAGAAACTCAACAACAAGACAAGGACCCACTGTCACCTCAGTCAATGTCCCCTGCTCTTTATGGACTTTCACTGATGGGAGGAGTCCCAGTATAGGGAAATCACTAGAAAGATAGGGGTCAATAACAATGTAAAAAATGATTTACAAAGCCTATTCAAGGGAGAAACTCAAATAATAGCTTGCTTGCTTCTAGGGCAAGGTAAGGGGCTCTCCAAGAAAGGCTCAAAGGGAGACCTAGACCTCGGGAATAGGGATATTCTTCTATAAAGGATATCCTAGACCTAAGACTCTCTAAGGAGACAAGGTTCTTCAAGCGGTCTTGTAAGATAAAGTACAACGAAGATAATGGGACCACAAGGAGCCTTGGGAAGATCTAAGCTTGACCTAGGGTTTGAATGATCTTTAATAGAGTGTCTAGGTCAAACAAGGATAGGGGAAGGTAACAAGAACAATAAACTTCCATTGATTTTTTGGGTAGATAGACCTTCAAAATGCCACTAACCAAAGAAGACCTAAACCAAACCAATTTCGGGGCTAAGGCTAGGTGTTCCTCACGAACCAACCATGGGATAGGCCTCAAATTTGGACGGCTAGTATAGGACACCCCAGTGAAATTCCTCAACAACTCAACCTTCAAGAGGATGGCTCTATTGCAATTTGCTTGATGCCTTAGCTAGGTCGTCTAGGGTTAGGGCAAAAATTTTGGGAAGGAGGTGAGAAAATGAAATTTTAAGTGATCACCAAGGACAAGGATCAATGCCTAGCCAATTGGGATGAATGGAGTCAAGATGAATTTGATTTAGAGATTTTCGCTCTACCAAGGAGTCCTTCCTGCAACTTTGCTAGCCTAGAGAGGCACTAGTTAGGTCACAAAAAGGAATTTACACTTCGTTCTACAAATTTTGATGGAGTTTCAAGGTAAAGGTGCATAGACCAACCCCTAGGAACATTCATTATTTATGTCAAAATGAATAACATATGCAACGAGTCAAGATTCCAAGTGTTTCATGAATTCACATTAATTTTTAGGGCACAAGTAAACCCTAACATAGCATTCCATACATTAGATAGGTATCAATAAGAAAATTTGCATGAAAGAGCACTTATATGACAAAAACAGTATATCCATCCATCGCATTTGGAAAAATGAAGCTCCAAGATAAGATAGCAATAACCCAAACATCAAAATGCATCCAGAAATTTATTTCGAGATTTTGGAGAGATCATAGGACACTGAAGACATCAGCCAGGAAATCTAGTGAATTTGTTGCAAAGAAGCAATTGTCCCGAGTGACAGTGTTGTTTTAGAGGCGGAGGAGCAACTGAAGAAGTGACGCAGAGCCAAAGAAGTGACGCAGAGGCTCATGCAGTGCATGCATAAGCACTTTGAGCCTATAGAGGGTGATGCAGTACTCAAGAGGAGCTCACGCAGTGACTGCGTTAGCTCTTTGGGCCAGTGCAGAGCCTGAGAGGCTAAAATCAATTAGTTGTCGGGGCTGGAGGAGCAGTGCAGATTTGATCTGAGGAGCTGGTGGGATGTTGTTGCTGTTGGTACAGAACAATGTTTGTGGAGACAAAGCCGAGGTAGAGGGAGTCACTGCCTTGACAGATTTCTAGCCAAAGAAATCTAGATCCGAGTTTCTGAGCAACAGCAAAGAAGGATTGAAGAGGAGTGATTTGACATTTGGCGGGAGGATTTCCCTAAAGGAAATCAGGACTCAGAGGGAGTCTAGAGGAGCTTGTTCCTTAGAGGATTTCTAGCGCCGAAAAAATACAGATCCGAATCTTGTTGGAATAGCAGCAGGAGAGGGAGAAGAGAACCAGTCCTACATTTGTTTGAGCAGAGATGGTAGTCAATTGACTAAGGGACCAGGACAGATTAGATGGAGCATCCAATTTTTTCATCTGGAAGGCTAGGATCCTGGCTGTCTTGGACAAGAATCGCATCAAGGATTATGCCTTGAAAGTAGTGGTTGTACCGGTCGATGTTGATCCTCTGAAAAAGTACGAGGAGGCTCAAGCGAAGGCTAAATGCATGATTCTAGACGGATTCAAAGATCATGTGGTCCCACACATTGCTGAGAAGGAAACAACAAGGGATATGTGGGAGACGTTGAACACCTTGTACTAGGGGAATTCCGTTCAACAGAAGATGCTATTGGAGAATCAGTTGAGATAGCACCAGATGCAGAAGGGAGAAGAGATCGATCCCTTCCTCCTCAAGGTGCAAGGGATTCGAGACTAGCTAACTTTCGTGGGATCTACACTAGATCCTAAGTCATGGTTAGGACTGCCCTGAGTGGATTCGTTGATGACTGGGAGACATTTTTCCAGAGTATCTTGGGCAGAGCTTCTCTTCCTAGCTGGGAGGAGATGTGGGTAGCTCTTCGACAAGAAGAGATCAGGAGGCTGACCAAGGTAGGAAGTAGCGACAAAGGAGTCAGAGCCAAGAAGGAGGAGGAGGAGGATGCAGCTCTTGCATCAACGGGACAGCAAGAGCAACAGAAGAGGAAAAAGAAAGACATAACCAAAGTCAGATGCTTCAGGTGTGGGGAACTGGTACATTTCGCCACTCAGTGCCCTCGAAAGAAGGGCAAGGAAGAGAAGTCTGACTCGAAGGCTGCTCTAGCAAAAGATGACAAGGAGGATGATGACGAGGATTGTTCCATGAGTGCTCATGCACCTCTAGAGAAGAGGTGGGGTGACATTGAGTTGCAGTCGGGAGGACTACACAGGGGCAGGATCCTTGAGGTGCCCAATCTCTTGGATCACATATGGCTACAGGAGCACTTAATGACAGTAGCAGAATGACGGGAGTCAGTTGGTGTGAGGGATGATGGAGAAACAGTGGCAGAGCTAGAGTGCCAGAGTTTGAAGCAACGTAGTGAAGGTTGCAACAGTGTGAGAGGCACAAAGAAGATTGCAGCAACTACTACTGGGTTAGCACAGATTAGCAGCAGAGGTAGCTTCAGCATCACGGGGTATCTAGACTGAATAGTATGTCAGCTTTGGGTGGCTTTTTAGTTGCTTACTTCTCAGCCACTGAGTTGCAGTGCAACAGTTAGCAGTGGCAGTGCTATGGGTATCATGATGTAGCAAATTAAGAGGGAGTTGTAGTACAGTTTCAACAGTGACAATGGCAGTGTCATGGGAACAGTACAAATTGCAGCAACGCAGTGGATAAGGGGCAGCAGGCCAAGCATAAACAGCACAGAGGACCGATGTCGTGGATCAGTGTGATACTTCTGCTGGGAAGTATTGCTACAACACATTCCTTGTTAAGAGGGAGTGTTGATTTTGGGTAGCATTGGATGTGCTCTAGCTCCGAAATTTTGTGGAGGGGCTAGAATACATGAGATATCCAAGACCCAGAAATCATTTGGAAAAATTCCACCAGGATTGTGAGTTATTAAAATAATTAATATTTTTAATGGGGTTCCTAAGTCTAAACTTAGGAAAATAAAAGTATTAATGGGTATTAATAAAAATATGGCTGAGAAGCTTCTAAGAGGCGAGGATTAAGTTTGTTTTAATCTTAGCCGTTGATTAGGGACTTAATATCAACCGTTGATTCATCAACAGGAAAAGTATAAGAGGAGGCTTGAGGGTCAGTTGGAGATCCACTGAGTGATCAAATCAGTTTGATTTTTCTGGGGCATGGTTTGATGAGAAAATCGAACTAGTGATCAGAGTTGCAGCAGAGGAGCAGGGATAGTTGGGGTTGGAGGATCTTCTCCGGGGCCCCGAATACTCGACAGAGAGGTAGAGATACACCAGAGGAGGCAGCACAGACCAAGGGAGGTTGACGCTAGGCCAGGAGGGCCCACACATTGCTTGATGCAATGCCAGCGCAGGGGAAGAGCTGCCCTCCTGCAAAAGTCCGAATTCAGTTGGGGAGCAGTAGGATCAGCCGAGAAGGCTGACGTCAGAGCTCCAGGAGGCAGCGCAGAGCTGACGCAGTGTCTCAGAGTGCTCCATGTAGGCCCACACAGCTACTGCGAAGGGGTAGCGTAGTTGTAGCGGGGATAGTCAGTCCAATTGCCAGATTGGAGGGATTTTGTTGGGTGAAGTGAGGTAATCTCACTTAGGTTTCGGCTAGTATATTTTATCTCTATAACTGGATAGCCGAGAGGGCATCCAGAGTTGTATTCAAAACTACTACTTAATAATAGAAAACCCTCAGAGTTGCTGCACCGGTTTTCTCGCATTGGGTTTTTCCGAGGACCTTTGTCCAAAATAACGATGTCCCTTGTGTGTTTGTATCATATCTATTTCAGTTTATGATCTATATGTTAGTGTAGTTTGCAGTAGTGTTTTTCATCAGTGTTTAAATAATTAAATAACTTGTTGAATGTAAAAATAAGTAGGAGATGATAAACTAGTGATTGTAGTAGGATTTCTGATGTGTAGATTCAGAAATTTCACACTTCGTTGTGAAACATTGCCTCAATAAAAGAATTCTTCTTGGGAGGTATCTCTTTGTTAAATTTTGGCTTAGGAGAAATTTTTTTATGGGATCCCATTTCCCTTTCCAAAACTGAAAACATGTTAATCATATCCGTTTTCCCTTGCATTAGCTTAGTAGTAACTTTATCAAACATTTGGGCAAATGATTGCAAGGATAAACCTACCTAGGCACTAGGCTTAGCCATAGGTTCAATTCTAGTCCTTGGGTAAGTAAGCAAATCAATTTTGGATGAATTTAGATTTTTCTCTATTTCAATGGCCCAAATTTTGGCCTCATCCAAAGATTTATGTTTCTTGTCTTTTAGGGCATATGATATATGTCTAGAAAAGGCTCTCATGTGTCTATCAAGGAAGTCTCTTCAGTTGGTCTTTATAATTTAGGGACTTCCTTGAGAAGATTATCAAACTATTGTGTAACTTCTCTAACATTTTCATTGTCGATTTTCTTAGCTTCCTGGAATTTGTTTAGAAATAGTATGCATTCTTTGATGGTGGCCAATCCTTTGTCAAAGGCTTGGTGGAAAGTATCCCAATTTGTAAGAATACCTTGAGGAAAACTGAGATACTAATCCCCGACACTTTCTTCTAAGGTCAAGGAAAAAAACATCATAACCACATCTTCTTCTTGGATCAACCTAGCACCCACAGCCCAATAGAACTCATGCATATGTTTTTCAATTGTGATTGCATTAGTGCCATTGAATTTGGCAACCATTCTTCATTTATTAGGAAATGAGTGAGGAGCATCACAGAAGTGACTCACATCCAATGGTTTGAATGCAGCAATGAGCCAAGGTTTGGCCATTGTGCTAGAGGTAGATGTATTTGTTAGTTTTTGGTAGCATCAGATGTGCTCTAGCCATGAAAATTGGTGGAGAGGCTAAGGCACATGAGTTCTAAAGAACCCATAAACCATTTGGTGAAATTCCACATGGATTGTATTTTATTAAAATAATTAATATTTTTAATGGGGTTCCTAAGTCTAAACTTAGGAAAATTAAAGTATTAATGGGTATTAATCAAAATATGGGTGAGAATGTTCTAGAAAGCGGATCAAGTCAAGTTTTTAATCTTAGCCATTGATTAGAGACTTAATCTTGGCCGTTGAAGTCTCAACGAGAAAAGTATAAGAAGGAGGCTTGGGGTTCATTCAGAAACACACCAAGAGAACGAATTGATCTAGAGTTTTAAATTCTAGGGCTTGGAATCTGAGAAATTCGAACTAAGTGATCATTCTGCACCAAAGGGGCAGGGATGGTTTGGGAATACTAGGCAGGGAGGTGGAGAGCCACTAGTGGAGGCAGCGCAACACTTAGAGGGACTGACGTTGGGCTAGTTTGGGCCCACGCAAGTTTGAGGTGGAGCCAAAAGGGCCAAAGCAGAAGGGAAGATGCCTTCATGCAAAAATCTAGAATTGTTGGGGATCTGCTAAAACAATCGGGAGAGGTTGATGCAGAAGTTCCAAGAGACAGAAGAGATTGCGCAGAGCTGACAAAGAACCTGTAAGGTTGACCGCAGGGCCTACGCAAGGACAATGCAAAGATAGTCGGGGATTTGCCAGTTTTGTTGCCGGATCAGCCGGAAACTGCCGGATGAAGTGTGGTAATCTCACTTAGTTTTCCGCCATTATAATTTTCTCTGTAACTGGGTTTCTGGGAGGGCATCTAGCATTGTATTCACAACAACCACTTAATAATATAAAACCCTTAGAGTTGTTGCACCGGTTTTCCCACATTGGGTTTTTTTCGGGGACTATTTTGTCCAAAAATAGCGGTGTCCTATGTATCTTGTTCTTTGCTCAGTTTCTTGTTTCATGTAATCAAATTAAATTGGTGTAGGCTGCAGAAGTAATTTACTTCAATATTTTTTCAAAAAATAACTTGATAATGTATATTAAAATCAAGTGGGAGAAGTAAATTTAGTTTTGTTGTGTTTGATGTAATCAAATTAAATTGGTGTAGGCTACAGAAGTAATTTACTTCAGTATTTTTTCAGAAAATAACTTGATAATGTATATTAAAATCAAGTGGGAGAAATAAATTCAGTTTTGCTGCAATAGGGGTTCCTTGAGTATAGGAATTTTCACATGGTATCAGAGCATTGGTTTTGAAACAGGAAGAGCAGATCCAACGCTGAGTAGAGAGGCCAATAGATGCATTTGGCAGCAATTCGAATCCTCTTGAAGGGATTGCGTAGTCCTGTGCCAGGAAAGTAGAGATTCTGAGGAAATATCTCTTTGAGAGTCGAGAGAGGTACGATTTCCGATTTGTGAGCTTGCAGAGGTAGAGGGAGTGACGCAAAGCCTTAGCGCAGTGCTTGAAGGGCGCAGTTTTTGCCGCGGCAGAAATTTGTCGGAAAGAGCGAAGACACATAGAAGGGGAATTTTCTCCTCAGAGGACTTTTCTCGCCAAAAGTTCAAAATTTTCACTTGTCGGGCAGCATACCAATGCTGCGCAGTGACTAGAGGAGTCAATTCGACAGTTTGGGTGAGATGGCATCACATGGGCTCAGAGATTAGGACAGGATGGAAGGAGCTTCCAACTATGTCATATGGAAGACCAGAATCTTAGCTATTCAGGAGGAGTACGATCTCGAAGCTTACGTCAAGATTGTTGTGGTTGTTCCTGCGGAAAATGATCAGAAGAAGACGTACAAGGTCGAGCAAGCAAAGGCGAAGAGGTACATACTCGATGGAGTTCGAGATCATGTGGTCTCACACTTGCAGGGCTAAGATACAACTCGAGAAATGTGGGAAGCTTTGTCTTCACTGTATGAAGGTTCTTCCGTACAGCGAAAGATGTACTTAGAACAAAAGTTGCAGTGAACATTGATGCAGAAGGGAGAATAGGTTAACTCCTATCTTCAATGTCTTTAGGACACCAGAGACTAGCTTGCTGCAGTGGGGTCTACTCCTTAGTCTACCGCGATGGTAAGGACGGCCCTAAATGGAGTCTCAGATGAATGGCAAGTCTTCGTCCAAAGTATATTGGGCAGGGAAAGACTACCTTCACGAGAGGAGATGTGGGCATCCCTTCAATAGGAAGAATTAAGGAGGGATTTGGTTAAGGTCAACCGCAATGGCAGCAGTGGGAGAGGCACGAAGACCAAGGAGGAGGAGAACGCAGCTCTAGCATCAAAGGGACAACAAAAGCTTAAGCGAAAGAAGGACATTTCGAAGGTGAATTGTTTCAGATGTGGCGAGATGGGCCACTTTACATCCCAATGTCCTTTGAAGCAAAAGGATAAGGATGAGAAACATGATCCCAAGGCTGTTCCAAAAAAAATTGACGAAGATGAGTTTGCCATGAGTGCTCACGCATCTCCAGGAGGTAAATGGGGCGATATAGAACTGTAGTTGAGAGGAATGCATGTGGGTAGGATCCTTCAGGAACCCACCTCTTGGATCAATTCCTTGCTACGATAGCCCGAGATTCAGTAGTAGTGAGATGCACTTAGTGTCAGATGATGCAGTGGGTTGGTTGGAGAGACAGATGCAGTAGCCTGAGACTAGAGACTGATCAACGCAGAGCAAGGTTGGAAACAGTGTCAATGGCACAGTGCAGAAGTCAGCAGTAGCGTAGAAGATTCAGAGGGTTAGAGACTATTGGCAGTCAGATTCCAACATTCACAGGGTATTATGCTAAACACTGTTAGTTCAATAATTTTGGGTGTTTTTTAGTTGCTTCTCTCAGCAACTGAGTTGCAGTACGAATGCAATGTTAGTAGTAGCAGTGCTAGCAACATAGAAGATGTAGTGTTTGAGAGGGGGTTGTAGTACTGATGCAACAGTGGCAGTAGTGGCAGTGGCAGTGGCAGTGTCATGGGCAGCAGTATAGTAGCAGCAGTGGCACAATGTTGATGGCAGCAACAGTGCGGAAAGGAGATGCTTCAGAGACAGTGTAATGCCCATAAATTGAAAACCAGGGAACATGTAAATACTCATAAACTGAAAAACAGGAAGCATAAAAATATAATTTGCACTTACCTGAACTGCTAGCTGATCCCGTGAAGTTGCCGATACTGCTGATATTGAGCTCCAATTACCCAGGGAGACCAATTCTGCCCAGCCTGATTGAGTAGAAGCTGGCTACTCAATCCAGCAAGCTTCTCACAGAAGCCCACTGTCCCCCGTGCCCAGAACCTCAGACGGACTAAAGTTCTTCCAATAGCAAATCTCTCCCACTGCTCCATTCCTCCTCTGGTTTCACTACCGAATTTCCCCCCTCCCTGTTCTCGGTTCACAAGTTCGGTTTTAACCACGGGCCTGGCGGTGGCCGCCCTCCCGCATGCAACCACCGCCTTCCCCTGTCCCGACACGCCATCTACGCATACGGCTCTCAGATATTTCCCGGCAAGGTGTGCTTTGTTATAAATTTTCAGCAGGTTGGACGCGCCCCTTTAATGATCTTTGGTATATATATATATATATATATATATATATATATATATTTAGCACAGTTTAGTTTTACGCTTTAGTTTAGATACGCTTATAAAGTTCAATTATATGTTTTATAACATTTCATTTATATATGTTATAAAGTTCAATTATATGTTTTATAACATTTCATTTATATATGTTATAAAGTTCAATTATCTGTTTTATAACATTTCATTTATATATGTTATAAAGTTCAATTATTTGTTTTATAACATTTCATTTATATATATTGTAAAGTTCCATGATATATTTTATAAATTTATATTATAAAGCCCAATTATATATTTTATAAAATTTAATATATATATATATATATATATATATATATATTATAAAGTTTAAATTTTTTATATAATGGATCAATTTAGATGGGTCGTTACATACACCCCCCCTTCTGAGAACTTCGTCCCGAAGTTTAGAGTTTTACGGTCAAGGTTTTAATGGACATGACCTTTTCTATCCAGGTCCCCAAGCTATTCAAATTCACCCTATCCTCCCTAATCTCTTCCGCTCCCATCCTATCTGTCCTCTACTGGAGTATGCCATGGCGTCAGTTTTACTGATTCGGCCATTCATAAACTCTAAGGTGACAGCGTCGGTTATACCGACCTGATCCCTAGTAGGCATCCGGCAGTCATCATCACACGTCTAGGGGAGCGTGATTCACACAGTCCTCCCATGACCCCAGGGTTCGGAGGATAAACGGTGGGCAACACCTCCACCCCTCCCAATAGAACTTAGGGCTAACACCCTATCATAGAATCACTTGGAGCTTTAATTGTTCTGAGGTTCTGTCATCACGTGGTCATCGTGGTAATTGGATGCTTGAATCTGCAATCATACACTCACTCATGCATTCGTAAAATGTGCATCAGCATAGTCAAATAACTCATGTATTTTTCACATATGATACCACAGTATAACATATTTTTACCATTCTCTATGCATGTCTTTTGACTTCCATCTAAAATGTATTCACTTCCTGATTTCTATGCCATTGATCATATTGACATGTAAAAACAAAACAAATTTACAATATCTTATTTTCTATTAGAAGTAAAATCCTTTAACTGTCTTAACTTTACTTCGACAACTATAATTTAGTAAAATGAACCATATATATTGTTTTGGTATCCATGTACCAGCAGGAATTAAACATATATTATGCCACAAAATTTCATGTTTATCCATAATTATTCAAAATGTTTTTGAGTCTCTGATTGTAGTGAAGTAAATATATACTAAACATAGTGTAAGGTTCTTCAAAATGGACATAAATTAGGGTATCTCTGACATATGTCCTCCGTATTTTCCCAAGCTGCTGATCCAGGACTATACTTGTCCCATTGGACCTTAACTTGGTCCACCAGGCAGTTCCTCAGCTATCGAACCCTACGTCCCAGTATACGTAATGGTTCGACCGTTACGATTCCCTTGTTCCATACCTGAAGATCCCGCTATAGTGGGTTGATGCGCTGCTTGGTCGTTGCTGATTACTGCGTGAATTCTATGATTAACTTGATTGTTTGATATTGGTCCCTCTCCAGTCCTATGCGGCATATTCGACGAAGCTTCAGGGCAATCCCGTTGAAAATGCGGTCCCCCACATCCCCAACAATTTAGCGGCATTGATCCTCTTGACTCAGGACGTGAATTTCTAGAGAACGAGCTTCGTCCTCTCATGCTGATTTCTCTCGAATTTCTACCTCTGCTGGCAGTCCCTTGAGATGACCATGATCTTACGTTTGATGATTCCGAGGCTATAGTGTTTACAGCCATGGGAACTCTTGTTACAATATTTCTAGAGGTAGGCCTGTTATCGTAAGGTGGCCTTGAGCTACCTCCGTTGATAAAGTTTCGAGGAGTCTTTCCAGGAAATCCTGATTGTAAAGGTTCTGCTAGCCCTATCTCTTTTCTGATTCCAAGGTGCTCTTCTGCATAACGACCACACTCAACCGCCTCGGCTACTGATGACGGTTTCCACATGCTTACCAAGGCTCTAATGCGAGGATTTAACCCAAATATGAAGCGTTCAGCTTGACGTTCATCAGAATCTAAGTAGTGAATGTATTTTACAAGCTCCATAAACCTAATCTCGTACTCTTCCACCGTTTTATTTCCCTGAATTAATGTATGAAAGGCTCTCGCTTGCTGTTGTTGAAAGTATGGAGGTAAATACTTTGCGCGGAACCTTTCCTCAAATAGTTCCCAAGGGGCATTATCTGATGTAAGGTGTAGCTGCTTTTCCAGATATCCCCACCAAATCAGGGCACTTTCCTTTATTTGAAACACGGCAATTTTTTTTTTTGCCGAAGACGAATATCCTCTTAACCTAAAGCATATGTTCATTCCTTCTAACCATGCTTTAGCGCGTTCACCTGCTCGACCTCCTGAGAATTCTGGGAGTCTAATTTTCTGAAGCTCCCTGGAATTGTCTTCTTTTGGTCTTCTGGGCTCATAATTATTTGGTTGCGCTGAACTGGTGGCTACATGTTGAAATTCCTCTTTGTTTTTAGCCTTAGTTGATTCCTTTAATGTCTCCAATAAGGCTTCCAAAGAGTTCATTATCACAGTCAACTCTGGTGTTGGAGCGTTTGATGTTGACGGTGGTCTTGGTGGCGACGAAGGTGATGGGGATGATGATGGCGACGGTGGCGGAATTAATGGTGATGATGCTGCCTAGTCACGTCGTCGTCGCTCATACGTCCTTACCATGGTAATGGTCCCTGAACACATAATAAAATTTCTATATAAAATTTGAGGTGGATAACCGAATTTTAACACACAATTTTCTTTGCAACTTCATATTTATAAACGGGTATAGTTTTGCTATTTTTACCTGCTAGGCGGATCTTACTGGTACCGAGGTCAAGGAGGGTGGTCTCGTGACCTCCTTGTCCTAATGCAGGGTATTCTATCCTAATATGAATAATGCAGAAGTATATGGTTATTAGCTCCAAAAGTAAGACATCTAAGGTTTATTTACCTAATAACATCCACTAAATGAAAATGTTAGATGTTTCGTTTACAATGTACATCGGTAACATACCTGTCATACCTCAACCTGACTATTACATTTAAGGGGGTCATATGTATCTATATCCCGAATATATTACTTGGATATGGATTAAATCCATAAAAGAAGGTTTGTTTTGGTTGCTGTGGACAGGTGTGTTGTGCTATCTAAGAAGAAATGTGAGTTCTCACCAAAATCCCTTTCCTTGGTTGAATGATGTTGCAGAAACACAGATCAAACACAAAACTTGCCATGCCCAAGAATGCTGGAGCTAGCAGAGTCCGTCCTGACACTTTGAGAAAAGCACAGTCTGATGTTAGGAAGGGACACACTTCAGTACCTGGGCCAGCAAGGCAAGGCCCCTCCAGCATACCTCTATGTCCAGGTGATCCACAAAAGATTGAAGATGGAGATAAATATGTCTTTGATTACAAAGCTTATGCCTGATAACAAGCACTCAGAACATAAGGTGCATGAACAGAGTTATGAAGTCCCAGAGGAGAACCAATCACTTGAGCATTCTGTTAATTCAGCAGGTAATTCTTTGGAGAAAGCACAACTAAAAGATACGACAGCTTTAAGACACCATGTTTCTGACAGTTGTATGGGAGGCTTCTCCATTGTTAACCATGAATCAGAGGTTTTAAATCAGTCAATTTTAGGTTCACCCTTCACTCAGGTTCCAAAAATTAAATGGGGAATCTGGATGAATATGAGTTGGAACAAACTCAGACCATGGGAACAGACAGTCAACCACTTAAGCCTCAAAATTCAGATGATAGGCCTATAACTGAGGATAATATGCCTTTAGCTAGGAGTGCTGTCTGTGTTATTAACAAGGATAATAGTTCAGTTATGCAGGGTAATTCAAGAGTTACTGAAGATAAGCAAGAATTTGAGATTAGTGATGCACCTTCTAACGATTCAGAAATATCTAAAAGATTCAAAAGAAGATGATTTTACAGTATGTTCAGTCAACATAATTGGACGATCTGAAAGTTGTGTACAACAGCTCAATCATAAATCTAGTAATGTTGAAGATTTTTGTAAGGCACAAGAGGAGGGTTTTATTGATAATGCATCGGTAAACGTGAGGGGTGTGGAAACCAATTATTGATCCTGGATGAAGCTGAAGGAACACCTATTTAGGAGACCTCTCTTAGTTGCATACAAAATCATCATAATTCTTTGGAACAACTATGCTAAACAAGGTGTTTGTTGCAGGTGAATATATTCAAGAATCTGGTTCTTCTATAGATAATTGTGAAGGTAAGGAATATTCTTCTGAAAAATCATGTAGAACAGAGTTTATTACTGTTACAATAGATACTGCACAATCAAAGGAGGATCTAGAAGTGATTGAAAGTATAAATGGTGAGAAGTTTAATAAGGATATGAGGATGGCTACAAACATGTTGATAAATGCATATGAGGAAGAAGAGACAGGAGAAAGCAAAGAAAGATTCAGGCACTGCTTTGGTGCTTTCTTTTTTTTGAAAATTTGAATAGAGCCACCGATGAACTTTATCTTCTATGTGAACTGGAATGTGATGTAGAGCAGATGAAAGAGGCAGAAGACGAATTAGCAAAATATTTCTCAATGAAGAGTGAATCTGAAGATGAGGATGCAGCCGAAACCAAGAAGAAAATGGAATCTCTCCGTGATCAGTTAGCAAATGCACTCTATAGAAAAGGGATTATCACTAGCAGAGATTGATTTATTGGAGATACAGAAAATAGAGAGAGATGATGATGATTTCCCAAGTCAAAGTGACACTGCCTTGGCAGCAGATGACAAAAGGAATTTGTTTGAAGGGAACTATGCAGAGTTTCGCAAATGGGCAGATGCAATTTCTCATAAATATGGCTTGTTGACAGTGGTACGTGAGAGGCATTGCAAGTGTCTTGGATCCGCTCTCAAGGTATTAAATGATCTTATTCAAGATGATTCTAGGCCCCCAGAGAAAAAAAAACTTTATGACTTACGGTTGTCCTTGATTGAGGAGATTGGTTGGACTCATCTTAGTATCATACGAGAAAGTGGGGATTTTGGTTAGCTTTCCGTCAGATTATCCTCTATTTTGATGCGGTTGCTCTTTCTTTATTCTTGCTAATACTAAGTTAGTAAAAGCTCATCTTGGTTGGAGAGAGACCAGTCGAATATATACCACCACAATAGGGTTCTGGCAAGAAGATTGTTTCGCTATACAAATGGATGCATATACTTTTGGTCAGAGAAGTCAAATTATGGCAGAATCTAATCCGTCGGGTACGTTGTCCATGAAAGGGAGTGTATATCTTAAAACGCGCGACATTAAAACTCACAATGCTGTTTGTTGAAATCGATTAATAGGATAATTTGGGATGCAATCGAGGACATCAATTAAGTCATTTCTATAACGACCCGGATTCCTCTACCATCGCATTGACGCAAGGATTGCGTGAATGGATTCAAACAGATATGGCTGTGGCTGCAATTAAATCCATTCTTTTCCCCTTTTGGCGTATATCCCGCGGTATGAACGAAAATGTTAAGTTTGTGAATGCGTACAAACGGGACTTGGAGCAAGATCTTGATCCGGCCAGTACGTCGACATTTCCAGCTACGCCCTCAGATTTGACTGAGCATTTGTCATGGCCGGTCGGAATTCTTTTGAATTAATAATCATCCGCTAAATATAAAATAAGCTGAATTTTCTGGGTTCATGTCTATTATTAACCTCCAGTATATGGTTTTATACAGAATCCCGTCATATGTACAAAGACAACCCACCGCAGATCACAGTCCAGTCATAATCGGAAACATTTATAGTATCGGGCTCTCGGAAGTGGCCCGTAGGTAGGTATATCCATGTATATAACAAAAATTATTAATTAATATGCATCATGCAGCGGTGGCAGGGATTTGGATCTCCAGTTCTACCACGAAATCTGTGAAAGCAAATAAACAAAACAACAGTACCTATCTTATCCTTTAGAAACATTGCTTGAAAACAACACAATATCACAGGGATCGGTTTCGAGGATTTTTTTTTTGGATTAGGCGGAATTACAGGGATTCCACTGGCGTAAAGATCTGTTTTGGGTATTCGATCTGTTCTTTTTTTTATGAGGAATTACGAGGATCTGGCTGGTAAATTTGCAACTCCCGCAGTTTGTCCATGCTTTTCTTCTCCGCGCGAAGCGTTCGGAATCACTGTAAAACGCCGTAGAGACTCACGCGTCTAGGGTTTTGTGGTAACACAGCGCTGGTAAAGATTGCTGGTCCAAGAACGGATTAAATCACAGCAGAATTGAATCACAAAGTGTACAAAAGCGTAGGGCCTGGGAGGTCCCGAAGGGTTTGAACACGGGCTCTGATACCATGTGTAATGCCCATAAATTGAAAAACAGGAAACATGTAAATACTCATAAACTGGAAAACAGGAAGCATAAAAATATAATTTGCACTTACCTGAACTGCTAGCTGATCCCGTGAAGTTGCCGATACTGCTGATATTGAGCTCCAATTACCAGGGAGACCAATTCCGCCCAGCCTGATTGAGTAGAAGCTGGCTACTCAATCCAGCAAGCTTCTCACAGAAGCCCACTGTCCCCCGTGCCCAGAACCTCAGACGGACTAAAGTTCTTCCAATAGCAAATCTCTCCCACTGCTCCATTCCTCCTCTGGTTTCACTACCAAATTTCCCCCCTCCCTGTTCTCGGTTCACAAGTTCGGTTTTAACCACGGGCCTGGCGGTGGCCGCCCTCCCGCATGCAACCACCGCCTTCCCCTGTCCCAACACGCCATCTACGCATACGGCTCTCAGATATTTCCTGGCAAGGTGTGCTCTGTTATAAATTTTCAGCAGGTTGGACGCGCCCCTTTAATGATCTTTGGTATATATATATATTTTTAGCACAGTTTAGTTTTACGCTTTAGTTTAGATACGCTTATAAAGTTCAATTATATGTTTTATAACATTTCATTTATATATGTTATAAAGTTCAATTATCTGTTTTATAACATTTCATTTATATATATTGTAAAGTTCCATGATATATTTTATAAATTTATATTATAAAGCCCAATTATATATTTTATAAAATTTAATATATATATATATATATATATATATATATATATATATATATATATATTATAAAGTTTAAAATTTTTATATAATGGATCAATTTAGATGGGTCGTTACGGACAGAGCAACATGCGGTTGGACATTGTTGCTAAAGCACATTCCTCGCTAAGAGGGAGTGTTAGTTTTTGGTAGCATCAAATGTGCTCTAGCCATGAAGATTGGTCGAGAAGCTAAGGCACATGAGTTCTAAAAAACCCATAAACCGTTTGGTGAAATTCCACCCGGATTGTATTTTATTAAAATAATTATTATTTTTAATGGGGTTCCTAAGTCTAAACTTAGGAAAAATAAAGTATTAATGGGTATTAATCAAAATATGTGTGAGAATGTTATAGAAAGTCGATCAAGTCAAGTTTTTAATCTTAGTCATTTATTAGAGACTTAACCTCGGCCGTTGAAGTCTCAATGAGAAAAGTATAAGGAGGAGGCTTGGGGTTCATTCAGAAACACACCGAGAGAACGAATTGATCTAGAGTTCGAAATTTCTAGGGCTTGGAAGCTGAGAAATTCGAACTAAGTGATCATTCTGTAGCAGAGGGGCAGGGATAGTTCGGGAATACTGGGCAAAGAGGCGGAGAGCCACTAATGGAGGCAGCGCAACACTTAGAGGGACTGACACTGGGCCATTCTGGGCCCACGCAGGCTTGACACAGAGCCAGAAGGGACAACGCAGAAATATGGAACTGTCGGGGATCTGTCGGAACAATCGGGAGAGGTTGACACAGAAGTTCCAAGAGGTAGAAGAGACTGCGCAGAGTTGGCGAAGAGCTTGTAAGGCTCACGCAGGGCCTACGCAAGGCCGGCACAGACATAGCCGGGGGTTTTCCAGTTCTGCTGTCGGATCAGCCAGAAATTGCCGAGTGAAGTGTGGTAATCTCATTCAGTTTTTCGCCATTATATTTTTCTCTGTAACTGGATTTCTGGGAGGGCATCCAACATTGTATTCAGAACTACTACTTAATAATATAAAACCCTTAGAGTTGTTGCACCGGTTTTCCCGCATCGGGTTTTCCTGGGGACTATTTTGTCCAAAGATAGCAGTGTCCTATGTATCTTGTTCTTTGCTCAGTTTCTTGTTTCATGTAATCAAATTAAATTGGTGTAGGTTGCAGAAGTAATTTACTTCAATATTTTTTCTGAAAATAACTTGATAATGTATATTAAAATCCAGTGGGAGAAGTAAATTTAGTTTTGTCGTAGTAAAGGTTCCTTGAGTATAGGAATTTTCACAGTATTAGCAAAGAGAATTTTAACCATAGGAGTCTTTTGAACTAATGGGGTTGTAGAGGCTTTTGTAGTTATCTTATGAGTAGTTCTTTTATTCCTTGGAGCTATGATATCATCGAACAAAATACTAGGGGAGATATGAGGATCAACCTTAGGAGTCACCAAAAGAGAATCTATGTTGTGTTTATAAGTTATTCTCTTCAAAATTCTTAATGAAGCTTATTCTTCAGATAATGATGAGGTTGACTCAAATCCTCCTCGAAAATGACGTCAGAAATGTTGCCTTAAAATCTAGCAGGTCTTGTGAGAGGCCTCACAAGGCAAGAGACATACCAAGATGCAACAATGAGGTGGTTTCCATTGTCACCTTCGCACTTCACCTCCTGCTCTTTAGTGGAATTTCACCACATGGTAGCCTTCCCATTTTCTCATCTAAAGGATATTCTAAGTCAATTGGCTCAAGGTGATATAAATAAAGAGTAAGCAAGGTTCTTCTATGGATTGTGAAAATTCGAGAATACCACCCGAATCTACTACTGCAACAACTGATTAAACTTCTCCTATCTGTTAAATATTGAAACAAATTATTTACTATTTCCTACAACAAATATCGAAGCTAACACACTACAGCCTTCACTTAATTAATTAATTTGCACAAAACAAGAACATAACAAATAGAGAAAGATGCACAAGTGACATAATATTTTTTGGACAAATGTCCCCGAAAAAACCCAATGCGGGAATACCGATGCAGCAGCTCTGAGGGTTTTATATTATTATGTAGTAGTTTCTGAATACAACTCTGGATGCCCTTCCGACAATCCAGCTACAGAGAAAATAAATTGGCAGAAAAACTTAGTGAGATTACCTCACTTTACTCGGCAATTCCGGTTGTTTTGGCAGTTGAACCAACTGTCCCCGGCTATGAGTCAGTCTCAATAGGCTCTGCGTTAGCCCAACTGGGAAACGTTTGCCCTCTGGAGCAATTTCCAGCCCTCCTGGCTCAGAAATCTCAGCTCTCCGGCAAATTTCAGATTTCTGCACTGGAACACTGCGCTGCTTCTATGTCGGCCCTTTTGGCTTTGCGTCAGCTCTGCATGGGCCCTTTTGGTCCAATGTCAACCCCTCCTGAGTCTGCGCTGCCTCCTCCTAGTGTTTCTTTGCCTCTCTGTTGTTGATCCTGGGTCCTAGAGAAGATAGTCCAACCCAACTATCCCTGCCCCTCACTGCAAAAGCTCACTATCGAAAATCTCTCGACAGCTGCTCTGCTTCAAAAAATCGATTCTCTGAACTCTCTCTGTGTGTCTTCCAAGTGACCCTCAAACCTCCTTAAATAATCTCCTCGTTGACATTCAATGGCCCAGATTAGAAGCTAATCAATGGTTAAGATCATTTCTGCTTGATCCTCGTCTTCTTCTAGAAGTTACTCCCACAGTTTATATTAATACTCTTTAATTATTTTATTTTCCTAAGTTTAGACTTAGGGTCCCATTTAAAATAATTAATTATTTTAATACAACTGTTTCTGGGTGGAATTTCCCAAAACGATTTATGGGTTCTTTGGAATACATGTTCCTAAGCCTCCATGCAAAATTTGAGATTAGAGCACATCCGATGCTACCAGAAATCAACATGGATTAGAGCACAATTATTTATCTGAAAGGAGCAACGTACCATAGCAATGCCTTCAAAGGAATACTTGATACCTAGGGTTTCAAAATATAGCTCAATAAAGGTGTATCTAGGCATGCAAGCATAAGGAAAAGGTTTACTTAAAGATGATATCAATAATAGGAGATGGTAAAGCTTCAAATAAGCCCTAAGTTGAAGACTTATATAAGATTAGGGTTTATTAGGGCACTAATTGCCTAGAGTTGATGATGTCAGCTCTAATGAGGCAATTTTCACCATGAAACAAGCTATATTTTGTAATATTCCTAACTGGGAAATAACAGTAAATACCAAAAACATGAACTAGGAACAACATTTAAAATTAAAGTCCAAGCACCCGATCAGAACACCATAGAAAATAAGCAGAATAATTAAGCCATTTTATTAATCAATGGGAATCTGAGTACATAATGAGTAAGAACAATGGAACCTAGGTTTTCTATGCAAGTTATGCAAACCCTAGGTGAAATATCGATTCAACTACTGAAATGGATCCAAATTGTTGATATAGGCTGCCAAATGGAACTGGAAGTTCTGCTCAAAATAATGCCCAGAATGCTCTGAAATTGTAGCCACGAGCTCCTCTCCTCAAACCTGAAAATGTCCGGAAAACGTTTGGCCTATCCCCAAGCCAAAATTGAACCCACAAAGTGATGCAAATTCCCCAGCTAACTAGCAAATTACAATCTTCCCTACTGTAAGAATGAGGATTTCAAGCCCGAATATCGCCTAAAAATTTCTATAAAATTAGCTAGAGACTCCTCTCAATGATCCCACAAAAACCCAGAAAGGGTTTGGGTTGAATCCACCGAGCCCGGTTGACCCTCAACAAGTGCAAATTGCCCAATTTGTCCAGAAAACACCCCACAGCCTTGATACTGTTGAATTAAGCCCAAATACACAACTGGAAATCTCTCCCAAATTTGGCTAAATTCTCCCTTGAGGTATACCTCCAATCTTCGGCCCTTATCTCTCCTCAACCTCTATTCCTCCAGCCCCTGCGCAACCTTACTTGGAGACCCCTGCGCACTTCCAGAAATGTAGAATTTTGGCCCCAAGAATTCCCTCAAACTCAACCCTACTAATCACCACAAAATCTCTAGATAAAATAATGGAAAACACCTGCAAATCCTCTGATGTTCTGCTCCTCCTTAACTGATCTCCCTGCAAGTAATTCAAACCACTTCTGGGCCCTAGAAGAAACACACACTAGCTGTAATAACTTGCAAATATGCCCAGTGGGAACTCTTGTTAATTTTTGTAGCATCAGATGTGTTCTAGCCACGAAATTTGGTGGATAGGATAGAATACATGAGATCTCCAAAACCCAGAAATCGTTTCTGGAAATTCCACCTAGGCATGACTTAATTAGATTATTAACCAATTTAATTTTTGTAGCATCAATGTTTTCTAGCCACGAAATTTGGTGGATATGATAGAATACATGAGATCTCCAAAACCAAGAAATCGTTTATGGAAATTCCTACTGAGGCATGAATTAATTAAATTATTAACCATTTTTTAAATGTTTCCTAAGTCTAAACTTAGGAAAATTGGTTAATTAATCAGAACTAATTAAGTCAACGTGAGAATTCTCTAGAAACTCACACGGATCGATCCAAAAATGATCTAAACCATCGATTAAGATTTAATCTGGTCGTTGGAGTTCCAATAGGAAGATATAAGAAGGGATCGATGTGGTGATGTAGAATACACTAGGGTCACTTGGAGAATTCGATTTTCCAGAGTAGCAACAGTCAGTTATTGGAGAGTTCGAGCTTCAGTGAGGAAGTAGAGACAATGAGGGGTAGAGACAGTGATCCAGAGGAAGTTTTCTTGTTAAAATTGGCAACCAGGGAAAAACTTCATGTGGGTCATCTTATTCATGGCTGATAATATTTTTATTAGATTCCACTCGTCGAGAGGTGTAGGATTGATATAAAGATCATCTGATTCCGATAATTATTCATGGAGATATGAATTTATTTTGATTATGGAATTATTATCAAGTCGACCTACAACTCATGTAGGCTCAGAAGCCCAACAGTCGCATCTATTCACCCACCAATGTTGTATATAAATATAAGAGGAATTTTCCTCATTTGGACTCACTCATCTCATCACATCTCTCTCTCTCTATTGCGCAGATATGAGTCTCTTCTCTACTGCGCTGAAATGGGTCTCTCTCTCTCACACATGTGAAGCCGGAAGTTGTTGAATTTGAAGCTGTAACTGCAGAAGTAAAGATTGACTTGTGTGGCCTAGAAGATCTCCTCTTTGGAACTGCACTGTAGGTTCATCTGAACCTCCTTTGAAAGCCGCAACTTTTGGTGGTGGAATGAAGTCAATCCGACGAACGGTTTGCAAGATATCGACTGCCCTAGTTTGAAGCCGGAAACTGCTGAAACTAAAGCTGCAACTGCAGAAGTAAAGATTGACTTGCGTGGCCTAGAATATCTCCTCTTTGCAATTGCATTGTAGGTTCATCTGAACCTCCTTTGAAAGCCGCAACTTTTGGTGGTGGAATGAAGTCAATCCGACGAACGGTTTGCAAGATATCGACTGCCCTAGTTTGAAGTCGGAAACTGCTGAAACTGAAGCTGCAACTGCAGAAGTAAAGATTGACTTGCATGGCCTAGAATATCTCCTCATCTGAACTGCGTTGTAGGTTCATCTGAACCTCCTCTCGAAGCCGAAACTTTTGGTTGTGGAATGAAGTCAATCCGACTGCCGGTTTGTGAGATATGGTCTGCCCTAGTTTGATAATGAAGCCGCTAATTCTGATGCTACTGATCTAGGGTTTGCTACTGTTGATATGAATCAGATTTATTGTACTATTTCTCTCTGCTGGATTATTGAAGATAAAAGAAGATTTGATCAAAGGGTTTCCCCACGCATTGTGGGGTTTGTCCCTGGCTAGCCGCTACATCTTGTGTCTCTTGTCTTGGCTTGTTTTCTGTCGATCATTTAATGTTCTATCTGCATTTTACTTTATGTACATGTGATTGCTAATCGGTGGAATATAATAAGAAAAAGAAGTAAACTGTTATAAGCATAGAACATACCATAACTTAACATGGTATCAGAGCTGAGGTGAAGACAAAGCCCGAGCAAGAGCAAGAGAAATCATTGAAGAGAAGATTGGCAAGGCTATCCTAAAAGAACTATGGGGTCCTCAACACTCTTTCCTGCCGAAGACAAGCTCTGTGAGAAAGCTGACTATCACGGATGGAAGATGTCTATCGCTCTAACCCTTGAAGATCAAGGAGTGCTGGATCATGTAAGAGGCAATATTGTTGAGCCTTCATCAAATGCATCTGCTGCTTCCTGGAACAAATGGAAAAATGGAGAAGTCAAAACAAAGAAGATCATCCGGGACTCTATCGACAAGCGCTTGGTGGCCTACATCTCTGATCTAGACACCTCCAAGGAAATCTACAACAGACTGGTGAGTTTATTTAAAGTTAATGATGCAAATCAAGTTTTGTTTCTTAGAAATAAGTTGAAGGAAATCAAGAAGGGTAAAGATGAAAGTATGCAAGCATACTTCTTAAGAATCACCGAGATCAAGAACGATCTCCTATCTATTGGGGAAACTATTACTGATAGAGAAATGGCACTCACAACTCTTGAAGGATTACCATCTGAATGGTATGTGTTCAGGACTACTCTTTTGAACTATAATGTAATTCCTGGTTTCGAGGAATTAATGGCTAGATGCATTCAAGAAGAAACAAGGGAAGAAGTGTAAGAAATGCCCATGCCTAAAGGTCCTCTTGCTGCCTTTTCTTTTCATGCAAAGAAAAGAAATAATTCCGGGACTAAATCAAAAGGAAAGGCTGGACCTAAGGCTAGAAGAAAATGACGATGTTACATTTGCGATAAAGCAAGTCACTATGCAAGGGAGTGCCCTGATAGAAAGGACTCACTCTAGGACGATGATCAAAATCCCTCTGATGGCAATCAAAGGAATGACAAATTCAACAGCAAAGGTAAGAGGAGAGCTGGGAATCAAGGAAGTGGACAAGCATTCAAGAAGGCCTGAAATTCCAGGATGTATTAAATGCACCTGACCTCAAAAAGAACCTAGTGTCCATATCGGGAACGGAAGACAAAGGCTACAAGGTAACCTTCAACGATGGCAAGGTATGTATATGGAAAAATAATGTTAAAGATGCCTTTACTCTTGGGTTTAGTGTTGATTCATTATATCAGGTTGATGGAAGTCTGCTAGGTGTCATGTCTTATGACACATCTCTTCAGTTCGAACTTTGGCATTAGAGGTTTGCCCCCCTTCATTATAAAGCTATACTCAGTGTAAGACAAATGGTGACAGGGATGCCCGAATTTTGAGTAGAGAAAGAAGGTGTATGTCCAGGATGTGCCGAAGGAAAGCTCAAAAGGGGACCATTCCCCTCAAGCCAAAGCAAGACCTTCGATATATTATAATTGGTTCACTCAGGCATACCTGAAGTTGGCATTAAGAGGGAGACTACTACACCACATACTCTTGAGCAGAATGGTGTGGTGGGAAGGAAGAACCGCATGATGATGGAAGCTGTTTGGGCCATGCTACATGATCAAAGTCTTCCTAAGTTTGTATGGGCTGAAGCTACAAACACTGCCGTATATGTACAAAATCGATGCCCTCATCAAGCATTGGGTTCCTAAACTCCTGAAGAAATGTTCACCACCGGTCAAAGGGAAGTCGTGATTAGTCATGATGTCACCTTTGACAAAGATATGGCTCTCAGCAAGGTGGACAATCTGCTGACTTTGAGTAGCTCTCAAGAAGCCGACACCAGGGAACCGAAAGAAAAGGATGATGAATCAATGCCTGATGTAGAAGAACCCATGGATCCGATTGATCCTCATCCACATGGGCCTTCCTCTTTTAGGAAGAGGCCTTCATGGCTTAGGGGGATACTTGATGATGCTGAAGGACATGCTGCACCCTGAGGAACCTTCCATCAAAGTAAGAAACTTAATAAGTATCAAGGATACCTGACCATCATGAGCACGATCATACAAAATGAGCCTTCGTCATTCTCAGATGCCGTCAAGCTTCAACTATGGAAGGATGCTATGACCGTAGAATATGAGTCTATTATGGAGAATGATGTCTGGGAAGTAGTTCCCAGACCCTGGACAAGACAATTGTTACTTCAAAATGGCTTTACAAGATAAAGCATGCAGCAAATGGAAGTATGGAAAAGTATAAGGTTCATTCTGTTGCTCGCAGGGTTGCAGGAATCGCCCCCCCCCGGAGGATCCAAACCCGGAACCGCGGATCGGAGCGAACCGTCCCGGAATCCAAGTCGGAAGCGCGGTTCCGATTTTAAGGTTGCGCGGATCCTATTTAAAAAGGCGATTCCTGCCTTTTGGGTTGCGGCCACCCCGGAACCGCGGATCGGAGGGCGGTTCGGGCACAGGGTGGCGCCACGCTTCCGGCCCGGAACCGCACGCCACCCGCACGCCACCCAGGCGATTCCGCAAGCAACCCCGCGGCCTCCTTTTTTTTAATTTATTTTTTTTAAATTTGTTTTAATATGTGACTTAACTAGCATGAGGGGGTGGGTTAGGTTAGTTTAGGGTGAGTCTAGGGTGACTTTAGAAAAGAATAAAGCCCCCATTCTCTTCTCATTTTCTCACTTTGAGTTTATGAGAGTTGGAGAAGAGAAGAGAGGAGAGGAGAAGAGAAGAGAGGAAAGGAGAGGAGAAGAGAGGAGAGCTTGGAGGAGTGAAGAAGGAGGAGCTAGGAGAAGGAGGAGGAGCTAGGAGAAGGAGGAGGAGCTTGGAGCAAGAGCTTGGAGGACTTCATCTACAAGAGCTAAAGAGGTAAGTTCAAACCCCAAACTCCCTTGTTTTTTTGAAAAAAAAATTGTATTTTTCTCCTCCCTCTCCTACTCTTTCCCATTGTTTCTACTTGCTCCTTTATTTACAGGTTGTCCACCACCTATATCCATATTCCAAGATGGTGTTCTTTTGGCTTCTATGTATCATTCCACTCTTGGTTTTAATGATGGCAAGGGTGAGGAATAGAGGGGAAGAGGAAGGGGATGAACTTGGTCCTAATAGTAGTGACCCAATGTATGATGAGGAGGAAGGGTTTGAAGAGGAAGGGGATGAACTTGAAGAGGACACTGAAGCACAAGATGGGAAAGGTACATCAAATCCCTTGTGGACCTTTGTGACCAAACTTGAAGGGGGAAAGGGTGGTGGATCTTACAAATGGATGTGCCCTCATGGTTGTCATGGAGGAAAACCATATACGGGTTCATATACCCGTCTGAGGAGGCATCTTTGTGGGGTGCTAGACAGTGATGAAAAAAAGGGTTCCGTGGGGGTAACCATTTGCCCAAACATTTCAAGTGAACAAAGACAAAAATACATCAAATTAGAGATGGCTGCACAAGGAAAAAACAAGAAACAAAAAACTCATTCTGAATCAAGTGCAACCTCTAAATTTGGTAGTTGCCCATCTCCTCATGGTACTTTTGCAACCTCTGGAGGTAGAAAAACAATAGGGGATTTCCTTAATGTTACTGGGAGGGATGATGTGGATGGAAAGATAGTCCGTTTTCTTTGTGCTTGCGGTGTACCATTCAATGTGCTTCGCTCTCCCTATTGGCATGACATGGTAAAGGCCATCAATGAAGCCCCAAAAGGATACAAGGCCCCCAACTATGAGAAAGCTAGAACAGTGTTATTAGAAAGAGAAAAAGCTAAGGTTCAAAGAGCTTTGACACGTTTTACACATGAGTGGGTGGATTATGGGGTATCCATTGTATCAGATGGGTGGACAAATATTAGAAACCAACATTTGATAAATGTTCTTGGTGTTTCTTCTAGTGGTGCAGTATTTATTGCATCTCATGACTCCTCCTCCATCAGTGCAACTGCACAAAACATTGCAGATCTCCTATTGAAATCAATCAAAGATGTTGGTCCGAATAATGTGATTCAAGTGATCACAGATAATGCAGCAAATTGTAAGTTAGCAGGAAAAATTATTGAGCGTACTCATCCACACATCTTTTGGTCTGGGTGCCTGGTTCACACATTGAACCTTTTGATGCATGATATTGTGAAACACAAAGATTGTGGGTGGATAGCTGAGGTTTACAGGAAAGGGAAGCAGCTCATTAAATTCATCACAGGGCATACAAGGGTAAACTACTTCTATGGCACTTACTCCAAGTTGCAATTGCTTAAAATTGCAAAGACAAGATTTGCTAGCTATTACCTCACCTTTAGGCGGCTAGTGAGGGTGAGACAAGCTTTAACTAATCTGGTGTGTGCTGAAACATGGGATGAAATTAACAATGACACAGATGGTGCTAATGAAGTCAAGGACATTGTTCTTGACAGTTACTTTTGGTCACAGGTTAAATATGTTTTGCAATTCACCAAACCAATTTATTACATGATCAAGTTTGCAGATTCAGATCGACCAGTAATTGGGGAGGTGTATGAGCAAATGGATAGCATGTTGGGGCAGATTAAAGACATTGTTGAGCCTAGAGATACCACCTTGTACAATTATATTCGTGAAGAGGTGGTAAAACGATGGGATAGCCTAAATGTTCCATTGCATGCATTAGCATATGTTTTGACACCTAAATACTATCATCCATCATGGCTTTCAAAACCAGCACCTGGGGGGGAGTCAGGAGAAGACCACACCAAGATAAAGAGGTTCACGAAAAATATATGGCTGCATTGAGTAGATTAATCCCTGATGAGGAGGAGGCTGCATTGGTACGGAGACACGTGAGCAACTATACGAGCAGCACTGGTCCATTTTCGAGCATGCATGCAATTCAAGATCGAGAGAATTTTTCTGCTCTTGAGTGGTGGAACATGCATGGAGGGCCTACTCCACTTCTACAGAGTTTGGCATTGCGGGTGCTATCACAGGTGGTAAACACTTCTTCTGCAGAGAGGTGTTGGAGCTCTTATTCTTTCATCCACAGTGTTAAAAGGAACAGGTTGAATTTAGACCGGGCAGAGAGCTTGGTTTATGTTCATTACAACTTGCGATTGTTGTCCCATTACTGTGAAGATGCAAAGTCTAATAAAGACTTGTTGACTTGGGACAAGAATCCAGAGGAGCCCAATTTGGAGGATGGAGTGTTGCGACTAGAGCAATTAGAGGATTCTCTTATCCAGGTATGTCCATTGTGGTATGAATTTTCCAATTTTCCCTTATAAAGAATTCATGTTTTTAATTTTTTTGTTAACTAGTGTTTTTTTTTTGCATGAATTTTTTGAGCGATTCTAGGATGATGACACGGGTGTTGATATGCCACCACCCCCACCCCCATCTGGTCCCTTGGTTTCTACTAGAGGAGGTTCTTCTTCATCAGTTCCAGTGCCACGACTTACACAGGGACCATCTTCTTCATTGCCACCACGTGGAGGCCCGCCATCACGTTCTATTCATGGTGGAAGGAGGAGAGATTAGTAGATATATTCACAATCTACTTCTTTTTGTCATAGATTACTCATTAGACTTGTAGACTTGTGAATTTGAATTTTGAACCTTTTTGGCTTGGCGGTGACCAAGTGACATATTTTGTAAACATTATTATTTGAATTTTGGACATGACAAATGTTGACAGTTGCTCACTTGCTAGATAAATCATAATATGCTCTATGTTTTATGTTTTATAATATGCTTAAATGTTTTATGTTTTATAATATGCTTAAAAATTTGATGTATGTTTGTAATAGCTAGAATATAGATGATTGTTGTACATACTAGTAACTACAATGGAATCATGGATGCCATATCTATCTTGATTTATGCAAAAATATGCATGTTTTCATGTCTTCTACAATTAATTTGGTATTTGGGATGTTTGTTTTGAGTATAAATGCAAAAAAATATAAAAAAATATATATATATAGCAGACGCTTCCGCGGACGCTTCGCTCCCTAGATTTTTGGAAAATGACGCTTCCGCGCTCCGCGCTTCCGCTTCGCGCTTCCGCTTCGCTCCCGCTTCGTGCAACATTGGTTGCTCGTGGTTTATCCCAGAAGGGGAGGTATAGACTATGATATTTGCACCTGTTGCCAAATATACGACCATCCGCTTGATCATAGCCCTTGTGGCTTCACAAGGATGGAACCTACATCAGATGGATGTTAAGACCGCGTTCTTGCATGGTTCTATCAAAGAAGAGGTCTATGTGGAGCAACCTAAAGGATTTGAGATTTATGATTGAAAATCTCATGTATGCAGGTTGAAGAAGGCTCTCTATGGGCTGAAGCAAGCACCCTAAGCATGGTATGAGAGGATCGATAGCTACTCGATGAAGCTGGGATTCACTAGGAGTGAAGCTGATCCTAACCTTCACTTTAAGGTTGAAGATGACAAGCCTCTCATACTGGTGTTGTATGTGGATGACCTCTTTCTAACAGGTGCAAACCCTCTCATTCACAAATGTAAGAGGGAGATGGCTTCTGAATTTGAAATGAAGGACCAAGGACTTGAAGTGTGGCAGAAGCCAAGGGAAATTTTCCTATCTCAAGGAAATATGTGGTAAATATATTGGAAAGATTCGGTATGATGGACTGCAAGACTGTGACTACCTCGAGGATCTTAATTTTTAGAAGTTATATGGTAGTGATGTCAGACCAGACTTGGGAAATGCCTCTGAGTTTCAAAAACTCATTTGCATTGATGTTTTTGGTGAACCTCCGTCCGAACATATGTTTTGCAGTTAGCATTGTGAGCTCATATTCGTTTGAGCCTCACTAGATTGATGCTAGGAATCTTCTGAGATGTCTTCAGGACACAATCTCTCATGGATTAAGATACACTGCCGGAGATGTGAGACTACTTGGATATACTGATGTTGATTGGGCAGGCAGTGTGGTGGACCGTAAGAGCACTTCCGGGTACTGTTTCACCTTGGGATCTGCTTCGATATCCTGGATGAGCAAGAAGCAGAAGTCGGTGACTTTGAGCACCACCGAAGCAGGATATATTGTTGCTAGCATAACCTCGTGTGAAGCACTCTGGTTGCGAAAGCTCTTCAGTGAGCTATTTGGATTTACATTGGATACCACTGTGACTCTCTGTAACAACCAAAGGTGGGATTCGATTATTGAGGAATCCCGTATTCGTCAATTGCTCCAGCAGATAGACATCATCTGGGATATGGTAAGTTGATGAGCAAGGAAGCTCCATCACATTAAGATGATGTACAGGTTGATACACCTTGTCAAAGCCCCGAGGAAAGATCTAATCTGTGATTTTCCCAAATGACTTGGAGTCGGCAAGAAACCTTTGTACAAGGGTCCTGCATGTTGCATACATTGAGCTCTGGGAGCTCTGAGGGGTTGCGGTTCCTACTAGAGCAACATATGACCACAGGGTGACTCACCCTCCCCTAGTGGTGCACACTGGAACAAGATGATTCTCTCTCTTGTGGGACAAGATGATTCGCTCTCTTGTGGAACAGGATGATTCGCTCTCCTGTGTAGCAGGATGATTAGTTCTCCTGTGAGGCCTGGATTGATGTGTTCTCCATGGCAGCCTGGATTGATGTGTTCTCCATGGCAATTGTAGCAGGATTGATGTGTTCTCCTGTGAGGCTTGGATTGATGTGTTCTCCTGTGAGGACAGGATTGATTAGTTCTCCTGTCGAGGCATCCTACCCATGCAGTCTGGGACTCATGGGAAGTACCTCTCATCTGATCAATGAGCAGGGAAATGAAGTTAGGGACCATAGTAGTACCGATGGACGCATCGTTGTAACTACCGTACTCCCTACGCTAGGATGACCTCCATTGATCTGGGATCAATGATACTGGTCTGGGACCAGTGGTAGGAGTTGTACCATACTATGACGCTGACTTCGGGTCGGTTGAGACTGGTCTGGGATCAGTGGTACATACTCTGAGACTGACTTTGAGTCAATGGAGGATGATATTGGTCTGGGACCATTGGAGTTGTACTCACTATGACGCTGACTTTGGGTTGGTTGAGACTGGTCTGGGACCAGTGGTACATACTCTGAGACTGACTTTGAGTCAGTATGATACATCCTCAATCATTTCTTCTTCTTCATAATTCGGACAAAAGCAGAGTAGAACAGAACAATGCAAGAGCAGAGCAGAACAGAACAAAACAGTACAGATCAGTGCAGGGCAGAACAAGACAAAGCAGAAAAGGCAAAATAGAGTAGAGCGGGGCAAGGGTCAGGCTGTACAAGGTAGTGCATTTGATGGATGAATAGTAACGACCGATAGACAGATTGCAGATGAAGTTCGCCATGGTTGAGAGGGAGTGTTAAAATTGGCAACCAGGGCAAAACTTCATGTGGGTCATCTTATTCATGGTTGATAATATTTTTATTAGATTCCTCTCGTCGAGAGGTGTAGGATTGATATAAAGATCATCCGATTCCGATAAGTATTCATGGAGATATGAATTTATTTTGATTATGGAATTATTATCAAGCCGACCTACAACTCATGTAGGCTCAGAAGCCCAACAGTCGCATCTATTCACCCACCAACGTTGTGTATAAATATAAGAGGACTTTTCCTCATTTGGACTCACTCATCTCATCACATCTCTCTCTCTCTCTCTACTGCGCTGAAATGGGTCTCTCTCTCTCACACATGTGAAGCCGGAAGCTGTTGAATTTGAAGCTGCAACTGCAGAATTAAAGATTGACTTGCGTGGCCTAGAAGATCTCTTCTTTGGAACTACACTGTAGGTTCATCTGAACCTCCTTTGAAAGCCGCAACTTTTGGTGGTGGAATGAAGTCAATTCGACGAACGGTTTGCAAGATATCGACTGCCCTAGTTTGAAGCCGGAAACTGCTGAAACTGAAGCTGCAACTGCAGAAGTAAAGATTGACTTGCGTGGCCTAGAAGATCTCCTCTTTTCAACTGCGTTGTAGGTTCATCTGAACCTCCTTTGAAAGCCGCAACTTTTGGTGGTGGAATGAAGTCAATCCGACGAACGGTTTGCAAGATATTGACTGCCCTAGTTTGAAGCCGGAAACTGTTGAAACTGAAGCTGCAACTACAGAAGTAAAGATTGACTTGCGTGGCCTAGAAGATCTCCTCATTTGAACTACGCTGTAGGTTCATCTGAACCTCCTCTGGAAGCCGAAACTTTTGGTGGTGGAATGAAGTCAATCCGACTGTCGTTTGTGAGATATGGTCTGCCCTAGTTTGATAATGAAGCCGCTAATGCTAATGCTACTGATCTAGGGTTTGCTACTGCTGATATGAATCAGATTTATTGTACTATTTCTCTCTGCTGAATTATTGAAGATAAAAGAAGATTTGATCAAAGGGTTTCCCCACGCATTGTGGGGTTTGTCCCTGGCTAGCCACCACATCTTGTGTCTCTTGTCTTGGCTTGTTTTCTGTCGATCGTTTAATGTTCTATCTGCACTTTACTTTATGTACATGTGATTGCTAATCAGTGGAATATAATAAGAAAAAGTGAACTGTTATAAGCATAGAACATACCATAACTTAACATTTCTAGATCTGGAGAGGCAACAACAAGGAGGCTGAGGTATTCCTAGTGAGGAAAAACAGAGGATTGAACAGTTGCTTCAGAAGAGGAACTCGATTTAATTGGAAGAAAAATCATTTTTAGTTCCAAAGGTCGGACAGACATTCCAGTGAGCTGGAGAAGCGATTTCATCACAAGAGACAAGCAGAACGACTTCATCAGAGGCAGTTTAGAGGCTATGTTGATTTGCTGTAGCATCGGATGTGCTCTAGCCATGAAAATTGGTGGAGAGGCTAAAGTACATGAGATCTCCAAGACACAGAAATGGTTTTGGAAGATTCTAACCAGTTTGGGAGATATCAAAATAATTAATATTTTTAATGGAGTTACTAAGTCTAAACTTAGGAAAAATAAAATTATTAATGGGTATTAATATAAAACTGGGTTAGAATGTTCCAAAAGTCATGGATCAAGCCAAATCTAATCTTAGCCGTTGATTAGAGATTTAATCTCAGCCGTTGATTAGAGATTTAATCTCGGCCGTTGATGGACCAACAAGAAAAGTATAAGAGGAGGCTTGAGGGTCAATTGGAGGATACACCAAGAGAGATCAAGAATTCGATTTTTTGGGGCAGGGTTTGTTGAGGATATCGAGTGAGTGATCTGATTTGTAGCTGAGGAGAAGTGAATACATAGTAGAGAGGAAGAGTTAGTACCAGGAGGATCAGCGCAGAGCTGGGAGAGGCTAACACAGACCCAGCTAGAGGCCACGCAGAGGCAGCCAGGAGCTGCGTAGAGCCAAAGAGGCCAGCGTGTGAGACATAGAGTGTCTAGGGGCTGATATAGAGGCTCCAGAAGTTGACATAGAGGCCAGAGAGGCTAAGAAGGGCCTAGAGGCAGCACTGGAGGATTTCGTGGGTCAGACTGGGAGTTGGAGAGCTGAATAGGGTGACGCAGAGTAGCAGAAGCTGCATTGTTGCTGTGGGATTATTCATCCGGTAATTTAACCGGAATATCTGTCTCTGACTGAGAGGTACTACTGCCGAGGGAATTCTCTGTTGGGTGAGCCATTTTTGGCACCCAGGTTGTATTCTGAAACTGCGTAATAGTAAAACCCTCTAAATTGTTTCACTGGTTTTCCTACATTGGATTTTTCCAGGGACATTAGTCCAAAAACAACGGTGTCACTTGTGTGCTTGTTTACTTTTAGTTGATGATTTGTATGTGTTGATACTGTACTTGTATTTATTTTCATTATTTACATGGTAAATAACTTGTTAAGTAATTGAACAAGTAGGAAGAAATAAATCAGATAGTACATGAAGAATTTATAACAGGTTAAACTTAAAAATTCCAACATGGTATCAGAGCATGGTTGCAGATCACAGGATAACTGAAGGCATCGACCGAGTAGAGCACTAGTAGTAGAAATAGCTATACCAAGTGAGAGAAGTTGTTCTTAGCAGAAAGTAGTAAGGAAGGGGTGACGCAGAGGGCTTGCGTCATCAGTTCAAGCCAGGAGGAGGATCAGCGCAGAGGCAGAGAGGAGCATACCTGACCTACGTTGTGCCCGGTCATCTTTCTCAGTCAGGAAGGATCAACTCTGTGGCCAGGAGGTGTAGATTTTGCCGGTGCCGGGATTGTGTAGAGTCTAGAGGCTCAGTCCTTCAAGTTGCTGGAGTATAGGAGGCTGTGGATAATTTGTGGAGCGAAGCTGGTGGGGCACTATGGTCAGAACAATACCTAACAGGGAAAGACTAAGGAGGAGGGATTTCCAGAAAGGAAATCGAGACTCAGAGGGAATCAAACCGAGGACTTCTAGGAGGGAAGTAAAGAGAGTCGAAGGGAGTCGAACCGAGGACTTCTAGGAGGGAAGTAAAGAGACTCAGAGGAGTCGGAAGAAGAGCAGCATAATGGCTGTGAATGGACTGAGAGATCAGGATAGGTTGGACGGAGCATCCAACTTTGTGGTCTGGAAAGCCAGGATTTTTTCCATTCTAGACAGATATCACATCAATGACTTCGCCTTGAAAACAATAGCAATCCCAGTTGACCCAACTGAAAATGAGAAGTACGAGGAGGCAATGGCCAGGGCAAAGTGCATCATCCTTGATGGGGTTAAGGATCATGTGGTGCCGCATATTGCCGAGAAGGACATGGAAAATGAGATGTGGGATGCCCTTAAGAAATTGTACCAGCATACTTCCGTGCTGAGGAAGATGTTACTTGAAAATCAGCTGCAGTCATACCCGATGTAGAAAGGAGTGCAGATAGATGTCTTCCTTGATGGATTGAAGGAGATCAGTGATCAGCTAACTCCATAGGGGCCACACTGGATCAGGAACTGATGGTGAGGACGACATTGAACGCAGTCTCAGAGGATTGGGAGGTATTTGTCCAAAGCATACTGGGCAGGTCGAGCCTTCCAGATTGGGAGGAACTGTGGGCGGCTCTTCGTCAAGAAGAGATCAAACGGGTGACCAAGGCGGGGAGTAGCGGAAAAGGGATCAGAATTAAGGAGGAAGAAGAAGATGCGACTCTCGCATCTTCGGGAAAGTAGGAGAAGAGAAAGAAGGACCTCTCCAAGGTCAAGTGCTTCCATTGTGGGGAATTGGGTCACTATGCGAACCAGTGTCCAAGGAAGAAGAGTAAGGGAGAGGCTTTTGACTCGAAGGAAGCGCCAGGAAAGGCAGAGAAAGAAGTCAAGGAGGATGATGACTGTGCCACTTGAGAGGAAGTGGGGTGACATCGAGCTATAGTCTAACAAACTACAGGCGATGAGGGGCAAGATCCTTAAGGTACCCAACCTCTTGAATTATACCTTGCTACGAGAGCCGCGAAGAGGAGTAGTAGTATTGGCAGATGTTGGTAGAGACGAATGCGGATGAAGCGACAGAGAGTGCTACAATGCGAGAGTCCCGGGATAGCAGGCTGCAACGGTGCGAGATGCAGGGAGTTGTTGCTGCAACGTAGAGGTCAGTAGAGGCAGCACTTGTTAGCGGCAAAGGGAGCTTCAGCATCGGGAGAGTCTCTAGCCTGACATGGATGTCAGAGTTGGGTGGATCAGTTACTTCCTTCTCAGTGATTGGGTTGCAGTGTAGTAGTTAGCAGTGGTAGTGCTATGGGTAGCACGATGCAACATGAGGAGAAGGGGACGCAGTGCAGATGCAGTGTTGGGTATCTGGACCAGCAGTAGCACAGATGCAGAAGGAGATGTCATACAGATGCAGCAGTGGCAGTGGCAAGGTCATGGGCAACGGTAGATGATGCAGCAGTGCAGAGGATGTTGGGCAGGGAGGCTTAGCATCAGCACAGGGACCGATGCTGGATGATTAGGGTGATACTCAGTGAAGAGTATTACTAGAGCACAGTCCTCGCTAAGAGGGAGTGTTTATTTGGGGTAGCATCGGATGTGCTCTAGCCATGACAAATGGTGGAGAGGCTAAAGCACATGAGGTCTCCAAGACCCGAAAATGGTTTGGGCAGATTCTAACCGGTTTGGGAGATATTAAAATAATTAATATTTTTAATGGAGTTTCTAAGTCTAAACTTAGGAAAAATAAAACATTAATGGGTATTAATAGTAAACTGGGTTAGAATGTTCCAAAAGTCATGGATCAAGTCAAATCTAATCTTAGCCATTGATTAGAGATTTAATCTCGGTCATTGATGGACCAACGAGAAAAGTGTAAGAGGAAGCTTGAGGGTCAATTGGAGGATACACCAAAAGAGATCAAGAATTCGATTTTCTAGGGCAAGGTTTGTTGAGGAAATTGAGTGAGTGATTTGATTTGCAGCTGAGGGGCAGTGAATACATAGTAGAGAGGCAGAGTTAGTACCAAGAGGATCAGCGTAGAGCTGGAGAGGTTGACGCAGACCCAACTAGAGGCCACGCAAAGGCAAGCAAGAGCTGCGCAGAGCCAGAGAGGCCAGCCTGTGAGATGCAGAGGGTCTAGGAGCTGACGCAAAGGCTCCAGAAGCTGACGCAGAGGCCAGAGAGGCTAACGCAGGGCCTAGAGGCAGCGCTGGAGGATTTCGTGGGATAGAGTGGTAGCTGGAGAGCTGGATAGGGTGACGTAGTCCCTATCAGAGTGACGCAGAGCAACAGAAGCGACATTGTTGCTGTGGGATCGTTCATCCGATAATTTAACCAAAATATCTGTCTCCGACTGAGAGGTACTGTTGCCGAGGGCATTCTCTATTGGGTGAGCCATTTCTGGCACCCAAGTTGTATTATGAAACTGCATAATAATAAAATCCTTTGAATAGCCGCACCAGTTTTCCTGCATTGGGTTTTTCCGGGGACATTAGTCCAAAAACAACGATGTCACTTGTGTTCTTGTTTACTTTCATTTAATGATCTGTATGTGTTGATACTGTACTTGTATTTATTTTCAGTATTTACATTGTAATTATCTTGTTAAGTAATTGAACAAGTAGGAAGAAATAAATCAGATAGTACAGGAAGAATTTCTAAGGGGTCAAACTTAGAAATTCTAACAAGCTAGAAGTCATAGGGCAGGTGCAAGCATTGTGTAGAGGCTGACGCAGAGGGTCCAAGAGGACGAATTTTTTGAAGGGAAGTTGTGCTGTGGTTGGTTGTGGAAGGGAAATTCCCTTAAATAATTTTGGCCATATTTTCTTGTTGTTTGGATTGCCAGTTGGGCATCCATAGATTGTACTTAGAATTCACTATTGCTTAATAATAAAAACCCTCAGTTGCTGCATCAGTTTTCCCAAGTTAGGTTTTTCCAGGTTCATTTGTCCAAAAATAACGATGTCAATTTTATTGTGTGTGTGCTTTTATTTTCTCAGATTCCAACACTATTATTTCCGCAATATTTTATTTGTGAAGGTTGCAGTGTGATTTATTTGATATTTTCCCTAGTAGATAAATTGTTAAAATAATTAAAATTAGAAAAATAAATTCCAGTTGTTGCAACAGGATTCCAGTTTTGGAATTTTCACATGGTATCAGAGCGTGAGTGATCAGCTGGGAAGCTCAGAAGTAGAGGAAAGAATTTCGTTGCTCAGAGGGAGCAGCAGGTCCAAATTCTTAGAGGCATCGTAGTGCTCAGACAGGCAAGCCGAATTGCTGGGGCAGGAATTCTATTTTCAATTGCAGGGTTGCAGAAAAGAGCTACCCAAATTAGTGATTCCAGCAGTCAGATGGAGCAACTCCAACTCAAATTTTCACTGAGTAGATTCCTTGGTTGGAAGCATAGGGTTTTGCAGCAATAGAATCAACATCGGGTGGAAGAGAAAAACACACACAGTAGAGGGAAAATTTCTCTCAGCAAGCTTCTAGTCTCGGAAGTTCGATTTTTCTAGCGACAAATTGGCATTAGTTGAGTGCAGATTCTCTCACTCCAGAAAGGAGTGCGTATAGTAGAACCAACAACCAAGCAGAGGGAAAGAAAGATTTTTCGACTAGATTCAAGATGGCCACAACTGGGCTTAGAGATCAAGACAGATTAGACGGTGCCTCCAACTATGTCATTTGGAAGGCCAGAATGTTCTTTCTCCTTCATGAGCATGGTATGAAGACCTATGAAGAAAATGTGATGCCAGCCATACCTTTAGGAGTGAGGTGGGGCGACTTGGAGTTGTAGCCCCAATGAGCTACATAGATTGGGCAAGGTCCTTGAGGAGTCCACCTCATGGATCATTACGTGGCTACGAGGGCCCATAATATTCAGTAGCAAGATGGATTAGTGACAGTTGATGCAAATAGTACTAGAGTGATAGTTGCAAACTAGTAGCAGTCAGATACTAAGGAGTACATTACAGTGTTAACAACAAAGCAAGTGGTTCAGTGCAGAGTTGGCAGCAATGCAGATTCTTCAGTGACAGTGCAAATGTGAGTAGAATTCAGATGATCAGGAGACAGATGCATCATACTAAACATAGTTGATTCAACATTTTGGATGCTTCTCAGTTGTAGTAGTTGTAGTAACAACAACGACAGATGAGAGGGAGTTGCAGTGCAAATGCATAGTTGGCATTAGTATGGCAGTGTTAGCAGCAACACATATGCAACATTAGAGTTGCGCAATGGTTGGTGGGCAGCAGTATCCAGATATCAACAACGTGAAAGGAGGTGATATAGAGAAAGGTTGTTGTGGCAATATGTGTGGCACTAGAGAGAACATAGTCCTCACTAAGAGGGAGTGTTAGTTTTTGTAGCATCGAATGTGTTCTAGCCACAAAATTTGGTGGATATGCTAGAATATATGAGATCTCCAAAACCCAGAAATCGTTTATGGAAATTCCACCTAGGCGTGATTTAATTAGATTATTAATCAATTTTTTTAATGTTTTCTAAGTCTAAACCTAGGAAAATTGGTTAACTAATCAGAATTAATTAAGTCAAGGTGAGAATTCTATAGAAACTCACACGGATCGATCCAAAATGATCTGAGCTATTGATTAAGATTTAAGCTTGGTTGTTGGAGCCCCAACAGGAAGATGTAAGAAGGGATCAATGTGGTGATGGAGAATTCACCATAGCCACTTGGAGAATTTGATTTTCCAAAGTAGCAGTAGTCAGTTGCCGGAGAGTTCGAGCTTCAGTGAGGAAGTAGAGATAGTGAGGGGTAGAGGCAGTGATACGGAGGAAGTTTTCTAGATCCGAAGAGGCAACAAAAAGGAGGCCGATTTATTCCCAGTGAAGCAGCACAAAGGATTGCGCAGTTGCTTCAGAAGAGAAGCTCGATTTAGCTGGAGGAAAATTCGTTTTCATTTCCAGAGGTTGGACAGAGGTTCTAGTGAGCCGGATAAGCGACTTCCTCAACAAAGACAAACACAACAACTTCATCATAGGCAATTTAGAGGTTAGACGTCACAGGGCTTGTGCAAGCACTACGCAGAGTTTGAAGCAGAGGGTCTAGAGGATGAATTTTATGAAGGGTAGTTGTGCCGGGGTTGCTTATGGAAGAAGGGAAATTCCCTTGAATAATTTTGGCCATATTTTCTTGTTGTTTGGATTGCCAGTTGGGCATCCATAGATTGTACTTAGAATTCATTGTTGCTTAATAATAAAAACCCTCAGCAGCTGCATCAATTTTCCCAAGTTGGGTTTTTCTGGGGACATTTGTCCAAAAATAACGGTGTCAATTTTATTGTGTGTGTGCTAGTATTTTCTCAGATTCCAGTGCTATTATTCCCGTAGTATTTTATTTGTGAAGGTTGCCGCGTGATTTATTTGATATTTGCCGTAGCAAATAAATTTTTAAAATAATTAAAAATTGGAAAAATAAATTCCAGTTGCTGCAATAGGATTCCAATTTTGGAATTTTCACAACTCTGAATTGAGCTCCCCAAATTTTCCTCACTAGGGAGACACTCGAAGTTCTCTGAAATGAGGGTGGAATTTCTCTTGGAACTCCTGTGCTAAACAACACTTCTCCCCTTGTGCTAAACAACTTTAAGAGAAGATGTAATGTGAAGTGTAATAGTCAAAAATATAATCCACAAAATGATTCCATCCTCCATTTATAATTTCTCTTCATGCCTCTAGACTCCTTTTTTAATATTATTTTATTGGTGGGGTCCCTTTTCCACTAAGTTATTTTTGCCACTATTTAATAAAATAATAAATTGCTGCTATTCTCTAATAAAATAATACTAGCCACCTTTCTCCAATAATATTTTCCCCTTTTTAATTAATATTACTAAAATTGGGCAAAATTTATTAGTGACTCCCATGCTCACAAAATTGGGGATATCACAGTCCTCCTCAACAAAAATTGGTTGTCCTCAAGCAATGCTCGAACAAACACTCCCTCTCTCTGTTGACCCAAATTGTCACTGCAAACAATACCGGGGTCCCAAATGTGTCACTGAGTCACCTTGAATCCGTGCACCATCCTATCATAAATGAATCCCTCGATACTAGGGTCCCATGCTAATCTCAAAAAGATGCCACCATGCCGATGTTGCACCACTATGATTACAACTGACTGCCCATTGTGTGCATACTGTATCCTCCTCTCCTGGAACCCGATGGTGAAACATTGATAAGGGCCAAATACATCCTGCTCAAGCATCTCCATGATGCCAAAGCCTACCCATCCAAAGCTAACCCTGAACCTATTCAGCAATAAGGAAATCTTGCCTCGCGATACAATGAAGGCCTATGCAAACCCCCATGTGTTAACCCAAGAGTGAACTAGATCACTCTTTTCCATGACTCTGCTCATCACGAGACAGAGTGACCTATCAACCAACTGAATCCCTAGATCCCATAGCCAGGCCTGCTGCAACATAGCTTTGACAATTGTTAGAATCCATCCATGCCTCATCTCTAGTTCCTACACGCAATCAATATATAGGCTCCATATATCATGAACTAATCTGATGGATGCTAAAGTGCCTTGTTCCTGCCATTGCATAATATTGATGACCGTTGGAAACCACATGTGCCAAATAACTACCTCCTAAATGTAACTGATAGATGGGTATCTAATACTCGCAATCGACTCAATGTATGTGGATTTGTCCTCTCCTACCAACCCCATTTGTCCTCTTGATAATTTGCCAATACAATGTCTGGAGCCTGAACACCCACTGGAAAACTACCTCAGTCATACACGGTATCCTCTGCTCATGCAGGATCTTGACATGCACTTTGGAAAGAGTGACACATGTATCCCTCGTGACCAACTCCCCAGGTGTAGGCTCAGTGATGAATGTTATGCCACCCCTGCAGAAGATCACCTCATCTCCCAGCCTGCGGCTATCGACTCGCACACCGATCTTGCTTCTCCAGTGGAGAATATCTATTGTGCCCTTGAGGCACTAAATCTCATAGCGTCGTCTCAGGCAAATCCTCCAAGTCCTGCTATCCACAATGTGGGTCTGGAATGGACACAACAAGGCTGCCCTCAACTGCTTGTGGTTCCAACAAGTGGAAGATGTGTGGGTTCTGATGGGTATGATAAAGAACCTGCGTGGACACTCTCGACCCGCCCCGTGACCGATCCGCTGTCCCAACTTGGGTATGTCCACCATAATGGTATGCCTGACATCCTCATCAAGCAATCTCCCTGCTAGTAGCACTCCCTCATTCTGTAGTGTAGCCCCACACACTACTACATAAAACCATGTATCCTCATGTCCCCTGGCATACAACTGCGCCCAGTCGCACATCTCTGTGCATTGCCAAACCCTGCTACATGTTGCTACATTATCCTCGATCAACTAGTATCCCTCTAAAATTGATGTGTTCATCACTCTCTGAGGAAATGGACTGTGATGTGAATCGCTCCTACACCATGGTGCAACCTTGCACACCTTCATGCTCCTCCGAATACTGTTGTGCACCACTGCATACCCTTATACACCCCTAGATATCGAGGTCTAAGACTAAGTCCATAGGCATCATCCCACATCCTGTTAGGGTCGCCATCTCTACTACCACACACCCATAACCTCGGATAAGTGGACCTCCCCTCCTGATCCTCTCGGAGAGATCCAACAGGAAAACCTCCCTAAGTGCCAGTGACAGTGTCCCTAAGGTGTTGCTACTCTGTGGCCTCTACACCCCACATATCCGTGGAAAATCCTCATCCCCATACAATGCTTTGTCTGGCGGTCGGCCTATGCCACCTCCTCTGAATAGCCCCTTTCGGAGTGTACTGATCCTCCTACAATCCCATGTTCAACCAGCCTGCCATGGAAACTCACAGAATTTTCCAACTCCCCTATCAATCCATCCTATTAGTAGGGTTGTCTGAAACTTCGATGGAAATCTATAAGTGTGTATGCGCTTAGGCACTGGATCCATCACAAAATTGTTGTTATCACCGACCAAATCCCTGATGTGATGGGGGATCCTACCTGAATCCCAGTAATAGTCTAGCCCTGGAACCCCTATGGTTACCCATGTCCTTGTGGAACTATGGCTAGGGATATATCCCGACTGCTAACGCACCCCACTAGGTACCAACTTAGAATCTCTCACCGTCCAACCCCAAGAGAGGAATTGAATGCGCGAACTCCTGTACATAGAACAAGGTCTTCATCCTGTGCAACTCATGTTGCCTCATCTCACCATCTTGGTCAACACATAAAATCTGTCAAGGTGACTCTGCCTCTCCCTCTCCAACGTGTAGAGGAAACCTAATAGTGATACAAGCACCATCTATGTATGTCCAAAGAGGGTTGCTCCAATGCTCTAATATGTACTCTAGTTGTACCATTAAGAAATCCAAGCGTTCCCCAATGCGAGTCATTTTGGATGCTCACTCGGCACAAACCACTCTCATGCCGTCTAGCTCCTCGTTCTGCTGCAGAATGGGCCCTCGTACTGTCATGGCCTTCTTTTTCAATGCTAGAAGGTTGGCCTACAACTGATGAAACAATTGTGGGTGGCTATCATTTGTAAACTTGGTCATAGCTTTAGACCCCTCTATGTCTTTTGGCACCTTGCCAATGGTGAATATGTCTCTAGGCACCTCATCAATCTGTTGTGGGTAGCCATCGTCTGAAAAATTGGTCATATTGCTGGGTACCTCATCAATTGTCAGCACCTCATCCATGGGTGGTACCTCCTCAATAGATGGCCCTCTGAGTTTATGCTCTACTCTCTCCACTAAGGTGTTAACCGGAGCTAGCAAGGGGATCTCCAACAAGGGTGACTCATGCATCTCACTGGCCATATATACATGCTCCTCACACTCTTGCATGTCCTCTGCCTCATGCTTAGCCTCCTCCTCAGGATCGTGATATCTAAAGGCAGGTCTCCACTAGCAGAAGTGCCCCCTGGTCTCACCCTCCAACTACCCCTATCCTATCCATTCCTTTTGAGGAGGTCTAGTGCCCTGATTTTGTCAACTTTCCCCACATGGTGTGAATGGCTACACCCCCATGGCCTGCGCACTTCTAGTGTCTATAAGGATGAGGATGACTCTAGTCCGTCACCTTCCTCAACTAGGCCAACCTCTCATCGTTCTAGCGGATTCCACCCCATAATTCCTGCATACTAAATATTCCTTGAGCCATGGGTTTGTCTATGGTTTCACCCGTCACCGTGCATACATGCCCAACACCTTCATGATCTTGCTAGCTTCCCCACAACTGGCCAAGATCATGTTATAATACCACTGTAATATTCATAATTGGAAAAACAGTAAATACCAAAAACATGAACTAGGAACAACAATTAAAATTAAAGTCCAAGCACCCAAATCAGAACACCATAGAAAATAAGTGGAATAATAGCACCCAAATTAGAACGCCATAGAAAATAAGCAGAATAAATGAGCCATTTTATTAATCAGTGGGAATCTGAGTACATAATAAGTAAGAACAATGGAACTTGGGCTTGCTATGCAAGCTATGCAAACCCCAGGTGAAATCGTGCTGACCCAACTACTAAAATGGCTCCAAACTGATAATGCACACTGCTTAGAAAATCTACTATAGGTTGCCAAATGGAACTGGAATTTATGTTCAAAATAATGTTGGGAATGCTTTGAAATTTCAACCACAATCTTCTCTCCTCAAACCTGAAAATACCCAGAAAAGGTTTGGCCTATCTCCAAGCCAAAATTGAACCCACAAAGTGATGCGAATTCCCTAGCTAACTAACAATTCACCCTGCTATAAGAATGAGGATTTCAATCCTGAATATCGACTGAGTTTTTTGTAAAATTAGCTAGAGACTCCTCTCAATAAACCCACAAAAACCCATAAAGGGTTTGAGTCGAATCCAGTAACCCCTGGAGACCCCCAACAAGTGTAAATTGCCTAATTTGGCTAGAAAACGCCCCAGAGTCTTGATGTTGTTGAATTAAGCCAAAATACACCACTGGAAATCTCTCCCAACTCTGGCTAAATTCTCCTTTGAGGTATACCTCCAATCTTCAGCCATTATCTCTCCTCAACCTCTATTCCTCCAGCCCCTGCCTGGAGACCCTTGCGCACTTCTAGAAATGTAGAATTTCAGCCCCAAGAATTCCCTCAAACTTAGCCCTACTAATCACCACAAAATCTCTAGATAAAATAATGGAAAACACATGCAAATCCTTCAATGTTCTTCTCCTCCGTAACTGATCTCCCCACAAGCAATTTGAACCACTTCTATGCCCTGGAAGAAACACACACTACCTATAATAACCTGCAAATATGCCCAATGGAAACTCTGAATTGAGCTCCCCAAATTTTCCTCACTAGGGAGACACTTGAAGTTCTCTGAAATGAGGATGGAATTCCACTTGGAACTCCTGTGCTAAACAACACTTCTTTTCTTATGCTAAATAGCACCAAGAGAAGATGTAATGTGAAGTTTGTTACCGCTGAAACTAGCAGGGGGGCCTAGGAGGGGATCCTATGGAGCAGCTACTAGGTCAATGGGAAACAATAGAGCAATAGCCCACTGTCACCTCACCTAAATCTCCCTACACTTTACAGAATTTCACTGATGGGAGGAGACCCAGTATAAGGGGAATCACTAGGAAGGATGGATCTATGAATGGATAAAGAATGATTCCTAAGGCCTATTCACAAGAGAGGCTCAATTAGGTAGCTTTCTTGCTTCAAAAGTAAGGTCATAGCCTCTCTAGGAAGGGATAAGAGGATTATTGAGCCTAGGTTTGTAGGATATGCCTTAACAAGGGGTTTCCTAAACCTAAAGTTCCTTATGAATAAGAGGCTTCTATGTAATCTTTGTGGAATTGGAGTTGCAATGTTGCGGGACCACACAGAGCCAAGTGGACCCAAAACTAGTTCAAGGATATGGATTTGGTCACCCTATGGTGGGGAATAGGATCAAAAGATTAATTTTTTTTTGAGATTTGAATGCAATGATCCTAATGAGGACACTAACCCAAGTCAATCTACGACAAGATTTGGTCTTGTCGCTAGGGTTTGTTATATCTCAGGATTCCACTGTTGGATTTGCTTCAAACTTGGAGGACCTCTAGACAAAATCCCAACACAGTAGTGGACCATAAATCGAGGTGATTAGATGGCTAGAATAGAATTCGATTGATGCCCTAGGAGACCTATTAGGGCTAGGCTTAGAAAGAGAAGAAGAAGGTGAGAAAGATAATCTTTAAAGTGATCACCATTGGTTGGACTAGTGCCTTGCCTTTGGGAGATATGGAGTCAAGGTGAATTTTTGATTTGGAGAAACTATACCCAATCAAGGAGACCTCTAGACAACTTCGCATGGCAATTAGGGCATGCGAGAAGTTGCCAGAAGTTTTCATACTTCGATGTGCAAAAATTGATGACTTATCAAGGTATATTCAATAAAATAACCTCTAGGAACATTCACCTATTCATACATGACACATGCAATGTATGCAACACTTCAATAGATCAAAATTTCCACCATTTCGCATAGAGTAGCAGTAAATTTCAGACCTAGATAGCGAAAATCCTAGCAACATTCATGTGATATGATAAATACAAGAATAAACATGAAAAATAAATCAATTACATGTACAATGAGTATATCGGATATCCAATCATTAAATCATGACAAGAATGAAGCTCCAAGACTATGAGAATAGTATCTAAACATCAAAATTCATCGATGAAACCAAACTCGTCCTCCAAAAGGCAATGCGAAATTCTCCAAGTAACTACTAAATCCAAATCCAAGTGATGATGAGAGAAATGAATTACCTCTCATCTATTTATATCATCTCTAATGAGTTTGATTTGCCTAATTAGGCCTAATTAAGCCCCAAATAATAAAATAATGTGCAATAATAATATCCCTTGGTGACAAGCCTACCAAGATAGCTCAATAACATAAAATAAGCCTCTCAAAAGAGCAGAATAATCAATATAATGAGTCGTTGGTCCGTTGAGAAGGCTTAATGAAGTCCATGTGACTAGGATTGTGATGGCCATGAATGATGCTTAGAGGCACATCTGGCCTTTTCTTTGCAATTTTTGAGCATTTTTATCTCTAAAAGGGCATGACTTCATGCTTGGAGAGGTCTTATGGCTCACGTGTGTGGGAAAATGTTGGCATAGTTTATTTTGTTGAGCTATTGGGTTGTCTTGTAACCCATTTACTTTATGTTTACTCAAAATCAAATTTGTTTAGGGGCTTTTAGTTGGATTAATGGAAGTGATAGACATCCTATAAAAGGAGGATCACTCCTTTCATTTGATCGTCATCACTTGTGTGGATTTCAACCTTCTTAGAGAGAGCTTGACTTAGCCTTTGCTACTTACTACTTGTGGAGATGTGATATTTTGTGGAGCTATTTCTATTGTAGACTAGTTTGTGTATAGGAGATATCGTTTGGGTTTGAAAGAAGGAAATTTCTTGGAAAATTTGTTAGTATTATTGCATATCTTTTATGTTTTTTCATGTCATGAAAAATTGCTTGGTTTTTTCTATTGTATCTTGTTTAAATGCATGTTTTTATTGAAAAATCTTGGTGAATTATTGCATGTTTAATCAATTTTCCTTTAATTCCCTAGAAGACCTCCTAGAGAGCTTTTTTCTAGTTAATTTCTCCACTCATAAAAAAATAGTTATGGTTTGAAAGAGAAAACTAGGGTTTTCCCTTTACTCCATGCATGAATTTGATATATCTTAAATTTAGCCCCTAAGACTCTATCACCCAAGTACGGAAAGGCACTAGGATTTTTGTGGTGGTCAAATTTTTTTGAAAATCTTATCTTTTTCTTCCTTTTCTAATTTCCTAGGCCCTTTAAATCAAGCTGCTAGGGCTAGGGCAAGGGTCGAATTCAACTAGCGTTGCTTGAAGGTGAATGTTGTAGCTGATTTGGCTTGTTTCCATCTTGATTGACCTCTCAAAAAATATGTAACATCCCCAATTTTGTGAGCATGGTAGTCGCTAAGGAATTTTGCCCAATTTTAGTAATATTAATTAAAAATGGGAAAATACTATTGGAGAAAGGTGGCTAGTATTATTTTATTGGAGAATAGCAGCAAATTAGTATTTTATTAAATGGTGGCAAAAATAACTTAGTGGAAAATGGCCCCCACCAATAAAATAATAAAGGATTCTAGAGGCATGGGGAGAAATTATAAAAGGAGGATGGACTCATTTTGTGGATTATCTTTTTGACTATTACACTTTGTTACCTACCACCTGTGGGTAGTATGCATAGGAAATTTATTTTCTCTTAGATGGTCCTCAACTGGTAGCCAGCAGCTCCTTGCAACCACTAGATAGCTCATTGTGCCACTATCTCTGCCACTTGAGCCAGCCATGTGGTCCCTCGCCCATCTATTATGATCGTATGTATGAAGGTGGGCCCCCCGACCCCAAAGGTATGACTTTTTCGTTGGTGTATCTGAGTGATTTTGCTTACTTATCATAGACACTTTTGGGCATGGATTGGTGGGGAATTAGGCGGAAAGAGTGGGCTAAGATTGTACTCTTGTCTCCTATGCCCAATTCAGTGGTAGCCTTGTATCCTAGTCCCGTGGGATCTCCTTTACTGGACCTTAGCTTCAGGGATGGCACTACATGGGAAATCTTGACTTTGGTTGCGTGGTCTTGCTTCCTGACACCATATACATGACTCCCTTCCACTCATTTTAACTCCATTCATCACTTTTCCCATCCGGATCCACATGTATCCACTAGGTCCACATGGGGTTAGCCTCCCCCTACCCTTGTCCACATTTGGGTCAGGCTTGGTACGATGCTCGAAGGTTGATGCAACTAAAAAGAAAAGAAAAAGCACATGGGAAAAAGCTAAACATGATCTCTACCGCTTATTCATGGCCATCAAAAACACTGAATGGTGATGGGGATCCATGAAGTACTCTTTGCTATGTGGAGACCCATGGCTCTCAATACTTATCCTACAAGTGCCAATGTGGCCCTCTCGAGGGCTTGGACCCCTTATAGGGAGACCAAACTCTAAATGGAGACCCACTTTACAATCTTGCATAAGATCCAATGCATCCCCTTGCCCTCCAATACAACAAATCATTAGAATATTAGAGTAAAAGTGCTTACAAATCATGGAATCAATGGGGCACTTCATGGTGGCATGCCCTTCCATAGTGGTCTTTGGCATGTACAAGTGTCTCCAAGATCAATAAGGTGGGTTAACCAAGGACCCTATTAGTTGGTTTCAACCTTTGGAGTGGGTGACAAGTCCATGGTACATCCATCAGGTGGTAGGTGGCATGTGACATAGTGATGGAACAACCTGGGGATCAGGGGAATGATCCAGGCCACATGTCATTTGACAAGGGTAGCTATAATGAGGGAATCCCACACTTGGGTATATGAGAGTAGGAGGGAGAAAATTGTGGTACATGAGTTATCCTAACCTTTTTTTTTCCACCCTTATTCATATGCCTTTTTCCTTTGATTGATTTTTCTTCATAACTACTCAGTGCTCTAGGGTATAAGAACCTGATGTATAGGATATAGCAATAGGTACCCCCTTAAGGTGGGACATTTCATTGCCCACCAAGGGTTGGGACAATCATGGGTTCCTTAATGTGGAGGGGGCTCATCTAGGGCCCATAGGAACTAGTGTGATGGTCATGAATGAGTGGTAGAGCTCATTTTGGATTTTTCCCAGGTGCTTTTTCTTTTCTTTTTAGTTGCATCAACCTCTGGGCATCATTCCAAGCCCGAGCCAAAATGTGGACAAGGGGAGGGGGAGGCTAACCCTATGTGGACCTAGTGGATACATGTGGATCCAAATGAGAAAAGTGATGAATGGGGTTAAAATGAGTGGAAGGGAGTGATGTATATGGTGTCGGAAAGCGGGGACACGCAAACAAAATCGACGTTTCCCATGTAGTGCCAGCCCTGAAGCTAATGGCCAGTTAAGGAGATTCCACGGGACTACGATACAAGGCTAACCACTGAATCAAGCATAGGAGACAAGAGTACAAACCTAGCCCACTCTTTCCGCCGAAGCCCGCCACCAATCCATGCCCAAAAGTGTCCATGATAAGTAAGCAAAATCACTCAATTACAACAACGAAAAGTCATACCTTCGGGGTTGGGAGGCCCACCTTCAAACATACAATCATAACAGATGGGTGAGGGACCACAGGGCTGGCTCAGTTGGCAGAGGTAGTGGCATAATGAACTATCTAGTGGCTGCAAGGAGCTGCTAGCTACCGACTGAGGACCATCTAAGAGAAACAATTTCTCCTGTGCATACTACCCACAGGTGGTGAGTAACAAAGTGTAATAGTCAAAAAGATAATCCACAAAATGAGTCCATCCTCCTTTTATAATTTCTACCCATGCTGCTAGACTCTACTATTTTATTGGTGGGGGCCATTTTCCACTAAGTTACTTTTGCCATTATTTAATAATAATTTGTTGCTATTCTCCAATAAAATAATACTAGTCTCCTTTCTCCAATAATATTTGCTCCTTTTTAATTAATATTACTAAAATTGGGCAAAATTCCTTAGAGACTACCATGCTCACAAAATTGGAGATATTACATATTTTGAGAAAGTTAGGTCAATCAAGATGAAAACAAGCCAAATCAGCTACAACTTTCACCTTTAAGCAACCCTAGTTGAATTCGACCATTGCCCTAGCCCTAGTAGCTTGACTTAAAGGGCCTAGGAAATTAGAAAAGGAAGAAAAAGATAAGATTTTCAAAAAAAATTGACCACCACAAAGATCCTAATGCCTTTCCATACTTGGGTGATAGAGTCTTAGAGGCTAAATTTAAGATATATAAAATTCATGCATGGAGTAAGGGGGAAACCCTAATTTTCACTTTCAAACCGTAACTCTCTTTTTATGAGTGGAGAAATTAACTAGAAGAAAGCTCTCTAGGAGATATTCTAGGGATTTAAAGGAAAATAGATTAAACATGCAATGATTCACCAAGATTTTTCAATAAAAACATGCATTTAAACAAGATACAATAGAAAAACCCAAGCAATATTTCATGACATGAAAAACCATAAAAGATATGCAATAATGCTCACAAAGTTTCCAAGAAATTTCCTTCTTTCAAAAGCAAAAGATATGTCCTATACATAAACTATTCTACAATAGAAATAGCTCCACAAAATATCACATCTCCACAAGTAGCAAGTAGCAAAGGCTAAGTCAAGTTCTCTCTAACAAGGCTAAAATCCACACAAGTGATAACGATGGAGTGATCCTTATTTTATAGGATGTATATCACTTCCATTAATCCAACTAAAAGCCCATAAACAAATTTGATTTTGAGTAAACATAAAGTAAATGGGTTACAAGCCAACCCAATAGCTCAACAAAATAAACTATGCCAACATTTTCCCACACGTGTGAGCCATAAGACCTCTCTAAGCATGAAGTCATGCCCTTTTAGAGATAAAAATGCTCCAAAAGTGCAACGAAAGGGCTGGATGTGCCTCTAAGCATCATGATCAACCACAATTTAAGGGTCGTCAAATCAAGCCTCAAAACATCTCCATGTGTCTAGTCCCAGACCAGTCTCAACTGACCCGAAGTCAGCTTCATAGTAAGTACCACTCCTACCACTGGTCCCAGACCAGTATCGCAGTCTCAAAGAGTGTACCACTGGTCCCAGACCAATCTCAACCGACTCGAAGTCAACGTCATAGTATGTACCACTCTCACTGGTCCCAGACCAGTACTGCACTGACACGAAGTCAGTCTCGGAGTATGTACCACTAGTCCCAGACCAGTCTCAGCCGACCCGAAGTCAGCGTCATAGCATGTACAACTCCTACCACTGGTCCCAGACCAGTATCATTGATCCCAGATCAATGGAGGACATCCTAGCGTAGGGAGTACGGTAGATACAACGATGCATCCATCGGTATTACTATGGTCCCTAACTTCATTTCCCTGCTCATTGATCAGATGAGAGGTACTTCCCATGAGTCCCAGACTGCATGGGTAGGAAGCCTCGACAGGAGAACTTAATCAATCCTGTCCTCACAGGAGAACACATCAATCCTGCTACAATCGCCATGGAGAACACATCAATCTAGGCTGCCATGGAGAGCACATCAATCCAGGCCTCACAGGAGAACACATCAATCCTGCTACAATCGCCATGGAGAACACATCAATCCAGGCCTCACAGGAGAACACATCAATCCTGCTACAATCGCCATGGAGAACACATCAATCCAGGCCTCACAGGAGAACTAATCATCCTGCTACAATCGCCATGGAGAACACATCAATCTAGGCCTCACAGGAGAACTAATCATCCTGCTACACAAGAGAGCGAATCATCTTGTTCCACAAGAGAGCGAATCATCTTGTCCCACAAGAGAGCGAATCATCTTGTTTCAGTGCGCACCACCAGGGGAGGATGAGTCACCCTGTGGTCGTATGTTGCTCCAATAGAACTGCAAGCCCTCCAAAGCTCCTAGAGCTCAATGTATGCAGCATGCAGGAACCTTTTACAAAGGTCTCTCGATGACTCCAAGTCGTTCGGGAAAATCACAAATTTGATCTTTCCTCAGGCCTCTGTCCTGTACATCATCTCAGTGTGATGGAGCCTCCTTGATCATCGACTTACCATATCCCAGATAAGGCAGTAATTGATGTCTATCTGCTGGAGCAATTGTCAAATACGGGATTCCTCAATAATCGAATCCCATCTCTAGTTGTCACAGAGATTCACAGTGGTATTCATCATGTGTACAAACAGCTCACTGAAGAGCTTCAACAACCAGACTGCCTCACAGAAGGCCATACTATTAGCAATGTATTCTGCCTTGGTGGTGCTCAGAGTCACCGACTTCTGCTTCCTGCTCATCCAGGATATCGAGGCAGATTCCAAACAGCACTGAGAAGTGCTCTAGTGATCCTCCATACTTCCTGAATAATCATGTGGTTTCATATTTTCGGCAGTGTATCTCAATTCATGAGAGATTGTGCCCTGAAGATATCTTAGAAGATTCTTGGCACCAATCTAGTGAGGCTCAAATATGAGCTCACCATGCTAACTGCAACACAGATGCCCGGATGGAGGTTCTCCAAGAACATCAACGCGAATGAGTTTATGAAACTCAGAGGCATTTCCCAAATCTGGTCCGACAGCATTACCATATAACTTCTGAAAGTTAAGATCCTCGAGGCAGTCACAAGCTTGCATCTTATCTTCCCACATTCAGAATCCAACTCCCTCTGTCTCCTATAAATGAGAGGGTCTGCACTTGTCAGACATAGGTGCAGGTACGAGAGGTTTCTCATCCACAACCTTCGAGTAATGGTTTGGATCGGTTTCACTCCTAGTGAATCTCAGCTGCATTAGACAGCTATCAATCCTCTCATATTATGCCTGAGGTGTTTTTCTTCAAGCCATAGAGGGCTTTCTTCCACCTGTATACATGAGATTCCTTGATCATGATTCTCAAACTCCTCGGGTTGTTCCAAACCTGTGAACCTGCTACATGAGGGGAATGGTACCCTTATAATATTTTCCTTTGGTACATTTTAGACATGTACCTTCATGCTTCCTTTTGAATTCAGGCATCCTAGTCACCATTTGACTCACAGACCTCTAGAGTTGAGTCAATGGACATGGTCCCCAGTGGACTTCCTGCAACTTGATACAACCCTGAACTCAAAAACATTTTTAAAAGATCTATTTTCAAACACGTACCTTTCCATCGATAAGTGCCACCCTGCAACCTTTGACTTCCATTTCCGAGATGGACATCAGGTTCAATCAGGTACATAAAAGAGATTTTGGGGTTCCTTGCTTTCGTGGAAGAGTCGACCATTGTCTTTGATGACCCACATCTCTGTCATTCGGGCACTTCTTCGCATAAGGGCCGAACTCATAACCAAGACATCTACCTTTCCTTCCTACCCTTAGATCTGAACTTCCCAATGAAGTGATGCCATCAGAAGTTTTGCTGCGCCCTTCTAATGACATTCTTGTTGGAAATAATACTGAGAGGGGGGTGAATCAGTATTATCAGATTAATCAAACTTTTCAAATGCCCAAAACATATACGCTACTTCAGTTAAGTGAACCAGCGTGTACACGCTACTGTGACGAAGTAAAACAGCGTATAAGCAGAAAACTCACAATTTAGTTGGCTTATTCTTCAATTAAGTGCATCAGGACATTATTCATCATATTAACAGTAAACATGTGCAGTATAACAGAACAGATAAAAAGCCACACACATGAACACCAAGATATAAGGTGGAAACCCAATGTGGGTGAAAACCACCTGCTGCAAGTTGTCTCTATCTTTCTTAATATGAAACTTCAGTTTACAATCTTTTGTACTGGTGCAGCCTTATACCAGTACGCAGGCTACAACCTGCAGAAGGCTTCAACCTTCTCTCGTTCTCCAAACTTCCTTGGAAGGGAGCTCCAACCCCCTTTTGCTTTTGTACTAGCCAAGATACTAGTACGTAGGTGCTGACCTACAATCTTCCTTCTTCCAGGTATCACTTTTCATACATTTTCAGACTTGGATATTCCTGAAGCACAACATTACAATCTGAAGACCACAATTCATTCAATTTTCACAACAGATCATTGAAGCATAAAACAACCAACTTTGAATCACTGAACCACTGAACCCTGTCAATCACCAGTTACCAGAACACAGAGCAGACTACAGAACTCTGTAATAACAGTCAGATCCCACTGTAAACCCAAATCAAGCTTCAAAAGATATACGCTACTTTAATGAGCAGAAACCGCGTATACACGCGCTTTTACCGAAGCCAACCTGCGTACAGATCTAAAAATAAACTTTCTCAACTTGCAGCTGTACCAGATATTAGTTAGACTCAGAACGTAACATTGCGACAATATGCAGATCTAGAAATACGCATAATCAACCATAACATGATAGTGCATTTCAAACCATTTGATCCCGATCTCTCCTTAGATCTAGTTCTCCATCAACCGATGAGATCTCTTCTTAGCTCAGATCAACCAACTCAGAACCTGCATATCAGATCTCTTTCTCTCTTAGATATTCATGCCTTGTCGAAAGATGATCTTTGCCTAATGATCTTCTTCTCCTTATATAGCCTTAGGCCTTTCTCAATACCAAGAGCCAAAACCATAGTAACACAATACCATCAACTTTAAAACTAGGGATCGACACGCCCGTCGAGACATAATGGTCCGAAATCATAGGCACAACTTCCAAGGTCTAACCACCATGAACCAAAGGAACCTTTCCACATACACGCGCTTTTTCTGAATCGAACTTGCGTGTACACGCGACTTGGGCTTAACGAAACAGCGTGTATGAGCTTTCTTGCCATGCTGTACTGAGATCTGTCTTCTGATTAAGTTGCCATCACCTGTACTAACCTTTGAGCACCTGTACCATCTACTGAGTGAGTTGCCATCAAGGACAACACTTGAACCATAATGCCAACAATCTCCCCCTTTGGACTTGATGGCAACCACCACACCAAGTCACTCTCCCCCTTTGACATCAAGGGCAAAGGGAGGACCAAGATATTCTCTTCCTTGGTAATCCTTCTGCTGTCCATACTGCTGTTCATACTCCCCCTGAGTACATGCTGAAATCTCCAAGTGTGCTCCCCCTTTGTGAATGCCAAAGAGTACCAATCTATCCATCCTGCTCACCAAGTGCTGTTCATGCTCCCCTTGACTGTAGGCAAGATCTGCAAAAGATGTTCTTCAAGAAGAACATGACTCTATACATCATAAAAGACCTTCCTATAACCAAAGACTCATACATACATCCATTTCTCAACTAAGTGAGGATATACAAAAAAAATGACTCATCCACCCAACCAAGTGGGGATACATCAATATTGACTCATCCACCTAACCATGATAATACATGAACATTTCATCATTCATCCCAGGCATAGTGGGGAAACCAACAAAGGCCGTTACATGACCTTGACACCATAAAAGAGACAAGAGAGATACATGACATAGAGACAACAGATCTAGACCAAGACTTAGGAAAGACACCAGCAGCATCTGATAAACATCTTGTTAGATCAGCAACGAGAATTTCTTTCTGAGCTCCTTCTTAAACCAATCAACCAAAACATCTGAATGCCAACAATGCTTTATGAGACTTTTGAGCTGCTCCCCCTGAACCTGTGCCTGTTGCACTCCCTGAAACTGTGCCTGAATACTTCTGACATTCCTATTGCTGTTCAGAACTTCAGAGTTTTCCTTTGCTGTTCAGAACTTCATATACGCGTTTTATCCTGTATAAAGCAGCGTATGTACGTGGATATTCTTTCTGCAACAAGCGTCCAGCATACACGCGACTTACTCACCATAAATCCGCGTGTATACGCTCATATCCCTTCCGTAACCTGCGTATACCAACTTTTCTGTAGAACAAACAAATTTCAACAACAGGATGAAGCATCAACTACTCCCAGCTTTTGTCTGAGATATTCAAAAGTTTCCCTGGGCAGTGGTTTTGTGAAAATATCAGCAACTTGCTCCTTAGAAGGAACATACTCCAATTTGACCTTCTGCTCAAGCACTTGTTCCCGAAGAAAATGGTACTTGATTGGTATGTGCTTGGTCTTTGAGTGCATGACTGGATTCTTTGAAATGCTGATTGCACTTGTATTATCACATAAGATAGAGACAGGTGGAGTGCAAGTGATTTGAAAGTCCTGCAAGGTCTGCATCATCCAAAGAAGTTGTGTGCAACAAGATGCTGCAGCCACATATTCTGCTTCAGCTGTAGATAAGGCAATCGAACTTTGCTTCTTGCTGAACCAAGACACTAATCTGGAACCCATGAAGAAAGCACCTCCACTTGTGCTTTTCCTATCATCCACACTTCCAGCCCAATCTGCATCTGTGTAAGCATGAAGAGTGAGATCTGTATTTCTAGGATACCATAAGCCATAGTTTTGGGTCCCTTGAAGATATTTGAAGATTCTTTTGACTGCCTGAAGATGGGTTTCCTTTGGGTTGGCTTGAAATCTTCCAACCATCCCTACTGCATGAGTAATATCTGGTCGAGTACCTGCCAAATAAAGCAAACTCCCAATCATGGATCTATAAGTGGGTTGGTGAACTGCTGCTGATTCATCATTTGCACTGAGGCTGCATCCTGTAACCATGGGTGTACATACTGGTTTTGACTCTTCCATGCCATACTTCTTCAAGATCTGCTTGAGGTATTTGGTTTGAGACAAGAAGATACCTCCTTCATTTTGTTGGATTTGCAATCCAAGAAAATATGTCAATTCTCCAAGAAGTGACATTTCGAACTCTTTCTGCATAACCAAGGCAAAGTTTTGACTCATAGTTTCTTCATTGCTGCCAAAAATAATATCATCTACATAAACAACAAGAATTAGCAATTTGTTATTTTCAACTTTTATATAGAGATTGCTATCTGCTGATCCTTTTGAAAAGCCTTGTTGGTGAAGATATTTGTCCAACCGATAGTACCAAGCCCTTGGGGCTTGTTTGAGCCCATAGAGAGCCTTTTTCAATCTGCATACAAGGTTTGGATCATTCCCAAGAATGAACCCATCTGGCTGCTCAATATATACTTCTTCTTCTAAGTCTCCATTCAGGAAGGCTGATTTTACGTCCATTTGAAATACCTTGAAGTTTTGAAAGCTTGAGAGAGCAAGGAACATTCGGATGGCCTCTAGTCTTGCCACAAGAGCAAAGGTCTCTTCAAAATCTATTCCTTCTTGCTGTGCATACCCTTTACAAACAAGTCTGGCCTTGTTTCTAATTACTTCTCCATTTTCATTTAACTTATTCTTGAAGACCCATTTTGTTCCTATTACATTCTTATCTTTTGGTCTAGGAACCAATTCCCAAGTGTTGTTCCTTTCGATTTGCTCAAGTTCTTCATCCATTGCTTTGACCCAACATTCATCTTTGCATGCTTCTTTCACATTTTGTGGTTCAATGGAGGAGAGTAGAGCCAAGTAGCTTGAAGCTTCTGCAAGTGTCCTTCTTGTTTGTACTCCTGCTTCTTTCTGCCCCACAATCTGAGTTTCTGGATGATTCTTTTGGACATATCTGGATGGAGTCTTCTCTTCTATTCTTGTCTGCTCCTCTGGTTCTTCTTGAGATTCTTCTTCTTCTTGAGGTTCTTCTTCTTCATCATTTCGCCTTTGAGAGTAACCTTCATCTTCTTCATGATGAACTTGCCTAGGAATATATCCCTTCTCATCAACCACTATATCAATACTGTCAACAATTCTGCCAAGTCTTTTATTGTAGCACTTGTATGCTTTGCTATGTGGAGAATAACCAAGAAGAATGCCCTCATCTGCTCTAGGTTCAAGTTTGCCAAGTTGCTCATCAGTATTCTTAATATAACATTTGCTCCCAAAGATTTTGAAATGCTTCACGGAAGGAGTTTTACCACTCCAAAGCTCATGAGGTGTTTGAGTGCTGTTTACTCGGACATTTGTTTTGTTAAGAATGATAACAGCAGCATGTGCGGCTTCTCCCCAGAAGGTTGCAGGAGTACCTGATTCATCGAGCATAGCACGAGCCATTTGTTGGATAGTTCTGTTCATTCTTTCCACAACCCCATTTTGCTGAGGAGTTCTAGCTGTAGAGAATTCTCTTCTTATCCCATGTTCATCGCAGAAATCAAAAAATTCATTTGATGTGAACTCCCCACCTCTGTCAGATCTGAGGCACTTGATTTTGTGTCCTGATTCATTTTCGGCCAATGCTTTGAAGGATTTGAATTTTTCGAATGCTTCATCTTTGTGCTTCATAAGCCCTAACCAAACAAACCTTGAGAAATCATCAATGAATAATATCAGATATTCTTCTCCTCGAGGTGACCTTTTCCTAAATGGACCACATACATCTGTATGGACTAGCTCAAGAGGCAAGCTAGCTGACCCTTCCTTCTCTGGAAAGTTAGTTCTGGTCTGCTTTCCAAACTGACAAGATTTGCATATGGTGTTGTCTGGAATTTTGATATCTGGAAGATCGCGAACTGCCTGATATTTGCATGCTTTCCTTATTTGTGAGAAGCTTAGATGTCCCAACCTTCGATGCCATAACCAGTGCTCTTCATCCTTGCTAAGATAGCATTGTTGTTGTTCTTCTTCAAATATGTACAGATTATTTGGAGTTCTTTTGCCTTTGAGAACTGTTTTACCTGTATCAAGATCACGAACAAGACATCCATTCGATCTGAAAATAACCTCTGTTTTTTGATCACACATCTGGCTGACACTTAGAAGATTATGTTTCAATCCATCAACATACAAAACATTTCCAGCCTTGACCTTTTCTTTTAAAGGAGCAATACCTTTTCCTTTTATAGTAGCAGGAGTATCATTTCCAAAAGAGACTTTCTTTCCCTTTTCTAAAGTAGAATAAGATTCAAGTTTTTCTTTATCACCTGTCATATGTTTCGAACATCCACTGTCAATGTACCATAGATTTTCCTGTTCTTCTGCATAAAATGCTATCCCACATCTTTCTGTTTGAGGTTCCTTTATTCTCCATGTTTTGGTGCTTGTGGCTTGTTCCTTTTTCTCCTGAAACCTGCTCCTGCATTCAGAGTCTTTATGACCAAAATTATTGCAAATAGAACATTCAACTTCATTTTCAAGCACCGAAAAGTTGTTATAGGTCCTTTTTGTAATCCCTGTCATACTTCTTTGTTTTTGAGCTTCCCTAGTCATGATTGTTTTATATGCAACACATTGAGCTGCTCTGTGACCAAAGTTGTGGCAAGAAAAGCATTGTCCATTGAAGAAGCTTCTGCGGTTATTGAATCTACCAGCCAACTGATTGTAATTTCTATTTTCATCTATTCTTGAGCCAAACTGAGAAGATTTTACCTGTGGTTGGTTGTAGCTTTTGTTCATCCTTAAGGAGGATTGTCCCTGATAGTTTCTGTTTGTAACTCGTCCCTGCTTTACCTGATTATCTTCATTGTTCTTCCGCTCATTTCCTCTTGCTGCATCAAGATAACTTTTTGAGGTGGATGCTTGAGAGGTTTCTCCATTATAGCCCAAACCTGTTTTGTTTAGAGGAGACCGCTGCACACTAATAATCTCATCCAAGGTTTCAGATCTTTTGACAAATTTAAGATTAATAGTTTTTGTTTTCTCAATTTCTTTTCTGAGACCAACAATTTCACCTTCTAGTTTTTCAAGATGTTTTTCCTTTTCATCAATTTGAAATTGCAAAGTATCAATAATCACATTCCTTTCTTCTATGCTTCTCTTGAGTCTAGTGATTTCATTATAGAGATTATCCACATCTATAGCATCCTCATAATCATCATCTTCAAATGCCATTAACAGCTTATATTTATTACCTTGTTCATCTCATCACTGTTTGATAAGCCATCACTATCTTCATGGGTGTAGTAGCTTTTCCTATTTGCACTTTGTTTCTTGTTCCATCTAGCAGGTTCTTTTCCTTTATCCTTATAAGGACATTTTGCAGCATAATGGCCTACTTTCCCACAAGCAAAACATTTGAAAGGTAGCTTACCTCTGAACCTTCCAGAACCCCTTTGAAGATTTCTGACAAAATTTGATTCTTCTTCCTCTTCTTTTGGAACATGGCTTGCTTCATAGTAATCTTCTTTTCCTGATGCCTTAAAAGCAGCTTCCCTTCTGTCAGATGGACCTCCCTTTCTCATTTCATAAGCGGTTAGAATTCCATGTAGCTGAGACATAGTGAGAACACGGAGATTTTCTTTTTCTTCTATTGCAGATACTTTAGATTCAAACTTGGGGGATAAAGATCTTAGAACCTTTTGAACTACTATAGTTTCTCTTATTTCTTCACCCAAGTTTTTCATACAATTAACAATCTCATCTACCCGGAGAAAATAATTAGCCACACTTTCATCATTATACATCCTGAGAGTCTCATATTGAATCCTGAGTGTTTGAAGTTTAGCTTCCTTTACTTGTTCATCTCCTTCATAGCTAGTGATCATTTTGTCCCATATTTCTTTTGCTGATTTGAAGTGCATGACCTTCATGAATTCTGTTTGAGATATACTTCCTAATAGGGTAGCGACTGCTTTTGCATTTGTTTCATATGCCTTTTTTTCATCTGGATCTGTAGGAGTAGCTGAAGGAAAAGCATAGCCTTTTTCTACAATGTCCCAAACTTCTGTACCAAGAGATTGAAGATATGCAGTAACTCTTACCTTCCAATAATTGAAATTTGTTCCATCAAAAACTGGTGGCCTGATTGATGCTTCTTTCTCGTAGTTGCTCATGATGAATGATCTTCCTTCAAGCGATCAAGCTTCTCTGAAGAACTTGGCTCCGATACCAATTGTTGGAAATAATACTGAGAGGGGGGTGAATCAGTATTATCAGATTAATCAAACTTTTCAAATGCCCAAAACATATACGCTACTTCAGTTAAGTGAACCAGCGTGTACACGCTACTGTGACGAAGTAAAACAGCGTATAAGCAGAAAACTCACAATTTAGTTGGCTTATTCTTCAATTAAGTGCATCAGGACATTATTCATCATATTAACAGTAAACATGTGCAGTATAACAGAACAGATAAAAAGCCACACACATGAACACCAAGATATAAGGTGGAAACCCAATGTGGGTGAAAACCACCTGCTGCAAGTTGTCTCTATCTTTCTTAATATGAAACTTCAGTTTACAATCTTTTGTACTGGTGCAGCCTTATACCAGTACGCAGGCTACAACCTGCAGAAGGCTTCAACCTTCTCTCGTTCTCCAAACTTCCTTGGAAGGGAGCTCCAACCCCCTTTTGCTTTTGTACTAGCCAAGATACTAGTACGTAGGTGCTGACCTACAATCTTCCTTCTTCCAGGTATCACTTTTCATACATTTTCAGACTTGGATATTCCTGAAGCACAACATTACAATCTGAAGACCACAATTCATTCAATTTTCACAACAGATCATTGAAGCATAAAACAACCAACTTTGAATCACTGAACCACTGAACCCTGTCAATCACCAGTTACCAGAACACAGAGCAGACTACAGAACTCTGTAATAACAGTCAGATCCCACTGTAAACCCAAATCAAGCTTCAAAAGATATACGCTACTTTAATGAGCAGAAACCGCGTATACACGCGCTTTTACCGAAGCCAACCTGCGTACAGATCTAAAAATAAACTTTCTCAACTTGCAGCTGTACCAGATATTAGTTAGACTCAGAACGTAACATTGCGACAATATGCAGATCTAGAAATACGCATAATCAACCATAACATGATAGTGCATTTCAAACCATTTGATCCCGATCTCTCCTTAGATCTAGTTCTCCATCAACCGATGAGATCTCTTCTTAGCTCAGATCAACCAACTCAGAACCTGCATATCAGATCTCTTTCTCTCTTAGATATTCATGCCTTGTCGAAAGATGATCTTTGCCTAATGATCTTCTTCTCCTTATATAGCCTTAGGCCTTTCTCAATACCAAGAGCCAAAACCATAGTAACACAATACCATCAACTTTAAAACTAGGGATCGACACGCCCGTCGAGACATAATGGTCCGAAATCATAGGCACAACTTCCAAGGTCTAACCACCATGAACCAAAGGAACCTTTCCACATACACGCGCTTTTTCTGAATCGAACTTGCGTGTACACGCGACTTGGGCTTAACGAAACAGCGTGTATGAGCTTTCTTGCCATGCTGTACTGAGATCTGTCTTCTGATTAAGTTGCCATCACCTGTACTAACCTTTGAGCACCTGTACCATCTACTGAGTGAGTTGCCATCAAGGACAACACTTGAACCATAATGCCAACAATTCTCTGCTTCAACTTCACCCTAGGTGAATTATGAGGAACCCATTGATCCTTTTGTCTTGTCCCAACTGTCTTCGGTGATTGCTTTTTCACTCCTGCTTGGGCATTGTCTTCACCTCAGCTCTGATACCATGTTAAGATTAGGTATGTTCTATGCTAGAGCAATTTATTTAAATTTTCACAGTTAGCAATCACATCAGCATTATGATAAACTGTAGATAGAACATAAATATAATATGCAGAATACAAGCCAAGACAAGAGGACACAAGATATGGCGCAAGCCAGGGACAAACCCCACAATGTGTGGGGAAACCCTTGATCAATTCTTCTTTTATCTTCAAATTTCAGCAGAGAGAGAGATGGTACAAATACATTTGAAGTCAACACTTTGACTTGCCAAAATAAGAGATCAGACATCAGAGATATTTCATCATGAGGATGACAGGATAGTTCTGATGACAAGGACTGCAGATCTGAACTCAGGTGAAGGCACACTTCTCAGTCCTCATACTTCAACTGATTCACCATGCTGCGTCCATCACTATGCTGCATTCAACACCATGCTTTCAAGCTATTAAATAACTAAGCCCTTCAAGGGCTTCAGTCCACCTAGGAGAGTCTCTCCTAATCCATGTTGCCATCCGAACTCAAAGCAAACTGTAATATTGTCTTGGAACAGCCTTAGCTGCTTGCTATGGCTTGCAGCCTAGCAAAGCAGCTAGCTGTAGCTGTAGACTCCTTCAACAGGCCTAAACAAGATCCCAAATAGCAGCATTGCCCTGTCTTCTAATCTAGTGACTGCTGATCCCAAACGTACCTTATCCATGCCTTAGAACAGCAGTATTTAACACGTTGTTACAGCGATTTCCATGCTGCTCCTTTACGCTGATATATGTCTCCTTTATGTTGCGGCTAGGCTTCATTTTCAACGTATAGAAGCTCCCTTAGATAGTTGTAATTGTGACAGCAGATTAGGGCACCTTCAAGTCTGAGATTAGGGCCTCTTCTAGGCCTCCTTACTGCGGCTTAGGACAGCGTATGAGTAGCATATAGAAGGCCTGTCCTAACTGCGTATATACATCCTTCTTGACTGCAGCTAGGTGATTTCTTCATGACCCTTTCAGGACAGTGTTTAGGGAACTTAAGGACAGCGTTAGATTAGGTCTCCCTTGCCAGCATTTAGACCTCCTTTATGCAGCGTATAGGATTCTTCATAAGCCTGCGGCTAGGGCACATTATGACAACGGATAGGGCCTCCTCATTACAGCGTATAGGGCTTATGTTTCACTGCTGATCAGCCCTCCTTTTGCTGCGGATAAGGCTTCTTCATAACTCCGGATTAGGGCATCACTAAACAGCAGATTAGAGTTCCCTTTTAGGCTGCGGATTTATGCCTCCTTTGACTGCGGCCAACCCTCTTCCTTGATTACTGCTAGGGCTCTTCTTAACTGCGGCTAAGTCTCCTCTTTTACCTGCGGCTAGGGCTTTCTTCATGACTGCGTCTATGCCTTCTTGGTCAGCAGATAAGGGCCTCCATTAAGTGTGGATTAAAGCTCTTCTTTCAACGGATTAGAGCCTTCCTTAAGAGCGGATTAAGGCTCCTCTTTGACCTGTAGCTAGGGTACCTTTGGACAGCAGCTAGACTTCTCTTTCAGCTGTATAATAGATCTCTTTACTGCAGCTACGTCTCCTCCTTATTGCGGATGCATGATCTTTAGGTGACTGTGTCCCACTCTCCTTTAGGACTGCTTCTAGGACAACGGATAAGAGCAGCGTATAAAGTCTCCATGTACAGCGTATAAGGTCTCCTCCTGAACAGCGTATAAGTAATTGACTGCGTTGGATCAGCTAGGGCATCATCTGCAGCTAGGGCTCCTTCTTAGGCCAGCGTATTCTTTTGGTTCTCTCCTTCTCCAAAAACCCAGACGTGGAGAGGAGATCACCTCAAGAATACGTGTGTGCAAATGATATCAAATCCTCATCTATTTATACCAAAATGAGGATGATGAATAGACACGTCGGTTGGGCTTCTAGAGCCTACATAAGAGCTGGTCGGCTTGACTATAATTACATAAACAAAATAAATTCATATCTCCATAAATACTTATCGGAATCGGATGATCTTTGGATCAATCCTACACCTCTCGACGAGAGGGATCCAATAAAATTATTAGCTGCCATAAATAAGCTGACCCACATGGAGTTTTGCCCTAGTTGCCAATTTAACAAGTATTCATGGAGATATGAATTTATTTTGATTATGGAATTATTATCAAGCCGACTTACAACTCATGTAGGCTCAGAAGCCTAACAGTCGCATCTATTCAAACATCAACAGTTGTGTATAAGTACAGGAGGACTTTTCCTCATTTGCACTCACTCATCTCATCACATCTCTCTCTCTACTGTGCAGAAAAGAGGCTCTTCTCTAATGCGCAGAAAAGGGTCTCTCTCTCACACATGTGAAGCCGAAAGTTGCTGAAACTGAAGCTTCAACTACAGATCCAAACTTTGACCAGCGTGGACCATCAAACCTCCTCTGAAGGCTGCAACTTTTGGTGGTGGAATCAATCCGATCCGACAGTCGGTTTGTGAGATATCGGCTACCCTAGTTTTGATGATGAAGCCGCTAATGTTGATGCTGCTGATCTAGGGTTTGCTATTGTTGATATAAATCAGATTTATTGTATTATTTCTCTCTGCTGAATTATTGAAGATAAAAGAAGATTTGATCAAAGGGTTTCCCCACACATTGTGGGGTTTGTCCCTGGCTAGCCGCCACATCTTGTGTCTCTTGTCTTGGCTTGTTTTCTGTCGATCGTTTAATGTTCTATCTGCACTTTACTTTATGTACATGTGATTGCTAATCTGTGGAATATAATAAGAAAATAAGTAAATTTTTATAAGCATAGAACATACCATAACTTAACAGGGTTGTTTTATATATACCTCCTCTTCTATCACTCTGTTCAAGAATGTTGTCTTGACATCCATCTGGTGAATCTCCCATCCCATTTGAGCTGCTAGGGATATATCAGATCTGATAGAGGTGTATCAAGCAGCTGGGACGAACGTCTCTTCATAGTCTATTCCTTCTTTCTGAGCATACCCCATTGCCACGAAGCTTGCCTTGTACTTCTATATACTGTCATCTATAGCATACTTGATCTTGTAGATCCATCGTGATCCTACAACTGATCTATCTTCTGGTCTAGGTACTACTTTCCAGACATCATTCTTCATGATAGAATTGTATTCTTCCACCATGACATCCACGCATACTTGGTGTTGAACTGCTTCTAAAAAGCTAGAGGGTTCTTCAACCTGAGCTACCAATGCCTGATATCTATCTGGTTGTCTATGCTGCCTCTTCTTGGGTCTAGGAGCTCCAACAAACTCTTCTATGTCCCTTAGTGTCTGTTGTACTTCTCTGCTAGTTCTACCACTAGTGGTGGGAGGCTCAACCAACTCTTCCTCTTGATCTTGTCATTTTGTCTATTGAGAACCATCTGCATTTCCTCCTTCTAAGGAGATACTAGTGTTGGTCATTGTACTTGATCTAGGTGTATGTACTCCTGCTTGTCCTCCTTGCTACCCCTGCTGCTCTTGGACTAACAGTTAATCTCCTGACTGATCTTCTGCAGGCATCTCACGAGATTTCTTGAAAGCTCTATGCTCCATGAACTTTGCATCACGTCTTACTACAATTTTCCTACTGCCAATAATGCAGATTCTATATGCCTTTGAGGTCTCACTGTATCCTACGAGATGCCCCTTTTCTATAATTTGATCCAATTTACTGTGCTTCTCTTCTGGAATGTGACAATAAGCCATGCTTCTGAATATCCTGAGATGACTGACTTCTGGCTTCTTCCCCATGAAAACTCGTTCGGGCATTCTCTTCCCCAATGCTCTATGAGGAGTTCTATTCTGGATATATACTACTGTGTTGCAAGCTTCTGCCCATAGATACCTAGGTAGATCTTGATCATACAACATAGCTTTGGCTGCCCCAACAATAGTTCTATTTTTCCGTTCTGCTACTCCATTCTACTCCAAATTATATGGAGTTTTCCACTCTCTTTTGATGCCCTCCTAGCGTGGAAATCTGTGAAGTCTTTGTCTGTATATTCTCCACCATTATCTAAACTCAATACCTTTATATTTTTCCTTGTCATATTTCAACAAGAGCTTTAAACTCTTGGAAACGATCAAAGACCTCATCCTTGGTCTTTAAGAAATAGATCCAGGTCTTTGTGGAGTGATCATTGATAAAGGTGACGAAGTATTTTCCACCACTAAGAGCTCTTGTGGACATAGGACCACAGATATCTGGGTGTATTAGTCCTAATACACATTCTTCTCTATTGTTACTTCTAGAAAAAATTTCTTTAGCGTACCCGTGTAACAGTCTCTCTGAGCATCCTCAATGCCCCATTCGCCTGTGCCATAATTCATTTTGCTCCTTCTCAACATTATAGTTGCTACCTATCAGTGCCATTGGTGATTCAAGCTGCAACCTATACAACTTGTTGCTTCGAATCCCAATTTTGTTTTTCTTCTTCTAGCTTGGATGTTTGACGTATACTTTGTTTCCCATGAAGTATACATCATATCCCTTGTCCTAATTGAGACACTGAAATCAAGTTCATTCCTAATCCTGACACATGTAGAAATCGGTGGCTCGGATGTTGGTCCCTGCTTCCGTCTGAAATGCTATGGTGCCTCTCGCTACTGGAGTACATTTTGTTTAGTTTCCCATAGTTATTTGGAAGTCTATTTGTTCTTCTTGATAGCTCGAGAAATGTTCTCTTACTCCAGTCATATGCGCTGAAGCCTCGTTATAAATGTACCAAACATCCGCTAACGCCGAATTTTCTAGGCATGTGAATTCTTCATCTAATCTGGTAGATAAATCTGAGACACTTTGAGTATCCATATTGTGCCAATTTCTGACACTAACCTGTCCCAACAATTGCTACAAGAAAAATTGCGTCCCGTTTGAGACAACCCTCCTTGCTGAATCTTCTGTTGCGTTGTTCCTTCTCCCACTGAAAAATTTCGATTGGAAAGACTTACCTCTCTGTCAACTCACTCAGAGATAGTTTTCCCACAATATCCAATCTTCTTGGCTTGAACTGCACAATTCTTTGGGAGATTCGAGTTATTGCCCCTGTAGGAATTTCGAATTCCCTTTTCCTTTTAACACTCGGTCCTCTAGCTTATTTCTTTTGCTTCCCTTTAGCTCCTATACCATGTGAAAATTTCTAAATAGAAATCCTACTACAGCGATTAATATTATTTCTTCTACTTATTATCCCAAAATAAGTTATCCATAGTATTCTTAGGGAAAATATCGAAATATATTCTATTACAGCCTTCACAATTAAAACATTGCGGAAAAAAATGTAAGGAAAAATACTGGCACAAATACAATCACAATGACACAGTTATTTTTGGACAAATATCCCCGAAAAAACCCAATGTGGGAAAACTGGTGCAGCAGATGAGGGTTTTATTATTCTTCAGCAAATTCTCATGTACAAACTACAGTCAGCAAAATAGGAATGAGAAATTTTACAAACACCTCTTTACCAAATTCTACCCCAAGTGAAGCACTTCTTCGTCCTCAAAATCCTTCTGATCCTCTTTGTGTCAAACTGCTCTCCCTAGCACAAGCTACCCACGCAGGCTTTGCGTCAAACTGCCTTTGCGTTGCCTCTTTCTGCATCACCCTATTCTTGCTCTGTGTCTTGCTTCCTTGCACTCTTTGAATGTACTGATGCCTTCTCTTCTTTTTTCACCTGCAACTCTCCCTCTTATTTGATTTTCTCTTGCTGAACTTCGACCAATGAGATAATCGATCTTACTTGGGTAACTGAGTATTTGCCTTTGGTGTGTTCTCCAAGTGCCCATCAAGTATCCTCTAGTAATCCTCTCGTTGATCAATCAACAACCCATATTAGATTCTAATCAATGGTTAGGATCATTTGACTTGATCTCTGCCTTCTTCTAGAAGTTCTACCCACAATTTAGATTAATACCCATTAATTATTTTAATTTCCTAAGTTTAGACTTAGGGTCCCATTAAAAATATTAATTATATTTTAATAAAACTATTTCTGGGTGGAATTTCCCAAAACGCTTTCTGGGTATTGGAGAATGCATGTGTCTAAGCCCTCCTGCAAAATTTGAGGCCTAGAGCACATCTGATGCTACCCCAAATCAACAGGTATTAGGGACCATTGCTTCTTGGGGGGAGGGATGATCCAGGAGGATATTGGTGACCACCCACGTATTCCACTTGGACCCCCAACATTTTTTTCTATCAGTTTCCTATTTTTTAGCACAGTTTCCTATTTCGGTAATTTTCTTCTATTTTTGGTAGTTTTAAGGTCTTGAACTTCCGGAGCAATTTTAAGGCCCTAAACATCGTCTTTTAGGGAAATGGGAAAATGAGAGACTTAGAATCGGGTTTACAATCGAAAATTGTTGTCCTCAGATAGACCTTTCCAACGGGCTATCGTGCACGCCAAATGAAGATTGTATGCCAATATTACAACCCCAGGAAGTTGAAATTAGAAGTAACCCCGTCGAGGACCATACCTTTTGGCGTTTCATCTCCTAGGGTTACGTTTTTGGACGTTTATGGTTTCTCAATGTTTCTTCATGATCAAAAGGCCTCCGAGACTCATTGTAACACAATTCAGAAAGCATGTAGCCGTCACATCTCTTCTTTGAGATAAGTTACCATCGCCTAAACTAGTTTGTTTCCTTTCTGCATGTAAATAGTTTTCAGCAATTGCTATTTATAAATTGAAGTTTTGTTTCGCTGTATCTTTGTGTTTTTTTAAATCTGTATTTCATTTTGTTCCTTCATAAATGTGAACACCTAAGGCCTTGGAGGAGGTCGCACTGGACTAGGGCTAAAGACCAACCTCCTTGATAAGGTGAGAAAACAATTTTATAGTCAAGATCAGTAAAGTACCTGTTGAGTGGTAGCCCACCTTCATTCAAGAGGATTATTGGATGGTGAGAGGTAAATGACTTGTGCAAATGGTGGAGGAATGTGCAATGTCATCATCACTGATTAATATGTAGGGCTATTGGCTGGTTGGTTGTCCAAGATAGGAGAAAAAGTTTTCTCCTATATGGTTACTCACTTTGGTGGGTAACAAACATCATCAAGGAATGAAAATTACTTCCTTAACATGTCTGGCTTGTACTAATGGATTCATTTATTTAGTTGGAAGTCAAATTTTGATAGGGCCTAGTCTCTTTGAGCAATTTGAATGGATTGTTTAACCTCATTGTTTGTTGTGAAAATGATCTTGCAAGCGCTTTTGGGAACAAGAAAATCCCATTGTCACATGATTTTTCATTAATAATGTCTTGTTTAGCTTCGAGATTTTTAACACATTTGCTAGAAGGGCTTGGAACGTCCAAACCTTCCCATCTTTGACCCAAGACTTTCCAAGTTGCTTTCTTCTTTCTTTGCACACTTGCTAAATGTCCAATTCAGAAGAAGCCTTAGAGAAAACTACAAGATATGGTAGTAATGTACTTGTTAGTCTAGAGATTTCTATCCTCTTGAAATATTTGCTATACTAGACACTCATATCCTCCATGAGAGATCGTTCTACTTAATCATTTTCAATTCTATTGGAATTTCTTTAAACTTTAAATTTTGGAGTAACCCCTCTTCTTGCTGAAACAACCTATGAAGAGGCATGTTACTCGGGAAAGGAAATGTTGGACTTGCCATCCTTAGTTTGAACTCACAAGGGGAATGCTCTTGCATGTGCTTCAACAAATATTCCTTTTGCAATGATTTCCTTTTAGTGACTGTATAACTTTATTGGGATACCTCAAGTAGTGTACCCATTAACACTTCAACCTTATTTGAAAGTTTCTTGTCATAACCTCCGGGTGCTACAATAGATGTCTCCTTATTGTGATGTTCTTCATCATGAAGACTTTGTGCAGTGGTTTCATTATGGTCTTCATGGTCAAATTCATTTGTATGCTCATTAGTGTTGTCCCCTTCAAACTCTAGGTATGGGCCCCCTTATATAGAGAATTAGATCTATCATCATGCTCCTGCAATAGGTGTGCGATAAGGTCAAATTCGGATTTGTTTTTCTTTTCATGGTCATCATCAAACCTTAGTGGACCATTGAAACATATTATATATGATTTTCCTTCATTCTATTTAAAACAGAAGTTTAGATCAAGAGCACCAAAACTAACTTCTTTTGGATCTAGTGTACATTCCTCATGGGATTGTACATCTTGAGGGTGTCTTTGTTGATGGTTCTTTTAGTGTCTTCAAAGGGTTCTCCCAAAAAAATATACACCACTAAAACCATCAATTCTTAAGTCACTGATACTCATACCTTCACCAAGATTCCATGCAGCATTGTGATCATGATCTTCATGGTGGCATTCATTGGTGTAATCAACAATGTTGTCTTCTTCAAGTTCAGGACACAAATGTTCTCTTGTAGCAGACTCACCATCCTTGTATTCTTGGACAATAAGTTCATCATCAAGGTTTGGATGGATTTCATGGGAGTGTTCCACACTCTCTCCTAGAGAAGTATGCATGTTGTCAAAATTTGGGACCAAAACCTCTTAACTTTCTTCATGCTTTTCAAAGGGGGACATAGGGACTTATTTTCAACAAACTCACCATCATCATCACCATCATCATCTTCTAGTTGTTCCAAGAAGATTTCTTCTTCTAGATCTTGATATTCCTCTTCATTAATGCCACGATTTCCTTCATATAGATAGAGGAGGCCTTCCTGCTGCAAGGCTAGTAGGTATTCCCTTGTATTTATGTAGTCTAGGGCCATGAAACCTGAGAACGTTTTCAATTAAAGCTTCAAGGTAAGGAATCATCTTAGGATTGCCGGTATGTTTGAGCCAACCAACCTTTTCCAATCCCAGGAAAAGTATAAATAAACACATCTTGATATCTTCATGCCTTTTTTCCAATGTTGAGATATGCTTCACCACTGCCTCGACATGTGGAATAACATTAGGACATATTGACAATGCTGAACCTGCCAATATTCAAAGGGGTCTCCCGATATGTGGTCCCAATTAGACCTCACACCTTTTGGGATTGGATCCCCATTCAGCATACGGTCCGATTACCGTTTTCTTAAAGATTTCACTTGGCTCTAACTGTTGGCAAGAGAGAGAGGGATGCATATGTGCCTTCGAAAAGAAAGTGAGTATGCCTGGTGAGTGTTCGTTTGTAGGTGTGTCGAGGTTCTTCTACTGTGGAGAGGAAAAGAATGTGAACCTCTGAGAGAGAGGTAATGGTACCACTCCAGTGGTGACACACCCAAACAGGAGAGATCCGTTTAACATCCAGCGGAATAGTCCACAAAGATGCGACGTTCATTGCAACCATTACATCACATTCTCAATATGATAAGCTCTAAAATAACCTAAATAGTTCAACTACTTTAGTACAGGTGAAAACAAACATGAAGTACAAACATTCACAAAACAATCTCACAAATATTTATAATCCATGCATGAAAAACGCGTTGGCCATCAGGCATCATATATTAAGTAAAATTCCCAAGGCACATGTATACAACAAACACCACTAGCTCCAATAGTGGAGCATTAGAGCGACTACTTGCTCCCCAAAATAACTAGCTTGTCTCTCTAATGCCTTGTATATATAACCAATGGGGTGATCCTTCACCTCCCTTATGACTCTTTGACTATCCTCATGTCTGTTTGACTTCCTTATGACTTTTTGACTTTTACATGACTCTTCATATTTTGTACATGTCCTTTGGACTTCCTCTTTACAATACATTTTTGAATAAGAATTTACATAATCCACAAAAATGATGTGCATATGATGACTCATAACATGACATGATATGACACTGATGACATGGCAATGTCAAGTCATTCCTGCTACTTCTTGCTATGTGTCTTCATGAGAATTATCTTCTATCCACCTTTAAATGGATTAGAGATGAGGAGACTTCAGTGTCAAAAGGTCTTGAGCTGCGATCGCAAATTGATGTCCCTTTTCATTCTCCTGATTGATCAACTTGCATCTTGAGCTACAGAGGCGTATTCTAGCATGTTCTCCTTCTCCATCTCTTTCTTCATCATCCTGCCATAGTAGGATAGAGTTCTTTCATATGCAATTCACTCGTGACAAGACAACATCAGTCCAATAAACCCCTAGTCTAAGATGCTACATGATGATCCACCAACTGAGTCGGAACTGGGTGGCAGGCTGAGGGAGAGGTTCAATGACTGCACAATTGTGTAGCTCAGGAAATTAGGGGTCAAGATTGAGCCTTGAGACTGCGCAATGCATAGTTAAGGCTAGGCTGAGCATGCTGATTTCCTAGTTGGGGAGCTCAAGGAGTTGGGTTGAGGGCTTGATGACTAAAGTTGCCCATTGCGTAGTGCTGGAAGGACAAGGAGGCTAAGTGACTGTGAAATTGCATAGTTCAAGAGTTCAAGGTTTGGGCTTGAAGACTGAGACGACGTAATGCATAGTTCAAGCCTGGCTAGAGGACAGGGTTGTGTAGTTTTGGAGCTTAGGGGTTGGGCTTGAGCACCGAGACTACACAGTGCATAGTATGTGGAGGTAGGAACTACGCATTTTGTAGTGCCAGGAGGCAGGGCTTCTACTAGAGGGTTGAGACTGCACAATGCGCAGTTCAGGAGGGTTGGATGAGGCTATAAGTTGCTTGGTCGGGAAACTTTCCGAATTTTACAAAGTGTGGGATCCATGAAGATGATGTGAACAATGATAAGACTTGATTGTGATCTCACACACAGAACAATTTACAACACAACATAGATCATCAAGAACACATGAATTGCAAACTTCCCTTAGTGTGACAACTTTGCGACACCAAAGATACACTTTACAATGACTGTGACAACACTTGTGTGACAATGCTTAAAACTTTGGAAATGAGTGTGACACATGTTTACATGGTAAGACCAACTCACTTACGCAAATATTACCCCCTGAAACCACCAAAAATATCTTTTGTACATTGTGCGACACTTCACATGCGAAAAGACGACACTTGGATTTTCTTGCAAATGGGACCAAAACACTTAGAGAAAAGACATGTGATAAGTCCTTATGTTTGTGACGACAATATATATGATCAAGGTAGGCTCTGAAATTTGGGTATAGGCCAAAATTTTAGTGGGTCTTGTGGCAGCGACAACACTTGGTGACACACTGGTAGAATTCTAGCTTCTCTGTCTAGGTTGATTCTTTTGTGCAGAGTCTACTTCCTCGGGGAATATTGATTCATCATGCAAATCACTTTGGTTTCCCCACTTACCCCGTGAATAAACATAGTCCCCTCTATCCCTTCTCGGTTGAACACAAACATAAGATCAACAATATCACAATGTTTCGAATTAGAAAAGGGTAGTATGGTTTGTGAGCTTTAGATTTTCAGAGTATATTTTTTCATCTCTGGTGTTGCTCCGCTGCCAGCAGTCTTGGACAGTACCCTGGCAGAGTCACTACAGGAACACAAACATTGCTCCACTGCCAACGAGCCTGGACAGTACCTTCACGAAGTTGCTTGCTTCACCTCTCTGCACAGGAAGCCTTTCTCTTATTTCGCCTTTATTTATATATTTATAGGAATGTGAATAGGAACTTATTCATTTCGTGGTGGAAGAGGGATCCTGACTTACTGAGAGCAGGATAAGTTGTTCCTTCAGAGAAGCATATAAAGATCTCTGATTTAGGTTTGCTTGTTTATATTTTTCCCCTTTTCCTCTTCTACTTGATTGGATAAGCATGAAAACACTGAAACATAAGAACCAGTATGAGCATAAGGTTTCCAGAATAGACACAGGTATCATGGTTCAACACAAAACTCTCCTTACAGAAGGATCGTATTTTCCATCGAAATATCATCGACCAAAAGACATAACCAAAACAAAGAAGGATGACCGAAGGTTAGCCAAATGTTGTTGTGTCACAAGACTCTTTTCAACTCAGCCACACACAAAGAAGCCAAAAAACACGTTCACACATGACACTTATTTACACGAAAGAAAACAAAACACAAGACCAAATAAACAAAGAGGCAAAAAAACAAACTATGTACATAGGGGAGGGCATAACCCCAGACCATCATTGAAAATATTGTTTCAAGTCTTGGCCATTAACAGGAAGAGAGTCAATCTTCCCGTCTAGAAATCAAAGACTATATGTGTGTTGGCCAAGCTTCTTCTGCACAGTGAACACTCTGATCCACAGGGGTTGCAACTTAGTATGTTGGCCTTTGTCCTCATGGGCTTTGTCCCACTTGAAGATTAGGTGATCCACACTGAATTCATTTTTCCCTGCAGACTTCTTGTCGAACCACCTCTTGATATGACTCTGGTGAAGAGAAAAAATTTCTTTTGCTTTTTGTCTTTCTTCCTGCAGCTTGCAAAGAGTGTCTATCCTACTATGAATCGATAAGCATGACTTTCCCTGGGACTCTTTTGAAAGTTGAAGGGAAGGCAAATAAATGTTCGGGGGTAGGATGGATTCTTTTCCATACACCAAGAAGTAGGGAGATGTATTCAGAGAATTTTTTGGTGTGACTCGGTCAGCCCATAGGGCATTCACCAAAGTGGAGTGCCAGTTCCTCTGTTTCAGAGAAAATGGTCTTCTTAATGATGCGGATGAGGTTCTTATTGGTAGACTCAGCAAGACCATTTCCCTGCGGATAGTAATTAGCAGAATGTTTCAATACAATACCATTTTTCAATGCAAAATCATATAATCTTAACGATGAAAAGTATGTTGCATTGTCAAAAACAAGTGAAGTTGGAACGACAAACCTGTAAATGATATTCTGCTGGAGGAACCTGATGACTTCCTGATCATTCACTTGATTGAGTTGAACTGTTTCTGTGCACCGCGTGAAGTAATCTATGGTAGTGAGAATATAGTGGTGATGCTTTGATGAGTGCGAAATCTCACCAATGACATCCAGGCCCCATTGTTGAAATGGTTCTTTCATAGCAATACGTTGCAACGAGGTGGCTAACTTCTTTCCTTAACCGACACACTTTTGATAGATAAGGCACTTGCGGGCATATGTGTGAGCATCTTTGCATAATGTGGGCCAATAAATACCGGCTCACATAACTTTGTGCATTGTAGTGTCTCCTACAAAGTGTCCTCCGGCTGATCCATCATGGAGGTCACACAACACTTTCTATGAATCACGTGCTTCCGACCACCTGAGCAATACTCCGTTATGATGCTTTCTGAAAAGCACCCCATGCACTAACTGGTAATATAATTCTTTTAATCTCACTGCCCTCTTCTGTTGTGTAAATAAAAGAGAGGGAAAAGTGCCATGCTCAAGATACTGGCGCAAATCTACGTACCAAAAGTTAGAGATAGAAGTGGGGGTGGCTCGCTCAACATTGTACAGCCCGATTTCCTCATCCCACCCGGATGGATCATCTTCTATTGCATCCATCACTTATGCTTCTAACTGACATAGACCATGGCCCCTAATAATGTGAACTGGCTTGAATTCTAGATCAAACTCTTGTAAACTAGTCATCTAGTTCGCTCTTCTCTCACCCAGATCTTGTTGGACAAATACGATCTAACTGCTAGGTGCAGAACAAAGATAATACAATGATTTTTAAGAATATAGGGCCGGAAGTGATTTACCGCCTTACAGACTACATATGCCTGTTTATCAATGGCGGGATAGTTAAGTTCAGGTCCTTGTAGGCTAGCACTCATAAAAGACATGGGCTGCTCATTCTTCTGATCATCTTTCTGTGTAAGTACAGAGGCAAGAGAAGTGTCAGAAGCAAAGGTGTAGAGGATAAAATCTTTGTTAAAACTTGGCTTGTACAACTCTGGTTCTTCTACAATAGCTTGCTTGATACGAGAGAATGCATCTTTTTCCATTCTATCCCACTTGTCGATTTCATCGTTCCGCACCATCTCCTGCATAGGTTTCATAATTTGAGTGTAATCAGAGATGAATTTGTGGAGAAAGTTTATATTCCCCAGGAAGGATTGCATAGCTTTCTTTTCCACTGGACAGGGAATTTGCGGAATAGATCTGACCCTTTCAAGTTACGTTTTAATCCCACTCTTCGATATGATATGGCCCAAGAGGTTTCCCTTAGACACTGCAATAATGCTCTTCTTGGGATTAAGAGATATCTCGTATTTTCGACATTGCTCAAAGATTTGCTTCAAGTGGCATATGTGGTCGGATCTCTTCTTTGAAAACACCATGCCATCGTCAAGATATACCACCACACTCTGACCGATCAGCCCACGAAATGCAATGACCATTGCACGTTGAAAGGTCACACCGGAAATAAATAGCCCAAATGACATTCGTCTGAATGCGAACTTTCCCCACCTCGTTTGGAAGGTAGTCTTAAGTCTGTCAGGGTCTGGGACCAGATCTTGGTTGTATCTAGAATATCCATCAAGGCAAGAAAACATTTATGACCCCAATACTGTTTGTAATATCTGCTCCATCGACAACGTAGGGTAGTTATCCTTGTCTGAGGCGCGGTTAAGATTTCAGAAATCTACACACAAGCGTATTCCTCGAGACTTCATCCTTACTGGGACGAGATTTGACACCCATGTTGAATGTCACACTTTGTAGATGATCCGAGCATCCAACAACTTCCTCATCACCTTTTGAATCAAGGGCTCAAGTGTCGGATGTACCTTTCGCAACTTCTGCTGAAAAGACTTGGCCCCTTCCTTAATTGGGATGACAAGTTGGATTATTTGTGTGTCGTAGGTTATGAGCTCATCATATGTCCATGTGAAAACATTTCGACACTGCTTGAATAAGCGGATGAAAGCTTGCCACTCTTATGGTGTGTAGCAAGTACCCAGATTAACAAACTTTGGATCTTTTTCTGTTCGAAAATTGATCTGCTTGTGCGACAACTTTGAATTATGGGTTTTGGCATTGATTGGTACACTAAAGCGATTATGCAAGTCATACAACATTTCTAATGATACCACGCCCTTCAGCATGGGATTCTCCTTGCTTTCACGAGTTGCATCTTGCAACGCTCTATCGTGCTTGTCTTTATCAATAGCTGCATCTTTGAATACATCAACGTTCGCCATAAAATGAAATATCTGTTGGTCACCATTAAAAATGTGTAAATTAGTGATATTATCGAGGACAGTTGGTTTATAAAGAATTTCAACAGAAAAGTCGTCCCTTAGCGGTAACAACCTAGCAGCAACATTTTCTAATGCATCTGCAGCTGCGTTATGCATTCTAGGAACAAATACAATATTAAAAGCTTGAAACTGAGTAATTAACTGCCATACCTCTTTTTGATAACTTTTCAAATTTGGTGACACGCTATGTATAGTATTTTGTACCTGTCATATGATGTTCTCAAAGTCACCTACTACTTTAGGAACTGCAACATTGAGGTTGATTGCCTTTTGTAAGCCCAGGATGAGTGCTTCATATTCTACAGTGTTGTTAGTGCACTCGAATTCCAACTAGCTTGAGATCAGGTGTTCTCTATTGTGGGTCTACTAAAACACAACCAGCGCCAGAGCCCTCCTATGCCTTGGAAACATCAAAAAACAAAGTCCAATCATCATATATACAAGAACTATGCCCTACACTAGTACTACCACTATCTACTATACAAAGGTCATTTACGCTCGTTGGACTAGGAAGGAATTCCAGCTATGTCTAGTGGGACTGGGGAAGGCTGAGAAAGGTAGCACCCTAGTTCAATCTCCAAGTAGCAATTCCCAAATATCAGATTTGCGAAAGCAACTAGTTCCTTCTTTCCCTTGAAGGGTGTGACAATGTGCTTCATGTAAGAATTTGAGTCTACCTAGATTTGGTTATTCCTGCCCTTATACGAAAGCCATCGATGTGACCAGTCAGTATCAAAATACCAGTGTAAATTGCTAGACTAGTCTCTACTTAGCAATACACCATATGCTTCAGGGATGTTCATAATTACTATGTTTATGCACTGGTCAACTCGTTGATCAGATGATAGGTGAATAAGCACATTTCTGAGTTCACCAATAGCATGGACAAGAGTCCTATCCAGCGGAATGATCTGTGTATCTATCTTATCCTATTTTGCATTGATTTTCTTAGATACGAATAATGGCACTACATTTACAGACGCACTAGAATCAACTAAGAAATTGTGTACATTGTAATTAAAAATTTCAAATGTCAATAAAAACAGAGGGCAGAGTGTGTTTTCTTCTAATGTTAATGCATTAAGAACAAACTCCAGGGGACTAGAAGACTTACCAGATCCCTTATGCGAAGAAGCATTATCACCTAAGGAAGATTGTTCAAGATCTCAGACAAGTAGTTCCCGTTGGCTTGCGATCTTGGTAAGTTTGAAGAGTGAGATATTAGCACAAGATTTCTTCATGTCTTCGACTATGTTATAATCAAGCATGACAGGCATCATCGAAGTGTCTGGAGGAGTGAATCTATATGATACTTCTAGAATGGTGGACTTGCTTTTGCCATTGGCGGAAGTATTTTTCGCTATAGCAATATTTCTAGACTTGTTCTAAGTGTTTTGTGCTGAGTTAATAGGCGGAGTGATCTTCCTTAACAAATGTTCTTTCATTTTTTTCCTTGTCAACTCTGGTTCGGAAACTGGACCTTGGATTCTCAACTTATATCGATTGTTCTGCTTTTGAGCCAGGTCCTCACGCACGGCTAGTTCTTTGGTATTTTTATTTTCAGCTGCATATACACAACTGAACGTATTCACTGCATGCCCAACACTTGCAGTTTCTTCAGCCACAATAGTTTCTTCCTTTTCTTCCACTGGCTCAGTCTACTCATTTGAAAGTACAATGTCAATGATATGCACAGCTAGAGCGTTCATGCTATGATTCCACTACAGGCATGTCTTTTCTGAATGGTATTCTTGATGAAACGAATAATATTGATCCAAGCCCATGCTCTCAACATTCAACACGATGTTCGAACTTTGTGCAAACTTGACTGGCTGATTCCTTACTTAAGGAGGCCTGAGACCTTTTTCCCATGTCCTTGGAGTCCTTTGATGATTCACCGTGCACAATGACTCCAATTGCGTGTAAGTCCTTTTCAACCGCAATGGCCTCTTCATAATTTTTAGCCAGAGTTCCTTTCGCAATTCTCTTAATAAACTGCGTGATGCTTTTCCGTAAGGTAGAAGTGTAATAATCAATGGTGATGGAGTCATGAGGTTTCGTATCTGTAGGAAATCTGTTCAATATGCAATTGAACCTATGATTAAAATCTTTAACCTTATCTTTCTGCTCCATCTTCAAATTGCCAAGTTCTTTTAATAACATGGTTGGGGTTTTGTCATCGGAAAACTTTTTGAGGAACAACTTTTTAAATCCCTTCCAGTTCTGGATTGAGCTCGGAGGAAGACTGTGGTACCATATAGTTGCTCTGCCATTTAAGGTGCAAGGGAAAAGTCTACATTCAATAGCATCGTAACGTACCTCAAGCATTTGCATAGGTAGAATTTGTCCAAATTGTCCTTCGCTTTGACTACTTTCTTAGGGTCGTACCTTGTTAGCAAATTCTCCAGGTACATCGGCATCTTGGATAAAACACCCAGTAGAGCAAGTGGGCCCTGAGTCATCCAATGCAGATTTTGGTCCGCCATGTCTTCCTCTCTATGCTCCTTCTTTTCTTTAGAATCTAAGAGATCTTCCTCCTCCTCTTTCTAACTGCCTAACCCACGAAAATTTCCGTCTAAGAGTAAAACGTCATCTCTATCACCACCATTAAAAGATGGAGGCTGCTTTGATTTTTCTGCGTTCGTCATAGTCTTTGCTAACTCTTCAAGGGTGGCGAGAACCAAATCTTTGACTGAAGAAACCACTATCTTAGTATAAGTGGTTACATTCTTATTTGGAAAATAAGGAAGATTGTTTACTCCATGGATCAATCCAATAGCCTTTTCAAATTTACGGGTTATAGGCCAGATGGCTCGGATCTGCTTGTAAGATATTTCACAAGTTTGTCCAAGATTGGGTTGAGAAGATCTGCTAACTTCAGTAATATGAGAAGAGGAGGTGCTAGGAATATTGTTGTCGTGACCAAAAGAAGTATGATGAGGGTGGGTGGAGTTATTGGCCATAAAAATCTAGTTGCGCTCCTTCTAGCGCTAGAAATGTTGACAGTGTTGGACCTACAAACATTCAAAGGGGTCTCCCCGATATGTGGTCCCAATTAGACTTCACATTGTTTGGGATAGGAGCCCCATCTAGAATACAGTCCAATTACCATTTTCTTAAAGATTTTCCTTGGCTCTAGCTCTCGTCAAGAGAGAGAGGGATGCATATGTGCCTTCAAAAAGGTGTGCCTGGTGAGTGTTTAGTTGCAGGTGTGTTCAGGTTCTTCCACTGTGAAGAGGAAAAGAAAGTGAGCCTCTGAGAGAGAGGTAATAGTACCACTCTAGTGGAGACACACCCAAACATGATAGATCTATCTAACATCAAGTGGAATAGTCCACAAATATGAGATGATCATTGCAACCATTACAACATATTATCAATATGATAAGCACTAAAATAACTGAAATATTAGTATAGGTGAAAACAAATATGAATTACATTCATTCACATAATAGTCTCACAAACATTCATAATCCATGTATGAAGAATGTGTTGGCCATTAGGTTTCATATATTAAGTAAAAGTCCCAAGGCACATGTATACAACAAACACTGCTAGCTCCAATAGTGGAGCGTTGGAGCCACTACTTGCTCCCCAAAAGAACTAACTTGTCTCTCTATTTCCTTGCGGGAGGAGCCAAGTTGAAAAGTCCTTTGCTTGTACAATGAGGGTGTATATATAACAAATGGTGTGATCCTTCATCTCCTTTGTGACTCTTTGACTACCCTCATGATTGTTTGAATTCCCTATGAATTTTCGACTTTTACATGACTCTTCATATTCTGTACATGTCCTTTGGACTTCCACTTTACAATACATTTTCAAATAAAAATTTACATAATCGACAAAAATGATGTCGCATATGATGACTCATAACATGACATGACATGGACTACATGATGACATGGAAATATCAAGTCATTCCTGCTGCTGCTTGCTATGTGTCTTCATGAGAATGTTCTTCTCTCCACCTACAAATGGCTTAGATATGAGGAGACTTTAGTGTCATCAGGTCTTGAGCTGTGATCACAAAAATGATGTCCCTTTGCATTCTCCTGATTGATCAACTTGCATCTCGTGCTACAAAGGTGTCTTATGGCATGTTCTCCTTCTCCATATCCTTCTGCATCGTCCTCTCATAGCATGATAGAGTTCCTGCATCTGCAATTCACTCATGACAAGATGAAATTCGTTTGATAAACTCATAGTCTAAGATGTTGCATGATGATCCACCAACTGAGTCAGAATCGGGTGGTAGGCTAAGGGAGAGGCTAAGGCATTGTGCAATTGCACAGCTCAGGCAGTGATGGCTCAAGCTTGAGCCTTGAGACTGTGCAATGCACAGTTCAGGCTGGGTTGAGCATGATGATTACACATTTGGGAAGATCAAGAAGCCAGACTAAGGGCTTGATGACTGAAGTTGCCCACTCCGTAGTGCTGGAAGGACAAGGAGGCTAGGTGTCTCCTCAATTGCGCAGTTCAGGAGCTCAAGGGTTGAGCTTGAGGACTAAGACTATGCAATGCACAGTTCAGGCCTAGTTGGAGGGCAGGGTTGCGCAGTTTTGGAGCTCAGGTGTCAGGCTTGAGCGCACAGTGCGCAGTCCTGGGAGGCAGGAACTATGCAGTGTTGCACCGGTTTTCCCAAGTTGGGTTTTTTCAGGGGAAAATTGTCCAAAAACAACCGTGTTAAATTTGTGTGTGTGTGCTAGAATTTCTAAGTTTCCAGTATTTTTATGGTGAAAATTACAATAGAGAATTATTTTTTTTTTGTATGTGCAAACAATTTGTTAAATTAAATTAACAATTAGGAGAATAATTTCTAGTCACTGCAATAAATGAAATTTTCAGTATCAGAGTGTAATTTATTAGTGGGGAAGCTCAGAAGCGGAAGAAAGAAAATTTCACTATTTAGAGGGAGCAGGCCGAAATTTTCTGGGGTTGCACAGAGCCTAAGATAGGCAGTTTGAGTTGCTCGGGAAATTTGATTTTTCAATGTAGGTTGGCAGAAAAATTTGGCTTTCCAATTGAGTGATTCCAGCAGGCAGAGGGAGCAGTAGCAACTTAGATTTTCGTTGAGCAGATTCCTTGGTTGGACGCAGAGATATTTTGTAGTAGTTTGGAGTTGCAGAATCAGTGTCAGGTGGAAAGAGGAATAACACAGTAAAGTCTTCAGTATGTCCTTGGACAAAATTGACATTCAACAGGCTTCAGATTTATCTTCTAGGTTGGAGGACGAATTTTCTTGCTTGTCAGGATCAGCTTCATAGGGTGTCTGGTATATAGGCAGTGGAGCATCAACGCATATGACTGGGGTTAGAGAATATTTCTTTAGGTACAAGGAGGAGCAGATGGACTTCTAGATTATGATGGGAAACAAAATGAAGTGTATTCCTGTAGGGAGAGGTACCATCGATTTTCATAGGGATTCAGGAGCACTCTAGATGTATTACACATGCGAGGATTGGGTATGAACTTGATTTCAGTATCCCAACTACACGATAAGGGATATGATATCCACTTCGTAGGGAAGAAAGTGTTTGTCAAACACTCAAGTTGGAAGAGGGTAAGATAGATTGGAGTTCGAAGCAACAAATTATAAATATTGATGCTCGACTCTCCAATGGCACTGATTGGCAGTGACAGTAGTAGTGGGAAGGAACTCTATGAGTTATGGCATATGAGAATGGGGCATTTACACCATGGAGCACTCAAGATGCCTAGGGAAACAATAACAGGGTTTCTAGAACTTGGCACAGAACACGATGATGTGTACAGAGGATGTGTACTTGGGAAGTATGCTAAAGCAACATTCCCAAGAAGTGACAAAATAGCATATGTTGTGTTAGGACCCATACATTCAAATATTTGTGGCCCGATGTCCACTAGAGCTCTCAGTGGTGCCGAATGCTTCGTCACCTTTATTGATGACCATTCCAGAAAAACCTGGATCTACTTCTTGAAGACCAAAGATGATGTCTTTTATCATTTTAGAGAGTTTAAGGCTCTCATGGAGAATGCAACAGGGAAGAAGATCAAGGTGTTTCACTCAGATAGTGGTGGAGAATATATTGATTAAGACATCACATATTTTTGTGCAAAGGAAGGCGTCAGAAGAGAATGGAAAACTCCGTAAAATCCACAATAGAATGGGGTAGCGGAGCGGAAAAACAGAACTAGAATTGGGGCTACAAAAGCTATGTTATATGACCAGGATTTTCCCAGGTTTCTATGGGAAGAAGCACGTAACACGACAGTGTATATTTAGAACAAGACTCCTCATAGAGAATTAGGGAAGAAAACGCCATAAGGGAAATTCACAGGGAAGAAGCCAAAAGTGAGTCACTTTAGGATCTTTGGTAGCGTTGCTTATTGCCACCTGCTAGATGAGAAACTTACCAAATTGGATCAGACTGCAGAGAATGGGTTTCTCCTTCGGTATAGCGAGACCTCCAAGGCATATAGGATCTACATTCCTAGCAATAGGAAAAGATGTAGTAAGACAAGACGTAAATTTCATGGAAGATCGAGCTTTCAAGAGTGTTCACGGTGCTGGACCTGCCAACATTTAGGGGATCACCCCGGTATGAAGTCCCAACCAGACCTCACAACGTTTGCTGTGGGAGTCCCATCCGGTATAATGGCTTGGTTGCCATTATCTTAAAGATTTTCCTCAACTCTTGCTTGTCAGCACAGGAGAGTGGTTTGCTTTGTCTTTGAGTAGTGAGGTTCATGTGCCTGGTTATTGCCAGTGTTACTTGTGTCAATGGTTCTTTCACTATAGAGGGAGAGGGTGGGAGTGAGTCCCAAGTCGGTTGGGGGGAAACCCCAACCCTGTTAGGAACACACAATACAACGGGACGTGCATAGCTTCTGGAAGAATAGTCCACATGGATGCGGCAGTCACAACACACAAGGGAGAATAACACGTTCAACACTCAGTGGATGAGTCTGCGCGAGTGCAGTGGCTGTTATAGCAAGTTTTATGTGAAAGGTTTGTTTGATGTCTGGGGAGGTAACCAACACGACAGGACAACGTTAATAACATACACAACACATTTTCCTTAATATATATGTATTACAACAAGTGAATGAGTTCAAGTGTTAAACACAGGTTAAAGCAACATGCATTACAAGTGTTCAAGATCAGTCTTGTTGTCGCGCGGATTGGCACGACAACGCTCAGACTGGGGGCTGTCACTCTGATCCCCGATCCCTCCGTTTAAGCCTGTCTCCCACGGCTAAGGGGGGTAGACCCTATGAGATGATGAAGACCAACTGTCGACCAATTGGTTGGGAGACACGAGATACGATATAAAAAGGACTCGATGGATTTGATTAATTTAGCAGACCAGTGCCTTACGAGATTGGTGCTTAAATGACTACTTGCTAGACGATATAAGAACATGAACCATAAACAACAATAATTTATCATCAAATAATGAGAACAATGCTTTAAATATCCAGTAAAACCACAAAGTTCCTCAAATAACGATATCCAGCGACTAAAAAGAAATGAATGCTTTAATCAATCACACAGTGATTGACTAGATACCATATGCAGCTAACATTCATGTACGAGTAAATATTCATTCCACATCAGTAACTTTTGAATCTGAACATGAAAATTTCTGCAAGCAAGAAAATTTTTCAATTTTTTTTTTTTTTTTTTTTTTACACTAAAACAAAAATTCTAAGTCTAAACTAAAACCCTAAAAATCCCTTTAAAAAATATTTTTTATTTTTTTATATATTATGAAAATGAAAATTAAAAAAGCTTAAAAAAACTTAAAATCTATTCTAACTAAAATCTAAAACATTATACAAAAACCTAAATCTAAGTCTAAATTTTATTTATTTATTTATTATTTTTTTGTTTATTTTTTTTTAAAACCAAACTAAGTCAAAAATCAAAAATCTAATTTAAAATCTAATTAAAATAAAGAAAAACTAAAATGAATTCTAATTTAAAACTAATTGCTAAATCTAAATTCTAAAACATAAATATTTTTATTTTTTATTTTTTATAAATTTAAATTTAACAAAATGCAACTAAAAAAAAGAATTAAAATAAAAATGAAATACGTAATTATACAAAACTAAATAAAATTCTAAATTACAAATCAACGCATATCGAAATTGGACTTACATTCTACACGCATGTTGAATTTCAAACGATTGAATGAGTAAAAAAAAGGGAAACTAAGTCAAAATCGAATCGTGGGGGACATGAACGTAAATAATAGAAATTTTCGATGAACACAGCAGACGGCGGAGGGTAATCGATTTGCAGCCAACCTGAAGACGCAAACGTTTCGGGAAAATACCTGGCCTGAGGGCGAAGATGACAGACGGAAATGTTTGCAGGCTCAGTCAACGGGATATGGAGGCTACCGCGTGAGGGATGGTGAGACTTGCAGCACGTAAGGGTTTGCGGGATCAGCGTGAAGCTAAAAAAAAAAAAAAAAAATTTTTTTTTTTTTTACAGGTTTCTGAGGATGCGTGGATTTTGGACGTCTGAAAGAAATGAGTATGTGAAAGGCGAATAGAAACTGCTGCGTGAGTGAGGGCGGCGTATTTGGGTCGATTTTCTGCAACTAAAATCCACAGGGAATGTGATGATGGAGCACTGCATGTGAACCAGGACCATGAGCATAATAGACGGATGCAAAATGAAAATCGATTTGTCAAACATTACCAAAATACCGATATCAAAATGACAACATAACCCTAAACGGATGCTCAGTTTTCATTCACGCTGAGAAGATAAAATTTTACGCATACTTGGCAGAGTGAATACCCAGCCGGACGGAAAGATTTGAATATGTAAAAAAGAAAACTCGAAAGCACATTTCACGGCGGCAGCAAAAATTTAGATCGAATTGAATTAAATTTTCTTACCTGGCAGTCGATTTACCTGATGATCATATGCTGTCATGCCCTCAGAAAAAAAATGAAAACCGGGACCTGAGGCTGCTGAGTTGCCAGAAAGCTGAGACTTTCTTCTTAACCGGCCAGCAAGCAATCTTTTACTGCTTTTCCTTTTATTTTGAACGTAGATAGAGTAGAATCTTGATCCTTGTTTACAGAACAAATGAAAATGCAAATACAATGGTTGGGAGAAAGCAGTGAAAGATGGCCATGATTTTAAGCAAAGGATTGCTATGATCTGGACAGCCTTGATCTCCTTCTGAAAATATAAAAAATTGCTCTTGATGAAAACCCTGTAGCTGAAAACACAGAAATACAAAACCCTAATGAAAACTGTACAAAGCAAAATCCAAAAACCCTAGATCAGAAAAATTGAAACCCTAAGACAGCTGATTAATTTACAGATGTGGCCCCTTAACAGCCAGATTCAGCAGTAGGCACAGAAATATTTTTAAGAAATAAAGATTTTCAGATTTTCACTGTGAAGAACTTCAGAAAATCTCTCATGCAAACTAAAATAAAAATAAAACCGAATGATAGACCCAGGATCAAATCCAGCTGGGCTCAACAAAAAATGCTTGTGGGAGTTGGCTGGTTCAGCCGAGAACTTCCCCTAACGCCCACCAAATCTTCTTCAGCAAGGGTTTTTCTGCACAGCTCAGAAACAACCATCAGTAAAGAGGGCAAGAATGCTGCTAGATCTCAGGAAGTAATGGAGATACCTGCCATTACTTCAGAAACCCTAACAGCACCCAAACCCTAGCAAGTGAACAAGATACCTGTGCTCACAATACTCTTAAAAAAAGCTATTATCAATGACTGAAAATAAAATATGCAGAAACTAAAACAATCTCACAGCATTTTAAGAGAGTAACACCAGCAAGATATGGACCCCAAAGTCTTCTTTTATTAACCAAAAACAGATTTACAAGAGAGCTTCTTCAGTCTTAGACTCACAGATCCAATGATCTGAATTGACCCCTAGCACCCTACTTAAAGGAAATGACTCCAACGGCTAGTTCGAGTGATCCATGCTGAAATGATCTCGACCGTCGATGAAGATCAAGACATCTCTTGATCTCATCCGTCGATTTATTAAAAATAATATTTTGCATGCATTCACTTAAAATATTATTATTTTATTAGTTAGGGTTTTTGCTTTATTTTTTATTTTTTTATTTATTTTTATTCATTTTTTAATTTTTTAATTCATTTTAAAATGGATCATCGAACTAAGCCTTCGGAAACATCACCTAGGACCTAGGACTTAGGACTCATGAGGGGATTCAAAACATTTTTCGACCCTCAAGACATATTACATCATGACTTTTACAATTTACATCTCAAGGGGATAAACCCACTTAATACAGACCCTCACAAATCACCCAGTTCTGCGACACAACTATAATCTAGCAGATCAACACACTAGGATTCTCCTAAAATTCCAATGACAAAATCCATCCCGGCTTTGGGGTCAGGTTTGAAGGAAAACTCTGTCGATCCATGGATCGGTGAGACGAAAAACTTTCCGGGACGTAGATTACCACTAGAAAGTTAGGTCCACCTAGGCAATTCACATACACGACTCATGTCTGCTAAGATTATTTACAATTAATACATGCAGACTGGGTTTACAATCAAAATGACTAAGCTGCCGAAGATGGCAGGATGGCACGGATATGCTGATCAGGTGCTGCCCCTTTTTGCCAAGAAAAGGGGGGGGTACTGCATGGGTAGTTGACCAGTAGTGGTCAACATCTGGCTCTACTTGGGGACACGTTGCTGCTTGCAGGAATGTGAGAATCCAGAATCTGCATCCATACAACACAAAAATAAGTAGCGTCCATCCAAAAATCATCATATACATTAAGCACAAGAAAGATAAAAGCTCTTCATTTATTAACTATCTAAAGCAGAAATAAAAATGCGGGAAAAACAAGGAGTAGGGTTAGAAATACGATACAAAAGATGCCCCATGGCATCACATGTGTTCAATAAAGTGCATACTGAGCATTTGCCTGCTTTCAGGCAAATCTGTCGGCTGCTTGTCGGATGTGCCATGTCCAATTTTGCATATGGTAGGACTCTTTCCTATCCGAAAATCAAGCTGCTCACGGCCGTCTGATGTATCAAATCTTCGTCTCATCTTCTTTCTCTTACGTTTTTTCTTTCTGGCAGGTGGAATTACTGATGACCTGGAACTTTCTGCTTCAAAACTATCAGATGAAGTATGCGGGATATGTCTTTCTTTAGCCCGCATCTGATCTTTATCATTCTTAAGTCTGTCCGGATCACCTTCAATTAACCATCTTTCAATCGAATCAATAACCTCCTCATAATAAGATGGAGCTTGTTGCAACAAATGAGAAGGCTCCTGATCTGTTGATGTTCCCTGGTTTCTCTCATTTTCCGATTGCTGAAACCTTTGAACCTGTATTCTAATGGCATCCATCTGACTAGAGTGTTCAACCTTCATAGCATTGATTTGTCTGGCATGGTGTTCTTGCATATCTTTTATTACTTTAACATTTTCTTCCTTTATGTTCATCAAGCAATGCTGTATGGAATTTATTTCTTCTTTGTGATTCGCTTGCATGTCAGCCAACTGATTATTATGATTGAACGTCATGATAGTCATTTCCTCATCCATAGTTAGTAACTTGTTTTGCATAGAGTCAATTTCCCTATCATGATCAGCTTTCATGGTCACCATATTTTCCTCTCCTGCTTTGCATGATTCTAATTTCTGTTTCATAATTAGTTTTAATGGCCTCAATTTCCTTAGCATGTTGATTTTGCGTGACCTCAATCTCCCTATTACGTTTTTCCAGATGGGTGCATAAAGTTTTGACATCATTGACGTAATTAGTTTGATTGCTTTCCATATTTTTCACCAGCATCATTAAATCTTGTATTATTTGCTTTTGCTCCTCCTTTTCATTGTTATGAACTTGATCTGCAATATTTTCGGTGGATGACACATTCTGATACGAAGAGTCGTCTTGGGATCTTTCACCATCAGCTGGACCTCTTATTAAACTACCTTTATTCTGTTGCACAATTTTAGAGGCAGAAGGCAAGCTGTTTGGATAACCATATCTATCTTCAAAAGCATTTATAATGTCTTTTAAAGAAGTAAAAGAATCCTTAGGAAAATTGTTAAACCAATTCAAAGCATCATCTTCTAAAGAAAGGACAAATAGACGCATTTTGATATCATCATGACTAAACTGAGGGGGTCTACAATATATGATCATGATGCGAATAAACAAGTCTAGATGCCTTTTAGCAGCGATTGAATCACCATCTGAAAAAATAGGTAATTCAGGAATGGCCTCCTCCGGAAAATCATGGAGACGGTGAGTAAAACGACATGGTTTAAATGAATAATCCATGATGAACAATAAGGGATCAGATGGATGATAGAAAGAGATTTCTGCTCAAGAAAATTAAGAGATGAAAGAAGTGGAGTCGCCACTTGAACAATGAATCTGATTCTAAGATCCAAAAGGGTACCAGCAAGCAGATATGAGGAAGGCTTTTTGTCTGGGAAAAATGCCAAAATATTGAATTTGCCAGCTCAAATGAGAGATGAGAAGATGAGAAGGAAGATTGTCGTTGAAACACCGAGAAAAAGTATTCCCCGGCAACGGCGCCAAAAATGTTGGCGTTGCCGGCTCAAACGAATGATAGAAAGATGAACGATGAATGATGAAAATTCGTTGAAATGCCGAGAAAACAAATTCCCCGGCAACGGCGCCAAAAAATGTTGGCGTTGCCGGCTCAAACGAAAGATAGACAGATGAACGATGAATGATGAAAAGATGTTGAAACACCAAGGACAGAAAAACTCTATTCCCCGGCAACGGCGCCAAAAATGTTGTCGCGCGGATTGGCACGACAACGCTCAGACCGGGGGCTGTCACTCTGATCCCCGATCCCTCCGTTTAAGCCTGTCTCCCGCGGCTAAGGGGGGTAGACCCTATGAGATGATGAAGACCAACTGTCGACCAGTTGGTTGGGAGACACGAGATACGATATAAAAAGGACTCGATGGATTTGATTAATTTAGCAGACCAGTGCCTTACGAGATTGGTGCTTAAATGACTACTTGCTAGACGATATAAGAACATGAACCATAAACAACAATAATTTATCATCAAATAATGAGAACAATGCTTTAAATATCCAGTAAAACCACAAAGTTCCTCAAATAACGATATCCAGCGACTAAAAAGAAATGAATGCTTTAATCAATCACACAGTGATTGACTAGATACCATATGCAGCTAACATTCATGTACGAGTAAATATTCATTCCACATCAGTAACTTTTGAATCTGAACATGAAAATTTCTGCAAGCAAGAAAAATTTTCAAATTTTTTTTTTTTTTTTTTTTTACACTAAAACAAAAATTCTAAGTCTAAACTAAAACCCTAAAAATCCCTTTAAAAAATATTTTTTATTTTTTTATATATTATGAAAATGAAAATTAAAAAAGCTTAAAAAAACTTAAAATCTATTCTAACTAAAATCTAAAACATTATACAAAAACCTAAATCTAAGTCTAAATTTTATTTATTTATTTATTATTTTTTTGTTTATTTTTTTTTTAAAACCAAACTAAGTCAAAAATCAAAAATCTAATTTAAAATCTAATTAAAATAAAAAAAAACTAAAATGAATTCTAATTTAAAACTAATTGCTAAATCTAAATTCTAAAACATAAATATTTTTTATTTTTTATTTTTTATAAATTTAAATTTAACAAAATGCAACTAAAAAAAGAATTAAAATAAAAATGAAATACGTAATTATACAAAACTAAATAAAATTCTAAATTACAAATCAACGCATATCGAAATTGGACTTACATTCTACACGCATGTTGAATTTCAAACGATTGCATGAGTAAAAAAAAGGGAAACTAAGTCAAAATCGAATCGTGGGGGACATGAACGAAATAATAGAAATTTTCGATGAACACAGCAGACGGCGGAGGGAAATCGATCTGCAGCCAACCTGAAGATGCAAACGTTTCGGGAAAATACCTGGCCTGAGGGTGAAGATGACAGACGGAGATGTTTGCAGGGTCAGTCAACGGGATATGGAGGCTACCGCGTGAGGGATGGTGAGACTTGCAGCACGTAAGGGTTTGCGGGATCAGCGTGAAGCTAAAAAAAAATATATATATATATATATATTTTTTTTACAGGTTTCTGAGGATGCGTGGATTTTGGACGTCTGAAAGAAATGAGTATGTGAAAGGCGAATAGAAACTGCTGCGTGAGTGAGGGCAGCGTATTTGGGTCGATTTTCTGCAACTAAAATCCACAGGGAATGTGATGATGGAGCACTGCATGTGAACCAGGACCATGAGCATAATAGACGGATGCAAAATGAAAATCGATTTGTCAAACATTACCAAAATACCGATATCAAAATGATAACATAACCCTAAACGGATGCTCAGTTTTCATTCACGCTGAGAAGATAAAATTTTATGCATACTTGGCAGAGTGAATACCCAGCCGGACGGAAAGATTTGAATACGTAAAAAAGAAAACTCGAAAGCACATTTCACGGCGGCAGCAAAAATTTAGATCGAATTGAATTAAATTTTCTTACCTGGCAGTCGATCTACCTGATGATCATATGCTGTCATGCCCTCAGAAAAAAATGAAAACCGGGACCTGAGGCTGCTGAGTTGCCAGAAAGCTGAGACTTTCTTCTTAACCGGCCAGCAAGCAATCTTTTACTGCTTTTCCTTTTATTTTGAACGTAGATAGAGTAGAATCTTGATCCTTGTTTACAGAACGAATGAAAATGCAAATACAATGGTTGGGAGAAAGCAGTGAAAGATGGCCATGATTTTAAGCAAAGGATTGCTATGATCTGGACAGCCTTGATCTCCTTCTGAAAATCTAAAAAATTGCTCTTGATGAAAACCCTGTAGCTGAAAACACAGAAATAAAAAACCCTAATGAAAACTGTACAAAGCAAAATCCAAAAACCCTAGATCAGAAAAATTGAAACCCTAAGACAGCTGATTAATTTACAGATGTGGCCCCTTAACAGCCAGATTCAGCAGTAGGCACAGAAATATTTTTAAGAAATAAATATTTTCAGATTTTCACTGTGAAGAACTTCAGAAAATCTCTCATGCAAACTAAAATAAAAATAAAACCGAATGATAGACCCAGGATCAAATCCAGCTGGGCTCAACAAAAAATGCTTGTGGGAGTTGGCTGGTTCAGCCGAGAACTTCCCCTAACGCCCACCAAATCTTCTTCAGCAAGGGTTTTTCTGCACAGCTCAGAAACAACCATCAGTAAAGAGGGCAAGAATGCTGCTAGATCTCAGGAAGTAATGGAGATACCTGCCATTACTTCAGAAACCCTAACAGCACCCAAACCCTAGCAAGTGAACAAGATACCTGTGCTCACAATACTCTTAAAAAAAAGCTATTATCAATGACTGAAAATAAAATATGCAGAAACTAAAACAATCTCACAGCATTTTAAGAGAGTAACACCAGCAAGATATGGACCCCAAAGTCTTCTTTTATTAACCAGAAACAGATTTACAAGAGAGCTTCTTCAGTCTTAGACTCACAGATCCAATGATCTGAACTGACCCCTAGCACCCTACTTAAAGGAAATGACTCCAACGGCTAGTTCGAGTGATCCATGCTGAAATGATCTCGACCGTCGATGAAGATCAAGACATCTCTTGATCTCATCCGTCGATTTATTAAAAATAATATTTTGCATGCATTCACTTAAAATATTATTATTTTATTAGTTAGGGTTTTTGCTTTATTTTTTATTTATTTCATTTTTTTATTTATTTTTATTCATTTTTTAATTTTTTAATTCATTTTAAAATGGATCATCGAACTAAGCCTTCGGAAACATCACCTAGGACCTAGGACTTAGGACTCATGAGGGGATTCAAAACATTTTTCGACCCTCAAGACATATTACATCATGACTTTTACAATTTACATCTCAAGGGGATAAACCCACTTAATACAGACCCTCACAAATCACCCAGTTCTGCGACACAACTATAATCTAGCAGATCAACACACTAGGATTCTCCTAAAATTCCAATGACAAAATCCATCCCGGCTTTGGGGTCAGGTTTGAAGGAAAACTCTGCCGATCCATGAATCGGTGAGACGAAAAACCTTCCGGGATGTAGATTACCACTAGAAAGTTAGGTCCACCTAGGCAATTCACATACACGACTCATGTCTGCTAAGATTATTTACAATTAATACATGCAGACTGGGTTTACAATCAAAATGACTAAGCTGCCGATGATGGCAGAATGGCACGGATATGCTGATCAGGTGCTGCCCCTTTTTGCCAAGAAAAGGGGGGGGGTACTGCATGGGTAGTTGACCAGTAGTGGTCAACATCTGGCTCTACTTGGGGACACGTTGCTGCTTGCAGGAATGTGAGAATCCAGAATCTGCATCCATACAACACAAAAATAAGTAGCGTCCATCCAAAAATCATCATATACATTAAGCACAAGAAAGATAAAAGCTCTTCATTTATTAACTATCTAAAGCAGAAATAAAAATGCGGGAAAAACAAGGAGTAGGGTTAGAAATACGATACAAAAGATGCCCCATGGCATCACATGTGTTCAATAAAGTGCATACTGAGCATTTGCCTGCTTTCAGGCAAATCTGTCGGCTGCTTGTCGGATGTGCCATGTCCAATTTTGCATATGGTAGGACTCTTTCCTATCCGAAAATCAAGCTGCTCACGGCCGTCTGATGTATCAAATCTTCGTCTCATCTTCTTTCTCTTACGTTTTTTCTTTCTGGCAGGTGGAATTACTGATGACCTGGAACTTTCTGTTTCAAAACTATCAGATGAAGTATGCATGATATGTCTTTCTTTAGCCCGCATCTGATCTTTATCATTCTTAAGTCTGTCCGGATCACCTTCAATTAACCATCTTTCAATCGAATCAATAACCTCCTCATAATAAGATGGAGCTTGTTGCAACAAATGAGAAGGCTCCTGATCTGTTGATGTTCCCTGGTTTCTCTCATTTTCCAATTGCTGAAACCTTTGAACCTATATTCTAATGGCATCCATCTGACTAGAGTGTTCAACCTTCATAGCATTGATTTGTCTGGCATGGTGTTCTTGCATATCTTTTATTACTTTAACATTTTCTTCCTTTATGTTCATCAAGCAATGCTGTATGGAATTTATTTCTTCTTTGTGATTCGCTTGCATGTCAGCCAACTAATTATTATGATTGAACGTCATGATAGTCATTTCCTCATCCATAGTTAGTAACTTGTTTTGCATAGAGTCAATTTCCCTATCATGATCAGCTTTCATGGTCACCATATTTTCCTCTCCTGCTTTGCATGATTCTAATTTCTGTTTCATAATTAGTTTTAATGGCCTCAATTTCCTTAGCATGCTGATTTTGCGTGACCTCAATCTCCCTATTACGTTTTTCCAGATGGGTGCATAAAGTTTTGACATCATTGATGTAATTAGTTTGATTGCTTTCCATATTTTTCACCAGCATCATTAAATCTTGTATTATTTGCTTTTGCTCCTCCTTTTCATTGTTATGAACTTGATCTGCAATATTTTTGGTGGATGACACATTCTGATATGAAGAGTCGTCTTGGGATCTTTCACCATCAGCTGGACCTCTTATTAAACTACTTTTATTCTGTTGCACAATTTTAGAGGCAGAAGGCAAGCTGTTTGGATAACCATATCTATCTTCAAAAGCATTTATAATGTCTTTTAAAGAAGTAAAAGAATCCTTAGGAAAATTGTTAAACCAATTCAAAGCATCATCTTCTAAAGAAAGGACAAATAGACGCATTTTGATATCATCATGACTAAACTGAGGGGGTCTGCAATATATGATCATGATGCGAATAAACAAGTCTAGATGCCTTTTAGCAGCGATTGGATCACCATCTGAAAAAATAGGTAATTCAGGAATGGCCTCCTCCGGAAAATCATGGAGACGGTGAGTAAAACGACATGGTTTAAATGAATAATCCATGATGAACAATAAGGGATCAGATGGATGATAGAAAGAGATATTTGCTCAAGAAAATTAAGAGATGAAAGAAGTGGAGTCGCCACTTGAACAATGAATCTGATTCTAAGATCCAAAAGGGTACCAGCAAGCAGATATGAGGAAGGCTTTTTGTCTGGGAAAAATGCCAAAATATTGAATTTGCCAGCTCAAATGAGAGATGAGAAGATGAGAAGGAAGATTGTCGTTGAAACACCGAGAAAAAGTATTCCCCGGCAACGGCACCAAAAATGTTGGCGTTGCCGGCTCAAACGAATGATAGAAAGACGAACGATGAATGATGAAAAGTCGTTGAAATGCCGAGAAAACAAATTCCCCGGCAACGGCGCCAAAAAATGTTGGCGTTGCCGGCTCAAACGAAAGATAGACAGATGAACGATGAATGATGAAAAGATGTTGAAACACCAAGGACAGAAAAACTCTATTCCCCGGCAACGGCGCCAAAAATGTTGTCGCGCGGATTGGCACGACAACGCTCAGACCGGGGGCTGTCACTCTGATCCCCGATCCCTCCGTTTAAGCCTGTCTCCCGCGGCTAAGGGGGGTAGACCCTATGAGATGATGAAGACCAACTGTCGACCAGTTGGTTGGGAGACACGAGATACGATATAAAAAGGACTCGATGGATTTGATTAATTTAGCAGACCAGTGCCTTACGAGATTGGTGCTTAAATGACTACTTGCTAGACGATATAAGAACATGAACCATAAACAACAATAATTTATCATCAAATAATGAGAACAATGCTTTAAATATCCAGTAAAACCACAAAGTTCCTCAAATAACGATATCCAGCGACTAAAAAGAAATGAATGCTTTAATCAATCACACAGTGATTGACTAGATACCATATGCAGCTAACATTCATGTACGAGTAAATATTCATTCCACATCAGTAACTTTTGAATCTGAACATGAAAATTTCTGCAAGCAAGAAAATTTTTCAATTTTTTTTTTTTTTTTTTTTTTTACACTAAAACAAAAATTCCAAGTCTAAACTAAAACCCTAAAAATCCCTTTAAAAAATATTTTTTATTTTTTTATATATTATGAAAATGAAAATTAAAAAAGCTTAAAAAAACTTAAAATCTATTCTAACTAAAATCTAAAACATTATACAAAAACCTAAATCTAAGTCTAAATTTTATTTATTTATTTATTATTTTTTTGTTTATTTTTTTTTAAAACCAAACTAAGTCAAAAATCAAAAATCTAATTTAAAATCTAATTAAAATAAAAAAAAACTAAAATGAATTCTAATTTAAAGCTAATTGCTAAATCTAAATTCTAAAACATAAATATTTTTTTTATTTTTATTTTTTATAAATTTAAATTTAACAAAATGCAACTAAAAAAAAGAATTAAAATAAAAATGAAATACGTAATTATACAAAACTAAATAAAATTTTAAATTACAAATCAACGCATATCGAAATTGGACTTACATTCTACACGCATGTTGAATTTCAAACGATTGCATGAGTAAAAAAAAGGGAAACTAAGTCAAAATCGAATCGTGGGGGACATGAACGAAATAATAGAAATTTTCGATGAACACAGCAGATGGCGGAGGGAAATCGATCTGCAGCCAACCTGAAGATGCAAACGTTTCGGGAAAATACCTGGCCTGAGGGCGAAGATGACAGACGGAGATGTTTGCAGGCTCAGTCAATGGGATATGGAGGCTACCGCGTGAGGGATGGTGAGACTTGCAGCACGTAAGGGTTTGCGGGATCAGCGTGAAGCTAAAAGAAAAAAAAAAAAATTTTTTTTTTTACAGGTTTCTGAGGATGCGTGGATTTTGGACGTCTGAAAGAAATGAGTATGTGAAAGGCGAATAGAAACTGCTGCGTGAGTGAGGGCGGCGTATTTGGGTCGATTTTCTGCAACTAAAATCCACAGGGAATGTGATGATGGAGCACTGCATGTGAACCAGGACCATGAGCATAATAGACGGATGCAAAATGAAAATCGATTTGTCAAACATTACCAAAATACCGATATCAAAATGATAACATAACCCTAAACGGATGCTCAGTTTTCATTCACGCTGAGAAGATAAAATTTTACGCATACTTGGCAGAGTGAATACCCAGCCGGACGGAAAGATTTGAATATGTAAAAAAGAAAACTCGAAAGCACATTTCACGGCGGCAGCAAAAATTTAGATCGAATTGAATTAAATTTTCTTACCTGGCAGTCGATTTACCTGATGATCATATGCTGTCATGCCCTCAGAAAAAAATGAAAACTGGGACCTGAGGCTGCTGAGTTGCCAGAAAGCTGAGACTTTCTTCTTAACCGGCCAGCAAGCAATCTTTTACTGCTTTTCCTTTTATTTTGAACGTAGATAGAGTAGAATCTTGATCCTTGTTTACAGAACGAATGAAAATGCAAATACAATGGTTGGGAGAAAGCAGTGAAAGATGGCCATGATTTTAAGCAAAGGATTGCTATGATCTGGACAGCCTTGATCTCCTTCTGAAAATATAAAAAATTGCTCTTGATGAAAACCCTGTAGCTGAAAACACAGAAATACAAAACCCTAATGAAAACTGTACAAAGCAAAATCCAAAAACCCTAGATCAGAAAAATTGAAACCCTAAGACAGCTGATTAATTTACAGATGTGGCCCCTTAACAGCCAGATTCAGCAGTAGGCACAGAAATATTTTTAAGAAATAAAGATTTTCAGATTTTCACTGTGAAGAACTTCAGAAAATCTCTCATGCAAACTAAAAAAATAAATAAAACCGAATGATAGACCCAGGATCAAATCCAGCTGGGCTCAACAAAAAATGCTTGTGGGAGTTGGCTGGTTCAGCCGAGAACTTCCCCTAACGCCCACCAAATCTTCTTCAGCAAGGGTTTTTCTGCACAGCTCAGAAACAACCATCAGTAAAGAGGGCAAGAATGCTGCTAGATCTCAGGAAGTAATGGAGATACCTGCCATTACTTCAGAAACCCTAACAGCACCCAAACCCTAGCAAGTGAACAAGATACCTGTGCTCACAATACTCTTAAAAAAAAGCTATTATCAATGACTGAAAATAAAATATGCAGAAACTAAAACAATCTCACAGCATTTTAAGAGAGTAACACCAGCAAGATATGGACCCCAAAGTCTTCTTTTATTAACCAGAAATAGATTTACAAGAGAGCTTCTTCAGTCTTAGACTCACAGATCCAATGATCTGAACTGACCCCTAGCACCCTACTTAAAGGAAATGACTCCAACGGCTAGTTCGAGTGATCCATGCTGAAATGATCTCGACCGTTGATGAAGATCAAGACATCTCTTGATCTCATCCGTCGATTTATTAAAAATAATATTTTGCATGCATTCACTTAAAATATTATTATTTTATTAGTTAGGGTTTTTTCTTTATTTTTTATTTTTTTATTATTTTTTATTTATTTCATTTTTTTATTTATTTTTATTCATTTTTTAATTTTTTAATTCATTTTAAAATGGATCATCGAACTAAGCCTTCGGAAACATCACCTAGGACCTAGGACTTAGGACTCATGAGGGGATTCAAAACATTTTTCGACCCTCAAGACATATTACATCATGACTTTTACAATTTACATCTCAAGGGGATAAACCCACTTAATACAGACCCTCACAAATCACCCAGTTCTGCGACACAACTATAATCTAGCAGATCAACACACTAGGATTCTCCTAAAATTCCAATGACAAAATCCATCCCGGCTTTGGGGTCAGGTTTGAAGGAAAACTCTGCCGATCCATGGATCGGTGAAACGAAAAACCTTCCGGGACGTAGATTACCACTAGAAAGTTAGGTCCACCTAGGCAATTCACATACACGACTCATGTCTGCTAAGATTATTTACAATTAATACATGCAGACTGGGTTTACAATCAAAATGACTAAGCTGCCGATGATGGCAGGATGGCACGGATATGCTGATCAGGTGCTGCCCCTTTTTGCCAAGAAAAGGGGGGGGTACTGCATGGGTAGTTGACCAGTAGTGGTCAACAAGTCTTATAACAGTTACAATACATCTGCGAAAACGTGCTAGCCTATTAGTAGGCTTCTGAATTAAGCGAAAGATCCAAGACACATCGTCACACCATACATCACTAACCCCGTGGGCGAGGCGTTGGAGCCACTACTTACTCAAAGAAAAGATTACAAACTCTCAAGGTTATGTGGGAGGAGCTAAGGTGAAAAGTCCTTTGCATGTACAAATGAGGGGGTATTTATAGCCAAGGGTGAAACTGACCGTTGTGGCTGTTCAAGTACCCTCATGACTGTTTGATTTCCATGTCTTTTCGACTTTACATGACTCTTCATACAACAAGTGGGTCTCTTGGACTTACACGTTACATTACATTGATTGACAGTATGGCCCATAGTAGAGATGTGGACAACATGACTCATGACAAGACTCAACATGACAATGCTGGTACATTTGTGCTGCTATTGGTGTGCATGTCGAGCTGCAGTGTTTCTCGGTGATGGATGTCCTCATGGTGTGTCATAGCTTCACCACCGTATGGCAACATGCGCCGAGTCTTCGATGGTCATTGGGTTCGCTTGATGTTGTATTCGCATGTTGCTCCTTGCTTTTATGTTGGTAAGCTTGACAGGTTCGTCAGTTCGCGAAAAGTGCATGTTCGTCGGTGTGTCCGTCCATCTGTGAACACATCTTGCATGTTTTCTCGTCTGTCCGTCCGCGAACACATATTTGCATGATCATTTGTTCGCGAGCGCATCTCTTTGCATGCATCGTTTCTTCATCCGTTTGCGAACATGTCCTTCTGCATGTGTTCCCTTTGTTCATCCCATCCATTGTCGTTTGTTTGTGTACCTATATCTGCAGTCACTCATAACAAGATGACATCAAATCCATAAACCTCTTAGTCTACCATGATGCATGATTGTTTCGGATGCAGGTGACCGGGAGAGGAGACAAGGTTGCGAGCTGGGATGGAGGCTCCGAGCACTGCTGGTGAAAACTGCGCAACAGTCATTGGGTGATGGAGATGGGCAATCCAGATCGACAGTGATTGTCCGTGGGGTCTAGCTCAGTTGGAGGACAAAACTGCGCAGTTTTTTAGAGGAACAGTCTGGGCTGCAGGAAGGCTGGGCAGGAAAAATCTGCGCAATTTTTGGAAGGAGTGGGCAGCGGGAGCTTGGCAGCCAAAACTGCGCAATTCCTGGAGGGAACTGGCAGCTCACTGTTGGGACGTTGGTAGCGAAAACTGCGCAATTCCTGGAGGGAACTGACAGCTGGCTGTTGGAACGCTGGCAGCAAAAACTGCGCAATTCGTTAGGGGAACTGGCAGTCAGCTACGAGAGATGGGAGCAAAAACTACGCAATTCCTGGATGGAACTGGCAATCACCTGCTGGAGCTTGGTAGCAAAAACTGCGCAATTCCTGGAGGGAACTGGCAGTCGGCTGCCGAGAACTATTGGCGAGAAAAACTGCGTTGATGCTGGGAGGCTGGCCTGCTGATAACCTCTGCGTAGTTTTTGAGCTGAGCGGACTGTTGGGCAGTAGAGCGCTTGCTCATGAAAACTTCGCAGTTTTTCGGGTGAGTAGTCAGTCGACTGACTGGATGGTTGACTGGAAAAGCTGCGCAATTTTCTGAGGGAGACAGGAACAGGAACTAGGTGTCTGTCTGGCCTATCTTCGCCGTTTTCTCAGTGAGCAGAGAAGGCAAGGTCTGCAACCTCTGTGCAATTTTTTAGGGGAGTCAATATCGGGGTGGTTGCCGGGTCAAACCCTTCGGTTGACCAGCATAAAGGTTGATTGATCTGTTTGTGGGCAGCGCAGCTTGAAATGGCTTTCTTGGTGCTTCTGCGCTGTTCTGGGTGACATTCGATCGAGTTGATGGCGGGGTGATGGTCCGGCTTTCAGAGGGGAATCCGGTCGTTAGAACTTCAACAAAGTGACTAAGTGTGTGAATCAGTGAAAGATGCATACGTGATCTTGCAAACACACAGTTACATGACTAAACAACGAGATGACTCAAACCATCTAGACACACATGCTCAACATGACTAACCGATGGTGTGAGTGACAAGTGCGACACTTGCAATTGATCGTTGGTCGACTGTGACGACACTTGCGTGACAATGTATGTGACTCCGTGTGTGAGTGTGATAGATGTTTACAAAATGAACACAACATTTACACACGAAGCGAAGACCTTGAGTATGAATAGAACATGGTCGCAAGCATGACATTAACATCAACATGCAAAAGATTTTGGTGGAATGATCAAGCAAGGTGGGTGCAAAAACTCACACGAGCTCACGGAGTGAACCCGAGTGTGTGCAGTCATCAAGTAAGGCTCCGAAATTGGATGCAGGCCAAAATTTTGGAGGGTGGTTGTAGCCGCTACAAAGAGATATCGTGAGATGCCTATAGATGATCAGATTTAGCCACCTGAAGCTCCATTGGTCCAACAACAGGGACAACCACAGGGGCAGCCAGTGGGACCACTAATGGGATAGTCACAGGGATCCAGTACAATAAATCGTACGAACAGTTCCCCAGGGGCAGGAAATCCAGTGAGAGCTTAGGACATGGAGCAGCAGGGGTAGGATGAGGAGGAGCTGGTAGTCAAACCAGCAGAGAGGTTCGTCAGACATTGTTACACAGTAATTTGTCACCGTTGGTCACCGTCCCTATCGCCCCGATCTCAGTACATCGGAGGATGCATTCCGGGACCTGTGAGCAGTGGCATAGCCTAAAAACACTTGCACTATGTTCCCCTGAGTATGTACTTCATGATCCCTCAAGACATCTTCTGCAAATTGTCCCTGAAAAGTGCCCTTTTTCCATTGGCGCAGGTACCCAATGTCTGACCCTCGCCAATAGCTCAGATTCTAAAAAAGGGGTGCGCCCATTGGCGCTCTGTCTTAGAACAATGCCCGCGCCAGTCGAGTTTAGTAATGTTTTTTGCCAAAAGCACGACTGTATGATTTTTCCTCCCAGATCATGAATTCCTTTGAGGGAAAAATCCGTCTGATAAAGCTCGAGAGTCATCATGATATCTATCCGCGGTAGCTTTTCATGGATGTTGCCATTCCACAATGGGTGTCCTGGTGCATTGAATCTTTCTCCCTTCTTCATCTATAAAAGCCTGTCATCATTCATTAGACAAGCTAGGGAGAGTTCCAAGTTTATGAGTTCCGAAGTGCTGTAGTTTTGAGTTCTTGAGTTGTTGGAGTAATGCTAGAGAGGTTATGCTGCCGGGAATCCGAGAGAGAGGAATTCTACTGCAAGGCATATAGCTGCTCGCCCAGTCAGAGGGAAGGTTCAACGTCAGAACCTTGGTTGTAACTTTATTAATTAATGAACGACTGCTATTATAGTTCCAATCTCATTGTCTATTATAGTGTTGTTGATTTATTTCCTTTCTGACTGAAATATAGTTGTGCCTTGGTGGATTTTATGCTTGCATCTGTTTCTTCCTTTGCATGTGCAGGTGTCCGTTTGCAAGGATTGTGACCTGCCAGAGCGAGGGAGCAGGAATACCAACTCTGCTTCAACTATAGCGTGGGATTCCAGGTTGGTCTTCTTAATTCACCTTTAATGTACAATTAGGAACTTGCGTAGCAGCGTGGATTGATTGTGGCTAGTTCTGTTTTAGACTAGTGGGATCGCCTCTGTCCGCAGAGGGGATTTACCTGACCAACAAATTGGCGACTCCACTGGGGAGAAGCTATTTGGAGTTTGTCTTGCATGTCAGTTTTTCTCGCTTGTCTGAGTTAATGAGCTTTCTGGGTCAGTTCTGAAATTGCTATCTGCTGTTTGATTCTTCTGGGCACTGTCAGTCAGACCCTGGGTTGTTATATTAATTTTTTGGGTCAGTAAACGTGGCTGGCGCGTTTTTTCTTTTTACAGTCGTGCCAGTTGGCGCATGTTGCTCCACAGACACCCGCGCCAATTGACTGTTAGCGCGAGTTGCAGATTCACAGTCGCGCCAGCTCTGTGAATTTTGCCAGTTTGGTACTTGACAGCTCCTTAAATTCGGATTTTTTGTTTTCCTATATCTTTTCCAGCTTCTGGAAGTGTGTTGGACCTCTGTGTGACTGGTTGTTACCTTCATCCTTTAGTTGTTTGCTTATTTCTATCGATTTTGTATCCCAGCCCTAGAGTACCTAGTGGCTTTGCATGTCGAGCCTTCTGTGGGACGTTGTGGTTTGATTATCCAGTCAGCTTTTTGATTGTTTTCCGCACTCATCTAGTGGTTGTTAAAATTTGGTATTCTATACTTCGAGTGATTCACTTCTAGCTTGTTTGGATCTTGCTTGACTTCATTTGAACTTAGATCACATGGTTCATTGAACGTCTTTGTGTTTTCCTTTGCTTTGATAGTTCATCTTCGTGTTTCTGAATTGGTTCTATGTCCATTGAGTGAATTGTGTTTATACTTGTGGATATCTCTTGAGGTTTGTTTACATGCATTATGCCATCTTAAAAGACAAAAAACAAAAGAGCTTTTTGCATTATATTAGTTAGCATTTATTGTTATTTGTCGCTTTTAAAAAGAAAAAGAAAAAACTTTTATTTCTTGTTATTAGCTGCATTAGGATCTTTGTTGCTTGCTTGATGATCATTTTGTTTGTGTAAAAAAAAAAAAAAAAAAATATCTACTCTCCTGTAGGTAGAATTCATCGAATGAAACGATATAATTTTGGCATATAGATTGCATTTAGGAAGTTTGGAGAGACCACATACGGTAGGACCAAAAAACTGAAACATAATTGAAGATAAACTGTAAAATAAACTCAATGAACCTAACAACGCATTGGAACATAACGCAAACATTCTAGAGGTCTAGGGTAGAGACGTGTTCCGGCGTCGTTAAACCTGGTAGCTTACCGTCGAGTGGTTGGGTGATTCCTCCACGGTGAAACGATAAGTGCCAATACGGACTGTGCTCCCACGTACCGTCGCGTATATATTGGGAGACCCCTATAGGAATAAAGCCTTTATCCATAGGAAGCCGTGTCGGCCGCCCTACGATTCGCAATGTAGTGAACACAGCATTCACGAAGATCGACCACCCGTACCCTAAAAAGTATTCTGTGGTTTTGCGAAAAGTTTGGCACACCCTTTACCTAGAATTCCAGAGCAGTCACTTTTGATCCTTTTCGGACTCTCTAAACGAAAAGGTTCCTGTGAGCGTCTTGTCACTTCGTGCTCATTAAATATTCGAAGGAGACTAGAGTCATCTTTTCGTCCTTTTCTCGACTCTTAAAAAGTGAAAAGGTCAAGTTCAAGTCAGTGTCTTAAAATTTATTTGACCACGATCACATATAACCCGGTTAAGATCTGCTTGCGTTAGCTTGAGTAGGATTCTTTCTCAATGGCATCCTTCTCTGGGCCCACCGGCCAAGGTGGTCCCCCGGCTGGTCCGATTCCTACTGTCGGAAATGTTGGTGTTCAGTACATGGCAACTTTGTCTTTGCCTGGGTTCACCATCGGTTTGCCTGTATGGTTGTTTCCAAACACGGTGGTCTCGAGTGTGATAACTCCTGTTCCGCCACCACCTCCTCCACCCGAACAACATCATGTTGGTTCCAAGGTGGACCCCTCCCCTTCTTCGCCTACAGCTGCGTCCTCATCTTCTACTTCGCCTGGTGACACTTTGGATTTAAGTAACCAGGTGGCTAAGAAGAAGAAGAAGAAGACCAAAAAGAAGAGCTCTCCCAAAAGAAAGGTCGCATCTACCCCGGATATACCTGAAGTAAAGCTACCTTCTGCTCCGCCGCGGAAGGCTAAATATCCTTGTAGATTATGTAAGGAGGACCATCTTCTTCGCAATTGTCCTGGCATTCCCAGGGTCTTAGAAGTATGGGCTCACGCTCCGGACCGCCCTGCATCGTCCTCTGGAGATCATGATGATGCTGCCCTACCACCTGGAAATGGTAAGGGAAAAGGGAAGATTCGAATCCCCTGTAGACTTTGTGAAGGCAATCATCCCCTTCACCTTTGTCCATTCATGGATAAAGCCTCTATTGTATTGGAAAGTCTTACAGCTCCCCCAACTCAACTTCCTACTGGTTATCAACGTCTCTCTGCAATTGCAGAACGTTTCCCTGCTGACCACGAAATCAAGCATGATTCCTCTTTGGTCCAGCCTTCTCTTCCCGAACTTGGCTGTGCTCAGCCTGTTCCAGACCAGTCCCTGGTCGGAAAAAGTGTTGATGTACAGCCTGTTCCAGACCAGTCCCTGGTCGGAAAAGTGTTGATGTACAGCCTGTTCCAGACCAGTCCCTGGTCGGAAAAAGTGTTGATGTACAGCCTGTTCCAGACCAGTCCCTGGTCGGAAAGAGTGTTGATTTACAGCCTGTTCCAGACCAGTCCCTGGTCGGAAACGCTGTTCATTTACCTTCATCGTCTACACACCACTTTGTTCCGGAAACGTTTGTCATCAAAGATGAACCACCTGAATCCAAACCAGATGAAAGTCCAAAGGTCCAGATGACAAGTGACCCGGTCTTTCCAAAGGTCCAGATAACAGTTGACCCGGTTTTGCCTTCAGACGTTCCATCTTCTGATGATATTATCACTGTAAAGAATGAAGACCACACCGTCCAAATTCTATACATAAACATAGACTCTAATGATCAAGTGAGCATCCCTCTCATTCCTTCGCAGCAGGAAGAAAGTCCATCAGAGTCATATCCGGCCATTTATCCGGTCCCACCTCCGAGTAACCTCGTTGTTTCCTTCAATTGGGATCAACTAGGCAGTCCCCGGTTACCACCTTCCAGACCATTTCGAATTATAGTCCAAGTCTACCGAATGGTTATGGCCGGTACCATTATTGATGAGGGATCTCCTGTGAGCATCCTTTCTTCAACAGCTTGGGAAGCACTTGGTTCGCCACTGCTTCTACCCGAGATAAGAAACCTTACAGGTTTTCATCGAGAAACCAGTCGACCTTTAGGAATTCTTCCCAATGTACCTATCACACTAGAAGGGAAGACCGTTCAAATGGGTGTCATGGTAGTCCAAGGCCCGTTAGATTACAATTTACTCCTTGGGCGAGACTATATTTATCGCATACGCACAATTGTGTCCTCACTCTTCAGAGTGATGTGTTTTCCGCACGAAGGAAGGACGATCAAGATCGTAGACCAACTTTCGTTCCCCGGTTCACACTTCACATATAGTCATCTACCATTCCTAAATGGTCTTATTCCCACAGGAAGTGCCTCAACACCCAGTCCGTCATCCTGATGACGGCAGCTGACCCGGGCGCGTGACTGAAGCCCGGGGAGCATGCATCCTCCTTTTCAAAATCGAGTCTTTCCAAGCGAATCTTCATTCCATCCACTCCGTGAATGCCATGAAGCTTGGGGGGCATGTACCTCGATTTGCATTATCATGCTAGGGGTATGCAAATTTATAACAAGCATGGGTTTTTCGTTTCAAGCTTGTGTAAACATGAAACCGAATCCAAGCAGAGTTCTCTATGGTTCAAGCTTGTGTAAAAATGAACCCATACCTGATTTACATCCCGTGATTGCCTTTTATCTGCTAAATTCTGCTAGATGAGCCTTGGTTGTCTCATTCCATCGCCACCATCTCTTTGGCCGATCATATGCTTTCACTTGGTTGTTTTCCTTTCCTGAGGAACCGCAGCGATGAGTGGTTTTATTAGCCAGCCTCTTGACCATTACATGTTTTGAGCAGTTCCACCATTACCGGAACCAGTTGCTACCCTTTATACCACTCGTTCCTCTAGGACGAGTCGCCTTTAAGCTCTTTTCTGACTCGTAAAATATGAAAAGATTGCCGAGTATTTCTCCTTTTTGACTCGTTAAAGAGAATAAAATGGAAGGTCTTCTTTCAGCTCTTTTCCGACCGTTTAAAGAGAAAAAGATTGCCGAGTTATTCCTCTTGACTCGTTAAACGTTAATAAGGGGCGGTCGTTTTAAGTTCTTTTTGTCGACCGTTAAAACTTAAAAAGATTACCGGGTTTTGTCGTTTCAAACTCGTTAATGGTTACGAAACGACGTGGTCTTGATCGCTTTTTTACTTTTTCAGGTCAAAATCACTACTTATGAAAAGTACTCCTCGATCGTAATGATCGGGCGGTTCTTTCGGGCATTATTTTATACTTTTTCGGGCCCGAGAGACACAACTTTACGAAAAAGGACACCCCTGGAGTTTCCTTTTTGCTGTCTTTTCAAACTCTCTAAACATGAAAAGACGCCGAGTTCTTCCTTTGTCAGACTCGTTAAAACCTGATGACATCGGATTTTGTCGAAATGACGCACCACAAGCATATGCTATCCCCATCAAGCTTGTTAAAAATAATTGGGGTACTCGCCAGAAATGGTGGGGGAAAAGAAAATTTTTGGAACCATAATTATTGTTGTGTCGGCAGTATGTCGCTCTTGAACATGGCACTTCTCTACTTTCGTGTCTGGGTGGGGACATCTCATCTCCTTTTTCACTTGCCTCCGTGGGATTGGGTAATCCTATTTGACCTCTCATCTGCTCATTGCCTCGTCACTATGACCTCTGATCCGTCGATGTCAAATACTGCCAACTCCACTCTAGTGCCGCCGGTATGTTCAAGAGAAGTTGACCTCTGTAAAGAAACAACCTCCCTCTGATAGCTCATACAATCTTGATTCACAACATTATCTCTCTGTCTCGTGTCGATGATGTGGGAAACATTATGGCCCACCTTCGATCAAGGTCACTTCCTGTCGACTTCAGCTCATTATCCAGGAAGCTGATCTAGAGACTCCCTTCCGGTGCCTTGGAGCCTGCATGCCTCAATGGCAGGTTCTTCGTGTTCGACGTGAGGTTTTCATCATTGGCCTCCGATCGAATGATTCTACGGGTGTTCGACTTCAGATCACTAATTCGCACGCCGTAGATTGTACCTATAGTATCTTGAGGGCCATTGTCATTATTGGTGGTACCTCTCGCGTCTGTTAACAGTTCCAAATATTCACTGGTAATCAGACGATGTTCATGCATGTTCGACTTCAGCTCACATATTCGCATGCTTGAACTTGTACTTCTGTTCGGGTCGAGATGGAGCGCAAGACCCTGGATTGTGTCTGTTGTAATCCATGCGTGATTCTTGATACATGACTCATTCACTAGATGGCTGCGACCATACCTGAGTCAATTCATTGATCCTACCCAGATGGCTGCGTCCATACTATGGGTCTAAATTATCATGTACTCTCTTATGGATGGCTGCGACCATACCACGTACATCATGTATTTAAGCTATCAATAGTATCTCTCAATGCAGGTTCTCGGCAGCAGCTATTTGTGTTCTTGCAAAGCATTTCACCCCTCTCTCTCGCTCGGGCCTCATGCTTTGGGGGGCATCTGTTACACAGTAATTTGTCACCGTTGGTCACCGTCCCTATCGCCCCGATCTCAGTACATTGGAGGATGCATTCCGGGACATGTGAGCAGTGGCATAGCCTAAAAACACTTGCACTATGTTCCCCTAAGTATGTACATCATGATCCCTCAAGACATCTTCTGCAAATTATCCCTGAAAAGTGCCCTTTTTCCATTGGCGCAGGTACCCAATGTCTGACCCACGCCAATAGCTCAGATTCTCAAAAAGGGGCGCGCCCATTGGCGCTCTGTCTTAGAACAATGCCCGCGCCAGTCGAGTTTAGTAATGTTTTTTGCCAAAAGCACGACTGTATGATTTTTCCTCCCAGATCATGAATTCCTTTGAGGGAAAAATCCGTCTGATAAAGCTCGAGAGTCATCATGATATCTATCCGCGGTAGCTTTTCATGGATGTTGCCATTCCACAATGGGTGTCCTGGTGCATTGAATCTTTCTCCCTTCTTCATCTATAAAAGCATGTCATCATTCATTAGACAAGCTAGGGAGAGTTCCAAGTTTATGAGTTCCGAAGTGCTGTAGTTTTGAGTTCTTGAGTTGTTGGAGTAATGCTAGAGAGGTTATGCTGCCGGGAATCCGAGAGAGAGGAATTCTACTGCAAGGCATATAGCTGCTCGCCCAGTCAGAGGGAAGGTTCAACGTCAGAACCTTGGTTGTAACTTTATTAATTAATGAACGACTGCTATTATAGTTCCAATCTCATTGTCTATTATAGTGGTGTTGATTTATTTCCTTTCTGACTGAAATATAGTTGTGCCTTGGTGGATTTTATGCTTGCATCTGTTTCTTCCTTTGCATGTGCAGGTGTCCGTTTGCAAGGATTGTGACCTGCCAGAGCGAGGGAGCGGGAATACCAACTCTGCTTCAACTATAGCGTGGGATTCCAGGTTGGTCTTCTTAATTCACCTTTAATGTACAATTAGGAACTTGCGTAGCAGCGTGGATTGATTGTGGCTAGTTCTGTTTTAGACTAGTGGGATCGCCTCTGTCCGCAGAGGGGATTTACCGGACCAACAGACATTAAGAGATGAAGAGGAGCTTGTTGGAGCTCTTAGGACGAGCAAAAGAGAGTGCTGGCAGTCTGACAGATATCAAGCATTCGTAGCTCAGGTTGTAGAACCTTCCAGCTTTCAGGAAGCCGAGCAACATCAAGTATGGGTAGATGCCATGGTGGAAGAATACAACTCTGTCATGATGAATGATGTGTCTGAGGTGGTGTCGAGGCTTGAGATCTGGTCAGTTGTAGGTTCTTGATGGATCTACAAGATCAAGTATGTTGCAGATGGCAGTGTGGAGAAGTACAAGGCTATTCTTCTAGATTATTTCTTCTACTTGTTAAATTCGAACAAGTTATTTAAAACATATAAATAGTGAAATAAACACAATACAGTCTCAACATCTACAGATCATCCGCTGAAAGAAAACAAACACATAAGTGACACCGTTATTTTTGGACAAATGTCCCCGGAAAAACCCAATGCGGGAAAATCAGTGTAGCTATTTTGAGGGTTTATTATTATGCATTATTTCCTTGAGTACAACAGGGTGCCAACCTGGCTCACCCGATAGAGAAAAATAACTGGCAGCAATAACTCTCTGTTCGGAAACAGGTATTCAGAAAACCCATCCCACGAAACCCTCTCCAGCGACTCTGAAGCTCTGCACTGGCCCTTTTGGCCTTTGCGTCAGCCCTTTGAGGCATTGCGCAACCTCTGGGTCTATCTGTGTCACTCCAACTGCTCTCTGCGTGGATGACGCAGTCCATCTGGCCTTTGCGCTGTCTCTGTTGGGCTCTACGTGACCAACTCTGGCTGTTGTTGCTTGCTCTCTGCATCGACGCTGGTCTCTTGGCACTGTCTCTGCCTCTCTGTCCAGTGCTCACTGCCCCTCGCTGTTGATCACTGATTCGAATTTGCTTAGCAACCCCGCTTTAGCAAATCGAATGACTAATCACTCTGGTGTGTTCTCCAACTAACCCTCAAGCCTCTTCTTATACTTTTCCTGTTGGTCCTTCAACGACCGAGATTACATCTCTAATCAATGGCTAAGATTAGATTTGGCTTGATCCATGTCATTTGGAACCTTCTAACCCAGTTTTATATTAATACCCATTAATATTTTATTTTTCCTAAGTTTAGACTTAGGAACTCCATTAAAAATATTAATTATTTTAATATCTCCTTAACTGGGTAGAATCTGCCCAAACCATTTCTGGGTCTTAGAAATCTCATTTCCTTTAGCCTCTCCATCAATTTTTATGGCTAGATCACATCCGATGCTACCACAAATCAACACTCCCTCTTAGTGAGGACTGTGCTCTAGTAATACTCAACACTGAGCATCACCCTGATTATACAACATCGGTACCTATGCTGATGCTTGGCCTCCCTGCCCAACATCCTGTGCACTGCTACATACTGTACTGTTGCCCATGGCCCTGCCACTGCCACTGCTACATCCATATGGCAGCTCCCTTTGCATCCGTGTTGTTGTTGGTCCTTTCTCCCAACACTGCATCTGCACTGCAACCCCCTATCATCATGTTGCATCGTGCTACTACTAACCGCTACTGAACTGCAACTCAGTTACTGAGAATTAAGTAACTGATCCACCCAATTGCTGACTTCCCTGTCAGGCTAGAAACACTCCTGATGCTGAAGTTCTCTCTGTTTCTATCAAGTGCTCCCTCTATTGCCTCTACACTGTTGCAACAACTCCCTGCATCTCACACTGCTACAAACCTCTTTGTGCCATCCTGCACTGTTGCAACACTCTTCGTGCCTCTCGCACTGCTGCAGCTTGCTAGCCTTGTGTTGCCCGAGGACTCTTGCACTGTAGCACTCTCTGTCGCTTCATCCATATCCGTCTCTACCGACATCTGCCAGTCCTACTACTCTCTCTTCAGGGCTCCCGTAGCAAGGTATAATCCAAGAGGTTGGGTACGTCTAGGATCCTGCCCCTCATTGCCTGTAGTCTTCCTGACTATAGCTCAATGTCTCCCCAACTCTTCTCTAGAGGTACGTGAGCACTCATGGCACACAGAATAGATAGGATCCTGTCCCTCTAGACCACAAAGTTGGACGCCCCGTCCAGCGAGTCCTGATCCCTCAGTCCATTCATGGCCATCTCTCTGCTCTTCCTTTTGACTCCTCCGAGTCTCTACTTCCCTTTGGAAGTTCTCTCTTTGAATCCCTTTGATTCTCTACTTCATGTCTGGAAGTTCTTTGCTAGACTCCCTCTGAGTCTCGATTTCCCTCCTGGGAATCCGTTTGCCAACTGTCGAGTCGCACCTCTCTGATCTCCTATGCACCTGTAACACTGATCGGGATTTCTTGGCTAAAAATCCGCCTCGATAACGACTCCCTCTACCTTGGTTTTGCCCCGTTAGGTATTATTCTGTCTCGGTAGCAATAACACCCCACTAGCTTCACTCCTCGCAATCTGCCCACAGCTTCCCAAGCCCCAGCAACCGAAGGATTGAGCCTCTATGCTCTGCGCAATCCCGACACTGGTTGAAATGCTCCCCTAGCCAACTACATCAACGCTCCTGGTCTCTGCATGGCTCTGCGTGAGTCATTTTTTCCCTCCTCAGGCTCTGCGTTGGCCTCTCTCTAGCCCGGACTAATGACGCAGTCCCTCTGCGTCAACCCTTCTTTGTTGCTTTCTGCTAGGAACAACTTCTGTCACTTGGGACAATCGTTTCTGCTTCAACTGGTACCTTTAGCTCTCCTATGATTTGTAACCATGCTCTGGTACCATGTTGAAATTTTTAAGTCTATCCGTTAGAAATTTAATCTGTATTCTTCTGGTTTATTTCTTCTACTGTTAAATTCGAACAAGTTATTTAAAACATATAAATAACGAAATAAACACAATATAGTCTCAACAACTACAGATCATCAATGGAAAGAAAACAAACACACAAGTGACACCGTTATTTTTTGGAAAAATGTCCCCGAAAAAACCCAATGCGGGAAAACAAGTGCAACAATTTTGAGGGTTTATTATTATGCAGTATTTCCTTGAGTACAACTGGGTGCCAACTTGGCTCACCCGACAGAGAAAAATAACTGGCGGCAATACCTCTCTATTCGGAAACATGTATTCAGAAAACCTGTCCCACGAAACCCTCTCCAGCGACTTTGAAGCTCTGTGCCGACCCTTCTGGCCTATGTGTCAGCCCCAAACCCCTCCGTGTCAGCCCTCTGAGGCACTGTGCAACCTCTAGAACCCTCTGCATTACTCCATCTGCTCTCTGCGTTGATGACATGGTCCCTCTGGCCTTTGCGTTGTCTCTGTTGGGCTCTGCGCGGCCTGCTCTAGCTGCCTTTGCGTTGGTCTCTTAGCACTGTCTCTGCCTCTTTGTCCAGTACTCACTACCCCTCGCTGCTAATCATTGATTCGACTTTGCTTAGCAACCCCGCTCTAGCAAATCGAATGACTGATCATTTTGGTGTGTTCTCCAACTGACCCTCAAGCCTCTTCTTATACTTTTCATGTTGGTCCTTCCATGGCCAAGATTACATCTCTAATCAATGGCTAAGATTAGATTTGGCTTGATCCATGTCATTTGGAACATTCTAACCCAGTTTTATATTAATACCCATTAATATTTTATTTTTCCTAAGTTTAGACTTAGGAACTCCATTAAAAATATTAATTATTTAATATCTCCTTAATCGGGTAGAATCTGCCCAAACCATTTCAGGGTTTTGGAGATGTCATGTGCTTTAGCCTCTCCACCAATTTACATGGCTAAAACACGTTTGATGTTACCACAAATCAATAGGTTTGTGGCAAAGGGGTATGCACAAAAAGAAGGGATAGATTATGAGGAGACTTTCTCTCTAGTTACCGGATACACCTCTATTTGGTTAGTTATATCTCTAACAACTCAGATGGGATGGGAGATTCACTAGATGGATGTCAAGACAACATTCTCGAATGAGGTGATAGAGGAAGAGGTGTACATTGAATAGCCAAAGGGCTTCAAGGCTCATGAGAGGCGCACTCATGTGTGCAGAATGAAGAAATATTTATACATTCTCAAGCAAGCTCACAGGGCTTGGTATGGTCGGATCGACAACTACTTGTAGCAGATGGGATTCGTCAGGAGTGAAGGACATCCCAACCTTTACTATTTGATGGTAGAGGAAGAACCACTCATCCTAGTATTGTATGTGGAATTGTATGTGGACGATCTCTTCTTGACAAGATAATAACGGCTCATAGAGGAATGCAACAGGAACCTGGCAGTAGAGTTTGATATGAAGGATTTGGGGTTGATGCACTATTTCCTACGATTGGAAGTGTGGCAGAAGGACAAGGAGATCTTCCTTCGAAAGGGAATATACGCTACAGACATTCTGGAGAGATTCAAAATGTAGGATTGTAGACCCATGTCTACGCCCACGATTACCAACTGGAAGAAGATAGATGCATCAGATGACAAGGATGTCGACCCCACCTTGTATAGATAGCTTATCGGTTCTCTCATGTATCTAGTAAACACTAGGCCAAATATTTGCTTCACAGTAAATACCCTCAGTCAATTTATGGTAGAACCAAAGAGGGTACATTGGGCAGCAGTGAGGCATAATTTGAGGTATGCGTGTGGTACAATCAAGTATGGGTTGAGATATACCAAAGGGGATGATGTCAGACTATGTGGATTCACAGATACAGATTGGGCAGACAGTTCAGTGGACAAGAAAAGTACCTCTGGGTACACTGAGCTCTACAAAAGTAGCACTGAGCCCCACAAAAGTAGCACTAAGCTTTACAGAAGTAGAGGATATGGCAACAAGAACAACCACGTGCAAAGCTATATGGCTTCGGAAGCTTCTAGTAAGCTTGTTCAGGTAGAGGATGGAGGCGACCAGTGTTTACAGTGATAATCAGAGTTGCATTAAGTTCTCTGAGAATCCATTGTCTCATGACAGGTCGAAACACATAGATATTCAGTGTCATTTCATCAGAGATTGTGTACAACATGGAGCGGTCCAGCTATAGTATGTTCCCACAGAAGCGCAGGTTTCAGATATACTCACAAAAGCACTAGGGAGAGCTAAGTTCGCCTATTTCAGAGAACAAATGGGTATCGTGGAGAACACATTCTTGTAGGAGGGACAAATATTTTAGATGCTTCTCAGTTGCAGTTGCAGTAGAAACAAATAAGAGGGAGTTGAAGTGTAAATGTAGTGTTGGCAGCAGTATGGCAGTGTCAGCAACATCATAGATGCAACATCATAGTTGCGTAGGAGTTGGTGGGCAGCAACAACCAGACACAAGCAGCGTGACAGGAGGTGATACAGAGACAGGGTGTTGTGGTAGGATGTTCAACACTAGAGAGAAGATAGTCCTCGCTAAGAGGGAGTGTTAGTTTTTGTAGCATCAGATGTGTTCTAGCCACGAAATTTGGTGGAGAGGCTAGAATATATGAGATCTCCAAAACTTAGAATTGTTTTTTGTAAATTCCACCTAGAGATGACTTAATTAGATTATTAATCAATTTTTTAATGTTTCCCAAGTCTAAACTTCGGAAAACTGGTTCATTAATCTGAATTAATCAAGTCAAGGTGAGAATTCTCTAGAAACTCACACGGATCGATCTAGAAATGATCTGAGCCATCAATTACGATTTAATTTTGGTTGTTGGAGTCCCAATAGGAAGATATATGAAGAGATTGATGTGGTGATGGAGAACACACCAATGCAAATACTCAGTTGCCCAAGCAGTTTGATTTTCTCAGTAGCAGAGACTCAGCAGAGAAGATAGAGCCAGAGGGTGAGTAGTAGGTGGTAGAGGAGGTCAGCAACATTTCTGGAGGAAGTATTCTAGTTCTGGGAGAGGCAGTGAGAGGTAGGCCAAAATTCCCAGAGGTTCTACGCAAGCACTACGCAGAGGTTGACGTAGAAGGATCTACGTGTGGCTAGGGAGGCAATTTTGGGGACAAAAATTAGCTGTGGGGTGAGAAAATTCTCACAATAGTTTTGCCAGTATTTTTCCTCAGATTAGATTGCCAATAGAGCATCTAAATTATTGTACTCAGAATTGCTGCTAAAGAATATAATAAAACCCTTATCTGCTGCACCAATTTTGCCAAGTTGGGTTTTTCCAAGGACAATTGTCCAAAAACAACCGTGTTAAATTTGTGTTTGTGCTAGAATTTCTTAGTTTCCAGCATTTTATTTTCCTTAGTGTTTTTTATGGTGAAAATTGCAGTAGAGAATTATTCGTTGTTTGTATGTGCAAACAAATTGTTAAATTAAATTAACAATTAAGAGAATAATTTCCAATTACTGCAATAGATTAAATTTTCACATCTTCACCTTCTCATTTTCTTATTTACAATGTTTTCCTAATCCCTAAAGATTATTTGTCAACAACCATGATATGATTTTAACTTTATTTTCGCTGCATCAACCTCCAAGGAAACATTTCCAGGCCTGACCCAGATGTAATATTCCTAGTGGAAATGTACAATGATAAACAAAGCAAAGATAGCAAAAACACACATAAAAATTCACAACACATTAAACACCCAAAAATTTCCATAAATTGCGGTAATCTGAGCAATTTTATTGATACAAATGTTGGGTACAAAGGTAAGATCAGAAGGCATGCACCTTGTCGTGCCCAAGGCAAGATAACAATGCCTAGGTGATGAAATCTGCTGCTCTAACATGCAATGTCACTGTCCCCAACAAGCTCTGTGTTGTCCTAGTGAAAACTGCATTGCTAGTTGCTAGGGCCTCCTCCGGTACTCAGAAAATTCTGGGAAATTAACCCTGGGTTCTCCACCAATAACCCACAAAAACCCACGAAGGAATTGACCAAATGTTGACCTTAGAATTTCAGCCCAATTTCCCCTAGCTCCCCTAGCTATTGGGTATTTCGACCCACCTGTAAATAAAGCTACCAAACGCTCCCAAAATGGCTGAGAAACTCGAAAAAACTCCCTTCTGGGTTGTTCCCACGATCTCAGCCCCAAACACAACCTCCTCCTTGTGCCCCACGTGTGGCAAGGAAAGGGACTGTGCAGGCCCACATAGTCTCTGCTGAAGTTGCTCCAAGAACACACTGAAATGCCCCTGGATCGATCTAACATTGATGGATTTCTCAACTAGGGATGGAACTTCAATTCCATGTGAAAATTCCAATACCGAAACCCTATTGCAGCAACTGGAAATTATTCTCTTAAATGTTAATTTTATTTAGCAATTTATTTGTTGTTTGTTACGACAAATACTGAATAAATCATACTGCAATCTACACAAATAAAAATGCGGAAGAATAAATTTTGTAAGAAATGTTAGAGAACACATAAAAATAGCACTGTTATTTTTGGAAAAAAAACTCCTTGGAAAAACTCAACTTGCGAAAACCGGTGCAAAAGCTGAGGGTTTTATTATTAAGTAGTAGTGAGAAATTCTGAGTACAACTGGATGTCGAAATCTGGTAATCCTACAGAGAAAAATACTAGCAAAAATATAGTGAGGAATTTTCCTTGCCCCACACGCAAATCCGAGCTCTGACTGTAGCTCCAAGTGAGTCGTCCAAACTGCCTCTACGCAAGCCCTGTGTCACGCTAGCGCAATCCCTTCTACGCTCGGTCTGAATCACCATCAAGTCGTCTAGTCTGTTGTTGTCTAGGAAAATGTTTCTCTTGGCCCTTGGAACCTCTGCCCATCCGCTTGTTCTGAAACTCGGCTTTCCCCAGCAGAATCGAAATTGCCTCTAGAGGCTACTACACAGCCTCACTGTGGCTATTCTGCCTCTCTGCAACTGCACTCACCAGATCTGGATATCTTCCTCCGGCTTCACTGTCTCTGCCCCTCTCACACTGCTTTGATCTCTGACTCTCTTTCCAGCAACTGACTGTTGCTACTCAGGAAATCGATCTGCCAAGAAATCAAACTACTCAAATGTATTCTCCATCACCACATCGACCTCCTCTTATAATTCTCTGTTGGAGCACCAACGACCAAGATTAGAGCATAAGCAATGGCTAGGATCATCTCTGGATCGATCCGTGTGAGCTTCTAGATGATTCACGCCTTGACTTAATTAATACTGATTAATTAACCATATTCCCTAAGTTTAGACTTTTAGGAAATATTTAAAAACCAGTTAATAATCTAATTAAGTCATTTCTAAGCGGAATTTCCATAAACAATTTTTGGGTTTTGGAGATCTCATGTATTCTAGCCTCTCCACAAAATTTTGTGGCTAGAACACATATGATGCTACAAAAAATAACACTCTCTCGTAGTGAGGAATGTGTTCTACTGCTACTGCACCCCCCTGTAACAGAACCCTGTCTCTGCATCATCTCTTGTCATGTTGCTGATGTCTGGCCATACTGCCCACCAACCACTGTGCAACTTTGATGTATGTTGCATCTGTGCTACTGCTGACCCTAATGAATTGCTGCCAACGCTGCATATGCACTGCAACTCACTCTCATCTGTTGTTGTTGCAACTCAAAACCATCCAAAATACTGAATCAACTATGATCAGTATAATGCATCTGTTACGTGAGTCTCTGACTGCTACTAGTATCTGCACTGCCCACTGAAGAATCTGCACTGTAGCTTACTTTGCACTATGCCAACTTCATTGTTGCCAACTTTGTACTACGCTCCCCAAAATCTCACTACTACTAGTCTCTGTAAATGTCATTGATCCATTCTGTTACTGAATACTGTGGGCCCCTGTAGCAAGGCACTGATCCATGAGGTGGAATCCTCAAGGAACCTACCCATCTATACCACTCTGGTGCTACAACACCAAATCACCCCACCTCACTCCTGGAGGTATATCGGCGAACATGGCGAAGCCTTTCTCCAGCCTCGAGGAAAGCATATCGATCTTTGTTGAAGTTGCTTGCTGGTCCTACTTCTCCTCCTTGTCCTTCTTCCTAAGAGGACATTAGATCTTGTAGTGACCAAGCTCACCACATCTGAAGCACTTAACCTTTGACAGGTCCTTCTTCTTCTTCCTCTGCTCCCCCTATCTCTAACTAGGACCCTTTGATGTGAGGGCCACATTCTCCTCCTCCTTCACCTGCTTCAATCTGTTGTTGCTCCCACTGATGGAGCTCTTCAATAGGGCTCGTCTTAACTCCTCCTGTTGCAAATCGGCCCACATCCTATCCCACCTTGGCAACATATCTCTGCCCAAGATACTTTGGACAAATACCTGCCACTCCTCTGAGACATTGTTGAGTGCCAATTGCACTAACTATGCGGGTTGAGGTGTTGCCCCAACAACTGACAACTGGTCTCGAACCGTCCCCCTTCTGCATCTTGATGCATCTCAGCTTCTCCTCTAAGTACATCCTACGCTGCTCAAAAGTACCTTGGTATAGCGTGGAGAGAGTCTCCCACATCTATTTGGCCATTCCTTTGCATGCTATAGGTGAGAGAATATGATCTCGGGCTCCGTCTAGGATCAACCTCTTTGCCTGCGCCATATTATTTTTGTACTCTTTCAGCTGATCTGCATTTGTAGGAACTGATACCACTGCATCAATATATGCTTTCAGGCCATATTCATCTAGAAGGAAGGACATCCTTGCCTTCCAGATGACGTAGTTGGAAGCTCCATCCAACCTGTCCTGATCACGAAGCCCAACAATGGCCATCTCAACGATCTATCGAAAACTTCCTCTTTCCTTTTTCTCAGCTGTTGCTCTACTACTCGCAATCCCTTCTGCAGTGAGACGATCTGCTTACAATGGCTGCTGATCTGCAAGGAAAAATCAAACTTCTTAAGACTAGAAGTTCCCCAAGGAAAATTTTCCCTTTGTGTGTGCTCTTCTCTCTTCCACCTGACGCTAGCTCTGTGCTAGTGTATTGATGCAAAACCTCTGCGTCCAATTAGAGATCTGCTCAATGAAAAAAATCTGAGTTTCTCCCTTTGCCTCTGGAATCACTCGATCTGGTAGGCTTGAATTTTTCTACCCCACTCAGAAAAGTCGAACGTCCACAAGTGACTCGACCTCCTCGCAGAATGATTGCGCTGCCCTTGGGAATTTCGGCTTGCTGCCCATACTGAGCAATGAAATTCCTTCTCTTTTTGCCTCTGAGTTCTCCGCTGATCAACTTTTCTCTGATACCATGTGAAAATTCCAATAATGGAACCCTATTGCAGCAACTGGAAATTATTCTCCTAATTGGTTAAATTTATTTAACAATTTATTTGTTGTTTGCTATGGAAAATATTGAATAAATCACATTGCAATCTACACAAATAAAACTACGGAAGAATAAACACTGGAAGAAATCCTAGCACATACACATAAAAATAACACAACTATTTTTGCACAAAAGTCCCCGGAAAAACCATTGCAGCAGCTGAGGGTTTTATTATTAAGCAGCAATGAGTAATTCTGAGTACAACTGGATGCCGAAATCTGGCAATCCTTCAAAGAAAAATACTGACAAAAATCTACTGAAGAATTTTCCTCACCCCGCAGGGAAATCTGGGCTCTGACTGCAGCTCCAAGTGAGCCATCCAAATTTCCTCTGCGCAGGCTCTAAGTCACCCTAGCGCAACCCCTTTTGCTCTCAATCTGAATCAACCTCTCCTCAAGCCGTCTAGTCTGTTGTTGTCTGGGAAGATGTTTCTCCTGGTCCCCATAACCCACTTTTCCCAAGTGTAAATGCAGAATAAGACAAAATTGGCAAAATTGATATTTCCCGTTAGCGATATTGCTAAGTGGGAATATCACAGTCCTCCCTACCAAAATGTTGCATGTCCTCAAGCAACTGCAATGAAGGATGTTGAAGTATATGCTCTCCCTCCCAAGTGACATCCTCATTAGGTAGATTCCTCCATATGATAAAAAATTCTTTGATGACCCTATTCCACAAGTGTCTCTCACGAGTGTCCAGAATACCGTTCGACTCCAGAAACAAGTGCCCCTCATCATCCATGGGTGTTAACACTGTAGCTTCTATCACCCACTGGCCCAGTGTCTTTTTCAGGCAAGACACATGCAAAATGTTATGAAATCGACTCTCCATGGGTAGCTCCAACTCATATGACACCTCCCCAACCCTCCTAGTGACTCTGTACAACCCATAAAATCGGGGTTTGAGCTTCTTGGCCCCCTTTTGTTTGAGTATCGACTGTCTGTATGGATGAAGTCTCAGGAGGACCAAATCCCCAACCTTAAATTGCCTTTCTACTCGTCCTCTATCTACATAGAGTTTCTGCTGGTTCTGTGTAGTCTGTAGGTTATCTTTTGGAGCCCGCAAAATATCTTGGTTCTCCCAAATCCAATCCTTCGCCCTAGGGGCCTTGTTGTATCCAAACATCACATCAGCGAAATATAATGCATCATAACAGTACAAAACTCTAAATGGGGACATACCTATGGAGATGTGGTATGTTGTGTTGTAGCAGCTCTCGCCCAAATGCAACCACTGCATCCATGCATGCTATTGGTTGGTCACATAGTTTCGTAGGTAGCCTGCCAGCCATTTTCTTATGATCTTCGTTTTCCCATCAGTCTGGGGGTGGTAACTAGTACTTGGGGTGAGCTTTGTACCCACCAGTTGAAACAACTCCTGCCAAAATCCCCCCATGAACCTGTTGTCCCGATCACTGACAATGGTCTTTGGAAGACCATGAAGCTGAAATACCTCCCTGAAAAATAGTTCAGCCACTTGTGAGGTCGAAGACTGGGTTAAAATAGCGAAGAAGTGGGCAAACTTCGTCAATCTGTCTACCACCACGTATATGCAGTCCTTGCCCTAGACTGTGGGCAACCTGGTAATAAAATCCATCGATATGCTCTCCCATTTCCCCTCAGGGATAGGAAGAGGTTGTAGCAACCCAACAGGGTGTGTCTGCTCACCCTTGTTCCTTTGGCACGTATCACACTCCTGGACGTGCCTCAGAACATCATCCTTAAGGCCCCTCCATGTAAAGTGCTCCCAAATAGCCCTATATTGTTGATTTTTGGTAGCATCGGATGTGCTCTAAGTCTCAAATTTTGTAACGAGGCTTAGATGCATGCATTCTCCAATACCTAGAAATCATTCCAGGAAATTCCACCTGGAGACAATTTTATTAAAATAATTAATTATTTTTAATGGGACCCTAAATCTAGGAAATTAAAATAATTAATGGGTATTACTCTAAACTGTGGGTGTAACTTCTATAAGAAGGAGGAGATCAAGTCAATATGATCCTAGACATTGATTAGAATTTAATCTTGGCCATTGATTAATCAATGAAAGGATTATAAGAGAAGGCTTGATGGGCACTTGGAGAACACATAGAGAGAGTTCAAAAGATCGAATTTTTGAAGCAGAGCAGCTGCCGGTGAGAAATTCAAAGTGAGCTTTTGCAGGGAGGGGCAGGGATTGTTCCGGTTGGAGATTTCTCCTAATCTGGGAATACTTAGCAGAGGAGGCAGAGAGAGATCCAGGAGAGGCAGTGCTGAGCCAGAAGAGGCTGACACTTTGCTACGTAGGGCCACTTAGAGGCAACACAGAGCCTTGAGTTGGTCTGAAAATTTGCTCGGGAGATTAATTTATGAGCTAGAAGCTGGGGTGTGAGACCTGGAGGAAAAAATCGAAGGTCCTGGGCAGCAAATTGATCAGCTGGAGGAGTGACGCTATCCCTAGAGGGTTTGACACTAGGTTGATGTAGAGATTGTGCAGAGGCATCCAAGGGCAGTTATTCAAGGGCTGGATCAACCAGGATTTCCAGTGTTAGTGTGAGGTAATCTCACAGATCTCTTTCTCAATATTATTCTCTGTAACTGGATTGTCGGGAAGGCATCCAGAAGTTGTATTAAAAAATTACTACTACATAATAATAAAACCCTCGGAGATGCTGCATCGGTTTTCCCGCATTGGGTTTTTCCAGAGACATTTGTCTAAAAACAACTGTGTCACTTGTGTTGTATCTTTTTCCTGTTCAGTTTCTTGTTTCGGCATATTGTTTTAAATATTGAATGTTGCAGTTGTATTTGCTTTGATATTTACCGTAGAACATAGTAAATAACTTGTATGGATTAAAAAGTAGGAGAAGTAACATTAGTTTGCTACAGTAGGGATTCCGGGTTTAGGAATTTTCACATATATGTCTTGGTAAACCCCTGATGCCCTGCTAATGGTGAGTCATGGGCAGCTTGCATGATCTTCTCCCTCAACTAGGAGTTGGGCACTAAATAAATCCGGTCTTGAAAGTAAATCACCTCATTCATCACCTTGTACTGGTCATCCGTCATTGCACCATCAAGGACCTCACATGCAAATCAGTCTTTGGAATACTCCACTAGCAATTGCGCCCTTCAATTTGGCGCAATTCTCATCAATGAACTGGTGGCCAACGCATCAACTACCACATTGTGTTTAACCTTGACATAATCAATGTCAAAGTTGTATGCCTGAAGCTTGCTCACCCACTTCTGTTGGCTCTCCTGTAGCTGCTTCTGCTCCAAGAATTATCTGAAGCTATTGTGGCCTGTCTTCACTCGGAACCTGTTTCCCAACAAGTATTGCCTGAACTTGCCTCGTGCATGCATGATGGCTAGCATTCTTTGTTCTAGATGGAGTACAACCTCTCGTGGGGTAGTAGCTTTCGGTTCTCAAAAGCTATCGGGTGTCCCCCTCCATCAAGACTGCTTCTACGCCCTCCCTTGATGCATCACACTCAAGTATAAAGATTTGTGCGATTATTAGAGATTAGATCATGGTCGTTGATGTCTCAACTGGAAAAGTATAAATGGAGGCTTAGGGTTAGTTGGACAACACACACAAAGAGATTGAGGAAATCAAATTTCTAAGGTGAAAAGTTCTCAGGAGGGAAATCGATTGGAGAGATCTTGCAGCAGAAGATGTACTTGGATCAGAAGATGAGATCCACGCAGATGCATAAGGGGGAATGCATTGATCCGTTCCTTACGAAGCTTCAGGAGATTCGAGACTCATTGGTAGTTGTGGGGTCAACACCTCAATCTACCGATATGGTGAGGCTGACCTTGAAATCAATCTCAGAAGAATAGCAAGTGTTTGTCTAGAGTATCCTGGGTAGAGAGAGATTGTCGGATTGGGAAGGAATGTGGGCCGCTCTTTAGCAGGAAGAGATGAGGAGAGACTTAGTCAAGTGCAAAGTTGATAGTAGCAGCAAAGGAAGTGGGACGAAGCCAAAGGAGGAGGAAGAGAATGCAACCCTTGCATCTAAGGGGCAGCAGGAGCAGCGGAAGAAGAAGAAAGTTGTTTCGAAGACCAAGTGCTTCCAATGTGGTGAACTTTGTCACTATGCTACACAGTGTCCTCTCAAGAAGAATGACAAGGAAGAGAAGCATGATCCGAAGGTTGCATCCGCAAAGATCGAGGAGGAAGAGTTTTCCATGCTTGCCTAGATACCTCCAAGGGAGAGGTGGGGTGATCTAGAACTATAGTTCAAAAGAACTGCAGTTCGGCAGGATCCTTGAGGATTCCACCTCTTGGATCAATACCTTACTACAGGAGCCCAGATCAGTAGTAGCAGGATGGACTAGTGTCAGTTGGTGGAGAGGAGTGCCAGAGTGACAGTTGCAGTGGCTAGGAGCGCCAGAGACTAAACAACGCAGAGTAGAGTTGGCAACAGTGCAGTTGGCATAGTGCAGAGTCAGCAGCAACGTAGAGGGCTTGTTCACCCACTTCTATTGGCTCTCTTGTAGCTGCTTCTGCTCCAAGAAGTATCTGAGGCTATTGTGGTTTGTCTTCACTCAGAATCTGTTTCCCAACAAGTACTACCTGAACTTCGCTCGTGCATGCATGATGGCTAGCATCTCTTTATTCTAGATGGAGTACAACCTCTCATGGGGTAGTAGCTTCCGGCTCTCAAAAGCTATCGTGTGTCCCCCTGCATCAAGACTGCTCCTATGCCCTCCCTTGATGCATCACACTCAAGTATAAAGGTTTGTGCGATTATTAGAGATTAGATCATGGTTGTTGATTTCTCAACTGGAAAAGTATAAATGGAGGCTTGGGGTCAGTTGGAGAACACACACAAAGAGATTGAGGAAATCGATTTTCTGAGGTGAGAAGTTCTCAGGAGGGAAATTGATTGGCGAGATCTTGCAGTGGAAGATGTACTTGGATCAGAAGATGAGATCCACGCAGATGCAGAAGGGGGAATGCATTGATCTGTTCCTTACGAAGCTTCAGGAGATTCGAGATTCATTGGTAGTTGTGGGGTCAACACCTCAACCTACCAATATGGTGAGGCTGACCCTGAAATCAATCTCAGAAGAATAGCAAGTGTTTGTCCAGAGTATCCTGGGCAGAGAGAGATTGTCGGATTGGGAATTAATGTGGGCTTCTCTTCAGTAGGAAGAGATGAGGAGAGACTTAGTCAAGTGCAAAGTTGATAGTAGCAGCAGCGGAAGTGGGATGAAGCCAAAGGAGGAGGAAGAGAATGCAACCCTTGTATCTAAGGGGTAACAGGAGCAGCGGAAGAAGAAGAAAGTTGTTTCGAAGATCAAGTGCTTCCAATGTGGTGAACTTTGTCACTACGCTACACAGTGTCCTCTCAAGAAGAAGGACAAGGAAGAGAAGCATGATCCAAAGGCTGCATCTGCAAAGATCGAGGAGGAAGAGTTTTCCATGGCTGCCTAGATACCTCCAAGGGAGAGGTGGGGTGATCTAGAACTATAGTTCAAAAAAACTGCAGCTGGGCAGGATCCTTGAGGAGTCCACCTCTTGGATCAATACCTTGCTACAGGAGCCCAGATCAGTAGTAGTAGGATGGAACAGTGTCAGTTGGTGGAGAGGAGTGCCAGAGTGACAGTTGCAGTGGCTAGGATGGACTAGTGTCAGTTGGTGGAGAGGAGTGCCAGAGTGACAGTTGCAGTGGCTAGGAGCGCTAGAGACTGAACAATGCAGAGTAGAGTTGGCAGCAGTGCAGAGTCAGCAGCAACGCAGAGGACTTGCTCACCCACTTCTGTTGGCTCTCCTGTAGCTGCTTCTGCTCCAAGAAGTATCTGAGGCTATTGTGGTCTGTCTTCACTTAGAACCTGTTTCCCAAAAAGTACTGCCTGAACTTGGCTCATCCATGCATGATGGCTAGCATCTCTTTGTTCTAGGTGGAGTACAACCTCTCATGGGGTAGTAGCTTCAAGCTCTCAAAAGCTATCAGGTGTCCCTCTCCATCAAGACTGCTCCTACGCCCTCCCTTGATGCATCGCACTCAAGTATAAAGGTTTGTGCGATTATTAGAGATTAGATCATGCCCGTTGATTTCTCAACTAGAAAAGTATAAATGGAGGCTTGGGGTCAGTTGGAGAACACACACAAAGAGATTGAGGAAATCGATTTTCTGAGGTGAGAAGTTCTCAGGAGGGAAATTGATTGGGGAGATCTTGCAGTGGAAGATGTACTTGGATTAGAAGATGAGATTAACGCAAGATGCAAAAGGGGGAATTCATTCATCCGTTCCTTACGAAGCTTCAGGAGATTCAAGACTCATTAGTAGTTGTGGGGTCAACACCTCAACCTACCGTTATGGTGAGGCTGACCCTGAAATCAATCTCAGAAGAATAGCAAGTGTTTGTCCAGAGTATCCTGGGGAGAGAGATATTGTCAGATTGGGAAGGAATGTGGGCCGCTCTTTAGCAGGAAGAGATGAGGAGAGACTTAGTCAAGTGCAAAGTTGATAGTAGCAGCAGTGGAAGTGGGACAAAGCCAAAGGAGGAGGAAGAGAATGCAACCCTTGCATCTAAGGGGCAGCAGGAGCAGTGAAAGAAGAAGAAAGTTGTTTCAAAGGTCAAGTGCTTCCAGTGTGGTGAACTTTGTCACTACGCTACACAGTGTCCTCTCAAGAAGGACAAGGAAGAGAAGCATGATCGGAAGGCTACATCCGCAAAGATCGAGGAGGAAGAGTTTTCCATGGTTGCCTAGATACCTCCAAGGGAGAGGTGGGGTGATCTAGAACCGTAGTTCAAAAGAACTGCAGTTGGGCAGGATCCTGTTGCAAGGTATTGATCCCAGATTAATAGTAGCAGGATGGACCAGTGTCAATTGGTGGAGAGGAGTGCCAGAGTGACAGTTGTAGTGGCTAGGAGTGCCAGAGACTGAACAACACAGAGTAGAGTTGGAAACAGTGCAGTTGGCATAGTGCAGAGTTAGCAGCAACGCAGAGGGCTTGCTCACTCACCTCTGTTGGCTCTTCTGTAGCTGCTTCTGCTCCAAGAAGTATCTACGGCTATTGTGGTCTGTCTTCTTTCGGAACCTGTTTCCCAACAAGTATGTTGATTTGGGGTAGCATCGGATGTGCTCTAGCCACGAAATTTGGTGGACAGGTTGGGGCACATGAGATCTCCAATACCAGAAAGGGTTTGGGCAGATTCTAAACAGATCGGGAGATATTAAAATAATTAATATTTTTAATGGAGTCCCTAAGTCTAAGCTTAGGGAAAATAAAATATTGATGTGTATTAATATGAATCTATGTTAGAGTGGTCCAAAAGACATGGATCAAGCTAGATCTAATCTTAGCCGTTGATTAGGGACTTAATCTCTGCTGTTGAATCGTCAACTGGAAAAGTATAAGAGGAGGCTTGAGGGTCACTTGGAGATCACACCAGATGATCAGTGATTCTATTCTCTAGAGCGGGGTTTGCTAAGAGAGATAAAATCAGTGATCAGGAGAGCAGTTGAGGGGTGTTGACCACTACGTGTCAACTACCCATAGCAGTTACCCCCTTTTTCACACAAGAGATAGCGCTTGATCGACGTGTCCGTGCCATTCCACTATCATCATCAGAGCGATCATGTTATGTTGTAAACCCAGTCTGCATGTGTAAATTGTAAATAATCTTAGCAAATCTGAGTCATGTATGTAAATTGCCTAGGCAAACCTAATTTTCTAGTGATAATCTACGTTCCGGAAGGTTTTTTGTCTCACCGATCCATGATCGGCAGAGTTTTCCTTCAGCCTAACCCCAAAGCCAGAATGAATTTTGTCATTAGAATCTTAGGGGAATCCTAATGTGCTTCGAGTCTATGTAAAAATAATTTGGAAATAATTCTAATTATTTGGTTAGGTTATTACAAATTGCTTGATCTGCTAGATTATATTTGTGTCGCAAAACTGGGTGGTCTATGAGGGTCTATGTCAAATGGGTTTTCCCCCTTGAGATGTAAAATTGTAAAAGTCATGATGTAAAGTGTCTTGAGGGTTAGAAAATGTTTTAATCCCCTCATAAGTTCTAAGTCCTAAGTCTTAGGTGATTTTTCCAAAGGCTAAGTTCGAGGATCCAAAAATAAAAAATAAAAATAATAAAAAATTTAAAAATTAAAAATAAAATAAAATTTGAAAAATAAAATAAAATAATAATAAGTCAAAAATTTTGAGGAAATAAATGCAAAATTTAAATTTTTAATATATTAAAATGCATTTAAAAATTTCGATGGATGAGATTAAAAGGGATTTTGATCCTCATCGACGGTTGAGATCATTTTGACATGGATCACTCGAACTAGCCGTTGGGAATTTTTCCTTTAAATAGGGTGTCAGGGGTCATTTGAGATCAGATTCGATCTGTGAGTCTTGTGCTGAAGAAAGCTCTCTTGTAATCTTTTCTTGTGCAATAAAGAAAGACTTTGGGGTTGAAATCTTGCTGGTGTTACTCTTCTGAAATGTTGTACGATGTTTTATTTTTCTGCATAATTTTATTTTCAGTCATTGATGATAGCTTGATGAAGATTGATTCAGGCATAGGTATCTTGTCTGATCTCTGGGGTTTGAATGATAGTTTAGATTCTGAAATATAATGGCAGGTATTTCCATTTGATCTGGATTTCACTATTGTTTTCTCCTTCTATGTTAATGGTTGATTTTAAGCTGTGCAGGAAATCATTTTTTTCAGATTACCGGGCATTCGGGGAAGTTCTCGGCTGAACCAGCCAACTCCCAGATTGTGGTTTTTTTTTAAGAGCCCAGCCAGTTTTGATTCTGGGTCTATCATTTAAGTTTATTTTTTGAATGCATGAGAGATTTCTAAATTATCTCATAGTAAATCTGAAATTCTGAAAACATTTCTGTGGATTATTGACAAATCTGGTTGCTTAGAGCCATAAATCTGTGAATGTTGTAATTTAGTTGTTTCTTAGGGTTTTTAGGGTTTCATTTATTTTTTACATTTTCAGGTTCTGGTTGTTTGTTTTCATTGTTTTCAGGTTGCAGGTACAGTTTTTCAATTTTTCTGGAGAGGGTCAGCTATCTGCTTGCTGGGGTTTCATTTTCGCAGGAAAATTTTCGAAATTTTTTTAGAGAGCCCCCTGGATTGCTGCCAAGTTTCAGCACTGTTATCTTTCAGCTCAACTTTTTATTTATCAGCTCTTACAGAAAAATCTGAAACAGAGAATTTAAATTTCTTTGATTTTGTGGAAAGTTTCAGGGGTTTTTTAGGGCAGCTTGTTTGTTGCTGCTTGGGGTCTTCAAATTTTTTTGGAAAATTTTCAAAATTTCTTTTCTTCAAGTGTCTAAACCCTTGGACTTGTATTTCTCCAGATTTACGCTGGTTCCTTTTCCATCGTGGCTCCCGAACCTGCGTGTTATCAACCAGAATCTACGTCCAACTTGCAGGTAGATCTTCATTCATCGCAATCTGCTGCTAGAGCCTTGCTCCACACTGCCTCCTCCTCACTCCATTCTCAGCCACCTGCAAAAAAAAATAAAAAAAATCACCCACGCATCTTAGCTCTCCCCCTCTTCCTTCACGTGCCCCTCTCTTCACCCACGTCTCTCTCTTTCCAAATCCGGCCCTACTCCTCGTGCGAATGCAGCTAAACCCGCAACCCTTTGACGCGTTTCTCTGCCAAATATCCTGCCCTTCACGTTGTTCCAGTATCACCTCTGCCAGCATCCATCCACACATAGTATCATCATCTAAACGCAGCTTCCTCTCTCCTTGCGTTCATTCTTCAGCTCCCTGCATACCTACGTGCTGTCTTCCAGCTATCCGAACTTCTTCACGCTATTCCCTTTCCGCTGTGGCTCTCTACATCCCCTCAACCTGCAAACAAACCCACTGCCTTCATGCAGTCAAAATCCACGCAGTCATATCCTTTACCTCTGCGCAGCAATCTTTAGTAGCGTCTGTCTCTGCTCCTCTCTTCGCCGCCTACCCTGCAATGCACAAAGACAAACATTCGATTTCCCTCTTGTTTGTACATATGCGTTAGTCTCCTTCGTTTCCGTTTTGTATATTTGGCTTAGGGTTAGCATATGTATATCTTTTAGTTTCATTAAATTTAACATAGGTTAGATATTACTTTTATTTAGTTTATTTTAGAATAAATAAATTTCATTTACGTTTTCTTTAGTTTTGTTTTATTTTGTTTTAAACTTTTAAATTTTTATAAAAATAAAAAAAAATCATAAAAAGTTTTAGCTTTTAATTTTTTGGTTTCATTTTTTAGATTTAGTTAAAGTTTAGTTTAATTTTTAAATTTTGATAATATCAAAAAAATATTCTTAGTTTTAGTTTTCTTTGCGTTAGGCTTCAGTTTTGATTTTTTTTTTTTCAAGTTTAGTCTTATTTTAACTTTAAAGTAAAAAAAGGTCACAAAAAATAAAAAAATATGTAAAAAATAAAAAACAAAAAATTTTGAAAAATTGAAAATTCATTTTTTTTGGCATCTCTTGTGGTATCTATGTTACACCTTTCTATAGTTGAATGCACTTAAATGTTTATTTAAAAGTTAGCTATGTGAAAGTGGTAATTGGTCAGCATTTAAATTTTATGATCATTTAAAGCATTTGATTTTTCTTGAAGTTTAATTGTTGGAGCATTGTTAAAGCATTGTGCATTTATCGAATATCTTGCATTGCTTGGGTTATTTGATGATAAATTATTGTTTCACAAGGTTCATATTTCTGCAACATTTAATAAATAATCATTTAATCATTAACTCCATAAGGCACTAGTACATTAACTCCTAAAATCAATCAAGTACTGGTATTGCCTTACTGTGTCTCCCAGCCCAACTGGTCCATAGTTGGTCTTCCTTTGTCCCATAGGGTCTACCCCCCTTAGCCTCGGGAGATGGCTTAAATGAAGAGATTGGGGATCAGGGTGACAGCCCCTGGTCTTAGCGTCGTTGTGACAATCTGAGCGACAACATTTTTTGGCGCCGTTGTCGGGGATAGAGTTTTTCTGTCCCTGGCGTTTCAACGACATTCATCTTCTCATTTCTCATCTCTCATTTGAGTTGGCAGATTCAATATTTTTTGGCATCATTTGGATCTTTTCATCCCCTTATCTTTTGTCATATCAACAACTTTTCTTCAGGTCGTTTCTTGTTTGGGTGGCGACTCCATTTTGTTTCTTTTATTTTTCCCAGACAAGAAGCCTCCCTCATATCAGCGTGTTTGTTGCTTTTTTGGGTGGCGACTCCATTTTGTTTCTTTTATTTTTCCCAGACAAGAAGCCTCCCTCATATCAGTGTTTTTTGTTGCTTTTTGGATCTTAGAATTAGATTCATTGTTCAAGTGGCGACTCCACTTCTTTCATCTATTGATTTTCTTGAGCAGAGATCTCGTTTTATCATCCATTTGGTCCCTTGTTATTCATCATGGATTATTCGTTTAAACCATGTCATTTTGCCGATGATCTCCATGATTTTCCGGAAGAGGCCATTTCTAAATTACTTTTTTTCTCAGGTGGTGATTCAGTGGCTGTTAGAAAGCATTTAAACAAGTTTACTTGTATAATGATCATATATTGTAGACTTCCTCAATATAATCATGATGTCAAAATGCGTCTATTTGTCCGTTCTTTAGAGGGTGATGCTTTGAACTGGTTTAATAATTGTCCTGAAGATTCTTTCACTTTTTTACAAGACATTGTCAATGCTTTTAAAGATAGATATGGTTATCCAGATAGCTCGCCTTTTGCCCCTAAAATTGTGCAACATAATGAAAGTAATCTTATGCAAGGTTCATCTTTCGATGAAAGATTTCAAGACAATTCTTCATATCAGAATGTGCCATCCACCTGTACCATTGCAGATCAAATCCATGATAGTGGAAAAGCAGGGACAAATTATAAAATTAGTGTCGACAATGAAAAGGAAGATCAGAAGCAAATTATACAAGAACTAATGCGGCTGGTAAAAAATATGGAGATCAATCAAACTAATTACGCTAATGATGTGAGAACTTTATGCACCCACCTGGAAAAATGTAATAAGGAGTTGGAGATCATGAAAATTAAACACTCTGATTACATAACCGACATGAAAAATCAACATGCTAAGGAAATTGAGGCCATGAAGACTAATCATGACACAGAAATTAGTTTTATGCAAAGCAAGTTATCAGGCTTAGAGGAAAATATGATGACCATGAAAGCTAATCATGATAGGGAAATTAATTTTATGCAAAATAAGTTATTGACCATGGAAGAAGACCATGCCAGGGAAATCAGTGCTATGAAGGTTGAACACTCTAGTCAGATGGATGCCATTACAATTCAGGTTCAGAAATTTCAGCAGCTGTCAGAGGATGAAAGAAACCAGGGAACGTCAATAGATCAGGAGCCTCCTTATCTGTTACAGCAAGCTCCATCTTATTATGAGGTCCTTTGTTCCGTTGAAAAGTGGATAAATGAAGGTGACCTGGATAAAAGGGAAATTAATAATCAGGTTGATGCTCACACGGTTAATCCACCAGTCATAGAAGATCAAGTTATAACTCATGGCACTTGTGAGATTGATCCATCATCCTTGACAGGGCAGATGCAGAATGAAGAAAGACATGTCACGCATATCTTACATACTTCATCTGAGAGCTTTGAAGCAGAAAGTTCCACGTTATTAGTGATACAACCTGCCACGAAGAAAAAGCGCAAGAAAAAGAAAACGAGAAGAAGATTTGATGCATCATATGGCTGCGAGCAGCTTGATTTTCGAATAGGGAAAAGTCCTACTGTATGAAAAATTGGACATGGCACATCCGAAAAGCAGCCGACAGATTTCCCTGAAAGCAAGAAAATGCTCAGTATACACTATATTGAACACCTCTGATGCCATGGGGCATCCTCTGTATTTCTAACCCTACTCCTTGTTTTTTCAGCATTTTCTGTTTTAGGATTAGATTTACTTTTCATGTTACTAGATAGTTAATAATTGAAGAGCTTATATCTTTCCTGTGCTTAATGTTATATGATTATTTTTGGATGGACGCTACATATGTTTTGTGGTGTGTTGCGTGGATGTAGATTCTGGATTCTCACATTCCTACAATGTAGCAACATGTCCCCAAGTAGAGCTAGATGTTGATTACTACGTATCAACTACCCATAGCAGTACACCCCTTTTTTTCGCAAAAGGGATAGCGCTTGATTGACGTGTCCGTGCCATTCCACTGTCATCATCAGCGCGATCATGTTATGTTGTAAACCCAGTCTGCATGTGTAAATTGTAAATAATCTTAGCAGATCCGAGTCATGTATGTAAATTTCCTAGGCAAACCTATTTTTCTAGTGATAATCTATGTTTCGGAAGGTTTTTTGTCTCACCGATCCATGATCGGCAGAGTTTTCCTTCAGCCTAACCCCAAAGCCAGAATGAATTTTGTCATTAGAATCTTAGGGGAATCCTAGTGTGCTTCGAGTCTATGTAGAAGTAATTTGGAAATAATTATAACTATTTGGTTAGATTATTACAAGTTGCTTGATCTGCTAGATTATATTTGTGTCGCAGAACTAGGTGGTCTATGAGGGTCTATGTCAAATGGGTTTTCCCCCTTGAGATGTAAAATTGTAAAAGTCATGATGTAAAGTGTCTTGAGGGTTAGAAAATGTTTTGATCCCCTCCTAAGTCCTAAGTCCTAGGTGATTTTTCCAAAGGCTAAGTTCGAGGATCCAAAAATAAAAAATAAAAATAATAAAAAATTAAAAATTTTAAAAAATTAAAAAAATAAATAAAAATTTGAAAAATAAAATAAAATAATAATAACTCAAAAATTTTGAGGAAATAAATGCAAAATTTAAATTTTTAATATATTAAAATTCATTTAAAAATTTCGACGGATGAGATTAAAAGGGATTTTGATCTTCTTTGACGGTCGAGATCATTTTGACATGGATCACTTGAACTCGCCGTTGGGAATTTTTCCTTTAAATAGGGTGTCAGGGGTCATTTGAGATCAGATTCGATCTGTGAGTCTTGTGCTGAAGAAAGCTCTCTTGTAATCTTTTCTTGTGCAATAGAGAAAGACTTTGGGGTTGAAATCTTGCTAGTGTTACTTTTCTGAAATTCTGTAAGATGTTTTATTTTTCTGCATAATTATTTTTAGCCATTGATGATAGCTTGATGAAGATTGATTTAGGCACAGGTATCTTGTCTGATCTCTAGGGTTTGAATGATAGTTTATATTCTGAAATATAATGGTAGGTATCTCCATTTGATCTGGATTTCACTATTGTTTTCTCCTTCTATGTTAATGGTTGAATTTAAGCTGTGTAGGAATTTTATTTTATTTTTTTATTTTTTTTATTTTATTTTTATTTTTTTATTTTTTATTTATTTTTATTTTTTTTTTTCAGATTACGGGTGTTCAGGGAAGTTCTCTGCTGAACCAGCCAACTCCCGGATTGCGTTTTTTTTTTGAAGAGCCCAACCAGTTTTTATTCTGGGTCTATCATTTAAGTTTATTTTTTGAATGCATGAGAGATTTCTAAAGTATCTCATAGTAAATCTAAAATCCTGAAAACATTTATGTGGATTATTGACAAATCTGGCTGTTTAGAGTCATAAATCTGTGAATGCTGTAACTTAGCTGATTCTTAGGGTTTTTAGGGTTTCATTTATTTTTTACATTTTCAGGTTCTGGCTATTTGTTTTCATTGTTTTCAGATTGCAGGTACAGTTTTTCAATTTTTCTGAAGAGGGTCAGCAATCTGCTTGCTGGGGTTTCATTTCCGCAGGAAAATTTTCAAATTTTTTTTAGAGAGCCCCCTGGATTGCTGCCAAGTTTCAGCACTATCATCTTTCAGCTCAGCTTTTTATTTATCTTGTAGAAAAATCTGAAACAGAGAATTTAAATTTCTTTGATTTTGTGGAAAGTTTCAGGGGTTTTTTAGGGCAGTTTGTTTGCTGCAACCTGGGGTCTTCAAATTTTTTTGGAAAATTTTCAAAATTTCTTTTCTTCAAGTGTCTAAACCCTTGGACCTCTATTTCTCCAGATTTACGCTGGTTCCTATTCCATCATGGCTCTCGAACTTGTGTGTTACCAATCAGAATCTGCGTCCAACTTGCAGGCAGATCCTCATTCATCGCAATCTGCTGCTAGAGCCTTGCTCCATGTTGCCTGCTCCTCACTCCATTCTCAGCCACCTGCAAAAAAAAAAAAAATCACCCACGCATCTTAGCTCTCTCCCTCTTCCTTCACGTGCCCCTCTCTTCACCCACGTCTCTCTCTTTCCAAATCCAACCTTGCTCCTCACGCAAATGCAGCTAAACCTGCAACCCTTTCACGTGTTTCTCTACCAAATATCCTGCCCTTCACATTGTTCCAGTATCACCTCTGCCAGCGTCCATCCCCACGCAGTATCATCATCTAAATGCAACTTCCTCTCTCCCTGCGTCCATTCTTTAGCTCCCTGCATACCTACGTGCTGTCTTCTAGCTATCCGAACTTCTTCATGCTGTTCCCTTTCTATTGTGGCTCTCTGCGTCCCGTCAACTTGCAAACAAACCCACTGCCTTCACGCAGTCAAAATCCATGCAGTCATATCCTTTACCTCTGCACAACAATCTTCAGTAGCGTCTATCTCTGCTCCTCTCTTCGTTGCCTAACCTGCAATGCACAAAGACAAACATTCGATTTCCCTCTTGTTTGTACATATGTGTTAGTCTCCTTCATTTCCATTTTGTATGTTTGGCTTAGGGTTAGCATACGTATATCTTTTAGTTTCATTAAATTTAACATAGGTTAGATATTACTTTTATTTAGTTTATTTTAGAATAGATAAATTTCATTCAAGTTTTATTTAGTTTTATTTTAAACTTTTAAATTTTTATAAAAATTTAAAAAAAAATCATAAAAAGTTTTAGCTCTTAATATTTTGGTTTCATTTATTAGATTTTGTTAAAGTTTAGTTTAATTTTTAAATTTTCATAATATCAAAAAAAAATATTCTTAGTTTTAGTTTTCTTTGGGTTGGGCTTTAGTTTTGATTTTTTCTTTTGAAGTTTAGTCTTGTTTTAACTTTAAAGTTAAAAAAGGTCATAAAAAATAAAAAATATGTAAAAAATAAAAAATAAATTTTAACTTTAAAGTTAAAAAAAGGTCATAAAAAATCAAAAATATGTAAAAAGTAAAAAATAAAAAATTTTGAAAAATTGAAAATTCATTTTTTTGGCATCTCTTGTGGTCTCTATGTTACGCCTTTCTATAGTTAAATGCACTTAAATGTTTATTTAAAAGTTAACTATGTGAAAGTGGTAATTGGTCAGCATTTAAATTTTATGATCATTTAAAGCATTTGATTTTTCTTGAAGTTTAATTGTTGGAGTATTGTTAAAGCATTGTGCATTTATCGAATATCTTGCATTGCTTGGGTTATTTGATGATAAATGATTGTTTTACAAGGTTCATATTTCTGCAAAAGTTAATAAATAATCATTTAATCATTAACTCCATAAGGCACTGTTACATTAACTCCTAAATTCAATCAAGTGCTGGTATTGCCTTACTGTGTCTCCCAGCCCAACTGGTCCACAATTGGTCTTCCTTTGTCCCATAGGGTCTACCCCCCTTAGTCTCGGGAGACGGCTTAAATGGAGAGATCGGGGATTAGGGTGATAGCCCCCGGTCTAAGCGTTGTCGTGACAATTTGTGCGACAACAAGGAGCATTAAGTACAGAGAAATAGAGAAGGCAAAGATTGTGTAGGGAGAGCAGCGCAGTAGCCAAGGAGGGTGACGCAGAGCCAGCAAGGGCTCATGCAGGGCCATGCAGAGGCAGCCAAGTGGTGCGCAGAGCACCAGAGGGGCCAGCGCAGCTGAAGCAGAGGCTCCTAGAGCTGACGCAGGGCTTCCTGGGGCTGACGCAGGCCTCGAAAGGCTGACAGAGGGCTAGCGTGAGACAGAGAGGGGTTGACGCAGTCCAGATTGGGCAGACGCTGAGGTTGTAGGAGCAGTTTTGTGCTGAGGAGCTGCAGGAAGGGTTTTCTGAGGTTTCAGCCAGGAGATTTCTCTCAAACTGTGAGGTATAGCTGCTAAGGAAATTCTTTGTTGGGTAGGCCAGTTTTGGCACCTAGATTTTACTCTGATATTGCTTAATAAGAAAACCCTCAGATCGCTGCACTGGTTTTCCCGCATTGGGTTTTCAGTGGACATTGTGAAAATTTTATCACTGTAGCAACTGATTTACTTTTCCTACTTATTTCATCATAAGTTAATCATGAAATCACTTCAACAAACATTAAAATAAATACTGTTGCAGATATCACATCGTAATGCAGAGACAAAAATATGCACACATTGACACACTTATTTTGGACTAATGTCCTCGGAAAAACCCAATGTGGGAAAACCAGTGCAGCAAGGGAGGATTTTATTATTCAACAATTTTCTTGTACAACAGGGTGCCAAACTGGCTTACCCACAGATAGACAAACTTCTAGCCCTACTGAAACTCTTTGCGTTAGCCTAAAACCCTCTGCGTTAGCCTACTAAGGCTCTGTGCAGCCTCTCTGGGCTTTTGCGCCACTCCTGCAGCGTCTGCGTGGATGACGCAGGCCCTTCTAGCTCTGCACAGTTTCTGCTACCTCTGCATGGCTTCCTTTGGTTCTGCATCTGCCTCTTCTACGCTGATCTCCCATCTCTCTGTTCCGTACTCGCTGCCTCCCGATTGCTCTCCAGGCCACTGGTTCAATTTCTCAGCAAACCCCGCTCCAGAAATTGCACTGACTGGTCTCCCTCAGTGTGTTCTCCAAGTGCCCCTCAAGCCTCCTATTATACTTTTTCTGTTGACATCTCAACGGCCGAGATTAAGTCCCTAATCAACGACTAAGATTAGGTCTGGCTTGATCCATGTCTTTTGGACCATTCTAACACAAATTCATATAATACACATTAATATTTTATTTTCCCTAAGTTTAGACTTAGGGACTCCATTAAAAATATTAATTATTCTAATATCTCCTGATGTGTTTAGAATCTGCCCAAACCCTTTCTCGGTATTGGAGATCTCATGTGCCCCAACCTCTCCACCAAATTTCGTGGCTAGAGCACATTCAATGCTACCCCAAATCAACACTCCCTCTTAACGAGTACTTGCTCTAGCAATACTCCTCACTGAGTATTACTCTGATCATCCGGCATCGGTACCTGTGCTGATGCTAGGCCTCCCTGCCCAACATCCTCTGCACTGCTATATCCTGTACTTCTTCCCATGGTTCTACCACTGCCACTACTGCATCTGTACGACGTCTCCCTCTACATCTGTGCTACTACTAGTCCTTTCTCCCAGCACTGCATCCACACTGCACCTTCCTCTGCATCTTTGCTGTTGTTGGTCCTTTCTCCCAACACCGCATTTGCACTACAACTCCCTCTACATCTGTGCTACTGTTGGTCCTTTCTCCCAACACTGCATCTGCACTACAACTCCCTCTTCATTTGTGCTGCTAACATGCTACTTCTGAAAGGGGTTCTTTACCATCCCCATTTTTCCCTGAAGTAGTCAAATTTTGACTTTCCAAGGGCCTTGGAGAGGATCTTTGCCACTTGTTCCCCTGTAGGAATGTAGCACAACTGTATAGCTCCACGTTGGACACAATCTCTAACAAAGTCACACCAGATATCAATATGCTTTGACCTATCATGAAACACTAGATTCTCAGAGAGTTTGATGCAACTTTGATTATCACACATGATCTTGGTCACCTCCATATTTCTTCTGAATAGGTTTACCAACAGTTTTCTAAGCCATATGGCCTCACACGAAGCTATGCTTGTTGCCATATATTCTGCCTCAGACGAGCTCAGAGCCACGGACTTCTGTTTCCTACTGCACCAGGAGGTTATCCCCGATCCAATGTTGAAACAGTACTCAGAGGTACTTTTCCGATCCACTAAACTTCCTGCCCAATCTGCATTAGTAAATCCACTCAATCCAATATCCTTCCCCTTGTTGTACAAGAGCCCATAATCAACTGTTCCCTCTAAATACCTGAGAACGTGCTTGGCTGCTGCCCAGTGAGCCCTCTTTGGTTCCACCATGCACTGACTGAGGGTGTTGACAGCATAGCAAATATCTGGCCTGGTATTGACTAGATACATCAGGGACCTTATGAGCTGTCGGTATAGGGTGGGATCGACATCCTTGTCTTCTGATGCATCAATCTTCTTCCAGTTGGTGATCACTGGCGTAGGCATAGGTCTACAATATCCCATCCCAAACCTTTTTAGAATTTCTGTAGCATAGCTTTTTTGCCCAAGGAAGATTTCTCCTTTCTGCTGCCAAACTTCTAACCCTACAAATTAGTGCATTCGTCCCAGATCCTTCATATCGAACTCTGTGGCTAGATTCTTCTTGCAGTCTTCAATGAGTTGGGATGATCCTGTCAGGAAGAGATCATCCACATATAATACTAAGATAAGTGGCTCGCTCTCTATGACCAGATAGTAGAGATTTGGGTCCGTGTCACTCTTGACAAACCCCATCTTTTGCAAGTAGCCATCTATTCGACCATACCACGCTCTTGGTGCCTGCTTCAGCCCATACAAGGCTTTCTTCAGTCTGCATACATGTGACTTCTTCTCATGAGTTTCAAAGCCCTCTGGTTGTTCAATGTATACTTCTTCTTCTATTATCCCGTCCAGAAATGTCGTCGTGACATCCATTTGATGGATCTCCCATCCCATTTGGGCTGCAAGAGATATCACGGTCCTAATAGATGTATACCTAGCTACTGGGGCGAAGGTTTCCTCATAGTCAATCCCTTCCTTTTGAGCATACCCCTTAGCCACAAACCTGACCTTGTATTTTTCAATACTGCTGTCTGCAACATATTTGATCTTGTAGATCCATCTTGAACCTACCACAAATCTGTCTTGAGGCCTTGACACCACCTCCCAGACATCGTTTACCATTATGGAGTTATACTCCTCCAACATCGCATCTAGCCAGATTTGATGCTGAGCTACATCCTTGAAGCTGGCAGGCTCTCCATCCTAAGCTACTAATGCCTGATACCTGTCTGGCTGTTTTCGCTCCCTTTTACTGTTCCTTGGCTTTCCGATGAAGTTATCTGCATCACGCAGAATCTGACGAAGCTCCTTGTTGGTTCTTCCTCTGCCAACAAGTGCTTTTGTTTGCTCCTCTTCCTCATCTTGAGAATCTTCCTGATCTGAGGAAGGATTCTTCACTTCCGTTGGTTGAAGAGGCATGACCAACGGATCCTCTTTCCACTGCTCCTTGGAAGGCATTTCGCGAGATCTTCTGAAAGCTCTGTCCTCCATGAACTTTACATCTTGTCGTACTACTACCTTCCTGCTCCTTGGAAGATAGATCCTGTATGCCTTAGCGTTCTCACTATATTATGCTAGATACCCGTTTTCTGCAGTCCGATCCAGCTTCTTCCTCTTTTCTTCGGGTATGTGACAATATGCCAAACTCCCAAATATCCTGAAATAACTGACTTCAGGTGTCTTCCCAGTGAAGACTTTCTCTGGAGTAATCTTGCCCAATGCCCGATGAGGAGTCCTGTTTTGAACGTAGACAGCTATGTTGCATGCTTCTACCCATAGGAATTTTGGCATATCCTGATCATACAGCATGGCCCTAGTTGCTTCTACAATAGTCCTGTTTTTCTTTTTTGCCACCCCATTCTGCTCCGAATTGTAGGGAGTTGACCACTCTCTTCTGATGCCCTCCTTAGCGCAATAATCAATGAAGTCCTTATCGACATATTCTCCACCATTATCTGGGTGCAAGACTTTGATTTTATTACCTGTCAGATTCTCCACTAGAGCCTTGAACTCCTTGAATCGACAGAAAACCTCATCCTTGGTTTTCAAAAAAAAGATCCAAGTTTTCCTCGAGTGGTCATCAATGAAGGTAAGGAAATACTCGCCACCACTGAGAGCTTTGATAGACATAGGTCCACAGATATCTCAGTGTATCAATCCTAGTACACTCTTGGCCCTGTGGTTGCTCCTAGGAAATGCCGCCTTGGCATACTTTCCTAGAGCGCATCCACTGCATACATCATCTTGTTCCGTACTCAGATCCGGAACTCCTGTTACAATGCTCCTGAGAATTCTCAGAGCTCCATGGTGCAAGTGACCCATCCTTTTGTGCCATAGTTCGTTCAAGTCTTTGTCCCCATGACTGCCTATTAGTGCCATTGGAGATTCTAGTTGTAATTTGTACAACCGATTACTTTTGATCCCAATCTGCACTTTCTTTTTCCAACTCGGGTTTTTGACGTATACCTTTTCCTTGATGAAGTAGACGTCATAGCCCTTGCCTTGCAGTTGTGACATAGAAAGTAGGTTCATCCCCAATCATGGCACATGCAGCACATTGGTGGCACGAAACCGCTCTCCTGATTCTGTCTTAAAAACTATGGTACCCTTTCCTACTAGAGTACACTTTGCCTTGTTCCCCATGGTGATCTGAAATTTCATCTTCTCTTCTCGATATTCTGAGAAACACTCCCTGATTGCCTTCATATGCCATGAGGCTCCACTGTCTATATACCATATCGCTGATGATGCAGCACTAGTCATGCATGCCACTTCTTCTTCCAACTTGGAAGCCAACATAGGGAAATTGAAATCTCTCTCTTGTGCAATCTTTTGAAAATCTGCATGAGTCCCTTCAGGTGGATGCCTCTGCATCGTGGTCTTGACCCATAACTAATTTTCCCTTTCTGTTTCTGATTACTTCCAGAGTGGCCAAGGGAGCTTCAGCATCAGTGGGTGTTTCTAGCCAAACAGGGAGGTCAGTTGGGAGATCAATTACTTACTTCTCAGTAACTGAGTTGCAGTGCAGCAGTGGGCAGCACGATGCAACATGATGAGAGGAGGTGCAGTGCAGATACAGTGCTGGGAGGAAGGACCAGTGGCAGCACGGATGCAGAGGGAGCTATTGTACAGATGCAACAGTGGCAGTGGCAGAACCATGGGCAGCAGTACAGGATGCAGCAGTCCAGAGGATGTTGGGCAGGCATGCCTAGCATCAGCACACGTATCGATGCCGGATGATCAAAGTAATATTCAGTGAGGAGTATTGCTAGAGCACAGTCCTCGTTAAGAGGGATTGTTGATTTGGGGTAGCATCAGATGTGCTCTAGCCACGAAATTTGGTGAAGAGGTTGGGGCACATGAGATCTCCAATACCCAGAAAGAGTTTGGGCAAATTCTAAACAGATCCGGAGATATTAAAATAATTAATATTTTTAATGGAGTCCCTAAGTCTAAATTTAGGGAAAATAAAATATTAATGTGTATTAATATGAATCTATGTTAGAGTGGTCCAAAAGACATGGATCAAGCCAGATCAAATGATCCTCACTCACCTCATAGTTATACACAAACATGAGGGCTACATGTGGTGTCAAGAAGTCTAATTTGGAAACAAGTCAACCTGCTCTTTTCTCCCAAATTAATCCACAACCACATATATTAACTTAAAAAATTCATAACTCCATTTCTACAACTCAGAATCAGATGATCTTCATTGCATCAAATTCGTCTCGACGAGAGGTATCATCCTCATCCATCACATGTTGAAATGTGCTAATGGTTTTAGCCCAAATCACAATGGGTGCAAAACCCCAAGCTTGGGTTTGAGGCCCACAAGGCCACTTATGGAACTCCTTCCTCCAAACTCTCGATTCATAAGGCTTGTAGTACCTCCCAAGCTACAAAAATCAACACTCCCTCTTAGCGAGGGAGGTACTTTGAAGACTAGGAAGTAACCATCATCATCGTCGACGACACTAGCCCATCTAGCATCCATCACTGTAGTATACCCTATAGAATGAATCGGACAATATCGGTAGTGCCTCTGCCTCATCACATCTGAACCTGAAGATCCCAAACCTCCATAGGGTTGCTCCCTCTGAGGCTAGACTCCCTCTGAGCCTCCATCATCGTCGACGACACTAGCCCATCTAGCATCCATCACTGTAGTATACCCTATAGAATGAATCGGACAATATCAGTAGTGCCTCTGCCTCATCACATCTGAACCTGAAGATCCCAAACCTCCATAGGGTTGCTCCCTCTGAGGCTAGACTCCCTCTGAGCCTACATGATCTCCGTTAGCTTAGTCTTGTAAGCACTCATCCTCCTGGATCAAATACCACTTGTGCAAATCCCTCCAATCTCAGATATGCAACATCACGATCCGATGAAGACTCTAGCCTGCCAACCTGTAGTCCATCACATGAAGCCATCTCAATCATGTTGATCTTGTCCATGCCAAAGCAATCCTCGAGTTGTCCCAACCATCCATGACAAATCATTGGAAGTCGATGATCAACAATCTGCCCTACAACAAACTGTTGTTCACCAGGCTCACCACCATTCCACCAGAACTCCCAGACAATCTCGTTGCCAAGCCAGTCAAGACGACATCTCCATGTCTTCAACTGAACCCTCTTCTGCATGATCTAGAAACCCACAACTCCCTCTGACTTGCTTCACTGTGCACACTCTGATTCACTGTCCCTCAAAGTAGCTCAGATACGCTCTGATACCATGTTGAATTTCCACGATCTTGGGTCTAGGATAGAATCTTAAAATCTTTGATGCTACCAAACCAAGAATCTCAACGATACTACTTTACACAATGGAATATAAACAATAGTAAGTCACACATGCACTGAATATAGACAACTTTTTATGTTTTTCAACCCAACTTCGTTATATTAAAAAACGTATAATACAATAGTCTAGGGCTCCCGTACCAAGGATAATGGCCCTCATACATCCACTAGTACAAGATATAAAACTGGGGCTTGGTGTCGGTCCATCGATAACCAATCTACCTCAACAAGATACTCTGACCATCTGGCTATCGCATGCTCTCAGCTCCTCTTGGGCATACCCTTTACCTACTTGGTCCTTCGACCCTCGATTTGCAGTTCTTGCCTCTATCAATGCTCCAAGTCCATCTGGCCACTGAACCTCGGTTGTCGATCTGCTCACTAGTTGTGTCCTAGTCCATCAAGGGCACAACACATTGAGACTCTTGTCGAGTTGCTCATAGCTCCACTTGTGAACAACTCTCAATCTGCCCACTGCTGATCCTTAGCTACTTAGGGACTTCAGCCCACTATGGTATTCCTACGCTGCTCCGATGAAGACCAACATACCGCACAGAGGGCTGCAACCTATCACTACAAGGTGTCCATGTCTCACAATGAACACGAGCTAGGAGGATTGTCCATCATTTTTTGTAGAAGTCCTTCTCAGCACACAAGTCTAGGGTTGCACAAACTTCTCCTAGTTGATCAAACCCTTGAGCTCAACAACTGCCACTCTAGCAACTACTTTTGTCCATCAAAGTGTTTCACACCGGGCTCCAGCTTGGGAATTATCACACTGTCCTCCATTAGACCGTAAATGCCCAATCACGTCCACACTTGGTCCACTCTCATGCTGCCCTCCAACAGTCCACGAGTGACCAATCCTCGTTGTAGCGTTTGGTGGTCAAATTTACCTCTCTTTCTTCATTTTTCCAAATTCTAGGCTTAACCCTAATGGATCACCTAGGGCATCAAGAGAAAATCATTCCAGCCATTCAAAACCCTTGAATTTTGGCCCACTACTACGTTGGGGTTATCTCTAGAGGTCCTCCAAATTTCAAGCAATTCCAACAGTGTAATCTCGAGATATAGCAAGCCCTAGACACAAGTCCAACTCTTGCCCTAGGTTGATTTTATGTTAGTGTCCTCATTTGGATCATTTCATTCAACTCTCAAGTAAAATTAGTACTTTGATCCTATTCTCCTCCCAAATTAGGTCAAGCCCATCTTTGAATGATCAAATCCATATCCTTAACCTAGTTTGGATCCACTTGGCTTCTTTGTGGTCCTGCAAATTTACAATTCAAATTCCACAAGGATTACATAGAATCCATTTTTCCATAAGGATCCTTAAGTCTAGGAAGCCCCTTGTCAAGGTATATCCTCTAGAACTAGGCTCAAGCATCCTCTTAGCCCTTCTTAAAGAGCTTATCACCTTGCTTTCAAAGTAAGCAAGCCAATTATTTGAGCTTCTCTTGTGAATAGGGTTTATGAATCACCCATATCTTATTATTGATCCAACCATTCTCGTTATTCCCTCTATATCGGGTCTCCTCCCATCGGTGAAAGTCCATAAAGAGCAAGGAGCCTTAGTGCGCTATTGCTCCATCCTTGCCCTTTGACCTAGTAGTTGCTCAATAAGATCCCCTCCTAGGACCCCTACAAGTGTAAGTGGTAATAGGTCCACATAGGGTTAGCTTCCCCATCCCCTTGCTCACACCGTGGGTTGGGCTAGAAACGATGCCCCGAAGGTTGTGATGCAGTTAAAAAGAAAAGAAAAATCATAATTTGGCGAATTAGAATAGGAAATATAACACAAAATGTGAAAGATGGCCAGGACATACAAATTTAGCACGTGGACAAAAGCCAAACATGAGCTCTACCCCTTATCTGTGGCCATCATCCTAGTTCATATGGGCTCTAGATGAGCCCCCTCCACATTAAGGAACCTGTGATTGTCCCAACCCCTGGTAGGCAATGAACTATCCCACCTTAAGGGGGTATCTAATGTTGTACCCTACACATCATTCTCTCATCCCCTCGAGCCCCGAGTAAAAGTGAAGAAAAATCAATCAGAGGCCAAAGCCATATAGAGAACGGTGGAAAAGCAAAGTTCGGAGTAACTCATGTACCACGATTTCTCCCTGCTACACTCATATACCCAGGTGTGGACTTCCCCTATTATAGCTACCCTTGTACCTTGGCATGTGCTTAGAGCCTTCCCTTGATTCCCACTCCATTCCGTCATTATATCACAAGCCACCTACCACTTGATGGATGTGCCATGGACATGTCACCCATTTTAAAGGTTGAAACCACCTAATAGGGTCCTTGGTTAACCCCCCTATTGAGGTTGGAGACACCTATGAATGCCAAAGCCCACTATGGAAGGGCATGCCACCATGAAGTGTCCATTTGATTCCATGATTTGTTTGCTGTTTTGATTACTCTAATGATTTTTTGTACAGGGGGGCAAAGGGACGCATTGGATCTTATCCAAGATTGAAGGTGGTCTCCATTTAGGGTTTGGTCTGCCTATACGGGGTCCAAGCCCTCCAATGTAATATCCCTTATCAGGGGAATCCCTCAAACACAAGCAAACTCCAACGAGAGAAATAACAGTAGTGCAACATACAATAATGTATACATGGAATATAAGCAGATACTCAAAAAATGCAGAGAGAAATGATAAGCCATTTTATTATACTAAGTAATGGAAAGAGTACAAGAGGTGATCAGAAAGATAGCACCTCGACTTGCACAAGGCAAGTGAAGAAATACACTCAGAATGGTAAGGAAATGGCCTCTCTCTGAACTGCGTCCAAGCTGTCGGAGAACTGCTGTGCTACTGTTACTGCTGGAATCAAGCGAGGATTTGGGGCTGTTCCCCTCCTCAGAAAATGCTGAAACTCTGGAATCAACCTCTGCTCAATAAACCCAGAAAAGCCCAGAAAGCTTTTCTAAAATAGCTGACCCCCGAAAATCACCCCCTTGAGGATCTGCACTATTCCTCAAGGCTCTACGCTGCCCCTGAAGAGAATCCTCCAAAACTATACCCGAGACTCTGCCAAAATCCTCCAATATGCAAGGGCTAATCCCTTGCTCAATCTCCAAGTTCAAATCCTCCACATAACCTCAATCCGGAGCTCCTACCAAAAGAGACTGCGTCCTCCCCTCTCAAGACTGCGCAGTCATCAAAATGCCCAGTTCCTCCTCAACTCCAAAGATCGCTCCTCCTGCAAAATACTGATGAAACTACCTTGCCCGAGCAGGCACTTGAAGTCCCCCAAGGCTAAGGGCGAGATCTCCGAACGGAGACACTCAATGCACTAAACAGTGCTATAGACAGGCTAAACAGCCAGCGTGCTCTAAGTCGAAGTGATTATCTCAAATGCAACATAATTGAATGATCAAAATGAGGAGGCTCCTCTCTCCTTTATAGCTTTGGCCTCTCTCAAAACCCTAAGGCCCACCTCCTCCAACGTAGCCTCTCTCTTGCCACGTGCTCCTCCTCCATCTGCGCAGTCCCTCCAAGTGTTTACGTGGGCCCCCTTATCTACGTGGTCCTTGGGCCCCCCTTGGCTCCCCTTTTAAGTTACAACATTGTGCTACTAGGGAGTGACTTTTTTCAAAAAGTGAGCTATGTCCCCCTTTCCTCACCTTTTTATTTATAAATAACAATAGAAAGCAAAATTGAGAAAAATCGAATATTCCAACTAGCCATGGCTAATTAGGATTCAGGAATATTACAGTCTCCCCCAGCAAAATGTTGCTTGTCCTCAAGCAACTGAAATGATGGATGTTGCAAAATTTTCTCACTCTCCCAAGTGGCATCCTCATCCGGTAAATCCTTCCACCTCACCAAGAATTCTTGGACCGTCCTGTTCCGCAGCTGCCTTTCCCTAGTATCAATAATAGCCTCTGGCTGCAACACCAATTGACCCTCATCATCCGTGGGTGGTAGCTCATTTGTCATTGTCACCTGCTGCCCCAATGCCTTCTTCAGGCATGATACATGAAAAACGTTATGAATCTTGCTACCTTGGGGCAGCTCTAATTCATACGCAACCTGCCCAATCCTGCGTATCACCTTGTATGGCCCATAAAAGCAGGGCTTTAGTTTCTTAGCTCCCTTCTGCTTCAGTGACGACTGTTGGTATGGTTGTAATCATAGGTAGACCAAGTCCCCCACCTCAAACTGTCTCTCCACCTGACCCCTGTCAGCATACAGCTTCTGCTGGTTCTGCACTGTAGCCATATTATCCTTGAGAGCTCGGAGGATATCCTGACTCTCTTGGATCCAAATATTGGCTCTCGGAGCCTTGCTAGCACCAAACATCCAGTCAGCAAAAGATAAAGGATGATGTCCATACAGAGCATAGAATGGTGACATACCAATGGAAATGTGATGTGTAGTGTTGTAGCAGTACTCCCCCAGATGCAGCCACTTCAGCCATGCTCGCTGTTGCCCACTGACATAGTTACGCAAGTAGCCCTCCAGCCACTTGTTAACTATCTCTGTTTGCCCGTCCGTCTGTGGGTGATAACTGGTACTCGGTGTCAACTCCGTCCCCACCAACCGGAAAAGCTCCTGCCAAAACCCGCCCATGAAACGGCTGTCCCTGTCACTGATGATGGTCTTACGAAGACCATGTACCGTGAAGACCTCTCTGAAGAACAGCTCGGCCACCTGCACTGCTGTGTACTGTGCGGATATGGTGAAAAAGTGTGCGTGTTTTGTCAGTCGATCAACGACGACAAAGATACAATCTTTGCCCTGCACCATGGGCAACCCTATGATGAAGTCCATCGAAATACACTCCCATTTCCCCTCCGAAATGGGAAGAGGCTGCAATAGTCCTACGAGATGGCTCATCTCCCCCTTGTTCCTCTGGCAAATATCACACTCCCGGATACACTGGAGTACATCCTCCTTGAGGCCCTTCCATGAGAACCTCTCTCTAATGGCCTTGTAGGTTTTGGTAAACCCTTGATGGCCGGCCAATAGTGAATCATGTGATGCCTGAAGTATCTTCTTCTTGAGCTGAGATCCCTTAGTCAAGAAGATTTGGTCCCTATAGTAGATGATCTCATCGACTACCCTGTACCTGTCATCCGTCACCTGCCCATGCAGAACCTCACATGCAAATCTGTCCTTGGAGTACTCTACTAAGAGTCGAGCCCTCCAGTCTGTTTCCAAGCTCATAAGAGACAACACGGCTGGTTTACGTGAAAGGGAATATTCTACCACATTGTTCTTACCCTTGACATACTCAATGTCAAAGTCATACACTTGGATCTTACTAATCCACTTCTGCTGCCTCTCCTGTAGCTGTTTCTGCTCCAAAGAGAACCTAAGGCGGTTGTGATCAGTCCTCACCCTGAACATGTTACCCACTAAATACTGTCGGAATTTGGCCAATGCATGCATAATGGCCAACATCTCCTTGTCGTATATAGAATACAACCTCTCATGTGGAAGGAGCTTCCGACTCTCAAAGGCTATAGGGTGACCTCCCTGCATCAGCACTGTGCCGATCCCCTCTCCCGATGCATCATACTCCAAAACAAATGGCTGCGAAAAATCCGGCAATACAAGCACTGGGCAGCTGCTCATAACCTCCTTGAGCCTGTCAAAGGCTCGCTGCACTGTATCCGACCAACTAAATGCCCCCTTCCTCGTCAGATCTGTCAGGGGTGCAGCAAGCTGTGAGAAACTCTTGACGAACTTCCGGTAGTAAGTACAAATGCCAATGAATCCTCAAAGTTCTGTCACGTTCCTCGGCTTCGGCCAATCTCTGATGGCCCTGATCTTCTCCTCGTGGACTCTCACTCCGTCCAACCCTATGATATGTCCCAAGTACAACATCTTCGTCAACCCAAACTCACACTTGGAGAGCTTGGCATAGAACTGCTGCTCCTCCAAGATGCGCAACACTGTCTCAATGTGCTGGAGATGCTCCTCCCAAGTCCTGTTGTAAATGAGAATATCATCAAAGAACACCAACACAAACTTCCTTAAGTGACTGTGGAAGATGTGATTCATGCAGGACTGGAATGTAGCTGGGGCGTTGGTTAGCCCGAAGGGCATCACCAAAAACTCAAAGTGCCCATAGTGACACCTGAAGGAGGTCTTGGGAATGTCCTGCTCCCTCACGTGAATCTGATGGTCTCCAGATCTCAAATCAATCTTTGAGAAGAACCGTGCTCCTCTCAACTCATCGATCCTGGGTATGGGGTACCTGTTCTTCATGGTATTCTTGTTCAAGGCCCTGTAGTCAATGCACATCCTCAATGTGTCGTCCTTCTTCTTCACCAACACCACAGAAGAAGCAAAAGGACTCTTGCTCGGCCGAATGTGCCCAAGATCCAGCAACTCCTGAATGGCCCGCTCAATCTCATCCTGATAGGCCTTGGGATGCCTATAGGGGGTAGTAATCACTGCCTGTATGCCCTGCTCAAGCTCAATGGTGTGCTCAAACCCCCAGTCCGGTGGCTGTCTCGACGGAATCTCCCCAAACACTGTGGAATACTGGTCAAGGATGCACTGTATCTCTGGGTGCACCGTCTGCCCTGTAGTCCCTGCCTCTGATGCACGCAGCTCCACTGCCCACTCTATGTCTCCCTTCTGGAAGACTACCTCCATCCGATGAGCCGAAACAGTCTAAGACGGATATGTGTGTTGTCCCTGTATCTTCTCATGCTTCCCTGTCTTTTCATCATCCCACTCCATCTCTAGGGCCTTCCAATCTATCGTGACCTTCCCTAGAGTGATAAGGCACTATATAACCAATATCATGTTGGTTTCCGGAATATCGACCATGAAAAAGTGGTCAGTCAGTGTGTAGGTGCCCATCGTCACTGATAATTCTCGAACATAACGAGCACACACCATGGTCTGATCTCCTGGGACCAAAACTGAAAAGCCATCAAAGCTCTTTGTCTGTATGCCTCTCTGCTCAACCATCTGTGCATCGATGAAGTTGTGGGTTGCCCCACTGTCAACCAAAACCGATACTTGCTGGCCACGTACTGTCCCCCGTACGCGCAGCATCAAATACTTGGGAACTACTGTCAACCAAAACCGATACTTGCTGGCCACGTACTGTCCCCCGTACGCGCAACATCAAATACTTGGGAACTACTCGCAATGCTACAAGGGCCCCTCTGGTAGGTGCAAACGCTGCACCACCTGTTGGTGGTGGTGGAGGTGGCAAAGGATTCTGCGCGACATGACTATCTCCTACCTCCACATCATCCTCCTCATCCTCTTCCCCGCTTCTCTCGGAGAAGACCTCAATAAAATGTTCTTTGCCAGCAGCACATCTATGTCCTGGTGCCCACGGCTCCTGATAGGTAAAGTACAACCGCTTCTTCTTCAGCTCCCTCCTAGCATCATCATCAATCTGTGCTCGTCCTGGATTCCCCTTTGGAGGCGGAATCCTCACATCCTTCCCCTTAGGCTGGAAAGCTTGTCTCTGGGGGTAAGGTGTCCGAGTCCTGGGTAAGGCATCCTGTAAGCCCAGGGTCCTGCTAATAGCATCCTGGAGTGTGGCTGGTCTAGTGAATCTGACTAGACCCCGAAGTGGCTCTGCTAACCCATCAACAAACATGTAGATCCTTCGTGCCGCGGATAGATCTGGCACCATCACTGAAACCCTCAAGAAGTCTGCAATGTAGGTCTCTGGGTTCCTGGTCTGTTTGACCCTCGTCAGCTCAACAAAGTGCTATTCCGGATCCTTCTGGTCAAACCTCTCTATCAGTCTCCTGGTGAACTCGGCATATGTCGTCACTATGGAGTGTCCGAGTGTAACCAACCCATGGAACCACCAGTCTTGGGCCTCACCATCCAAATGTAATGTCGCCACCTTGATGGCCTCTGTCTCCGACATCTAGTTAAGCTAGAAATAGATGTCCAGCTTCTCCACCCAAGATTTTGTCAAACTGTTTGATGAGCCATCAAACGTAGGCAAGTGGAATCTACTAGCTGTGCGGTGGGTGTCTCCATCATGATAATGTCGGTATCCTCTGTGATGGTCGCGGGGTCTACTATCCCACTGGAGCTGAACAAAGTCTCTGAATGAGAGAGCATCCCTGAACTCCTGCCCATAGGCTTGGTACTCTGCAAAATAATCACCCATATGACCGGGCTCTGCCTCCTGTTGGGCTCCGGCCCCTGTGTCTGCTCTTAGGAAAGTGGGCATGGTAGAGCATGTAGGGGCATGTGAGGCCATCTGCTGAGTAGTATCACACTGAGTGGCACCCTGCTCTGGCAAATGGTGGGATGTACCCGATCCCTCACCAACCTGGAAAACCCTTGGGTTCTCACGTTGTCTAGCCTCCACCGCCGTGAATCTCTGCCCCATCACCTTGTTCTGCCTCGACAGATCCTGCACTGATTTGAGGAGCATGTCCGCAAATCTCTTCCCGTCCTCATCTGCCATCGGATCCTCCTACTTTGCGTCCACCACAAGCTCCTCCTGTTCTGTGTTCACCACAGGCTCCTCCTGTTCTGTGTCCACCACCGAACATAGTCTCCCTCTCCGTAGGTGTTCTCCAACCTATGCTCAATATCTCTGTATTTCCTACTTCTGTAACAGATGTAGGGCTTCTCCCTCGGTGTCATAGACTGCTAGCTCCACAAGCTGAGCCAGATATATGCTCTGATACCACTGTAATATCCCTTATTAGGGGAATCCCTCAAACACAAGCAAACTCCAACGAGAGAAATAACAGTAGTGCAACATACAATAATGTATACATGGAATATAAGCAGATACTCGAAAAATGCAGAGAGAAATGCTAAGCCATTTTATTATATTGAGTAATGGAAAGAGTACAAGAGGTGATCAGAAAGATAGCACCTCGACTTGCACAAGGCAAGTGAAGAAATACACTTAGAATGGTAAGGAAATGGCCTCTCTCTGAACTGCGTCCAAGCTGTCGGAGAACTGCTATGCTACTGCTAATGCTGGAATCAAGCGAGGATTTGGGGTTGTTCCCCTCAGAAAATGTTGAAACTCTGGAATCAACCTCTGCTCAATAAACCCAGAAAAGCCCAGAAAGCTTTTCTAAAATAGCTGACCCCCGAAAATCACCCCCTTGAGGATCTGCGCTATTCCTCAAGCCTCTGCGCTGCCCCTGAAGAGAATCCTCGAAAACTCTACCCAAGACTCTGCCAAAATCCTCCAATATGCAAGGGTTGATCCCTTGCTCAATCTCCAAGTTCAAATCCTCCACATAACCTCAATCCGGAGCTCCTACCAAAAGAGACTGCGTCCTCCCCTCTCAAGACTGCGCAGTCATCAAAATGCCCAGTTCCTCCTCAACTCCAAAGATCGCTCCTCCTGCAAAATACTGATGAAACTACCTTGCCCGAGCAGGCACTCGAAGTCCCCCGGGGCTAAGGGTGAGATCTCCAAACGGAGACACTCAATGCACTAAACAGTGTTGCAAACAGGCTAAACAGCAAACATGCTCTAAGTTGAAGTGACTAGCTCAAATGAAACATATTCGAATGATCAAAATACGGAGGCTCCTCTCTCCTTTATAGCGTTGGCCTCTCTCAAAACCCTAAGGCCCACCTCCTCCAACATAGCCTCTCTCTTGCCACGTGCTCCTCCTCCATCTGCACAGTCCCTCCAAGTGTTTACGTGGGCCCCCTTCTCTACATGGTCCTTTGGCCCCCTTGGCTCCTTTTTTAAGTTACAACATTGTGCTACTAGGGAGTGACTTCATTCAAAAAGTGAGCTATGTCCCCCTTTCCTCACCTTTTTATTTATAAATAATTATGGAAGGCAAAATTGAGCAAAATCGAATATTCCAATTAGCCATGGCTAATTAGGAATATTACATCCAAAGGGCTACATTGGCACTTGCAGGGTAAGCGTTGAGAGCCACGGGCCTCCACCATAGCATAGAGCACTTCATGGATCCCCAACACCATTCAGTGATTGCTCGTGCTCCACATTTTTGGATGAGGATGATGCACCTAGATCACCATGTCCAATCGGCTTCACACTTGTACCATGCACTGGCAGAGGTTCCAGGGTCCAGAGGAGGATGTGTCTCACTGCGGGAGAGAAAGGGAGGTCATATTTGATCATCCTAGCCCTTATAGATGGTTTACAGGCCTTATCAATCCACTTGGAGACCCATGAGGATGTCATTGTGCCCCCACAAACAATTGGCGACATCACATGTGACTTGCTTGGATATCAAGGGGCTACTTCGATGTATTTTCTCAAGAGATAAGACACTTTTGGATGTGCTCAAATGATCCTCACTCACCTCATATTTATACACAAACATGAGGGCTACATGTGGTGTCAACAAGTCTAATTTGGAAACAAGCCGACCTCCTCTTTTCTCCCAAATTGATCCACAACCACATATATTAAATTCAAAAATTCATAACTCCATTTCTACAACTCGGAATCGGATGATCTTCATTGCACCGATTCGTCTCGATGAGAGCTATCATCTTCATCCATCACATGTCTAAATGTGCTCATGGTTTTGGCCGAAATCACGATGGGTGTAAAACCCCAAACTTGGGTTTCAAGCCCACAAGGCCACTTGTGGAGCTCCTTCCTCCAAACCCTCGATCCATAAGGCTTGGAGTACCTCCCAAGCTACAAAAATCAACATATGTAAGGGCATGCCACCATGAAATGGCCCATTGATTCCATGATTTGTAAGCTCTTTTACTTGATTATTCCATTGATTTCTTGTATTAGAGGGCAAAGGGACGCATTGGATCTTATTAGGATTGTAGGTGGGTCTCTATTTGGGATTTGGTCTCCCTATATAGGGTCCAAGCCCCCAGAGGGCCACATTGACACTTGTAGGGTGAGCGTTGAGAGCCATGGGCCTCCACCATAGCAGAGAGTACTTCATGCATCCCCAACTCCACTCAGTGATTGTTCGTGTTCCATCTTTTGGACGAGGATGATGCACCTAGTTCACCATGCCCCAATCGACCCCGAACTTGCACCATACACTTGGCAGATGTTCTAGGGTCCATATGAGGATGTGTCTCACTGTAGGAGACAAAGGGAGGGCTTATGTCATCATCCTAGCCCTTCCAGATGGTTTACAGGCATTATCGATCCACTTGGAGACCCATAAGGATGTCATCGTGTCCCCACACCCACTTGGGGACACCACATGTGACTTGCTTGGATATCAAGGGGCCAAACCCTCATCCGCTCTGTCTGGAGTCCATTCTCTCATGATGGCACACTATGGACTCCACTAGGCCTTCTCAATGGCCCGATGACTCATTATGTATGCTATTTTGCCTATTGAGAGGTTTTATTGTTGTATTATTGAGCTAACTTGGTGGGCTTGTCACCAAGTCATGTCATTGTTGAGCATTATTTTATTATTTGGGGCTAAATAAGATAAATTAGGCTATTTGAATCCCCTATTAGATTGTATAAATAGATGAGAGGATTATTCATTTCTCTCATAATCACTTGGATTGGATTAGTATCTCTCGAGAGATTTTCACACTTTTTGTTGGGATGACTATTTGGAGTTTCTCGATGCACTATGATGTTTGGATTTTCATTGTTGTCTTTGTAGATTCTTTCCAATGCAAAGTGGATGAATGGATATACTCTCTCTCTCATGTAAGTCGCATTTTTTATGTTGTCTTGTTATCTTACTTGTCAAATGCATGTATATTGTTATCATTATTCTTGTATGGGTTAAATGTAATGTGAAATTCTTTTGGGACCTTGAATAAGTGATTTAATGTGTGCGTTTCTCTTTGAGGGATTGGGTGAATGTTCCTAGAGGCACCTCTTAGGTTGAAAGACCTCAAAACTTCATCTCTTTGGCAAATTTGAAGTATAAATCCCTATTGACCTAGTTGCTTCCCTTAGAGAGGCTAGCGAAGATCGATTAGGACTCCTTAGCTCACGAAAATTCTCAATCTATGTGTATCTTGAATCCATTGAGTCTAAGAAATAAGGCACTGATCCTCGTATCCCTTTGGTGGTCAAATTTACCTCTGTTTCTTCATTTTTCCAAATTCTAGGCTTAACCCTAAAGGATCACCTAGGGCATCAAGAGAAATTCATTCTAGCCATTCAAAACCCTTGAATTTTGGCCCACTACTACGTTGGGGTTATCTCTAGAGGTCCTCCAAATTTCAAGCAATTCCAACAGTGTAATCCCGAGATATAGCAAGCCCTAGACACAAGACCAACTCTTGCCCTAGGTTGATTTTATGTTAGTGTCCTTATTTGGATCATTGCATTAAACTCTCAAGGAAAATTAGTCCTTTGATCCTATTCTCCTCCCAAATTAGGTCAAGCCCATCCTTGAATGATCAACTCCATATCCTTAACCTAGTTTGGGTCCACTTGGCTTCTTTGTGGTCCTGCAAATTTACAATTCAAATTCCACAATGATTACATAGAATCCATTTCTCCGTAAGGATCCTTAAGTCTAGGAAGCCCCTTGTCAAGGTATATCCTCTAGAACTAGGCTCAAGCATCCTCTTAGCCCTTCTTAAAGAGCTTATCACCTTGCTTTCAAAGCAAGCAAGCCAATTATTTGAGCTTCTCTTGTGAATAGGCTTTAGGAATCACCCATATCTTATTATTGATCCAGCCATTCGCGTTATTCCCTCTATACCAGGTCTCCTCCCATCAGTGAAAGTCCGTAAAGATCTGAGAGCCTTAGCTAAGGTGACAGTGCGCTATTGCTCCATCATTGCCCCTTGACCTAGTAGTTGCTCAATAGGATCCCCTCCTAGGACCCCTACTAGTTTGAGTGGTAATAGGTCCACATAGGGTTAGCCTCCCCATCCCTTGCCCACACATTGGGTCGGGCCAGAAATGATGCCTTGAAGGTTGATGCAATTAAAAAGAAAAGAAAAATCATAATTTGGTGACTTACAATAAGAAATATAACACAAAATGCGAAAGATGGCCAGGACATACAAATTTAGCATGTGGACAAAATACAAACATGAGCTCTACCCCTTATCTATGGCCATCATACTAGTTCATATGGGCCCTAGATGAGCCCCCTCCACATTAAGGAACCCATGATTGTCCCAACCCCTGGTAGGCAATGAACTACTCCACCTTAAGGGGGTATTTAATGTTGTACCCTACACATCATTCTCTCAGCCCCTCGAGCCCCAAGTAAAAGTGAAGAAAAATCAATCAGAGGCAAAAGCCATATGAAGAAGGGTGGAAAAGCAAAGTTCGGAGTAACTCATGTACCACAATTGCTCCCTGCTACACTCATATACCCAAGTGTGGACTTCCCCTATTATAGCTACCCTTGTACCTTGGCATGTGCTTGGAGCCTTTCCTTGATTCCCAATCCATTCCATCATTATATCACAAGCCAACTACCACTTGATGGATGTGCCATGGAGATGTCACCCATTTTAAAGGTTGAAACCACCTAATAGGGCCCTTGGTTAACCCCCCTATTGAAGTTGGAGACACCTATGCATGCCAAAGCCCACTATGGAAGGGCATGCCACCATGAAGTGTCCATTTGATTCCATGATTTGTCTGCTCTTTTGATTACTCTAATGATTTTTTTTTACAGGAGGGCAAGGGGCCGCATTGGATCTTATCCAAGATTGAAGGTGGTCTCCATTTGGGGTTTGGTCTCCCTATACGGGGTCCAAGCCCTCCAGAGGGCCACATTGGCACTTGTAGGGTAAGAATTGAGAGCCATGGGCCTCCACCATAGCAGAGAGCACTTCATGGATCCCCAACACCATTCAGTGATTGCTCGTGTTCCACCTTTTTGGATGAGGATGATGCACCTAGATCACCAATGCCTAGTTGGCTTCACACTTGTACCACGCACTGGCAGAGGTTCTAGGGTCCAGATGAGGATGTGTCTCACTGCGGGAGACAAAGGGAGGGCTTATTTCATCATCCTATCCCTTACAGATGGTTTACAGGCATTATCGATCCACTTGGAGACCCATGAGGATGTTATTGTGCCCCCACAAACAATTGGGGACAGCACATGTGACTTGCTTGGATATCAAGGGGCCAACCCATTATTCACTATATTTGGATTCTATTCTCTCCTCTTGGCACACTTTAGACTCCACTAGGCCTTCTCAATGGCCCAACGACTCATTATGTTTACTATTTTTCCTTCATGAGAGGCTTCTCTTTCTATTTTGGAGCTATCTTGGTGGGCTTGTCACCAAGAGATGTTATTATTGTACATTATTTTATTATTTGGTGCTTAATTAGGCCTAATTAGGAAAATTGAACTCTTTAGAGGGGATATAAATTGATGAGAGGCTCATTCATTCCTCTCATCATCACTTGGATTGGATTAGTCTTGTGAGATTTCTGCATTCCCTTTTGGAGGACGAGTTTGGTTTCATGGATGAATTTTGATGTTTGGATACTATTCTCTTAGTCTTGGAGCTTCATATTTATCTTGAATTAATGATTGGATATACTAATTGTACATGTAAGCACTCTTTTTCATGTCTATTTTTTACATTTGTCTTGTCACATGATTAATGTATGGGATTTTCGCTCTCTAGATCTGAAAATTACCCTAATCTATGCTAAATTGTGGAAATTTGGGACTTTTGAAGTGTTTCATATGTTACATGTGTCATGTATGATGAATGAATGTTCCTAGAGGTTTAATTTCATTGAATACACCTCGATAAGGCATCAATTCTTACACATCAAAGTATAAAATTCTTTGGTAACCGAGTTCATGCCCTAATTTGCCATGTGAAGTTGCCTAAGGACTCCTTGATTGGGTAAAAGTCTCTCCAAATTTCAAAATTACCTTTACTCCATCTCTCCCAGGGCAAGGCACTGATCTAACCTCTTAGTGGTCACCCAGAAAAAAAAATAAAAAATAAAAAATAAAAAATAAAAAATAAAAAATAAATAAATAAATAAATAAATTCTCGCCTTTTTCCCTCTTTCTAGGCCTAACCCTAGTAGGTCACCTAGGGCATCAAGCGAAATTCTTTATAGCCATCCAAAACCCTCAAATTTTGGTCCATTACTGCATTGGGGTTTTCTCAAGGAGTCCTCCAAGTTTGAGGCAAATATGACGGTGGAATCCTGAGAATCGAGATAAGGCAAGCCCTAGCCACAAGACCATCTCTTTCCCTAGGTTGATTTGTCCTCACTTGGGTCAGTGCATTTGTATTTCAAAGGAAAATTTGTCCCTTGATCCTATTCTCCTCTCTTTATAGGCCAAGACCCTCTAGTGTTGATCAACTCCACCTCCTTGACCTGGTTTGGGTCCGCTTTGGCTCTTTGTGGTCCCACAACCTTATAACTCAAATTCTGGAAGGATTGCATAGAAGCCATTTCTCCACATGGATTCTTAGCTCTAGGAAACTTCTTGTCAAAGGATATTCCCCAAACCTAGGCTTAAGTATCCTCTTAGCCCTTCCTAGAGAGCTCGTGACCTTACTTCTTAAGCGAGTAAGCCATTTAATTGAGTCTCTCTTGTGAATATGCTCTAGGAATCACTCTTCAACCATTCATTGATCTATTCTCCAAGTTTGAGGCAAATATGACAGTGGAATCCTGAGATAAGGCAAGCCCTAGCCACAAGACCATCTCTTTCCCTAGGTTGATTTGTCCTCACTTGGGTCATTGCATTTGTGTTTCAAAGGAAAATTTGTCCCTTGATCCTATTCTCCTCTCTTTACAGGCCAAGACCCTATAGCGTTGAGCAACTCCACCTCCTTGACCTAGTTTGGGTCCGCTTTGGCTCTTTGTGGTCCCACAACCTTATAACTCAAATTCTGGAAGGATTGCATAGAAGCCATTTCTCCACCTGGATTCTTAGCTCTAGGAAACTCCTTGTCAAAGGATATTCCCCAAACCTAGGCTTAAGTATCCTCTTAGCCCTTCCTAGAGAGCTCGTTACCTTGCTTCTTAAGCGAGTAAGCCATTTAATTGAGTCTCTCTTGTGAATAGGCTCTAGGAATCACTCTTCAACCATTCATTGATCTATTCATCCTTGTGATTCTTCTTATACCGGGTCACCTCCCATCAGTGAAAGTCTGTGAAGAGCATGGAGCTATAGCTGAGGTGACAGTGGGCTATTGCTCCATTGTTTCCCCTTGACCTAGTAGTTGCTCTATGGGATTATGTGAAAAACAGGGTTTTCAGAGAGTTCACCATTAGAAATAATTTATAAACAATTTTCTTTGTGATTACAATCATATATTTGCTATCAATGTTCCCTTGTTTTTAGTTTGTAGGTCTCTGGAGGAATTTTGGGAGGACAAGAGTCTGATCTCAAGCTTATTTAACGTAGACGCAAAGTTTGAGAGGACAGTAAGTCCTAGCCGTAGGCTTGAAAAGGCCAAAATAGCCTATCAGCTGGCTTTTTCAGCCCTAACACAGCCCTAGAAAAGAGCCTAATACCCTAGACGTCAAGCATTGGAGGTTGATCAACTTGCTACACTTGAGATTTTCAACTACTATCTTTGTTTTGCAGGACTATCAAGGATCTTGAGGATTTGACATTGATTTTATATAAAAAATTTGCAATCACAACTTGAGGACTAATCCCTTGTGTTGCAGTCATATCCATCACTTGCGAAGGGCTTTTAAATTGTTATTTTGAACTATTTCCCTCTACTATAGGCTTATAAATTCTTGTTTTCCTCTGCCGCAGACATATCTAGCCTGATCTCATTCAGCCGCAGGCCTAAAAAATGATTTATCTTGTTACATTTAGTTTAAAGGCGGACTTTGTGGTTTTGCAGGCCTGTTGAAACTTTTTGAGATAGCAGGAAGGGTTATTAGGCCAAGTTGTCCTAGCCGCAAGGCCCAGAGGCCTTGATTAACTTAGCCTTGGGCATTTTAAGTCTGGTTTCCTGCTTAAGTTATTTTAGAGATAACGTTCTGTGGGTGCAGGATTTTGTGCCGCTCTTGGAGTGGGTTACATTGTCTAATTGAGGCCAAAAAATTGTCACTTGGCCTTTGCATTTGATACACCAGGCACCAAGTAAGGCCACAAGGCCTTTTAAACTTATTCTTCTCCACAGCCACCTATTTACAGACTGTCACAACCAAGCAGGACTGAAGCAGTGAAATCATAGGTTAAATACATAAGAAAACTAACAATAAAAGGGCTAAAGAAATCAAAGTTAATTACACACTAAGCATACAAAGAGTTTGATTGTTTCTTCTAACCCTCTTCTTGTAAATCATGGGCTCTTTAGTGACTGATCTTGACTGATTAGTAGGATACAGTGGCTGATTTCATTACCTTAAAAGTCTGATTTGAGGTTGCAACAACACTTTTATGATCTATTGCAAGTGCTCTTAACATCTAGTTAGCTATAGTACATTGGATCTTCTATACATGCATTGGTATCTAAAGTGGACTGTCATATATTAAGCTACAGCAGTCTAATCTTTGATGACAGTGACATATTTGAAGTCATTTGAATATTGGCATAAGTTCTCTCTGGTCTTGATAGCCTTGTTTTGCATGGTTATACTTTAGTTGCATCTCATATGCATAAGTGTCTCCCACATTGCAAATTACATTGCATAATTAGCTTTCCTTGTTGCATTCTGTCATCTAAAATCATTGTTAGCAAATCCCAGTTGTTTGTGTTCGCAGCACTTGTTTCTAACTGTTAAATCATAAGTGGGAAAGCATCCTAAATAAGTGCATAACTAAAGCATTTTCTCTCACCGTCTCAACTGTCATTATCTCATTAAGCAGTCCTGAAGTGCTTCATTGGTTAATCTTGATGGGTTGGGCATCTCCCACACTGAAGTACCTTGGCAGTTTGCAGTTCACATAACAAAGGTTGCATCCATTGTGTCATCTCTCATTGATTTGTGAGCATCATCGATTTACTTGCAAAAGTTGTATTTTCCTTGTACTTGTCACTTATTCTTACCTTGTAATATTGTTATTAAAGTACAAGATTTATTCATTTTGCAAGTCATATTTCATATCAATATTGTGACATCTCGTTGTACTAACATTTTCCTTGCAGCAGTTACCTATCTTATGACTTGGAATTCTACTTACAACTGTTTCTAATTTGTAATTTGAGCATTATTAATAAGGCACTAGTCTATCATCTCTTTTATCCTTAAGTGTCTCATTAATCTACAACATCATTAATCCACTTGCCCATCAAATCCTTTCAAGTTACCGAGATAAGTAATTGCATCTCCTAGAGCTTTAATGCTTCAACAAATCTCCCCTTTCCATCTACCTCTAGGGACTAGACCCCTTAGCTAGCCTAGGATATAGCTAGAACGAAGTGGGTAGGGATCAGAGTGACAACCCCTGCCTCAAGCATTGTCATGTTGGGTGTACAATTGGGGCGACAACAAGGGCTACTAGATTTTGTGGTAACATTTTTGGCATCGTTTTCAGGGAGGAAGCAATTCTACCTTCTTGGTCAAATCTTTGGAGAGGTGACTCTTTCAATGACAATATAGATCATCCTCTGGCGACTCCATTGGAAGAACGAAGCCCTTGTTCTTCATTGAACCTCAAATTCAATGCTTGTAGGGTGAAGCAAGCATCTCACAAGGCATTTTGAATTCACCCTAGCGACTCTTGCATGGTTGTTATATGTAACCTAACAAAATGTCTTACTTTGATGAGATCCCCGCCTTGGACATCGCTAGCATTCCTGGTTAGTTGAATCATATGACCTTCAACATGATATTTAGGGTGCCCAAGTTTAATGGTGATCCATCTTTTGGAGTTGATCATGTGGCAAGATTTGCTACATATACCTCAAAAGCCGATGTGGTTCATTAGGATGTTCTCATGATGTTGTTCATAATGTCCCTTCAAGGTCATGGCGCTGCGTGACAACAGAGGTAAGAGATCTGCCTATGTATGACAGGTTGACAGCGGTGGATGATTTCCTGAAAAAATTTGAAAGAGAGGTGCCAGAACAGTAGCGGTTAGATGCTCTGAAATGGGTACTGCGCGCTACGCCCGCAAGGTGGTGGGGTACGCACCAGCGGAATTTTAAGGACTGGCAGGGATGCAGAAGGATGATGCACCTACGATTTGGGAAACCGCAGATGTGGCTAATAGACAAGTATGATGGACGGGATGATCCACGTGCACACCTCGCGAAATGGACCAAGGTCTACAAGGAAGAGCCACAACCTGAATGGGTGCATCTGTTCTGTCATACCCTGGATATCATACCCATGAATTGGTATACTGAGACGGAGCTCTGCCATGGCACGAGTGAATGGGATATCTTGTGCGAAGGATTCCTGTTAACCTTCACGTTTGAAGATCGTTGGTGGGATACTGTTGATGATGTGCTACAAGCAGTAAAAGTAGCTATCTTCAAAATACCCCAGGAGCCAATGGAAGTGCTTCAGCTGAAATGGGCGACCCAGCTGAGCTGCGCGCTAGAGTGTTACAATGTAAATATTGAGGAGGATGATGAGGATCCACGGAAAACTAACATTGCAGAAACTGAAGGCTGTCGCAAGGTGCGAGGACCATTGATTGAAGATCCTGACATCACCGCGCCACTAAAAAAAACAAGTGAACATTGGGATGGAGGCTGACCAAAATATGCAACGTTTGGTGACTATTGGGATGATGCCATGGTGGATAAGGTCGTTGAGTTACTCTGCGAGTACCAAGACTTATTCCCGACCAAAATTACGGATTTAAAAGGGATCGTTGGCGACTTAGGGATGATGAAGATCACCCTAAAACCCGACGTGAAGCTGGTCAAACAGAGGCCTTATCACTTGAATCCGAAGTATAAGAAAAAGGTTCGCGTAAAACTAGACAAAATGCTCGCAGCCAGAATTATTGAGTCAGTGGAAGAATTCGATTGGGTGAGCCCTATGGTAGTGCAAGAGAAAAAGCAGAAGGGCGAAATAAGAATATGCGTGGACCTCAGGAAGCTGAATGACGTTTGTGTACACTACCCATTCCCGACACTATTCACAGATGAAGTATTGGAAAATTTTAGCGGACAAGAAGCATACTCGTTCACGGATGGGTTCTCAGGGTACCACCAGATCAAAATCGCGCCGGAAGACAGGAGCAAGACGACCTTCGCAACGGAATGGGGCTACTTTCAATACACCGTTATGCCGTTTGGGTTGAAGAACACGTGAGCCATATTTTTGCGCATTGTTATTGCCGCATTCAAAGAATACATCCACAAGTTCCTGGAGGTCTATCTGGATGATTGGACTGTCTTTGGATTGGTTAAGCACCACGTAGCAAGCTTACGCTTGATGCTAGATACTTGCCGACAACACCAGATTGCGCTGAACCTTAAGAAGTGCACATTCCTCGTTCCCTTTGGGAACCTGTTGGGACATGTGGTCTGCAAACAGGGATTGATGGTGGGCCCCGCAAAGATTGCAGTGATTCTAAATTTGGAAGCACCGCGAAGTGTTAAATAGCTGTGTGCTACCTTGGGACACAAAGGGTACTACAAGAAGTTCATCAAAATTTATGCCCAAATCATCGCGCCAATAGAGAATCTATTGAAAAAGGATGTCACATTTTGCTGGAATGATGATTGCATTAAGAGCCTGGATGTCCTAAAGGAGAAATTGGCCTCTGCTCCAATCTTGGTCTTCCCAAAATGGGATGTGGAGTTTCATGTCCATGTTGATGCGTCGTGTATTGCGCTGGGAGCAGTGCTCACACGAGGGAGGAGAGGGCTTGGATCATCCTATCGCGTTTGCAAGTCGCAATTTGTCTAAAGCCGAGAAGAACTATTCCACAACGGAGCACAAGGGGTTGGCGATGGTGTACGCGCTCTAAAAATACCGACACTATTTGCTAGGAGGACATTTCAAGATGTGTACAGACCATTCTGCGCTAGAGTACTTGGTCAATAAGCCTGTGTTGGGGGGCGCATACGTAGGTGGCTCTTATTGTTCCAAGAATATGACTTTGAGGTCGTGGTAAAACCTAGACGCCTGAACACCTGACCGGATCACTTGTCGCGTATTGAGACGGGTAAGGAACCTACTAGTTTGGAGGAAAGATTACCTAACGCACAGCTCTTTGTTGTGCGCATTGCGGACGAGCATTTCGAAGATATAGTCAACTTTCTGACAACAGGGACTGCGTCGAAGGAATACTCCGTCCAACAGAAGAAGGAATTGGTGGTGCGTGCGATGGATTTTTCTGTCATCGTGGGACACCTATACAAAATGGGAAATGATGAGATATTGCGAAGATACATACCTGAATTTGAACGAAGTTAGATCCTCGTGGAAGCACATGGGGGCGTTGCAGGAGGACACTATGCAGGATGAGCGATCGCACAAAAGATTCTTCAGCAAGGTTGTGGTGGCCAACCCTTCACTAGGATTCAAAAGCACATTGTAGGGCCTGCGATATATGTCAAAGGACCGGAAAACCATCATGGAGGGACGAGATGCTGTTGAATCCACAAATGACACTGCAGTCGTTTGAGAAATGGGCAATCGACTTTGTGGGACCTATCAAACCTTGGGGAAAGATGGGCGGGTGCTACATCATCACCGCGATGGAGTACCTGACACGATGGGCAGAAGTGCAGCCAATCAAAGACTGCATGGCCGCTACAGATGAGAAGTTTTTGTTTGAAAATGTGCTTACCTGATTTGGCTGAACGAAAATCTTAATGAGTGATCGCGGAACACATTTCTTGAATGAAACCATCAGCGTGCTCACAGAAGAGTTCCAGGTGTATCATCAGAAAAGTACACCGTATCACCCACAAGCCAATGGGATTGTAGAAGCATTCAACAAAATACTGGAGACTACGCTGACCAAAGTGTGCAATGTGCAGCGAAGCGATTGGAACCTGCACGTACCTGCAGTGCTATGGGCTTACAGGACAACGTGCAAGAAATTGATGGGACAAACACCTTTCCGATTAGTTTATGGCGTGGAAGCTGTCATGCCGATGGAATATATTGTACCTAGTCTGCGCATAGCAGCGCTCACAGGGATGACGGACCGCGAAGCTTTGGAGGAAAGGCTCACGCAATTGGAAGAACTTGAGGAGGAACGGTTCTTAGCTGGTTTTCATCAGCAGGTACAAAAGCAGCATGAAAAGGCCTGGTACGATTTCCATATTAAGTTGCGCACATTCAAGGTAAATGACTTAGTACTGTTGTACGACAGTAAGTTTGAAAATTTTCTGGGAAAATTCAAAATGCATTGGCTGGGACCATACGTGGTTAAGGAGGTCACAGATGGAGGCACGATCCAGCTAGTCAAACTAAATGAAGAACCCTTCCTAGGCAAAGTGAATGGCAGCTGCTTGAAGCCCTACACGGGTGGGCTGACTATCTGACTAGCCAGCAGAAGCACAGTCCTTGCGCTCCAAGGAGCCAGACAAAGGCGCGGGACTATAAACATATGCAGCAAATACCGGTACAGATGTATGGAAATAGTTCAGACACAGAGGTCTCAAAACAACGGATGCAGCAGATCCAGCAATCAGTAGCTCAATGCGCTGCGGACCTCAGCACAGTTCGAGAACAGTTGGAGGGACTCCACGCCAAGATTGCTGCGCCGACCGAGTGACTCAAGGGCGAGTCACGATGTTTGTGTTGGGGACTTGTTGGGCATGGAATCCCCCCAAGGCATGTTTTGGGGCTCAAAGCCCAAGTTTTGACCCGATATTGTTGTAAAGACTCCGCAAATTGCGGGCGCGGAGCGCGAAATGTATGATAAAGTCACAGAGTTGTCCGCCCTAGTCCTGTAATGTAATGTTGGCCTACCCATGGTCCGCAGACCATGGGATTGTATAAATAGAGCGAGGTTCTATGTGTAAAAGAGAACGGGAAGCAAAGTAGAAGAAAAGAGTAAGAGTCTAAGTGTCTAAGTGTGTCTTGGGTCGTAGAGTAGGAGAAGGCTCTGCAGCTGAGTGCGCAGAGGCCTAGTAGTCCGCAACTGAGTGCGCGGACCCCTGCAGTTGAGTGCACAGGGTGGAGTCAAGCCTGTAACCGAGGAAGAAAATAATAAAGAGATTTTTAATTCTGTGTATCTGTTCTTGAGTTATTGCATGTTTGATAAAAATTTCAAATATACTATTTATTTACTCCGCACACCTGTATGAATGATTTATATTGCTAAGTATACTTTAATGCATACAAGTAGGCTAAGTTAATCAACTAACAGCAGAATACTAGTAAAGACTTGGGTAATAATAGTGTTCGGCCCCCGAGTAGGGCTACGCGAAGGCAGCATCTCAGGTTGCGAGGTACGGGTACGTGTGCGTAGCGATGTGCGCGCAGGGTCGAACTACGGACCACTTGAACTCATCAGACATCTCTAGGGTGCAGAAACCTGGTTCTAGAACCCTCCCATACTACTTCGGGTGAGACCTCAGTCCGTGCTCCGCGGACTGTTGCCGAAATGGCTAGTAGTACCGGGATTTATTTGGCTAAATCACCTCTGAACCTGGGTCAGGCCCCAACAAGCGCGGACTACTAGGCCTCTACGCACTCAGCTGCAGAGCCTTCTCCTACCTTATGACCCAAGACACACTTAGACACTTAGACTCTTGCTCTTCTCTTCTACTTCCCTATGATTTCTTAGTTATCTTTTACACTTAGAGCCTCACTCTATTTATACAATTCCATGGCCTGCGGACCATGGGTAGGCCGACATTACATTACAAGACTAGGGCAGACAACCCTGTGACTCTATCATACATTTCACACTCCGCGCCCAGAATTCACAGTCTTTACAACAATATTGGGTCAAAACTTGGGCTTCGTGCCCCAAAACATGCCTTGGGGGGATTCTATGCCCAACAGGCCCCCAACGCAAACATCGTGACTCACCCTCGAGTCACTCTGTCGGCGCGACAATCTTTGCACTGAGTCCCTCAAACTGTTCTCGAACTGTACTGAGGTCCGCAGCGCATTGAGCTGCTGCTTGCTGGATCTACTGCATCCGTTGTTTCGAGACCTCTGTGTTTGGGGTGCTTCTCTGCATTAATGTGTGCATCCCTTGTATGTGTGCGATCTTTCCTTCGATGTTTTCCGTGATAGTGAAGGCCTCGTTGATCCAAGGTTGAACGCGCGCTTTGAGAACTTCCTCCTTGTGTCGCGCCGCGTCCACCTGCTCCTTCAGTGCTTTGGCTTGCTGCATCCTTGCAAGCCTCTGGGTGAGGACTACTATCTGCGCAGTTCCTCGAACACTGTCATATTGTTGTTGGATTTCTCGTGCTTCTGTCTCTAAGCGCTGTATGTTGGGGTCTTCCTACAGAGTTGTGAGGAATTCTAGTGCTTGTACCAACATGCTGGTACAGTCACGCACTGCACCTCCGATTTCCTCCAGTCCCGCTGTGATAGCGCTAGCGCATTGTTCTCTGACTTCCGGGGGAGTGGATGGCTACGCCTTTAACTGCAGCTCGGCGATCTGAAGATTCAGCTCTAGCTAAACCTTTGTCATTTCTTCCCTGGCCTCGCGGACTCCTGCTGCTAGCCTGTGGATCACACCTCCGTTGGTAGATCTGCTGGGATGGCCAGCTCTGGGACACTGCAGCAAGCGTCGCCTACCACCTGCACCAACTGTTGATTTTGCGACACCAATTCGTCGCGCTGAAAGCTGAATTGTTCCATGTTTATCTTTTGTTCACTGAGGACTTAAATCACGTGGCTCTCTCTAGTGCGCAGCTCTGCCGTTATCCCATCCTGTAACAGATATAGTGTCTCATGCGGAAGGGCAGCCAGATTAAGGCCAAGGCCTTTCATCATGCTAATCGAAAATCTATCGGCCTCATTCGATGTCACTAGGGCCCCTTTCGGCAACACTATTGTGTTTGCCATCCGTGCGTGCAACATCTACTCTGCTGCCGAGGATCTTGCTGCGAGGTGGGTTGAAAGGGTACCCACCTGAGGGGGACGCACCTATAACTCTTGCAACTGCGCCCTGAGGGCCCCCAACACAGTCTGGTGCTCTTGCATAAAATCCTAAAGAGCCTCATTGGTGACATCGCGCATTGTCTCGCTGATGTCATGGAGATCACCCTTGGTTAGGGTGATCGGAGCAATGACCAATTTTGAGGCCTTGACCTTCTTCCTTGTTCTTGTTCGCTCTACCGTGTGTGGACGCTTCAATTGTGTGGACGTGATAACTGGGTCCGCGCTTCCTTCTGCTGTTTCTGCTTCCTCTGTCTCTTGCCCTTGCAAGGGCATTACTTGGCCCTCGCCCGCCTTTGCGGTTGCTTCCTGTGCTGTTGCGGTTGCTTCCTGTGCTACTGCGGCTACTTCTATGACCTTTTTCTGCTCGACGGCTTTCTGCGCTGCTTCCCGCACTTGTCGCCCACGGTGTACAACAGTGTAATATCCCTTATCAGGGGAATCCCTCAAACAGAAGCAAACTCTAACTGGAGAAATAACAGTAGTGCAACATACAATAATGTATACATGGAATATAAATGGATACACGAAAAATGCAGAGATAAATGCTAAGCCACTTTATTATACTGAGTAATGGAAAGAGTACAAGAGGTGATCAGAAAGATAGCACCTTGACTTGCACAAGGCAAGCGAAAAAATAAACTCAGAATGGTAAGGAAATGGCCTCTCTCTGAACTGTGTCCAAACTGCCGGAGAACTGCTGTGCTGCTGCTACTGCTGGAATCAAATGAGGATTTGGGGTTTTTCCCCTCGTCAGAAAATGTTGAAACTTTGGAATCAAGACCAGAAAGCTTTTCTAAGATAGCTAACCCCCAAAAATCACCCCCTTGGGGATCTACGCAATCCCTCAAGGCTCTGCACTGCCCCTGAAGAGAATCCTCCAAAACTCTACCCAAAATTTTGCCAAAATCATCCAATATGCAAGGGTTGATCCCTTGCTCAATCTCCTAGCTCAAATCCTCCACCTAAACCCAATTCGGAGCTCCTACCAAAGAGATTGCGTCCTCCCTCTCAAGACTACGCAGTCATCAAAATGCTCAGTTCCTCCTCAACTCCAGAAATCGCTCCTCCTGCAAAATACTGTTGAAACTACCTTGCTCGAGCAGGCACTTGAAGTCCCCCGGGGCTAAGGGTGAGATCTCCGAACGGAGACACTCGATGCACTAAACAGTGTTGCAGACAGGCTAAACAGCCAGCGTGCTCTAAGTCGAAGTGACTAGCTCAAATGCAACATAATCGAATGATCAAAATGAGGAGGCTCCTCTCTCCTTTATAGCGTTGGCCTCTCTCAAAACCCTAAGGCCCACCTCCTCCAATGTAGCCTCTCTCTTACCACGTGTTCCTTCTCCATTTGCGTAGTCCCTCCAAGTGTCTATGTGGGCCCCTTCTCTACGTGGTCCTTGGGCCCCCTTGGCTCCCCTTTTAAGTTACAACGTTGTGCTACTAGGGAGTGATTTTATTCATAAAGTGAGCTATGTCCCCCTTTCCTCACCTTTTTATTTATAAATAACTATAGAAGGCAAAATTGAGAAAAAATCTAATATTCTAATTAGCCATGGCTAATTAGGAATATTACAAACAGTCTGTAGAGTTTTGCAGAATTCAAGGCAGACATGCATAACATATTTATCAGGGCGTGAAAGGATTCGAAAAAGCAGTGGACAAAGCTACCTTTTGTAGCCACTGACGACGCCATTTTCACTGTCTTGGAGGCATGGCCTTCGGAATGGCGCACCTCCGATCTTGCAGAACTCAAGAGGGCGGCAGCACAGAAGAAGAAGGACGATGCCAAGTTGCGCATCACATAGTTGGTCAAGAAAAGGCGGAAGGAAATAGCAATAGCTGAGGTACGGGCAGCGTGAGAAGCAACGCAGAAAGCCACCGAGTAGAAAAAGGCCGTAAAAGCAGCCACAATAGCGCAGGAAGCAACCGCGAAGGTGGGCGAGGGCCAAGAAACGCCCTCGCAGGGGCAGGAGGTAGAGGAAGCAGAAACAGTAGAAGGAAGCGCGGACCCAGGGACCGCGTCCACACAGTTGAAGCGCCCACACATGGAAAAGCGAACAAGACCAAGGAAGAAGGTCAAGGCCTCGAAATCCCTAACCGAGGGTGATCTCCATGACATCGGCGAGACAGTGCGCGATGTCACCAATGAGGCTCTTCAGGATTTTATGCAGGAGCACCAGACTGTGTTGGGGGCCCTTAGGGCGCAGTTGCAGGAGTTACAGGTGCGTCCCACTTAGGTGGATACCCTCTCAACCCACCTCGCAGCAGGATCCTCGGCAGCAGAGCAGATGCTGCGCGCACAAATGGAAAACACAATAGTATTGTCGGAAGGGGCCCTAGTGATAGCAAATGAGGCTGATAGATTTTCGGTTAGCATGATGAAAGGCCTTGGCCTTAATCTGGCTGCCCTTCCGCGTGAGACACTATATCTGTTACAAGATGGGATAACGACAGAGCTGCGCGCTAGGGAGAGCCGTGCGATCCAAGTCCTCAGTGAGCAAAAGATAAACATGGAACAACTCAGCTTGCAGCGCGATGAATTGGTGTCGCAAAATCAGCATTTGGTGCAGGTGGTAGGCGACGCTTGCCGCAGTGTCCCGGAGCTGGCCATCCTAGCAGATCTACCAACAGAGGTGCGGATCCACAAGCTAGCAACAGGAGTCCGCGAGGCCCGGGAAGAAATGACAAAGGTTCAACTGGAGCTGAATCTTCAGATCGCTGAGCTGCGGTTAAAGGCGCAGCCATCCACTCCCCCGAAAGTCAAAGAACAGTGCGTTAGCACTATCACAACGGGACTGGAGGAAATCAGAGGTGCAGTGCGAGACTATACTAGCATGTTGGAACAAGCACTTGAGGTCCTCACAACTCTGCAGGAGGACCCCAACATCCAGTGCTTGGAGACAGAAGCGCGAGAACTCCAACAACAATACGACAATGTCCGAGGAACTGCGCAGACAGTAGTCCTCACCCAGAGGCTTGCGAGGATGCAGCAAGCCAAAGCACTGAAGGAGCAGGTGGACGCGGCGCGACACAAGGAGGCAGTTCTCAAAGCATGCGTTCAGCCTTGGATCGACGAGGCCTTCACTATCACGGAAAACATCGAAGGAAAGCTCACGCACATACAAGGGATGCACACATTAATGCAGAGAAGCACCCCAGACACAAAGGTCTCGGAACAGCGAATGCAGCAGAACTAGCAAGCAACAACTCAGTGCGCTGCGGACCTCAATACAGTTCGAGAACAGTTGGAGGGACTCCGTGCAAAGATTGCTGCGCCGACAGAGTGACTCGAGGGCGAGTCATGATGTTTATGTTGGGGGCCTGTTGGGCATGGAATCCCCCCAAGGCATGTTTTGGGGCTCAAAGCCCAAGTTTTGACCCAATATTGTTGTAAAGACTCCGCGAATTGCAGGTGCGGAGTGCGAAATGTATGATAGAGTCACAGGGTTGTCCGCCCTAGTCTTGTAATGTAATGTCGGCCTACCCATGGTCCGTAGACCATGGGATTGTATAAATGGAGCGAGGCTCGAAGTGTAAAAGATAACTAAGAAAGCATAGCGAAGTAGAAGAGAAGAGAAAGAATCTAAGTGTGTCTTGGGTCGTAGGGTAGGAGAAGGCTTTGCAGCTGAGTGCGCAGAGGCCTAGTAGTCCACAGCTGAGTGCGCAGACCCCTGCAGCTGAGTGCGCAGGGCGGAGTCGAGTCTGTAACTGAGGAAGAAATAATAAAGAGAAGTTTTATCATAATTTGGTGTATCTGTTTTTGGGTTAATGCATGTTTGATATAAATTACAAATATACTGTTTATTTACTGCGCGCACCTGTATGAATAATTTATGTTGTTAAGTATAACTTAAAGCACGGAAGCAGGCTAAAATAATCAACTAACATTGGCATACTAGTAAGAACTTGGGTAATAAAAGCATTCGGCCCTCGAGTAGGGTTGCGCGAAGGCAACATCTTAGGCTGTGAGGTACAGGAAAGTGCGAGTAGCGACGTGCGCGCAGGGTCGAACCGCGGACCACTTGAACTCATCAGACATCTCCAAGGTGCGGAAACCTGGTTCTAGCACCCTCCCATACTACTTCGCGTGAAACCTCAGTCCGCACTCCGCGGACTATTGCCGAAAGGGCCAGTAGTATCAGGATTTGTTTGGCTAAATCACCTTTGAACTTGGGTCAGGCCCCAACAAGCATGTCCTTTATGCAGATCCCTTATGCAGATCTTGGTTTTGTCCTTTGGGGTTCAAGTGAACTGCAAATTGTTGATAGAATTCATCTACTATTTACTTTCTGACCTTCTTCTAATGATCAAGTAGGTGCAGTTAAAAACTCAGGTTCGACATCATTCCAAAACCATGAAAACACTATATCATCTCTACAATTAGATATATAATTTTATTTTCGACAAAGCAAGTAGGCAAGAAAGCATAAGCCTGAGCCTTTTCCTTCTTTCCTTCACGATCAATAATGACCTCCCCACACCTGTCGCTCCTGGATGGCCTTTCGAAGCTCCGTCAAATAAGAGGGTACACTATTTCTTGATATAGAGCCATGATTTCAATTCCTCCTATGAAAGCATAATCTGCCAGGTCATTTTCTTCTATACAGAATCGTGACTCGCTTTGGTCCAACTTGGATTGATCAGTTGGAAAAACACTAAAATGATCCGGTCAGTTTAGATCCATCTAAAGGAATACCGCATCTTGACTTTATCTATCTAATCTATTTATGTTCATGGCCTATCGTGTCGTCCAACTATCGAGAAATAATTATTGATATCGATCACTTTTTTGAAATAACTTATTTATATAGATATCGAGAAAGAAAGAATCATCGTCCATCCATCAATCCCAATCGATCCACAGGATCCCAATCGAGATCGATGCACAAATAAATAAATATCTCTATCTCTAGGAGAATATGGTGTATCCCCTTTAGTCGTTAGGCACGGGAAGGAATGGAACGTTTTGGAATGGCACGTAATAGGCACGTTCTATCTCCAACTAACTGTCCATCGAGAAGGCTTGATGCTGCTTTATGCGACCTAATGTGAAATCGTCCATCTCCATTTACCAATGGTTAGGCAAGCTGCTGGTTAGGCGTTATCGGATGATCACGACGTGGATATTTTTGCATGCGACTTGATGCGCCTCTATCTCTCTCTCCAACTGCAATAAGTGAACAAGCATAGATTCGTGTGATGCCCCGACCCCTTAAGGAAAACACCAGCCATAGGTAATGAAACAACTTAAAAGACTCACCACCGCTCAAACAAGGAAGAAGAAAACTATATCTCTCCAATTGATCACAGTAATAAAAAGCACTAAAATAATGAGTGACAGAGATACGATGACAAAATGGAGCTTATGAGCCGATTACAGAAATGAATCGACAAAAAATCAATCGAAGAGTGACATGAATTTGGTTCTTCAGCAATGGTAGGAGCATCCCTGTAATAAAAAAAGAGTAGAAAGGAGCTTCATTACATCTGTCCGTGATTGATCCAGATAGCTCAATTTTGCTTGCTCATAATTGCTAAGAATAACAAAACAAACGGGGGCTAATGTTAGTGCCAGTTCTAGTGCCAATAACTCCAGTTTCATGGGGAAATATTGATCGAAATCTAGCTTACATACTGGTTTCAAATTAGGTAGGTTCAAGAAGAGATTTCAGGCGGATAGTAAGGTCTTGTTTTATAAATGAAAGGTACTAGGATTTCTTCCCCTCAAAGAGCTAGAAGGTAAGGTCCTGCACCAGTCAACCCAATAATGAGGAGGTCCTTTGTAACTCATCACTTTGATCTAGTTTCATGTGGACTTCAAGTACCTCACCCATATGATATGATGAGTTGATTTCGCGTTAAACCCATTGACTGACGCCATATTTGTTTATATATTTAATTAAGCTTTAGGCTTGAATCATCAATTGTTGCCCAAGTCCATCCTTTTTACTCCGACAAGGGTGATAAGGAATGATGCCATAAACAATATCTTTTGTTTTGCGGTATGATCTATCCTCATTTTATCGCCTTCCAATCAATCAAGAAAGCAAGAAAGTGGAAAATCAATCTATGTAGGGTAGGGGATATGAGCAGCTGGGCTACTCCCGCTGTGTTGATTTTGGGTAGCATCGGATGTGATATAGCTCCAAAATTTTGTGGAGCGGCTAATATTCATGAGATCTCCAAGACTCAGAAATCATTTGGAGAAATTCCACCCGGATGATGTGTTATTAAAATAATTAATATTTTTAATGGGGTTCCTAAGTCTAAACTTAGGAAAATAAAAATATTAATGGGTATTAATAAAGATATGGGTGAGAGGCTTCTAAGAGATGAGGAAGTTTGTTTTAATCTTAGCCATTGATTAAAGACTTAATCTTAACTATTGATTCATCAACAGGAAAAGTACAAGAGAAGACTTGAGAGTCATTTGGAGATACACCGAGAAAATACTTAGTAACCCAAAGGAAATTGATTCTCAAGGAGAAGAAGTTTTATTTCAGAGGGAGAGTAGCAGGGTGAAGGAAGAGGAGGGTATCAACATCTGTCAGATACTGAGGAAGAGGTGATGCAGAGCATCTGAGAGACAGCGCAGAGGGAAGATCAATGAGACAGTGCAGCTGGAGACACAGTCCTTACACAAGCTGATGCAGAAGTGACACAGAGGAGGGTAGAGGGTCTCTAAGGTGTGAGAACTTCTCTAGGAGGAGAAGAAAAATAGTCTCAGGTGTTTTCTCTCAGAAGTGTCTCAATATTATGTAGAATCTCTCTTTGTAAAGAGATTGTTGCTGAAGATTAATAAATAAACCCTCATCTACTGCACCAGTTTTCCTGCATTGGGTTTTTCCGAGGACAATTGTACAAAAATAACTGTGTTGATGTGATTGATTCTTGTGCTTGTATATCACTGTTATTTTCTCTATGCTATTATGTGATAACTGCAGTAGAATTTATTTTAATGTTTACTGAAGGATTTTGTAAATAACTTATTCTGGAAAATAAGTAGGAGAAATAAATCAGTTACTGCATTAGAATTTTGTGTTAGAAATTCTCACACGTTGTTGGAACCATGGAAGGAATTCAATCACTACTAATTGGTTTCTTGGTATATTCATCCACGTATCAATCTCGTTTACCATGACCTACAGGGACCAGGCTATGATATCCACTGTTATGAACCTTGTTGCATTTGACGGGAAGAAATATAGGGCTTGTTGGCTATGCTCAGTGGATAGGTACATTGGAATGGAATCTCATAAATGATTGATCATGCTGGTATAACCACTATTTCGGTGAAGCGAGGACCTTACCTCCACCTTACCTTCTCCTTCGTTATGCTCAGCTCAGGCTTTGAGGAGAAGAAATAAAGGGCCTTGTAGCTCTGGGACCTTACCTGAGCTATGCTCAGGAACCTACCAGCCAGTTGTGTCTTCTTTCTCTTACCTCTATGGGGTGGTGTGCTTGCTTACTTATCTCGCACAAGAGCGAAAGAACCTAGCTTTGCACTTAGATACTTGGCTTTCCTAGACCCTTTGAGTACATAACCCCATAGAAATATCCTTATCCACTCGCGAGGCATGCATCCGGATAACCTTTCATTATCTGACAATAATATAATCTTGAATCTGAAATAGAGGAACATGTCCTTTGAAACAGAGGCCCTTAGAGTGATTGTTCCTTTGGACCCCACAGAGGGATAATTGTTCATAGAACCTGTCAATGAAAATGTGCATAGTTCAATCCTGGAGACCCATTATAATTTTACTGCGTGCAAGGAGGATTACATAAACCCAACTACTGATAGCAAGTAATGGGGAAAGCATATTTAACGGAATCGGGATGGGGACGCAGGGATGCAGACTGGTTAATCTGGGGAACACTATTCTTGGAAGATGGGTCAGTGCTTGGTGGGAATGCTCTTCTCGTAATAATCATCAGTTTAGAGAATCCAATCAATCAACTTGCCTCCCCATAATATTCATCAGTTGCTTGCAAAGTGAACTCCCCCAGAAAGCGACGAAAGTAATCGATGGCATCACCATCTACATCATAGTGAAAGTTGTGAAATGGGGATTATTCAAGAAGAAAAACTCCCTTTCAAATTTCTTCATTGGGTTAAGCAAAATAGAACCAAAAGAGAGTTTCCAGATAGGGAAAAAGGTAATCTTATGTTTTCATCACGTGTCTTTGTTCCCCTTCCTTCTCCACCGGTAGCTCACAGGTAAGCCATCCAGCCGACGATCTAATTAATTTCACCCAGCTAGGAAAGCGAGTGAGCAAGCGAGTAAGCTCGCAAGTACCAGGGTGTTGGAGTTAGTTGGTAAAAGGTCCTTTCCTTTAGTATCATAGTTCTTCTTGTTATTTGGCTAGTTTTTTCCTCCCAAGTTTCGTACTTAATAGGTTGTTGGGTACTGCTGCATAACTAGAGAGATTCTACTCGTTGAATCTCCATAGTTGTTGGTTGTTTTTGGTGGGAAGGATTTCAAACCTTCACTCATTTTGTGCAATTTTCCTTTCCCTTTGGTCAAGCGTACCTACGCATCCTTATGCCGAACTTCATCTTTAGGGGAAATATGAATCCGAATTATATAAGATTGAGTTTCTTTTTCATATATAATATATCCACTTCCAGTATCTTCTATCTGATAGTTATTAGAGAATTCATTATGAGCTAATCAATTATGAGGTTCCACACTACCTACCAGGGACTAGGCCAATAGTGAGAGTGAGTCATCAGGAAACAGTACTACGATGGTAAGCACTAGCTAGGACATTATACATCTAGCATAATAGTTTGGTAAGTCTAGGTGTGACATCCAGCATGAGAGTCTTGGGCATCCATCCAAAGATCCCCCAGCGTGGCCCTAGTTTGTTCGTCGTTGTGGGACCCCAGATCTAATAAAAAAGAGTCTCATTTTACTTTTTTCTAGAGTCAAAAAATCTTTTAGAGCTGGATCCGATGACTCATCATTCTCATTGGGGATCACAAAATGAGATTCTTATTAAGTAATAATGCAATTTCTGAATGAATGGGTCTGAAGGAACGAGATGAATGTGTAGTCTGACATTATTGCAGGTGCATTCCCACCAGTGTGACACAGTTCCCCTAATGATTAACAACATGATGAGTTTGTGGTCCCCATTGGACATTACTAGCATGAAAGTATGTGTGGGTTGGCATCTATATCCCCCTATGTGAGCACACTATGAGGATGAGATAGAGTTTGACATCCAAATGATTTCTACCAGTTTTCAAGAGGGTATTTGTACTAGTAGAGCTAGTAGTGTGCTCCGGCCCCAGTCAAAAGCAAATAAGTCAAAGCCTATTACCACCAGATATTCAAATCATTCCAAAGAGATAAGAGATATTCTTTTATTCCCTTATTAGAAATAATAATGGAGATAGATCTCCTTATATCTGAGATTATGCAATAGTTTATGCAGCTTATGGCTTATGATAGGGTGCCCCTAATCCCCAAGATTGGCACAAAGGGATATAAATAAGCTCGTGATAAGGAAAGAAATGTAAGCTATTTACATTACACAAGATGCAGAGTATATATAAGCTTTTTTGAAACATACTAGTCAACTCCATTGATTGGGAAGTAGCTAAATAAAAACAACAAATTAGAGGGTGTTGTTCTCAATTCTGGATTCAACCACAACCACAACCTTTGTCTCTGTGAACCTAAGGCAATATATATATGTGGTATAGACTTCCCAAGCTGTAGTGTAAGAACTACTATAGTTGTAGATTAAGATCCACTACTTGCTTTAGTCCAACTATCAGCAAACACCTTACATTAATAAGAAGTCCCATGGCAGCCTTAAGAGACTAATCATAGTCCCATGCATATAATAGAGGGATCTATCTAGATTTCACAATAATTTCATAGTGATTCTCTCTCTATAACAACTATATAAGATAAGACTAGCTCTTTAGTGCATCAACAGTGGATTAGATTAGTAGTTTTCCCATTCTAAACTCTATGTATGACCAGCTAGCTCAAGAAGCCCAGTCAACCTAAGAGCAATTGAAGCCATCCTGCTGCCTGTCATAGAGAAACTACCTTACACAAAATTCTTACGAAATAAGAAACTCCATTTTTGTGCTGCGATCAATCTATCCGACCCGATCAAAAAAAAATGAGGAATGAAATGAAATGTGATATTTCTGTTGTACCATTATTTTGAAAAGAAGAAATAGAAATGGTTGTAACATTGAAAAAGATACATTTCTTTCAATCTCCATTCTTTGAATAAATAGAAAGCCCCAAGCAAGCTGTTGTCTTAAGCTGTGTAGTGTCAGAAAACGGATAGTTGTTCCCTTTATTAAATGATACTTTGATGTAATTAGTATAGATTACACCTAGTTGTTACTCTTATCACTTGCTTGTGAAGCGAACTCCCCCAGAAAGCGATGAAAGTAATCGATGGCATCGCCATCTACATCATAGTGAAAGTTGTGAAATGGGGATTATTCAAGAAGAAAAACTCCCTTTTAAATTTCTTCATTGGGTTAAGCAAAATAGATCAAACGAGAGTTTCCAGGTAGGGAAAAAGGCAATCTTATGTTTTTATCACGTGTTTTTGTTCCCCTTCCTTCTCCACCGGCAGCTCACCGGTAAGCCATCCAACCAACGATTTAATTAATTTCACCCAGCTAGAAAAGCGAGTGAGCAAGCGAGTAAGCTTGCAAGTATCAGGGTGTTGGAGTTAGTTGGTAAAAGGTCCTTTCCTTTAGTGTCATAGTTCTTCTTGTTATTTGGCTAGTTTTTTCTTCCCAAGTTTCGTACTTAATAGGTTGTTGGGTACTGCTGCATAACCAGAGAGATTCTACTCGTTGAATCTCCATAGTTGTTGGTTGTTTTTGGTGGGAAGGATTTCAAACATTCGCTCATTTGGTGCATTTTCCCTTTCCCTTTGGTCAAGCCTACTTACGCATCCTTATGCCGAACTTCATCTTTAGGGGAAATATGAATCCGAATGATATAAGATTGAGTTTCTTTTTCATATATAATATATCCATTTCCCGTATGTTCTATTTGATAGTTATTAGAGAATTCATTATGAGGTAATCAATTATGAGGTTCCACACTACCTACCAGGGACTAGGCCAATAGTGAGAGTGAGTCATCAGGAAATTGTACTATGATGGTAAGCACTAGCTAGGACATTATACATCCAGCATAATAGTTTGCTAAGTCTAGGTGTGACATCCAGCATGAGAGTCCTGGGTATCCATCCAAAGATCCCCCAGCGTGACCCTAGCTTGTTCGCCATTGTGGGACCCCAAATATAATATAAAAGAGTCTCATTTTACTTTTTTCTAGAGTCAAAAAATCTTTTAGAGCTAGATTTGATGACTCATCATTTTCATCGGGGATCATAAAATGAGATTCTTATTAAATAATAATGAAATTTCTGAATGAATGGGTCCGAAGGAACGAGATGAATGTGTGGTCCGACATTATTGCAGGTGCATTCCCACCAGTGTGACACAGTTCCCCTAATGATTAACAACATGATGAGTTTGTGGTCCCCATTGGACATTACTAGCATGAAAGTATGTGTGGGTTGGCATCTATATCCCCCTATGTGAGCATACTATGAGGATGAGATAGAGTTTGACATCCAAATGATTTCTACCAGTTTTCAAGAGGGTATTTGTACTAGAAGAGCTAGTAGTGTGCTCCGGCCCCAGTCAAAAGAAAATAAGTCAAAGCCTATTACCACCAGGTATTCAAATCATTCCAAAGAGATAAGAGATATTCTTTTATTCCCTTATTAGAAATAATAATGGAGATAGATCTCCTTATATCTGAGATTATGCAATAGTTTATGCAGCTTATGGCTTATGATATGGTGTCCCTAATCCCCAAGATTGGCACAAAGGGATATAACTAAGCTCGTGATAAGGAAAGAAATGTAAGCTATTTACATTACACAAGATGCAGAGTATATATAAGCTTTTTTGAAACATACTAGTCAACTCCATTGATTGGGAAGTAGCTAAATAAAAACAACAAATTAGAGGGTGTTGTTCTCAATTCTGGATTCAACCACAACCACAACCTTTTTGTCTGCGCAAAACCTGAGGCAATATATATATGTGGTATAGACTTCCCAAGCTGTAGTGTAAGAACTACTATAGTTGTAGATTAAGATCCACTACTTGCTTTAGTCCAACTATTAGCAACCGCCTTACATTAATAAGAAGTCCCATGGCAGCCTTAAGAGACTAATCGTAGTCCCATGCATATAATAGAGGGATCTATCTAGATTTCACAATAATTTCATTGTGATTCTCTCTCTATAACAACTATATATGATAAGACTAGAGCTTTAGTGCATCAGCAGTTGATTAGATTAGTAGTTTTCCCATTCTCAACTCTATGTATGACCAGCTAGCTTAAGAAGCCTAGTCAACCTAAGAGCAGTTGAAGCCATCCTGTTGTTTGTCATAGAGAAACTACTAGAAACAAGATTCTTACAAAATAAGAAACTCTTTTTTTGTGCCGCGATCGATCTATCCTACCCAATCAAAAAAATTTGTGATTATAAAAAAATGAGGAATGAAATGAAATGTGATATTTCTATTGTACCATTATTTTCAAAAGAAGAAATAGAAATGGTTGTAACATTGAAAAAGACACATTTCTTTCAATCTCCATTCTTTGAATAAATAGGAAGCCCCAAGCAAGTTGTTGTCTTAAGCTGTGTAGTGTCAGAAAACAGATAGTTGTCCCCTTTATTAAATTATACTTTGATCTAATTAGTATAGATTACACCTAGTTGTTACTCTTATCACTTGCGAAGCGAACTCCCCCAGAAAGCGATGAAAGTAATCGATGGCACCGCCATCTACATCACAGTGAAAGTTGTGAAATGGGGATTATTCAAGAAGAAAAACTCCCTTTCAAATTTCTTGATTGGGTTAAGCAAAATAGAATCAAAAGAGAGTTTCCAGGTAGGGAAAAAGTCAATCTTATGTTTTTATCACGTGTTTTTGTTCCCCTTCCTTCTCCACCGACAGCTCATTGGTAAGCCATCTAGCCAGCGATCTAATTAATTTCACCCAGCTAGGAAAGCAAGTGAGCAAGTGAGTAAGCTCGCAAGTATCAGGGTGTTGGAGTTAGTTGGTAAAAGGTCCTTTCCTTTAGTGTCGTAGTTCTTGTCGTTATTTGGCTAGTTTTTTCTTCCCAGGTTTCGTACTTAATAGGTTGTTTGGTACTGTTGCATAACCAAAGAGATTCTACTCGTTGAATCTCCATGTTTGTTGGTTGTTTTTGGTGGGAAGGATTTCAAACCTTCGCTCATTTTGTGCATTTTTCCTTTCCCTTTGGTCAAGCCTACTTACACATCCTTATGCTGAACTTCATCTCTAGGGGAAATATGAATCCAAATGATATGATTGAGTTTATTTTTCATATATAATATATCCATTTCCCGTATCTTCTATTTGATAGTTATTAGAGAATTCATTATGAGGTAATCAATTATGAGGTTCCACACTACCTACCAGGGACTAGGCCAATAGTGAGAGTGAGTCATCAGGAAACGATACTACGATGGTAAGCACTAGCTAGGACATTATACATCCAATGTGATAGTTTGGTAAGTCTAGGTGTGACATCTTGCATGAGAGTCCTGGGCATCCATCCAAAGATCCCCCAGCGTGGCCCTAGCTTGTTCGTCGTTGTGGGACCCCAGATCTAATAAAAAAGAGTCTCATTTTACTTTTTTCTAGAGTCAAAAAATCTTTTAGAGCTGGATCCGATGACTCATCATTCTCATCGGGGCTCATAAAATGAGATTCTTATTAATTAATAATGCAATTTCCAAACGAATGGGTCCAAAGGAACGAGATGAATGTGCGGTCCGACATTATTGCAAGTGCATTCCCACCAGTGTGACACAGTTCCCCTAATGATTAACAACATGATGAGTCTGTGGTCCCCATTGGACATTACCAGCATGAAAGTATGTGTGGGTTGGCACCTATATCCCCCTATGTGAGCACACTATGAGGTTGAGATAGAGTTTGACATCCAAATGATTTCAGCCAGTTTTCAAGAGGGTATTTGTACTAGTAGAGCTAGTAGTGTGCTCAAGCCCCGGTCAAAAGCAAATAATTCAAAGCTTATTACCACCAGATATTCAAATCATTCCAAAGAGATAAGAGATATTCTTTTATTCCCTTATTAGAAATAATAATGGAGATAGATCTCCTTATATTTGAGATTATGCAATAGTTTATGCAAGCTTATGGCTTATGATAGGGTGTCCCTAATCCCCAATATTGGCACAAAGGGATATAACTAAGCTTGTGATAAGGAAAGAAACGTAAGCTATTTACATTACACAAGCTACGGAGTATATATAAGCTTCTTGAAGCATACTAGTCAACTCCATTGATTGGGAAGCAACTAAATAAAAACAACAAATTAGAGGGTGTTGTTCTCAATTCTGGATTCAACCACAACCACAACCTTTGTGTCTGCGCAAAACCTGAGGCAATATATATATGTGGTATAGACTTCCCAAGCTGTAGTGTAAGAACTACTATAGTTGTAGATTAAGATCCACTACTTGCTTTAGTCCAACTATTAGAAACCACCTTAGATTAATAAGAAGTCCCATGGCAGCCTTAAGAGACTAATCATAGTCCCATGCATATAATAGAGGGATCTATCTAGATTTCACAATAATTTCATAGTGATTCTCTCTCTATAACAACTATATAAGATAAGACTAGCTCTTTAGTGCATCAACAGTTGATTAGATTAGTAGTTTTCTCATTCTCAACTCTATGTATGACCAACTATCTCAAGAAGCCCAGTCAACCTAAGAGTAATTGAAGCCATCATGCTACCTATCATAGAGAAACTACTTGAAACAAAATTCTTACGAAATAAGAAACTCCATTTTTGTGCCGCGGTCGATCTATCTGACCCGATCAAAAAAATTTGTGATTATAAAAAAATGAGGAATGAAATGAAATGTGATATTTCTGTTGTACCATTATTTTCAAAAGAAGAAATAGAAATGGTTGTAACATTGAAAAAGATACATTTCTTTCAATCTCCATTCTTTGAATAAATAGAAAGCCCCAAGCAAGCTGTTGTCTTAAGCTGTGTAGTGTCAGAAAACAGATAGTTGTTCCCTTTATTAAATGATACTTTGATCTAATTAGTATAGATTACACCAAGTTGTTGCTCTTATCACTTGCTTTAGTGTGACGACCTCACAGAGGAGTTCTCTCTAGTTTAGGGGAGTAGTTGTTCTCTCAGGCTAGACGACCGACAGGGAGGAGTGTGAGTTCCTATCCTAAGATTATTGAAAGGATAGGTTGAAGCTGAGCGTAAGCGTGTCAAAGCGTAGCGAAGCAAAGCATGAACAGGGAGCGAAGCGTTAGATGGCTTAAGCTAGCGTCAGCGATATGTACAATTTTGCTGGGTCTAGCTAGCTCCCCGCACTCACCTAAGAGTATTGTGTATTGATATAGCGATGTAGAGATTGAGATAGATCTCTCTATAAGTGTAGAGATTATAGTATCGATCGGTAGAGTGTTGAGATAGAGATCGGTATCTATCGGTCTAGATAGATATAGAGTATCAGTATCTTGAAGTATCGGGTATTGGTAGAGAAAGCTATAGAGTTTGAGGGTAGAGGGTCCCAAGGATGAGTTTAAGCCTGAGGGTCAAAAGGCTAGTAACCAATGCCCGGGGATACTCGACCCCCCAAAAGATGATATTTTAATAGCCAAAACCCATCAATAATGAGAAGGTCTTCAATAATATGTTCCAAGTGGATTAGGCTCCTTTGATTAGGCCCCTGTAGCACACTATGCATAGCTCTTGTGTAACCTCATCACTGGACCTCGTACGTGGTGTCTTCAATGTGATACTCTATAGCTTGGCTTTGCATCGATAAGTTCAGGAATATCAAGATTCACAAACGGAATAGAAGCCATTGAATATGCATCAATTGAAAATATCGATGGCTCCAGTAGTAATTGTCCTTATAAGGTATTGGAGAGACTGCCAAAATTCGTTTATATTATGAAGCTTCCCTGGTCTATCTTTAGCCCACATAGTAGAACCAATATTATCAGTTATTAAGAGAGAGCATTTATTTCTACTTGTGACCCCTGAGCTACAACGAGAAGCTAAATAGAGGTTGTCTCCATTACATTATTTGAAAGAATAAAGAGAGAGTGAAAGCCAGTCTGTTGGACATGCTGGACCTGGCTGGCATCTAGAAAAAATATCAAGTGGGAAAGGCTAAGTCATAAGGTTCAATGAAGGCTTCAGTTTCAGTTGGTTGGACTTGCAGGTGAGAGTCAAAAGTAAAGGCTCTTGGTTACACGTTAAAGGATTCTTTCTGTTGGACTTGGTGAGTCATCTATCTCCTATCTGTGAGACTCTTGGTGATGAAAAGGCAGAAGGTTCCAAGTGAAAAGGTAAAGGTTGTATCTGTGGGACCAGGTTGTTAGGCATATATGGTACTTGGTGTACTTGGCACAAAAGGCTCCTCCAAGGCATATCTCTGTTGGACCTGTTTAGGCATATCTGTTTAGTGCAACTTTGAGTTCAACTTGTAGTAGCTCCACTTTGTTGAGTCCCATTGCAATCAAGAGAAAAATTATCTCTCTCAACTTGTAGTTTTCTTTAGTCCAACTAGTTGCATAAGCCTTTGCCTTAGCTTGAGCTACTAAGCATGGCTATCTCTTTAGTAGTTCGTCATGAATAGTAAACTCCTTTAGCTTACGCTAAGCTTAGATCTCTACTTGAATTCTGAGGAAGAAGCTGACTTATGCAGGTTGAACCAATAGTAGAACCAATATCAGTTAGTAAGAGCATTTCTTTTTCACTTGTGTATGTCCCTTGAGCTACAATGAATAAGCTTCTTGTTGTCCCTTTTGAAAGAATAAATAGGCACTATAGTTCCAATTTTATTTCTGCCTTAAATAACCTAATTAGTATGAAACTTAGCTATATTTCTCCATCGGGAATATTGTGTAATCTACTTTATATATATATATATATATAACGGGCTAATTAGCTTGCTACTAAGCCTTCCTGATTCAACTAGTTTCTTTTCTGGAACTAACAACGAACTTATTATTCTATTTGGCCTCGATCAAAATGAGTTTGTGATTATAAAAAATATGGAATTTAATGAAATGTGATATTTCTCTTTTTGTACCATTATTTTCAAAAGAAATCCCCAAAGCTATTGTCTTCTTAAGCTGTAGTTGTAATGTCAGAAAAAACGAATAGTTTAGACTAAGAGACCAGTATGCAATTCCTTAAGTCAAATCCAACATACTGTGTTATTTATTACATAGTGGTTTAGCTCTACGAGATTACGACCCAAAGAGGAAGGGTAGAACTACTAGCGAGTAAGGTACTACTAGATCCTTGCTACAAGCTCTACTACAAGTCCAACTTATTAGTCTTAGTCTCCATGTAACTTAGCCTATAGGTACTAGTAAGTGCTAAGCTGTAGTGAAAGCCAGTGCTAGCCTTGTCCAGTGGTCTTCATTATTTGTATCCTTTATTTCAAAACAAATTAGTCCCCTTCCTAGTTAGCCCTGAGCTCCAACGAAGAAGCTATTATGAGACTTAGTTGTCTGTATTCCCATTATTTTTTGTGTCATATACTTTTCATTTTATAAATACTTGTATCAACTGAAATGATTACTAGTTATGGGGAGAAGTTGTTAGGGTAATTGGTGCACCTCAAACTGGAACTAGTTGACCAGCGTGAATCACTATGTATCTATCGACAAGAGTTTTGGCACTGCCAAGAAGAGCTTCTAGGAAATGACTGTTTCCATTCACATTTGCCACACTAGCATCACAAATGCATCTATATAATCCATTCAAAGAAGTTATTCACATTTTTCATTCACCCACTGCACAAGCCATGATTGCATTATATATATATATATATATATATATATACGTTATTATACAACCATGCATGAGACCATCCTTTTTTTTACCACGTCCCTGCGCGTTAGCGATCACTGAAACTAAACAGGGCCAACTAACCAACAAGTAAGAAAGAAAGTTGAGTTCTTCCTTCGTTTCTTCTACTAGCAGGGGGTGATTCGACTAGCTTCAATTGTGGATTTTTTCACTTCTAGTGGGAACACGGGGCACGCGGCATAACAACAAACGTAGAGGCAATTAAAGAATAAATCCATCTATTGGTTCCCAAACAAACAAGAATCCACCGTCTTCCATTCTAAAATGGCATAATCAATATGGATATGTTTGGTGTAAGTGATGTGGCTTGGTGTGATGTGTAAGATGTGTGTAGAAGTGGGATGTATGTTTGGTGTAAGTGATGTGGCTTGGTGTGATGTGTAAGATGTGTGTAGAAGTGGGATGTTGTAGTTGGTGATGAAGGCAGAAGTTGAGAAAGGTGAGGCTCAAGGTGAAAGGCTAAGGCCCCTGGTAATAGGCTCTTGGCTTAAGGCTAATGACTCATGGCTTTTCGTGGGGTGATTTCGTTAGGCCTAAAAGCGAGCAAGCATTGATGAGTAAAAATGCTCAACCTCAAATCAATTGAATCAATCCAGCTCCTGAAACTACTTTCCTTGGAAAAAGGTGAAAGGTTAAAGGTAAAAGTGGGACTTGAAAGGGACTTTCTTATTCTGTTGGACTTTGGTGGGGAAGAGAGTGGTTCCTGGGAGGGGGTTGTTTAGGAATATCTTATTACCCTCACTGTGAGGGGTGACACCCGAAATGGAGAAATGAATTAGCCTGAATCTATGAGATAATGTTTTTTGCCTCCTAAGAAATAAATAACCCGGCCTGGTTTTCACAGCATAGCTTGCTTCAATAGGTCATTAGCCTTTAAGGTTAGTACTAGCCTTAGAGATTGTAAGCCATAGAGAGTGAAGTAGAGTGAAGAAAGCCTTATAATGAAATACTTCCTCCGGTAAAGTACTCTACTTGCCTTGGGGGGGGGGGGTACTAGCTAGAAGGTCAGTACTAGTCGGACTTATAGTTCAAGCGTAATGCCGGTAGGGTAAGTGATTAGCCCTAGTCTAGTAGGGTGGTGAAAGCCTTTGAAATTGCTTTCCCATAAGATAGATACAAATATAGATTTTGATTCTATTCCCTGAGAATCTCTGTGCTAATGGATATCTATATATGAAATTATTCCATTATTTATTTCCAGTGTGCTTGTTTCTCTCTCTATAACGACTAGTCCAACTAATTAAAATTAGTTGGAGGCACTGCCCTCCTAGCAGTGCCTCCATCCCCATCATGCCATCCATTTCATAAAGTCATCCCAACAGGGCATTCTGATGTACAAACCATAATAATCCCCATCTAGCCAAGCCATTGATCCATCCACCCAGCTCCGTCCTGCCATTCCCATTCCATCCATCAAGTCAGGCAAGCAACTAAGAGTCGTCGGCAAATTGAAAATTGTAAGGACCAAATCCAGACTGTATACATTTTTTTTTTTAGTTAACAACAAATACAACCAGAAAAGAAACGCATTGAAATTCAAATTTATTTAACACACACATTCCTGCCACTCATTTCAAGAAACATATCATAACATTTTCATACTTTTAACTAAGATCAATAGTAATGAAATACATATGTACCGTTCACCAGAAGGCGAGACTCCACTTGCTCTGCTGTTGCTGGTATTCCCTTGTAGCTGGTCACCTCCGTGAGTGAATGATGACGCACTTGATCCGAATGCGAAGACCCACCGGTTAACCTCCCAGCCTACTCCTTGGGTACTCTTCTTCCCCGTGGACCCCCGAGCTGCAATGGGGTTGTGCAATGGAGGAAAGCACTAGCTGGTAGAGGAGAGCACACCTTGGCTCAAGAGTCCCCTCTCTAAAATCCTCTACCTCACCAAACTCACTATAGCTTCGTAATCACTGCTCTTGACATCATCTCATCCATCCAACAATAGGGATCCTCCCAAGTCCCTTTCTCTCATGGCTTGCCCCTTCTTTTATAGGAGTCCTCATGGGTGACACTTGTCATGTCATGCATAATTAATTATTGTTTTTTTATAATTCAATAGCTTGATTATTCACCCACCCATGTGTCATTCTCACATCAAGGGTCTCCCAAAATTATTTACTTAAATTTTTATTTAAAACCAATATTTTCCTCACCTCAACAAGATTCCTATTTCTTCTCCTAGTTGTCTCTTTATTCCCCCTTTTTATTCCTTAATTTGTGTTCATTACTTAAATTCAATTAATGAGTCAAGATTTAATCCCCTATTTACTCCCTAATTTAACTCGGGTTATCTCTTAGATGGATATTCTTATGTTGTTTGTTGCCACATGGACGTTCTTTACATTTCTCTAAATTTAATTTATTATTCTTATTTTAATTCACCTTCCTCTTTTCTTAATTAGGTTTAATTAGTTTAGGATTAATCTTTATCCTTACAATTATGTCCCTCTTTCCCCTTTTTACGTAATTAAACCACATAATCTTCTTAGTATTTTCCAACATGGAAAGGGTAGAGTTTTTAAGGTACTCTATTTTATTTTTTCCTATGATCCTCCTGATTCCAAGTTTTATTTTTGATTTAATTACCTTGGTTTCTAATCATCATTTACCCTTGATGTAACTTTACCTAGTTTTCATTCCTTACTTATATTTATTTATTATTATTTATTTTTACTGATTCCAAGGGTGCAAAGTTGGTCGTGCCCTTCAAGAAATTCCCTTGAAGTTCCAAGGGTGCCACGCCTAACATTTTATTTGTGATGCCAAGCGTGCCAAGTTGGTCGTGCCCTTCAAGAAATTCCCCTGAAGTTCCAAGGGTGCCACACCACTTGCCCTTCAAGCATTCAGTGACTACGAGGGGAAAGTATAGTGCAACGTCATAGACCACTATCATCTCTTATGTTGCCTGCTATAGTGAGACTAATGGTGTCGGGGATCAAGGAATCCGCCTTGATGCGCGCCCCCCGGTAAGATCCTCATGAGCGACCCAATTTTGGGACCTGCCCTCATGGCATCGTGATCTTCAAGGCGAAGGTGTTTCAACCCTTCCAGCCCAAGTCACGGTGGGAGTGCTAGTGGGTGAGATCAGGGACACTGTCCCACCCCTCCCATGTAGTTCCATCCACTTGTACAACCCCATCACCCATATGTGAGTCATTCGGCCAAGCAACTCATATGTGCCTGCAACCATTACCATATCATCAGAATATAGATAAACATATATAGCAAGTTTCAAAATCGATTAGAATTTCAAAGATAAAATAATATAAATTTTCATCAAACCAGGTGTCGTCAACTCGTCATGTGCGAGTGCCTCTGGTGGTTTCCTGCCATACTCAATAATAATCAGTAACCAGGTTTTTTAGTGTTAGTCATTGTCATAATAGCATTATTGCCATCACCTGGTCATTCACATCATTGTTCATTGTGAACCAGGACTAATGTAAGTAGCTAATATAAGGGATACATCCATCATGGATTTCATCATCAAAACATCAATGGAAACCTACATATCCATCAAATTATCAACATCGTAACATCAATAGAAATATACCTATCCATCAAATTTATCGTCCTCATCATATCAATAGAGAGCATACATATCCTTTATTGCCATCATTATCATAAGTTCAATAGAGACCAAACATAACTATTTATGCTACAATCACCATAATATCAATAGAGAACATGCATAACCATTAATGCTACAATCATCATAATACCAATAGATAACCTACATAACCATTAATGTTATCTTTATCATAACATCAATGGAGAACATACATAAACGTCTCAAGCACTAATAATAGAGTCATGTGCCTAGATCCTCAACCTGAGGTCCTCAAAGAATAATGAGTGGGCCTTAGGGCTAAATAAATGTTAGAGTCATATCACTGTTTAGTCAACTAGAGCGGGGCACTACAAAAAGCCAATCAATAAAATGGTAACTAAGTTTCAGTTCATGGATGAAGAAAGCAATGATTCTCCTGGGTTGGTTGGTTCGTGCAAAGAAGGTAAATGCAGATTTCTTATATATGAAATAACACAACTTCAAAAATCCAATCCATAAAAGGTTATATTGTCTAAAGCCCGATTGGCCTATAAACTCCTAGACACCCATGCGGTTGTTCCGTGTTGAATTCGAAAAGCTTGTGAGAGGGGGTGTTGATTATATTCAACCCGTCATTTCCATGGTTTGAGTAATGTTCCACCGCGACGTCAAAATTTCATTTGTTGTTAGGCAAGTGGCTGGCTGGCTGAGTGCATTTCTTTTCATTCCCAATCTATCCATTCATTCATATATCCATCATCCATCTACCCAGCTCCATCCGTCCCTCCATGTAATTCATAATCGGAGAAGGAAGCTACTAAGATTTTTTGGCTCAGGGACCATCACACCCAAAATTGTTGGAAATAATACTGAGAGGGGGGTGAATCAGTATTAGCAAATCAATAACTTTTTCATTTCCATACTTAGATTCATATATGCTACTTCAGTTAAGGGAACCCGCGTGTACACGCAACTGTCTAAAGCAACTAGCGTATATCCAGTAAACTTATGATTCAGTTAATCCATTAAATGTTGAGCTTTAATCAGTGCATCAGAACTTCATTAACCATATGAACAGTAAACAGGTGCAGTAAAACAGAACATATTATCACACATAAGAAGCACACATGAACACCATGATGTAAGGCGGAAACCCAATGTGGGTGAAAACCACCTGCTACAATTCGTCTCTATCTTCTTTTAATAAGAAACTTCTTTTTACAATATTTATGTACTGGTGCAGTCTTATACCAGTACGCAGAAGGCTACAACCTTCTCTCATTCTCTAGCTTCTCCTAGAAGGGAGCTACATCCCCCTTAGCTCTTTTACTAGCTAATCCATTTACTAGTACGTAGGCGCAGGCCTACTGAAGGCTCCAACCATCACTCGTTTTCCAGCTGCTTCTGGAAGGGAGCTCCAACCCCCTGGATTTTGTACTGGCCGATATGTTTACGAGTACGTAGGCGCCGGCCTACAGAAGGCTATGATATTCTCTCTTCCTCCAGGGACCACGTTTCATAAATTTTCATACTGGATACTCCTGAAGCACAACACCATAATCTGAAGGCCACGTTTCATCCAATTTTCATACTGGACCCATCAACAACATTGAAGCACAAAATCAATCACCACTGCAATACATCCATCAACTACACCTGCATCATTGATCTCTGAATCACCCAATACTAAAACACTGAAACCCTATCAACAACACAGTCACCAGAACACAGAACAGACAATAGAACTCTGCAATAACAACCAGATCCAACTGCAACTTCAAAATATCATACGTCATACTGTATATGATACTCTGATGAACCCAACCGGCGTGTATATGCGCTTTTACCAAAGCTAACCCACGTACAAATCTGCAAATTATAACTTATAACTTTGCAGCGATTCTAGACATCAATTATACCCAGAACATAACATTTACAGAATAAACATGCGTCAATAATTCAGATGTAGTTTATCCATGATCAAACCATATAATGATAAAACATTCCAAGCCTTAAGATCCCGATCCATCGTTCATCATCATCCACATGGGTGCATCCTTGGTTCAGATTAAGAAAAGCATCACAAACCCATAACCTGCATACTGGATCTCACACTTCATCAGATATTCAATACTTGCACACTTGCTCCTCTTGGCCTAATGATCTTATCCTTATATAGGTTTAGGCCACTCTCAATACCATGGTCCAAAACCACGTAGAACCAATACCTTGGACCCCTTATCCTTATATAGGTTTAGGCCACTCTCAATACCATGGTCCAAAACCACGTAGAACCAATACCTTGGACCCAATACCTGGGGTCAACACTTCGGACCAAATACCATGGACCAATACCAAAATACAAAGGACCAAAACTTATTTTTCCAACATGTACGCGCCTTTCCTTCTGTGAACCTGCGTGTGTACGTATACACGTCCTTTGTTCTGCTAACCAGCATGTATACACACTTTCATCAAGGTTAACCTGTGTATACCTCTCTCTGATCATTAATTCTTTGCTCTTGACCTACTGCGCTATGATCTGTCATCTGAGTGAGTTGCCATCAAGGACAACACCTGTATCATACCTCTGAGTGAGTTGCCATCAAGGACAACACCTGTATCATAATGCCAACAATCTCCCCCTTTGGACTTGATGGCAACAACCACACCAAGTCCCTCTCCCCCTTTGACATCAAGGGCAAAGGGTGGACCAAGATATTCGCTTCCTTGATATACATTCTGCCGTCCTGCCATTCCCATTCCATCCATCAAGGCAGGAAAGCAACTAAGAGTCTTCGGCAAATTGAAATTCCAATCAATAAAATGGTAACTAAGTTTCAGTTCATGGATGAAGAAAGCAATGATTCTCCTGGGTTGGTTGGTTCGTGCAAAGAAGGTAAATGCAGATTTCTTATATATGAAATAACACAACTTCAAAAATCCAATCCATAAAAGGTTATATTGTCTAAAGCCCGATTGGCCTATAAACTCCTAGACACCCATGCGGTTGTTCCGTGTTGAATTCAAAAGCTTGTGAGAGGGGGTGTTGATTATATTCAACTCGTCATTTCCATGGTTTGAGTAATGTTCCACCGCGACATCAAAATTTCATTTGTTGTTAGGCAAGTGGCTGACTGAGTGCATTTCTTTTCATTCCCAATCTATCCATTCATTCATCTATCCATCATCCATCTACCCAGCTCCATCTGTCCCTCCATGTAATTCATAATCGGAGAAGGAAGCTACTAAGATTATTTGGCTCAGGGACCATCACACCCATAATTGTTGGAAATAATACTAAGAGGGGGGGTGAATCAGTATTAGAAAATCAATAACTTTTTCATTTCCATACTTAGATTCATATACGCTACTTCAGTTAAGGGAACCACGCAACTGTGTCTAAAGCAACTAGCGTATATCCAGTAAACTTATGATTCAGTTAATCCATTAAATGTTGAGCTTTAATTAGTGCATCAGAACTTCATTAACCATATGAATAGTGAACAGGTGCAGTAAAACAGAACATATTATCACACATAAGAAGCACACATGAACACCATGATGTAAGGCGGAAACCCAATGTGGGTGAAAACCACCTGCTACAATTCGTCTCTATCTTCTTTTAATAAGAAACTTCTTTTTACAATATTTATGTACTGGTGCAGTCTTATACTAGTACGCAGAAGGCTACAACATTCTCTCGTTCTCTAGCTTCTCCTAGAAGGGAGCTACAACCCCCTTAGCTCTTGTACTAGCTAATCCATTTACTAGTACATAGGCGCAGGCCTACTGAAGGCTCCAACCTTCACTCGTTTTCCAGCTGCTTCTGGAAGGGAGCTCCAACCCCCTGGCTTTTGTACTGGCCGATATGTTTACCAGTACGTAGGCGCCGGCCTACAGAAGGCTATGATCTTCTCTCTTCGTCCAGGGACCACGTTTCATAAATTTTCATACTGGATACTCCTGAAGCACAACACCATAATCTGAAGGCCACGTTTCATCCAATTTTCATGCTGGACCCATCAACAACATTGAAGCAAAAAATCAATCACCACTGCAATACATCCATCAACTACACCTGCATCATTGATCTCTGAATCACCCAATACTAAAACACTGAAACTCTGTCAACAACACAGTCACCAGAACACAGAATAGACAACAGAACTCTGCAATAACAACCAGATCCAACTGCAACTTCAAAATATCATACGTCATACTGTATATGCTACTTTGATGAACCCAACCGGCGCGTATATGCGCTTTTACCAAAGCTAACCCACGTACAAATCTGAAAATTATAACTTATAACTTTGCAGCTATTCTAGACATCAATTATACCCAGAACATAACATTTACAGAATAAACATGCGTCAATAATTCAGATGTAGTTTATCCATGATCAAACCATATAATGATAAAACATTCCAAGCCTTAAGATCCCGATCCATCGTTCATCATCATCCACATGGGTGCATCCTTGGTTCAGATTAAGCAAAGCATCACAAACCCATAACCTGCATACTGGATCTCACACTTCATCAGATATTCAATACTTGCACACTTGCTCCTCTTGGCCTAATGATCTTCTCCTTATATAGGTTTAGGCCTCTCTCAATACCATGGTCCAAAACCACGTAGAACCAATACCTTGGACCCAATACCTGGGGTCAACACTTCGGACCAAATACCATGGACCAATACCAAAATACCATGGACCAAAACTTATTTTTCCAACATGTACGTGCCTTTCCTTCTGTGAACCTGCGTGTGTACGTATACACGTCTTTTGTTCTGCTAACTAGCATGTATACGCACTTTCATCAAGGTTAACTTGTGTATACCTCTCTCTGATCATTAATTCTTTGCTCTTGACCTACTGCACTATGATCTGTCATCTGAGTGAGTTGCCATCAAGGACAACACCTGTATCATACCTCTGAGTGAGTTGCCATCAAGGACAACACCTGTATCATAATGCCAACAATCTCCCCCTTTGGACTTGATGGCAACAACCACACCAAGTCGCTCTCCCCCTTTGACATCAAGGGCAAAGGGCGGACCAAGATATTCGCTTCCTTGATATACATTCTGCTGTCCATACTCCCCCTGAGTACCTGCTAAAATCTCTGATTGAGCTCCCCCTTTGTACATGCCAAGATGTACCATTCTGTCCATGCTCCCCCTGAGCACATGCAAGGTCTGCAAAAGCATAACATGACTCTATACATACATTGTCAATGACATTCCTAAAGACTTGTACATACATCAATCTCCCAACCAAGTGGGGATACACCATTTTTTACTCATCCACCCAACCAAGTGATATACCAAAAGTTTATACATGACTCAAAAATAAGAAACATTACATCATCCATCGCATGCATAGTGGGGTTACAAATCAAAGACCAACAATCTAATCAAGACCATGATAGTCATCAGCAACTATCATACACCATATATGATCTGCACCATAAGCATCAGCATCCAGCCCTGTAACCTGCAATACCATTCTTTTGACCAACCAGCAAGATGTATCATTTAGCCACATAAGCATCATCACCAAAGACTTCTAACCATAATGCCAACAATGCATTATTTGAAGTATATGCTCCCCCTAAACCTGTGTCATGCCATCATCAACTAGTGACTGAACCATATCAGACTTCTGTACTGCTGCTTTTCTTCAGAACATCATATACGCAACTGTGTAGCGTCTAACTCGAGTATATACGCGACTTTTCTTCATGAAACCTACGTATGATATTTAGAACATTGATGTTCCACACTTTCAGCTTCCTCTGAGTCTGTGATGTCTGTATATTCTGCTATGCCACATCTTTATGGTTGTTCTTCCTTTTTCTTCCATATCTTCAACTGTGATGATGTTTTCTCCTTTTGGTACGGTGCCCAAAATCTTCTCCTACATTTCTTTGCTATGTGTCCAAGCTTATTACATGCATAACATCTTATATATTTCATATTCCTCCTATAGCAGTCAATGGCTTTGTGACCAAACATATTGCAAGCAAAACAATATCCCTTAAAGTACCTGGAACGTGATGATCTTTCTGTGTGACGGTCTTGAACCATTCTACTTCTGCATCTGGCTGCAACATGTCCAAGATTATGACATACATAACATTCAACATTATTCATCGGAGGAAATAATCGTCTATCACTTCCACAGTTAGGAGCAAAATATTTTCTTTGAGGAATTTCTTTCCTTGGCTGTTGATGGGGTTGTCCTCTCATCTCCTTGTTGAGCATTTCAGATTTCTCATTAGAATTCCTTGCCTCACCTTGTGAGCTAGATTCACCTTCAATAGATTCATGAAAACCAAGACCATTTTTGATAGCAGGAGACCTTTGACTACTAAGAATATCATCCAAAATCTTAGTACTGTCTTGAAATCGCATTAGTTTACCCTTTTCTTCTAATTTACCTTTCAAGATATTTACCTCAACCTGATGTTGTTTTTCCTTTTCCAGACATTGCTTCTTCAAAATTTCTTCAGACTTGCTTCCTTCTTCCACTTGTTGCCTTAGTTTGAAAATTTCTTTTTCTTGTTCTTCATTCAGCGCCTGCAACATTTGACGAACTCTGAAGGCACATTCCAGCTAAGCATTTAAGCTGATAATTTCTTCTTTGAGGGCACTCTCTCTTTTGCTAAATAGATCTTGTTGATATATGATTTTATCTGATGCTTCATTTGCTTGTTCATCTTCAATCTGAGGTGATTGAGAATCTAAATACTTTCTTCCACCTAATGGCAAGCTGTCCCTGTTCCTTTGAGTTGTCTTCTTCTTCTGACGCGCTTGCTTTCCCATTGTTCTACGGATCTCTTTCAAGCGATCAAGCTTCTACCAAAGGACCTACTCTGATTCTAATTGTTGGAAATAATATTGAGAGGGGGGGGTGAATCAGTATTAGCAAATCAATAACATTTTCATTTCCATACTTAGATTCATATACGCTACTTTAGTTAAGGGAACCTGCTTGTACACGCAACTGTGTCTAAAGCAACTAGCGTATATCTTGTAAACTTATGATTCAGTTAATCCATTAAATGTTGAGCTTTAATCAGTGCATCAGAACTTCATTAACCATATGAACAGTAAACAGGGGTAGTAAAATAGAACAGATCATCACACATAAGAAGCACACATGAACACCATGATGTAAGGTGGAAACCCAATGTGAGTGAAAACCACCTGCTGCAATTCGTCTCTATCTTCTTTTAATAAGAAACTTCTTTTTACAATATTTATGTACTGGTGTAGTCTTATACCAGTACACAGAAGGTTACAACCTTCTCTCGTTCTCCAGCTTCTCCTGGAAGGGGCTACAACCCCGTTAGCTCTTGTACTAGCCGATCCATTTACTAGTACGTAGGCACCGACCTACTGAAGGCTCCAACCTTCACTCGTTTTCCAGCTGCTTCTGGAAGGGAGCTCCAACCCCCTGGCTTTTGTACTAGCCGATATGTTTACCAGTACGTAGGCGCCGATCTACAGAAGGCTATCAGCTTCTCTCTTCCTCTAGGGACCACGTTTCATAAATTTTCATACTGGATACTCTTGAAGCACAACACCATAATTTGAAGGCCACTTTTCATCCAATTTTCATACTAGACCCATCAACAACATTGAAGCACAAAATCAATCACCACTGCAATACATCCATCAACTACACCTGCGTCATTGATCTCTGAATCACCCAATACTGAAACACTGAAACCTTGTCAACAACACAGTCACTAGAACACAGAACAGACAATAGAACTCTGCAATAACAACCAGATCCAACTACAACTTCAAAATATCATACTTCATATTGTATATGCTACTCTGATGAACCCAACCAACATGTATATGCCCTTTTACCAAAGCTAACCCGCGTACATATCTGCAAATTCTAACTTATAACTTTGCAGCTATTCCAGACATCAATTATACCCAGAACATAACATTTACAGAATAAACTTGCGTCAATAATTCAGATCTAGTCTATCCATGATCAAACCATATAATGATAAAACATTCCAAGCCTTAAGATCCCGATCCATCGTTCATCATCATCCACATGGGTGCATCCTTGGTTCAGATTAAACAAAGCATCACAAACCCATAACATGCATACTGGTTCTCACACTTCATCAGATATCCAATACTTGCAAACTTGTTCCTCTTGGCCTAATGATCTTCTCCTTATATAGGTTTAGGCCTCTCTCAATACCATGGTCCAAAACCACGTAGAACCAATACCTTGGACCCAACACCTGGGGTCAACAGTTTGGACCAAATACCACGGACCAAAACTTAGTTTTCCAACATGTACGCACCTTTCCTTCTGTGAACCTACATGTGTACGTATACACGCCTTTTGTTCTACTAACTAGCGTGTATACGCACTTTCATTAAGGTTAACCTATGTATACCTCTCTCTGATCATTAATTCTTTGCTCTTGACTTGCTGCACTGTGATCTGTCATCTGAGTGAGTTGCCATCAAGGACAACACCTGTATCATACCTCTAAGTGAGTTTCCATCAAGGACAACACTTGTATCATAATGCCAACAATAATAAGTAACTCAGTGTAAGTTTGTGGATTCAAGAAGCACTAACTTTTCTTTCCTTGCTTGCCTTGCTCGGTTGGGTTGTGAAAGATGGGGTAAATGTGTTTCAAAAGTAATAATATTATATATGTAATAAGGGTGATGTCAAAATTCTATTGAAAGGTCTGTCTATTCTCTAACCTCGCCTAATCAACCTGATTTCGGGCCCCATATTAAGGCACCCACCTAGTTGGTGGAGGCACCTAGGTCAGGTTGTTCCGGTGGAGACTAAAAAATATTCAAACCACGTATTTGAGAAATACAAGATTGGTTTGTTTTATGTAATTGATCTATCTGCTACCCGTTATGTCTATCCGATCCTATTCTACCCCTTCCTCCTTGTTTTTGTTCCTCGAGCATGAATTAAGCAAATGGTTATTGGGAAGCCTGTGAATCAGTAAGTTCAGATAAGTGAGCCTATGCAAGATAATCCAGGTGGTGAGGCATAAAATCTTGAACATCTAGTGTTTCCTTTGGTTGTCCGTGAATTTAAAAAACGCTTTGAAATGCGATTATATATATGTAAGACCTGGGGTTGTGGGGGGGTAATAGGGCATAATTCCCATATGAGTGGATAAATCACATTTGCAAATAGTCAAATCTCTGAATTACAACTACATCTACTTCGTTTCTCAAGCCAATATCTAAAAGCCATGTTCGTTTGTCGAGTCAATTCCAAAAAGCTTATCAAATGCAATTTTTTCTATAGAAGACCTTCGTTTTTTAGGGGTTTGAGGCATATGGCGAGGGCCTGTAACTTTGTGTTTTCTATAGCGAAATTGATTCATTACAACGCTATCTCCTGAAGAATGATATAAAAGAAATGCATGGCTATGTTCTTTTGTCGGTCCGGTCAATCTGAAAAACATATCCAAATGTGATTTGAGAGCTATCAAACCCACCCATTGTTAGGGTCGAGGCGTTAACCGAGGTTGGGAACTATCATTGTTTAGTAGGCAAATAGAGTATTTCGTGCATATAAATAACTGGATTCCATCCATTCCATAATGCCATATCTAATCCATCCAGCAGTCTAGCGGCTAAAAGGTGATCCAGTAATAGTGAGCATGGGGGAGCAAGGGAAGGTAACTAGGAAGGTCCTCTCCCTTATGGTCGAGCCTGCTTACGCATCCTCGTGGAATTGACCATCCAGAGAGTCATGCTACTATCAATCAAGAATAAGGGGAGCGAGGTAAAGTAAAGCAGTACCCATAAAACGAGGTTCGAATTCTGCAATTCAGTAGCAGCGAAATTATCTAAGCTAAAGGTAAACTCCGCTATCCTATTGGTTGAAGGAACCAAGACTAGGAGGTATTGTTCTGGCTGATTGGTACTAGGTTGAAAAGGGTGAAAAGGGGTGGTGTTCATATTATATATGTAACATTATTTTCCAAATTCTATCAAAAGTTCAATTATCTAAAGAAAGCTTGATCGACCGACCTTTTCACTAATTGGTTATTTCGGGACCCATCCATATCCATATAAAGGCCCCAGGTGGGGGAAAGGCATCCAAGTTGGGTGTTTCAGGTCGATCTGAAAAGCTTTTGAGATGCGTGGTTTTCTTATATAGAACTCATCGTTGGCATGGGTCGATAGTTCCATCCTCCAACACGACATCTTTCTTGCATTTTTTTGTAGGCAAGTCGATTCTTTCTAGCATATAAGGTTCTTTCTCAATCCAGCGATGCTATGTCTAATAATTTCTCACTGTGTAGAAGAAAATCTATCCAAGTAAGAAGTGAAATGATCTATTTCTGCTAAAGGTAACCCCTATGCCCATCCCCGCAAGAGCAGGTCCTTAGACTAAATGACTCATCCATTAAACCCAGCTGTATCAACCACGATATTCCGGCACGCACTAGTGTTGTGTCATCATTGAGGGTGTGCTAGCAAAGTAGTAAAAGTAGTAAGTGCCTACCAAAAAAAGGATCCACACGCCATACCAGTTGGCTCGTCCGTGAATCTAAAAACTTTTCCCATAGACACAATTTTCTCTATATAAGACCCATGTTTTGAGTGAGTTTGAGGATATTGATCCACAGGGGTGTCTGACTATCAATTCTACGTAAGCAAGTCGATGACTGAGAGCGTTTTAGGTAATTCCCAATGCCCATCCCATCCCATCTGGCGCTTCTAAAGGTCTATAGATTCCCTCCTAACTAACAAGGTGATTCCTGGTCTAGGGCGCCAGATGTAGTAGTTCGTGCAGGTAAAGGGAGTGTAATGTTTTCTAGCATGTCCCTTCGTGCCAACAAACTTTGGTATTCCTGGTTGATAGGATAGAGGATAGTGACTCCATCATCCTAGGTTTAGGTATGGAGATATGGGAAGCATGTGAATTTGAAAAGGTCTAAGGTAAGGTTTGATAACTCTCCTACTTGGAAGACCTAATGGTATAGGATCTACAAATATCCCAGTTCTTGGAGGTGTATGGTATCCAAGGTGTTCTAATGTTGTTACCTAGTGCTTGCTATTGTTGGTCTACTTCATGGGTGGGTAAGTAACTCACTAATTGTAGAGAACCTCTCTCTCATATTCATAGAAGGTAAAGGTCTTATAGCAGTCCCTCTAAAGTGATTCGTTTAAGAAAGTGTGCATATATCCCAGAAGCCTGTCCATCCAATGCTCTATTCTCTGATGTTCCACCCACATAATCCACCGAAGGCCATCCGCCCATCCATCTACCCGGCTCTGTCCCGCAATGTAATCTCTAATGATAGGGGGGGAGCAGGGTACTTAAAGGTAAATAGCAGTACCCCACTACTCACTCACTAAAAAGTGCTTGATTCAAGAAGTGTGGTCCAAATCCTTTGCCTAGTAATGTAATATTCTAAGGAATGAAGTTGAAGTTCGTGGATTAAGAAAGCACTGATTATTCTTGCTCAGTTGGGTCATGTAACAAAGAAGGTCAATAAGGTGAAGAAGTGTTTCTATTATATATGTAATAGGAGTGATTCCAAAACCCCTGAAGCAACTCCTTTGATGCCTCCACCCTTTGATACGAAGAATGATCCGAACAAGCTCCAGATTCCCATGATTCTCTCTGAAGTTATTAAGATTCCTTTTCATTAGAAGGAAGTGTCTTAATTCTTGGGAGTAAGGGAGCAACCTAAATCATATACTGCTAGAAAGAAAGTGTCCCAAAATAGATGTTGGGTCTTAGACAAACCCAGGGTCTGCAAAGGGTATCCAACATAGTTCTGGTGTAGTCTGTAAGGAAGGTTTAAATGCCAACATACCTCACCTACCTTGCCTGCCTACTATTCCCAGACTGGCTTGGAAAAAATCCATCCATCCCTTGGTAGTGGTAGGTTTATCTGTCTGAATGGTAGTATATGTTCTCCCTCTCACTCCATCGGTAGTATATGTCCTTCATTCATTCTTTGATGGAATTGACAATATTTATTGCCTGTGTATCATGTACAGAGCATGGTATGTCATCCTTCCTCTGTTGTTGGATAGTGATAGCGTTGCTTCTCTCTGAATGACCACGTCCTTGGCTGGATGTTTGTGTGATTTCCTTGCATGTCTGTCTTCCCACTTGCCCTTTCACATTGACTTTCTCTTTCTGGACCACCTATCAGCTTAGCAGTAGGAGGGGAGATCATCGATAGCTGCTGGTCAATGCCATAAGGGAAGAAGCAAAATCCAGCTCCTCCTCCTTCCCCATTCCTCGGTGGACTAATCTCGGTTGGCATTATCCAAACAAGAATCATTATTCAACATCGATTGGACTCTATCAGCCATCTCCTCAAATGCAGAATCAACATAAGTAAAAACATGTATGATATCGATTGGCTTCCATCTAAAGGCATCTGTTGTTCTTGGTGAGGCTTGTTGAAAGGCAGAAGGTTCATGGTGACCATAAAAAGGTTCCAAGGTGAAATTCCTAACTCTGTGGGGCTGACTTCTGTGGGACTGACTTCAGTTGAAAGAAGGTGAAGGCTTCCAACTGATTATTCCTTCTGGCTAATAAAGGCATCTAACTTGGTGATGAAGGCTAAAGGTTGAAGGCTTCTGGCAAAAGGGTAAGGCTGATATCTATGGGACTTGGCAAAAGGCAAAGGCATCCGCCTTCTGGAATGTTCAAGTTGAAAGGCTAAGTATTCATGGTGACAGGCTAAAGGCATAAGACTCATTATCTAGCTCCTTAAAATCAATCATCAATTGGACTCTCTCTGCTCCTAAACATCTGTTGGACTCAACTCTGCTCCTAAATAGGTGCATCATAAGTGATGCATCGTCATGTCATCTAATCGAGGTAGGAACATTCCATTGTTTTATAGCGTTAAGTAGTGATATGGATTTTTTTTCTTGGACCTTTATGTAACGGTGGTCTTATCTCTCTCTTTCGGTGGGAACATGGGGTAGTGGCATAAAAGTGAACATAGAAGCTATTACAAGAAGGCATCGATTCCCAAACAAATAAGAGAATCAATTGGTTCCCAAACATAAAAGAAGGCATCCAAGAATACATGCTCCATCGGTTCCCAAATAGACAAGAAGACATCAACACTTGGATCGAGTGGATCTACTCTTGGATCGACTAGCATCTATCAGCTATGCTTGTCTATTAGAGAGAAATATTGTAAAAGGGTATAGTTCATTAAGAAGAAAATCCATTTAAGCGCTCTACCTCTGTCCCCACTCGTTATGACTTTGCTTTACCCCTGCCTTTACGTCTGTTGGTGGGACAATTGGCCGAGTCAAGGTAAAAAATTAGTTGGGTTGGGTTAAAAAGGACGACCCATGCTTGCTGGTCAATAAACGTTGTGCCATTACCTTTGCCATTGGATCCTTCCATGATACTATAGAGTGTGATGTGTCTTCCCTTGACTATGTTGACCTTCTTTTGGGGATTCCTTACCAACACCAACGCAAATCCTTGTATGATTCCAACCGTAATACTTATACACTTTTCAAGGATGGTAAAACATATGAAATCACCTCTTTTTGCAGTTTAGACACCCTCATTTTTACTTGTCAATGTTGCAGTGTGTCATGTGAGCCTAAATACATGTGTCTCTCTTTGTATGGTGTGCCCAGTTAAGCTAGATAACATTTCCCAACCCACTCCACTTGCTATGGAACCTTTACTCGCTAATTTTTCTTTCTTTCTACCTACAGAAGGTATTCTGCCTCCCCACGAGATCCAACACTCTATTGACCTTGTTCCAAGGGCTTCTCTACCCAATGCTCTGGCATACTCACTCCCCCTGAGGCTGCTAAAATTGAACGTCAAGTCCAGTCTCTTTTGAACTTTGGCCATATCCAACTCAAATCCTCCCCTTGTACTTCCCTGGCCTTTCTCATTCCCAAAAAGGAAACCGACGAATAGCGTTTAGCAATGGATTAGTATGCTCTCAACAAGGTCACTGTAAAAAATAGCTACTCTTTACCTCACATTGATGATTTGCTATACCACCTCAAAGGGGCTAAGTTTCTTACTAAGTTGGAACAGACTATGGGTTATCATCAAATTTGCATGACTGCCAGCAATACTTGGAAGACAACCTTAAAGACGAAGTTTGGTCTATTTGAGTGGTTGGTGATGCCCTTTAGGCTCGCCAAATATGCCCTTATGAGGCTCATTAATAATATCTTCCATCCTCATTTGGGCCGTTTTACTGTGATTTATTTGGATGACATTGTCATTTTCATTCAGACATGGGAGGAACACCAACAACATGTACGCATCCTGTAGGAACTGTTGAGGGCTCACAAGTTGTAGGTAAAGAAAAAGAAGTCATGGTTTGGATAGACATCCATCCAGTATCTCGGTTTTCTTATTAATCAGCAGGGCATTCACACAGACCTAGCCAACGTCCAAGCGCTTGCCAACTGGCCAGCCCCTTCTACAGCAACCGAATTGAAGAGTATTCTTGGCGGCATCCACTTTGACAGGCAGTTCAGATTTCACTACCCCCATATCACCCAACCTCTCCATCAGATTTCCAACTAGGCGACTTTCACTTGGCCTAAGCACGCATCCAAGAGCTTCTAGAAATTGAAAGATGCCTTGTGTGTTGGTTTTTCACATTCCAAAATTACAGCAGTATTTTGAGATTGAGATGAATGCTTCCCAATTTTCCATTGGTGCAGTACTTCAACAGGGAGGCTAGCCTGTGCCTTATAATTCTGAAACATTGTTGGAAGCCAAACTCAACTACACTACCTATGACAAATACTTGTATGCTCTCGTGCAAGTGTTGAAGTAGCGTTTCCATTACATTTTGGGTAAGGATATCATTTTACAGGCTGATCACCACCTCTTTATTTTTATAAATTCAAAGTAAAAAATCCAAGATCAACGCCATTTCTTCTAGCCTTCTATGTGGCACCAGGTGGAACACTTTGTTCAGAATTGCTCTTTTGCAGCCAATTGCAAACATGGATTATTTCAACCCCTGCTAGTTCCTTCTCGGGCATGGGAGTCTTTAGATATGGATTTCATTATTGGATTTCCCCATGACTTTAAGGAAGAATGATTGTATTTTAGTGGTAGTTTCTCGCTTCTCCAAGATGCCTATTTTTCTTCCTTGTACCAAGATGACTTCTGCCCAGAAAACCACATATTTCTTTCTCATTTCTGGTGTCATTTTGGGTTGCCTCTCAATATTGTTTAAGACCACGACTCTCATTTTCTAAGCACATTTTGGAAAAAGTGGTGGCAGTGCATTGTAAACTTAGTTTTTCCACCCCATTTCATCCCCAAACGGGAAAATGGAAGTAGTCAATCGTAGCCTGGTGAACTCTCTTACGCATTTACTATAGCAGGAACAAACAATAGGATTCTTATCTGCATGTGCTTCAACACAGCTACAATCATGCCATCAATTTTTCCTACATGGGCCACTCTCCTTTTGAGGCATGTAATTACTATCGGCCCCTTCCCCTATGAGCTCCTAGAGATTCTTACACCTCTAGCTTCTCCCCACTAGCACAAATAACAGGCTACAACATCTTCTTTTATTAAGAAGCTCATGCAGATTCATACTCAGGTCGTTGTAGCACTTTAGGCTTCTTAGGCACGCTACAAAGCTCTCAAGGATCTCCATCGTGATACCCCTTAAATTGAAGCCTAGGGATTAAGTTTGGTAGTATTTAGACAAGAAGTGTTTCAAAGACAAACAACATCATAAACTAAAGCCCTCTTCCTTATGGCCCCTACACCATTCTCCAGTAGAGAAATTATAATGCATATCGCTTGGAATTACCCTCACAGCTTGGTATTCATAATGTTATAAATGTAAACAACTTGAAGCTCTATGAACCGCCCTTACTAGAGGAAGACATTTTGATCTCTCACCCTTTAGACAACATTCCAGACTTTTAGCCTCCTTAGGACATTGATACTTTAATGGAGATACATACTCATACAACTCGGCAGTACTCGCATTTTGTTGAAGCTTCTAAGTCTAATAGTTAGAAACCCTCCATGAACTTTACTGATTTATTTCTACCTCCTCGTTTTGTTAATTAACAAGTTATTTACCATGTAAATACTGAAAATAAATACAAGTGCATGCTCAACACATTACAGATCATCAACTAAAGGAAACAAAAACAAGCACACAAATGACACCGTTATTTTTGGACTAATGTCCCCGGAAAAATCCAATGCAAGAAAACCGGTGCAACTATCTGAGGGTTTTATTATTAAGCAGCTCTTTTCTGAGTACACTGGGTGCCAAACTGGCTAACCCGACAGAGATAAAAAATCTAGCAACAATACCTCTCTTCGGAAACAGGTATTCAGAAAGCCTGCTCCACGAAATCCCTCTCCAGCACAATCTGAAGCTCAGCGTCAGCCCTGCTGGCCTTTGTGTTAGCCTGAAACCCTCTGCGTCAGCCCACTAAGGCTCTGCGCAGCCTCTCTAGCTCTTTGCGTCACTCCTACAGCCTCTGCGTGGATGATGCAGGCCCTTTCTGGCTCTGCGCAGTCTCTACTGCCTATGCGTGGCTCCCTCTAGCTCTGCGTCTGCCTCTCTCTGCTTCTGAGCTGGTCTCTTTGCACTGTCCCTGCTTCTCTTCCTTGTACTCATTGCCCCTCGCTGCAACTGATCACTGATTCTATCTCTCTTAGCAAACCCCGCTCTAGAGAATAGAATGGCTGATCACTCTAGTGTGTTCTCCAAGTGACCCTCAAGCCTCCTCTTATACTTTTCTCATTGACAAATCAACGACCGAGATTAAGTCCCTAATCGACAACTAAGATTAGGTCTGGCTTGATCCATGTCTTTTGGACCATTCTAACACAATTTTATATTAATTCACATTAATATTTTAATTTCCCTAAGTTTAGACTTAGGGATTCCATTAAAAATATTAATTATTTTAATATCTCCCTAACTGTTTAGAATCCGCCCAAACCCTTTCTGGGTATTGGAGATCTCATGTGCCCTAACATTTCCACCAAAATTCGTGGCTAGAGCACATCCGATGCTACTCCAAATCAACGCTCCCTCTTAGTGAGGACTGTGCTCTAGCAATACTCCTCATTGAGTATTACCCTGATCATCTGGCATCGGTCCCTGTGTTGATGCTAGGCCTATTGTCCAACATCCTTTGCACTGTTGCATCCTAAACTGCTGCCCATAGCTCTGCCACTGCCATTGCTGCATCTATACGACAACTCCCTCTGCATCCGTGCTGCTGCCCATGGCCTTGCCACTGCCATTGCTGCATCTGCACTACATCTCCTCTCATCATGTTGCATCGTGCTGCCCATAGCACTACCATTGCTAACTATTGCACAACAACTCAGTTACTGAGAAGTAAGTAACTGATCTCTCAACTCTGACCTCTCTGTTAGGCTAGAGTACTCCTGATGCTAAAGCTCTCTCTGCCACTGACAAGTGCTCCCTCTCTAACCTCTACGCTGCTGCAACAACTCCTTGCATCTCGCACCATTGCACACCTCTCAGTGACATCCTGCATTGGTGCAACACTCTCGTGCCTCTCACACTGTTGCAGCCTGCTAGCCTTGCGCTATCCTGGGAATTTTGCACTGTAGCTCTCTCCGTCGCTTCATCTGCATCTGTCTCTACCCACAACTGCCAGTCCTACTACTCCTCTTCGGGGCTCCCATAGCATGGTCAAATCCAAGAGGCTAGGCACCTCAAGGATCCTGCCCCTCGTCGCCTGTAGTCCGTCTGACTACAGATCAATGTCTCCCCACTTCCGCTCAAGTGGCGTGTGTGCACTTATGGCACAGTCATCATTTTTCTCCACTTCCTTCTTTGCCCTTGTTGGCGCTGCCTTAGTCTTTTTGGAAATACTGAGGGGGGGTGAATCAATATTTCTTGTTCAATTATTCTTTTACCAGTTAAAACATTTATATTATATTCAGAACACAAGATGAACAACAAGAATAAATGCTTTTATTAATATAATCTTTGCAGTAAAATAGATACAATATATAAATGGTTGCAATCAGTTGCCAAGCACCAACTTGGACTTTTGTGAGGCTCCAACCTCCAGAGCACCAACTCTATTTTTGTCAAGGCACCAACCTTGGACTTAGGAGCACCAACTCCCAAGACATCAATCCTTCCAGTTCTGAGGCACCAACCTCAAAGACACCAATCCTTCCAGTTTCTGAGGCACCAACCCCAAGGACACCAATTCTTCCAACTTCTGAGGCACCAACCTCAAGGGCTCCAACCCAATCTTGTCAAGGCATGTTTGATAGTAATGTTCTGCTCTCAAAACTCTTCTTTACTGAGTTCTGTCTGTTTACAGCTTCACTGTAGTCTCCATGCTACAACATCAATGGCAACTAGTCTTCTTATGAAGGAGTCTTTACAACTCTTCATACTGTCCACACAAAGTTTGCAATAGCCATCATGATCTCTGATAATGTCTCCACACAGCTTTAGTGAGTCTATTATTAGCTGCACTAAGCTCTGCACAAGAACCAACTTTCTGTTCAAGCATCTGTTCTCACTATCACAATAAGTGCTTCAGCATGACTGCTTCTCTGCTTGCTACTTCTTCCGTCAAACAATGTCAGATAAAACTTTATTTATTACATCACCGAATTGTTCTACAGACTGCATTGTGTACCTCATTAATTCATCACAGGTATGAGTCTTTCACAGGGTAACACGATCAGCAGAGATGCTTTTCCTTCGAATGCCTCCTGCCCTGTTGGACCTTCGACCCTTTTCTGTCCTCCTGGACCTACGGCTGCCTCTGTTTCTTCCAGTTATTTCAACAACAACTTTCCTTGTTCTCTGTTTTTGTATATTCCTGATGCCTCTGACAGTCGGTTTCCCCTTTCCGCTGGCTCTTCGGCTTCCTCAATGCTTACTTCAGCTTCCTCTGCGCTGGCTTGTCCTTCGACTTCTCGACTTTTGGCTTCCTTTCCGTTGGCTTGTCCTTCGGCTTCCCGGCTTTCAGCTTCCTCTATCTCTTTGATTTCACCAACACTCCAAGGACACGTAAATTCATAAGAGAGGATCGAAATACACAGAGAAAACATGTTGCATATTACAAACTATAACAGAGCCCCTTTTTCAATAATAATATGCATACACAGGACTTTATTGTTTACAGAGAGATTTCATTGGAGAGACAGTACCAACAAGGAGGCCCCACCTTCCACATCACCATCACAATCACAATCGGCATCATTCAGGCCTACTGAACTATCGGAACCGTTATTATAAGCTTTTGGCCTAAAAAACCCCGGGCAATACAAAAATTGAAATACATAGGAATATATGGAAAAACCGACCGAATGCTTAAGGCCGGACTTCAAATGCCTTATGCCTGCATCTATAACTTCATCGGGTTCGCTGTGTAATCGCAATCGACAGTTGCAGCTTCCAGAAGTCCTATATAAGTTGAGCCCATAACATCGCTGATGGCCGATGGCCTTACTGGACGTGATATAGTATTAAGCCAAACTGCAATGTTGCATCGGGTCCGCAACATATATCGCAATTAGCGCTTTCAGGGGTGACAACCCTTTGTATATTGCGATATGTGAGTTCCGACGAGCGGATGCGATATAACAATAGACCATTGCATAATGTTGCAGCGGGTCCGCAAAATATCGCAGTTTTATATATATATATATATATATATATATATATATATATATATCGCAATTCGCATGTTTTAACATGGCAAGGCTTAAAGCCCAAATATATGAAATACACTTAAAAACCATGCTTTGACACACTTAGCAGACTTCACTTGTTTATACACCCGGACATATATGTCTCGTCGGGTCCGCACATATATATTGTTGTCGGGGGTTTCGGGTAGTGGCTCATAGTAGAACTTGCCGATTACAATATCGCCGATATATATATTTGCCGCCTCCGATAGTGTATTCCGATATATACACTATTTTCCACCTCCGATAGTGATATTGCATATATATATATATATATATATATATATATGTTTTCGGCCTCTGATTGTGTATATTGCATATATATATATATGTTTTTCGCCTCTTTTAACTCTTCTGCCTCCTTTAACACTTCCGCATATATATACGTATTCTGCTCTGCTTTGGCTCTTTGGCATATATTTCTCCCGATAGTCCTGATATGCCTCCGATAGCTCTATTTTGCTCCTCCGATAGCTCTGTTTGCTCCTCTGATAGCTTTGTTTTGCTCCTCCAATATGCTTTGCTTTGCTCCTCTGATATGCTTTGCTTTTATATTCTGCAATACTCCTCCTGTAGCTCCGATAGCTCTGTTTTGCCTCCTCCGAAATGCTCTGTTTTTATATTCTTCTATACTCCTCTGATGCGTTAACTCCTCTTTTGATGACTTCTTCCTCTCAGTTCTTCTTGGGCATGTATTACATGCAATGCTCCTCCGATGTGGCTCCTCTTGCTCCAATGTCTTCCTTTGGCTTTGATATGCCTCCTTTGTTAACTCCTCCGTTAACAGTCTCTTATTCATTGCTTAGCTTCATATCATCATCTAGTATCATCAGAGGCCTCTACCTTACTCTTCTTCCTTGGACACTGGATCGCATAATGACCCAGTTCCCCACAGTGGAAGCATTTGATCTTGGAGAGGTCCTTCTTCTTCCGTTTCTCTTGCTTTCCCTTAGATGCTAGGGCAACATCCTCCTCCTCCTTCTTGACTCTGATCCCTTTGCCGCTGCTTCCCGTCTTGCTTAGCCTTCTGATCTCTTCTTGGCGAAGATCCGCCCACATTTCCTCCCAATGTGGAAGGGTTGCTTTGCCCAGTATACTCTGGACAAATACCTCCCAATCCTCTGAGATTGCGTTCAGGGTTTTTCTCACCATCAATTCCTGATCCGACTTGGCCCCTATGGAAGTCAACTGATCTCGGATCTCATTCAGTCAACCGAGGAAGGTGTCGATCGGTTCTCCCTTCTTCATTTGGTATGAAAGCAACTGATTTTCTAGTAACATCCTTCTCTGCATAGAAGTATGCTGGTACAATTTCTTTAGGGCCTCCCACATCTCATTTGCCATTTCCTTCTCGGCAATGTGTGGCACTACATGGTCCTTGACACCATCAAGGATGATGCTCTTGGCCCTCGCCATTGCCTCCTCGTACTTGTCGTTATCAGCTGGGTCAACTGGGATCGCTATCGTCCTCAAGACGAAGTGCTTGACACGATTTTTGTCAAGTACGGATAAGATTTTGGCCTTCCAGACGGCTAAGTTTGAAGCTCCATCCAATCTTTCCCGGTCTCTTACTCTGTGTAGTGCCATGTTTCTCTTCTACTTCCCTCCTGGAAGTTCTCGATGTGACTCCCTTTGAGCCTTGATTTCCATCCTGGAAACCCTTCTCCTGATGTCGAGATGCCCCCTACTCTGATCGTCTATGCAATTGTACCACTGATCCAGATTTCTTGGCTAGAAACCCTCGGTAGCAACTCCCTCCTCCTTGGCCTTGCCTTGTTAGGTACTGTTCTGACTACAATACCCCACCAGCTCCACTCTGTAACTTACCCACAACCTCCTAAACCCCAACAACCTAAAGGTGAGAGCTCCTAGGCTCTGTGTAGTCCCAGCACCAATAAACTAGCTCCATCAACTAACTACATCAGCCCTCCTGGCCTCTGTGTAGCTCTGTGTGAGCCTCTCTTTGCCTCCTTTAGCCTCTTCTTGGCTCGAACTTGATGATGTAGGCACTACATCACCCCTTCCTTGTTACTTTGCTACTAGGAACAACTTCTGTCACTCAGGACAGCTGTTTTCTGCTGCTGCTACTCTGCTCTGCTGATTTCCTCAGTTCTCCTGTGATCTGCAACCACATTTTGATACCATGTTGAAGTTTCTAAGTCTAACAGTTAGAAACCCTCCATGCACTTTACTGATTTATTTCTACCTACTTGTTCTGTTAATTAACAAGTTATTTACCATATAAATACTGAAAATAAATACAAGTGCATGCTCAACACATTACAGATCGTCAACTGAAGGAAATAAAAACAAGCACACAAATGACACCGTTATTTTTGGACTAATGTCTCCAGAAAAACCCAATGCGGGAAAACCATTGCAGCTATCTGAGGGTTTTAATATGAAGCAACTCTTTTTTGAGTACATTGGGTGCCAAACTGGCTAACCTGACAGAGATAAAAAATCTGGTAGCAATACCTCTCTTTGGAAACAGGTATTCGGAAAGCCTGCTCCACGAAATCCCTCTCCAACACAATCTAAAGCTCACTGTCAGCCCTGTTGGCCTCTGCGTCAGCCTGAAACCCTCTACGTCAGCCTACTGAGGCTCTGCGCAGCCTCTCTGGCTCTTTGCGTCACTGCTGCAACCTCTGCATGGATGACGCACGCCCTTTCTGGCTCTGCGAAGTCTCTACTACCTCCGCATGGCTCCCTCTGGCTCTGTGCCTGCCTCTCTCTGCTTCTGAGCTGGACTCTTCGCACTGTCCTTGCCTCTCTGCCTCATACTCACTGCACCTCACTGCAACTGATCACTGATTCTATCTATCTTAGCAAACCCCGCTCTAGAGAATAGAATGACTGATTACTTTGGTGTGTTCTCCAAGTGACCCTCAAGCCTCCTCTACTTTTCTCATTGACAAATCAACGACTGAGATTAAGTCCCTAATCGATGGCTAAGATTAGATCTGGCTTGATCCATGGCTTTTGGACCATTCTAACATAGTTTTATATTAATTCACATTAATATTTTAATTTCCCTAAGTTTAGACTTAGAGACTGTTTAGAATCTGCCCAAACCCTTTCTGGGTATTGGAGATCTCATGTGCCCTAACCTCTCCACCAAAGTTTGTGTCTAGAGCACATCTGATGCTACCCCAAATCAACACTCCCTCTTAGCGAGGACTATGCTCTAGCAATACTCCTCATTGGGTATTACCCTGATCATCCGGCATCCATCCCTATGTTGATGCTAGGCCTGCTGCCCAACATCCTTTGCACTGCTGCATCTTGTACTACTGCCCATAGCTGTACCATTGCCATTGTTGCATCTATACGACAACTCCCTCTACATCCATGTTGCTGCCCATGGCCTTGCCACTACCACTGCTGCATCTACACTGCATCGCCTCTCATCATGTTGCATCGTGTTGCCCATAGCACTACCACTGCTAACTACTGCACAACAACTTAGTTATTGAGAAGTAAGTAACTGATCTCCCAAATTTGACCTCTCTGTCAGGCTAGAGTACTCCTGATGTTGAAGCTCTCTTTGCCGCTGACAAGTGCTCCCTGTCTGACCTCTGCGTTGTTGCAACAACTCCTTGCACCTCGCACTGTTTCACACCTCTCTGTGACATCCTGGACTGCTGCAACACTCCCGTGCCTCTCGCATTGTTGCAGCTTGCTAGCCTCGTGCTGTCCTGGGAATTCTGCACTTTAGCTATCTCAGCCACTTCATTCGCATCTGTCTCTACCCACATCCGCCAGTCCTGCTACTCCTCTTCGGAGCTCCAGTAGCATTGTCTAATCCAAGAGATAGGGTACCTCGAGGATCCTGCCCCTCATCGCCTATAGTCCGTCTAACTACAGTTCGATGTGTCCCCACTTTCGCTGAAGTGGCGTGTGTGCACTCATGGCATAGTCATCGTCTGTCTCCACTTCCTTCTCTGCCCTTGCTGATGCTGCCTTGGTCTCGGAGGCCTCTCCCTTACTCTTCTTCCTTGGACACTGGGTCGCATAATGACCCAGTTCCCCACAGTGGAAGAATTTGATTTTGTAAAGGTCCTTCTTCTTTCATTTCTCTTTCTTTCTCTCAGATGCTAGTGCAACATCCTCCTCCTCTAGCTTGAGTTTGATCCCTTTGTTACTGCTTCCCGTCTTACTTAGCCTTCTGATCTCTTCTTGGCGAAGAGCCACTCACATTTCCTCCCAATGTGGAAGGGTTGCTTTGCCCAGTATACTCTGGACAAATACCTCCCAGTCTTCTGAGACTGCATTTAGGGTTGTTCTCACCATCAATTCCTGATCCGGCATTGCTCCTATGGAAGTCAGTTGATCTTGGATCTCATTTAGTCGACCGAGGGAGGTTTTGATTGGTTCTCCCTTCTCCATCTGGTATGACTGCGACTGATTTTCTAGTAACATCCTTCTCTACACAGAAGTATGCTGGTACAATTTCTTTAGGGCCTCCCACATCTCATTTGTTGTTTCCTTCTCGGCAATGTGTGGTACTACATGGTCCTTGACCCCGTCAAGGATGATGCTCTTGGCCCTCGCCATTGCCTCCTCGTACTTGTCGTTATCAGCTGGGTCAAATGGGATCACTATCGTCCTCAAGGCGAAGTGCTTAACACGATTTCTGTCAAGTACAGATAAGATTCTAGCCTTCTAGACTGCGAAGTTTGAGGCTCTGTCCAGTCTGTCTTGGTCTCTTACTCCGTGTAGTGCCATGTTGCTCTTCTACTTCCCTCCTGGAAGTTCTCGATGTGACTCCCTCTGAGCCTTGATTTCCCTCTTGGAAACTCTTCTGTCGATGTTGAGATGCCCCCTACTGTGGTTGTCTGTGCAACTACACCACTGATCCGGATTTCTCGGCTAGAAACCCTCAGTAGCAAGTCTCTCCTCCTTGGCCTTGCCCTATTAGGTACTGTTCTGACTTCGGTACCCCACCAAATCCACTATGCAACTTACCCACAGCCTCCTAAACCCCAGCAACTTGAAGGTGAGAGCTCCTAGGCGCTGGGTAGTCCCGGCACCGATAAACTAGCTCCCTCAGCTAACTACGTCAGCCCTCCTGGCCTCTGCGTGAGCCTATTGTTGCCTCCTTCAGCCCCTGCGCAGCCTCTTCTTGGCTCAAACTTGATGACGCAGGAACTGTGTCACCCCTTCCTTGCTACTTTGCTACTAAGAACAACTTTTGTCACTCAGGACAATTGTTTTTTGCTGCTGCTACTCTGCTTTGCTGATGTCCTCAGTTCTCCTGTGATCTGCAACCATGCTCTGATACCATGTTGAAGTTTTGTAATATCCTGTTTCAGAGATTTTCCCCAATACCCCAGTAAACTTCAACCAAATACGCACAAATAATATAATAACCGGGAAACTCAAAATGATAAAAATAACAGTGGTGTAACATATAATTATATAAGCAAGAAATATAGGCAAATACTCGAGAAATGCAAAGAGAAATGCTAAGCCATTTTATTACAATGAGTAATAGAATGAGTACAAGAGATGATCAGAAGGATGGCACCTTGAATTGCACCAGGCAAGTGAAGAAATACACTCAGAATAACAAAGGAATGGCCTCTACATGGATGCTGCTGGAAAATTGTCGTGCTGCTGCTACTGCTGGAAATCAAATGAGGATTTGGGGCTGTTCCCCTCCTTAGAAAATGTTGAAACTTTGGAATCCGCCCCTACTCAGAAAACCCAGAAAAACCCAGAAAGCTTTTCTGAAATGGCCGACCCCCGAAAATCGCCCCCTTGGGGAATCACGCAATCCCTCAAGGCCCTGCGCTTCCACTGAGTAGAATCCTCCAAAATACTGCCTAAAACTCTGCCAAACCACTCCAATATGCAAGATCTGATCCCTTGCTCAATATCCCAGCTCAACTCCACAAATCCTTAATCCGGAACTGCTCCCAGAAGAACTGCGTCCCTCTCTCTCAAGACTGTGTAGTCTTCCAATGCTTAGCTCCACCTCAATGCCAAATATCAAAACTACTGCAAAAGACTGCTTAAAATACCTTGCCCGAGTAGGCACTCGAAGTCCCCTAGGGCTAAGGGTGAGATCTCCGAACAGAGACACTCAGTGCACTAAACAGTGTTGCAGACAGGCTAAACAACCAGCGTGCTCCAAGTCGAAGTGACTAGCTCAAATGCTCATAATCGAATGACAAAATGAGGGGGATCCTCTCTCCTTTATAGCATTGGCCTCTCCTAATCCCAAGGCTCACTCCTCCAGTGTAATCCCCCCTTGCCACGTGTTCCCTTTCCATCTGCGCAGTCCCTCCAAGTGTCTGCGTGGGCCCCTTCTCTGCGTGGTCCTTTGGCCCCCTTGGCTCCCCTTTAAGTCACAATGTTGTGCTACTGGGAAGTGACTTTTATTCTAAAAGTGAGTTATGTCCCCTTTTCCTCACCTTTTTATTTACAAATAGCTATAGAAGGCAAAATTGAGCAAAATCGAATATTCTAATTAGCCATGACTAATTAGGAATATTACAGTTTCCCCCGGAAAAATGTTGCTTGTCCTCAAGCAACTGAAGTGATGGAGGCTGCAAAATTTTCTCACTCTCCCAAGTGGCATCCTCATCCAATAAATTCTTCCACCTCACCAAGAATTCCCGGACCGTCCTGCTCCGTAGCTGCCTCTCCCTGGTATCAATAATAGCCTTTGGTTGCAATAACAAATGCCCATCATCATCCGTCGGTGGTAGCTCATCTGTCACTGTCACACGCTGTCCCAACGCCTTCTTCAGGCATGATACGTGAAAAACATTATGAATCTTGCTGCCTTGGGGCAACTCCAACTCGTATGTTACCTGTCCAATCCTGCGTATCACCCTGTATGGCCCATAAAAGTGGGGCTTGAGCTTTTCAACCCCCTTCTGCTTTAGTGATAACTGTCGGTATGGCTGTAATCGTAGGTAGACCAAGTCTCCTACCTCAAACTGTCTCTCCACCCGACCCCTGTTAGCATACAACATTTGTTGGTTCTGTGCTGTATTCATGTTATCCTTGAGAGCTCGGAGAATATCCTGACTCTTGGATCCAAATCTTGGCTCTCGGAGCCTTGCTAGCACCAAACATCACATCAGCAAAAGACAAAGGATGATATCCATACAAAGCATAGAATGGTGACATACCGATGGATATGTGATGTGTAGTGTTGTAGCAGTACTCCCCCAGATGCAGCCACTTCAGCCATGCTCGTTGCTATCCATTGACATAGTTACGCAAGTAGCCCTCCTGCCACTTGTTAACTATCTCTGTCTGCCCGTCCGTCTGTGGGTGATAACTGGTACTCGGTGTCAACTCTGTCCCCACCAACCGGAAAAGCTCCTGCCATAATCCGCCCATGAAACGGCTGTCACGGCTATCCCTGTCACTGGTGATGGTCTTGGGAAGACCATGTAACTTGAAAATCTCTCTGAAGAATAGCTCGGCAACCTGTGCTGCTGTGTAGTGTGCAAATATGGTGAAAAAGTGTGAATACTTTGTCAGCCGATCAACGACGACAAATGTGCAATCCTTGCCCTGTACCATGGGCAACCCTGTGATGAAGTCCATCGAAATACACTCCCATTTCCCCTCTGGAATGGGAAGAGGCTGCAATAGTCCTGCTGGATGGTTCATCTCCCCCTTGTTCCTCTGGCAAACATCGCACTCCCGGACATGCTGGAGTACGTCCTCCTTGAGGCCCTTCCATGAGAACCTCTCTCTAATGGCCCTGTAGGTTTTGGTAAACCCTTGATGACCTGCCAATGGTGAATCATGTGATGCCTGAAGTATCTTCTTCTTGAGCTGAGACCCCTCAGTCAAGAAGATCCGGTCCCTATAGTAGATGATCTCATCGACCACCCTGTACCTGTCATCCGCCACCTGCCCATCCAGAACCTCACATGCAAATCTGTCCTTGGAGTACTCTACTAAGAGTCGAGCCCTCCAGTCTGCATCCAAGCTCATAAGAGACAACGTGGATGGCCTACGTGAAAGGGCATTTGCTACCACACTGTTCTTACCCTTGACATACTCAATGTCAAAGTCATATGCTTGGATCTTGCTGATCCACTTCTGCTGCCTCTCCTGTAGCTGCTTCTGCTCCAAAAAGAACTTGAGGCTGTTGTGATCAGTCCTCACCCTGAACCTGTTACCCACCAAATACTGTCGGTACTTAGCCAATGCATGCATGATGGCCAGCATCTCCTTGTCGTATATAGAATACAACCTCTCGTGCGGAAGGAGCTTTCGGCTCTCAAAGGCTATAGGGTGACCTCCCTACATCAACACTGCGCCGATCCCCTCTCTCGACCCATCACACTCCAAAACAAATGGCTGCGTAAAATTTGGCAACGCAAGCACTGGGAAACTGCTCATAACCTCCTTGAGCCTGTCAAAGGCTCGCTGCGCTGTATCCAACCAACTGAATGCCCCCTTCCTCGTCAAATCTGTCAGGGGTGTAGCAAGCTGTGAGAAACCCTTGACGAACTTCCGGTAGTAAGTACAAATGCCAATGAATCCTCGAAGTTCCTTCACATTTCTAAGCTTCGGCCGATCTCTGATGGCCCTGGTCTTCTCCTTGTGGACCCTCACTCCACCCACTCCTATGATGTGTCCCAAGTATAACATCTCCGTAAACCCGAACTCACATTTGGAGAGCTTGGCATAGAACTGCTGCTCCTCCAAGATGCGCAATACTGTCTCAATATGTTGGAGATGCTCCTCCCAAGTCCTACTGTAAATGAGGATATCATCAAAGAACACCAACACAAACTTCCTTAAGTGACTGCGGAAGATGTGATTCATGTAAGACTGAAATATAGTTGAGGCGTTGGTTAGCCCAAAGGGCATCACCAAAAACTCAAAGTGCCCATAGTGACACCTGAAAGCGGTCTTGGGAATGTCCTGCTCCCTCATGCGAATCTGATGGTACCCAGATCTCAAATCAATCTTTGAGAAGAACCATGCTCCTCTCAACTCATCCATCAACTCATCGATCCTGGGTATGGGGTATCTGTTCTTCAGGGTCTTCTTGTTCAAGGCCCTGTAGTCAATGCACATCCTCAATGTGCTGTCCTTCTTCTTCACCAACACCATGGAAGAAGCAAAAGGACTCGTGCTCGGCCGAATGTGCCCAAGAGCTAGCAACTCCTGAATGGCCCACTCAATCTCATCTCGATAGGCCTTGGGATGCCTATAGGGGGTAGTAATCACTGCCTGTATGCCCTGCTCAAGCTCAATGGTGTGCTCAAACCCCCGGTCCAGTGGCTGTCCCGGTGGAATCTCCCCAAACACTGTGGCATACTGGTCAAGGATGGCCTGTATCTCTGGGTGCACCGTCTGCCCTGTAGTCCCTGCCTCTGATGCACGCAGCTCCACTACCCACTCTATGTCTCCCTTCCGAAAGACTGCCTCCATCCGATGAGCTGAAACAGTTTGAGGTGGGTATGTGTGTTGTCCCCGTATCATCTGATGCCTCCTTGTCTTCTCATCATCCCACTCCATCTCTAGAGCCTTCCAATCTGTAGTGACCTTCCCCAGAGTGATGAGCCACTGAACATCCAGTACTATGTTGGTGTTCGGAATATTGACCACGAAGAAGTGGTCAGTCGGTGTGTAGGTACCCATCGTCACTGATAACTCTGGAACCAGTGTTGCACGAAGCGCCCCCCCCCCCCCGCTCCGAAGCGCGCCCCCATACGGAAGCGCCGTACGAAGCGCCTTCCGAAGCGCGCTTCGGAAATTCGGAAGCGCGATTCGTAAATTTTTTTGTGCTTCCTGGAATTTCCGAAGCGCCGGCTCCGAAGCGCACTTCGTACGGCGATTCGGGCCGCCGAAGCATGGCGCTTCGGAGCAGGAAGCGTGCGCTTCACGCATGCTTCCGTACGTTTCGGCGGAAAGGGGCGCGCCCAAGGGAGAAAAACAATTTTTTTTTTAATTTTTTTTTAAAGTTATGTTCACTCAACCTTAAGGGGGTGGGTTAGGGTGAGGTTAGGGTGAGGTTAAGGTGAGGAATGAAAAGAATAAAGCCCCCATTCATTCCTCATTTTCTCACTTTGAGTTTATGAGAGTTGGAGAAGAGAAGAGAGGAGAGGAGAAGAGAAGAGAGGAAAGGAGAGGAGAAGAGAGGAGAGCTTGGAGGAGTGAAGAAGGAGGAGCTAGGAGGAGGAGGAGCTTGGAGCAAGAGCTTGGAGGACTTCATCTACAAGAGCTAAAGAGGTAAGTTCAAACCCCAAACTCCCTTGTTTTTTTGAAAAAAATTTTGTATTTTTCTCCTCCCTCTCCTACTCTTTCCCATTGTTTCTACTTGCTCCTTTATTTACAGGTTGCCGTTTTCCACCACCTATATCCATATTCCAAGATGGTGTTCTTTTGGCTTCTATGTATCATTCCACTCTTGGTTTTAATGATGGCAAGGGTGAGGAATAGAAGGGAAGAAACAGAAGAGGACATTGGTGATGGTCCTAATAGTAGTGACCCAATGTATGATGAGGAGGAAGGGTTTGAAGAGGAAGGGGATGAACTTGAAGGGGACACTGAAACACAAGATGGGAAAGCTACATCAACACCCTTGTGGAACTATGTGACCAAACTTGATGGGGGAAAGGGTGGTGGATCTTACAAATTTGTGTGCCCTCATGGTTGTCATGGAGGAAAACCATATTGTGGTTCATATACCCGTCTGAGGAGGCATCTTTGTGGGGTGCTGGACAGTGATGAAAAAAAGGGTTCTGTGGGGGTACAAATTTGCCCAAACATTTCAACTGAAGAAAGAAGAAAATACATCCAAATAGAGATGGCTGCACAACAAAAAAACAAGAAACAAAAAACTCATTCTGAATCAAGTGCAACCTCTAAATTTGGTAGTTTCTCATCTCCTCATGGTACTTCTGCAAGCTCTGGAGGTAGAAGAACAATAGGGGATTTCCTTAATGTTGCTGGGAGGGATGATGTGGATGGAAAGATAGTCCGTTTTCTTTGTGCTTGCGGTGTACCATTCAATGTGCTTCGCTCTCCCTATTGGCATGAAATGGTAAAGGCCATCAATGATGCCCCAAAAGGATACAAGGCCCCCAACTATGAGAAAGCTAGAACAACGTTATTAGAAAGAGAAAAAGCTAAGGTTCAAAGAGCTTTGACACGTTTTACAAATGAGTGGGTAGATTCTGGGGTATCCATTGTATCAGATGGGTGGACAAATATTAGAAACGAACATTTGATAAATGTTCTTGGTGTTTCTTCTAGTGGTGCAGTATTTATTGCATGTCATGACTCCTCCTCCATCACTGCATCTGCACAAAACATTGCAGATCTCCTATTGAAATCAATCAAAGATGTTGGTCCGAATAATGTGGTTCAAGTGATCACAGATAATGCAGCAAATTGTAAGGCAGCAGGAAAAATTATTGAGCGTACTCATCCACACATCTTTTGGTCTGGGTGCCTGGTTCACACATTGAACCTTTTGATGCATGATATTGTGAAACACAAAGAATGTGGGTGGATTGCTGAGGTTTACAGGAAAGGGAAGCAGCTCATTAAATTCATCACAGGGCATACAAGGGTAAACTACTTCTATGGCACTTACTCCAAGTTGCAATTGCTTAAAATTGCAAAGACAAGATTTGCTAGTTATTACCTCACCTTTAGGCGGCTAGTGAAGGTGAGACAAGCTTTAACTAATCTGGTGTGTGCTGAAACATGGGATGAAATTAACACTGACACAGATGGTGCTAATGCAGTCAAGGACACTGTTCTTGACAGTTACTTTTGGTCACAGGTTAAATATGTTTTGCAATTCACCAAACCAATTTATTACATGATCAAGTTTGCAGATTCAGATCGACCAGTAATTGGGGAGGTGTATGAGCAAATGGATAGCATGTTGGGGCAGATTAAAGACATTGTTGAGCCTAGAGATACCACCTTGTACAATTATATTCGTGTAGAGGTGCAAAACCGATGGGAAATGCTAAATGTTCCATTGCATGCATTAGCATATGTTTTGACACCTAAATACTATCATCCATCATGGCTTTCAACACCAGCACCTGGGGGGGGAAGCAGGAGAAAACCACACCAAGATCAAGAGGTTCACCAAAAATATATGGCTACATTGAGTAAATTAATCCTTGATGAGGAGGACGCTACATTGGTACGGAGACAGGTGAGCAACTATACGCTCAACACTGGTCCATTTGGGAGCATGCATGCAATTAAAGATCGAGAGACTTTTTCTGCTCTTGAGTGGTGGAACATGCATGGAGGGGGTACTCCACTTCTACAGAGTTTGGCATTGCGGGTGCTATCACAGGTGGTAAACACTTCTTCTGCAGAGAGGTGTTGGAGCTCTTATTCTTTCATCCACAGTGTTAAAAGGAACAGGTTGAGTTGAGACCGGGCAGAGAGCTTGGTTTATGTTCATTACAACTTGCGATTGTTGTCCCATTACTGTGAAGATGCAAAGTCTAATAAAGACTTGTTGATTTGGGACAAGAATCCAGAGGAGCCCAATTTGGAGGATGGAGTGTTGTGACTAGAGCAATTAGAGGATGCTCTTATCCAGGTATGTCCATTGTGGTATGAATTTTCCAATTTTCCCTTATAAAGCATTTCTCTAATTCATGTTTTTAATTTTTTTGTTAACTAGTGTTTTTTTTTTGCATGAATTTTTTGAGCGATTCTAGGATGATGATGACCGTGTTGATATGCCACCACCACCACCCCCATCTGGTCCCTTGGTTCCTAGGTTCCATGGTTCAACACCAACAGCAGGGGGTTCTTCTTCATCAGTTTCAGTGCCACGACTTCCACAGGCACCATCTTCTTCATTGCCACCACGTGGAGGCCCACCACCACGTTCTATTCGTGGTGGAAGGAGGAGAGATTAGTAGATATATTCACAATCTACTACTTTTTGTCATAGATTACTCATTAGACTTGTAGACTTGTGAATTTGAATTTTGAACCTTTTTGGCTTGGCGGTGACCAAGTGACATATTTTGTAAACATTATTATTTGAATTTTGGACATGACAAATGTTGACAGTTGCTCACTTGCTAGATAAATCATAATATGCTCTATGTTTCATGTTTTATAATATGCTTAAATGTTTTATGTTTTATAATATGCTTAAAAATTTGATGTATGTTTGTAATAGCTAGAATATAGATGATTGTTGTACATACTAGTAACTACAATGGAATCATGGATGCCATATCTATCTTGATTTATGCAAAAATATGCATGTTTTCATGTCTTCTACAATTAATTTGGTATTTGGGATGTTTGTTTTGAGTATAAATGCAAAAAAATATAAAAATATATATATATAGCAGACGCTTCCGCGGACGCTTCGCTTCCTAGATTTTTGGAAAATGACGCTTCCGCTTCCAAAAAACGCTTCCGCTTCGCTCCCGCTTCGTGCAACATTGTCTGGAACATAACGAGCACACACCATGGTCTGATCTCCTGGGACCAAAACTGAAAATCCATCGAAGCTCTCTGTCGGTATACCTCTCCGCTCAACCATCTGTGCATCAATGAAGTTGTGGGTGGCCCCATTGTCAACCAAAACTGATACTCGCTGGCCACGTACTGTCCCCCGTATGCGTAGCGTCAAGTACTTGGGAACTCCTCGCAATGTTGCAAGGGCTCCTCCAGTAGGTGCAAAAGCTGCACCACTTTCCGCTGGTGGTGGAGGCGGCAAGGGACCCTGCATGGCATTACTATCTCCTACCTCCACAGCATCCTCCTCATCCTCTTCCCTCTTCTCTCAGAGAATACCTCAATAAAATGTGCTTTGCCAGCAGCACATCTATGTCCTGGTGCCCACGGCTCCTGACAGGTGAAACACTACTGCTTCTTTTTCAACTCCCTCCTGGCATCATCATCAAGCTGTACTCGTCCTGGATTTCCCTTCGGAGGCGGAATCCTCACATCCTTCCCCTTAGGCTAAAAAGCCTGTCGCTGGGGGTAAGGTGTCTGGGTCCTGGGTAAGACATCCTGTAAGTCCTGGGTCCTGCTAATAGCATCCTGAAGGGTGGTTGGTCTAGCAGATCTTACTAGACCCCGAAGTGGCTAGATCTGGCACCATCACTGAAACCCTCAAAAAGTCCGTAATGTAGGTCTCCAGGCTCCCTGTCTGTTTGAGTCTCATTCGCTCAACAAAGTGTTGTTTTAGATCCCTCCGGTCAAACCTCTTCATCAATCTCCTAGTGAACTGGGCATACGTCGTCACTGTGGGATGCCCGAGTTAACCATCCCATGGAACCACCAATCCTACCATCCAAATGTAATGTTGCCACCTTGATGGCCTCTGTCTCCGACATCTGGTTAAGCTAGAAATAGATGTCCAGCTTATCCACTCAAGACCTTGCCGAACTGTTTCATGAGCCATCAAACGTAGGCAAGTGAAATCTACTAGCAGTGCAGTGGGTGTCTCCATCATGATAATGTCGGTATCCTCTGTGATGGTCGCGAGGTCTACTATCCCTCTGGAGCTGAACAAAGTCTGTGAATGAGAGAGCATCCCTGAACTCCTATCCATAGCCCTGGTACTCCACAAAATAATTGCCCATATGACCGGGCTCTGCCTCCTGCTGTGCTCCAGCCCCTGTATCTGCTCCTAGGAAAGTGGGCATGGTAGAGCGTATAGGGGCATGTGAGGCCACTTGCTGAGTAGTATCACGCTGAGTGGCACCCTGCTCTGGCAAATGGTGAGATGCACCCGATCCCTCTCCAACTTGGAAAACTCGTGGGCTCTCACGCTATCTAGCCTCCATTTCCATGAATCTCTGCCCCATCACCTCGATCTGCCTCGATAGATCCTGCACTGATTTGAGGAGCATGTCTGCAAATTTCTTCCCGTCATCATCTGCCATCGGATTCTCCTGCTCTACGTCCACCACAGGCTCCTCCTGTCCTGCGTCCACCACAGGCTCCTCCTGTTCTGCGTCCACCACCAGAACACAGTCTCTCTCTCCATAGGTGTTCTCCAACCTACACCCAGCGTTTCTGTATCTCCTACCTCTGTAACAGATGTAGGGCTTTCCCCCGGTGTCATAGATTGCTAGCTCCAAAGGCTAAGCCACATCTATGCTCTGCTACCACTGTAATATCCCATTTCAGAGAGTTTCCCCAAGACCCCAGTAAACTCCAACCAAATACGCACAAATAATATAATAACTAGGAAACTCAAAATGATAAAAATAATAGTGGTGTAACATATAATTATATAAGCAAGAAATATAGGCAGATACTCGAGAAATGCAGAGAGAAATGCTAAGCCATTATTATTATACTACCTGAAACTCTGCCAAACCACTCCAATATGCAAGGGCTGATCCCTTGCTCAATATCCCAGCTCGACTCCTCCACAAATCCTCAATCCGGAACTGCTCCCAGAAGAACTGCATCCCTCTCTCTCAAGACTGCGCAGTCTTCCAATGCTCAAATCCACCTCAATGCCAAAGATCAAAACTACTGCAAAAGATTGCTGAAAATACCTTGCCCGAGTAGGCACTCGAAGTCCCCCGGGGCTAAGGGTGAGATCTTCGAATAGAGACACTCAGTGCACTAAATAGTGTTGCAGACAGGCTAAACAGCCAGCGTGCTCCAAGTCGAAGTGACTAGCTCAAATGCTCATAATCGAATGACAAAATGAGGGGGCTCCTCTCTCCTTTATAGCATTGGCCTCTTCCAATCCCAAGGCTCACCTCCTCCAGCGTAATCCCCTCTTGCCACGTGTTCCCTTTCCATCTGCGCAGTCCCTCCAACTGTCTGCGTGGGCCCCATCTCTGCATGGTCCTTTGGCCCCCTTGGCTCCCCTTTAAGTCCCAACATTGTGCTACTAGGAAGTGACCTTTATTCTAAAAGTGAGTTATTTCCCCTTTTCCTCACCTTTTTATTTACAAATAACTATAGAAGGCAAAATTGAGAAAAATCGAATATTCTAATTAGCCATGGCTAATTAGGAATATTACAAGTTTCTAAGTCTAACAGTTTGAAACCCTCCATGAACTTTACTTATTTATTTCTACCTACTTGTTCTGTTAATTAAGTTATTTACCATGTAAATACTAAAAATAAATACAAGTGCATGCTCAACACATTACAGATCATCAACTGAAGAAAACAGAAACAAGCACACAAATGACACTGTTATTTTCGGATTAATGTCCCCAGAAAAACCCAATGCAGGAAAATCGGTGCAGCTATCTGAGGTTTTTATTATTAAGCAGCTATTTTTTGAGTACATTGGGTGCCAAACTAGCTAACCCGACAGAGATAAAAAAATCTGGCAGCAATACCTCTCTTCGGAAACAGGTATTCAAAAAGCCTTCTCCACGAAATCCCTCTCCAGCACAATCTGAAGCTCAACGTTAGCCCTGCTAGCCTCTGCGTTAGCCTGAAACCCTCTGCTTTAGCCCACTGAGGCTCTGCGCAGCCTCTCTGGCTCTCTGCGTCACTCCTGCAGCCTCTGCATGGATGATGCAGGCCCTTTCTGTCTCTACGGAGTCTCTGCTGCCTCTGCATGGCTCCCTCTGGCTCTGCGTCTGCCTCTCTCTGGTTCTGAGCTGGTCTCTTCACACTGTCCCTACCTCTTTGCCTCGTACTCACTGCCCCTCGCTGCAACTGATCATTGATTCTATCTCTCTTAGCAAACCGCGCTCTAGAGAATAGAATGACTAATCACTCTGGTGTGTTCTCCAAGTGACCCTCAAGCCTCCTCTTATACTTTTCTCGTTGACAAATCAACGGCCGAGATTAAGTCCTTAGTCGACTGCTAAGATTAGATCTTGCTTGATCCATGTCTTTTCGACCATTGTAACACAGTTTTATATTAATTCACATTAATATTTTAATTTCCCTAAGTTTAGACTGAGGGACTCCATTAAAAATATTAATTATTTTAATATCTCCTTAACTGTTTAGAATCTTCCCAAACCCTTTTTCGGTATTGGAGATCTCATGTGCTCTAACCTCTCCACCAAATTTCGTGGCTAGATCACATCCGATGCTACCTGAAATCAACACTTCCTCTTAGCGAGGACTATGCTCTAGCAATACTCCTCACTAAGTATTACCCTGATCATCTGGTATCAGTCCATGTGCTGATGCTAGGCCTGCTTCCCAACATCTTCTGCGCTGTTGCATCCTATACTGCTTCCCATAGCTCTATCACTGCCATTGCTGCATCTGTACCACAGCTCCCTCTGCATCCGTGTTGCTGCCCATTGCCTTGCCACTGCCACTACCACTACTGCGTCTGCACTGCAACTCCTCTCATCATGTTGCATCGTGCTGCCCATAGCACTACCACTGCTAACTGTTGAACAACAACTCAGTTACCCAGAAGTAAGTAACTGATCTCCCAACTCTGACCTCTTTGTTAGGCTAGAGTACTCCTGATGCTGAAGCTCTCTCTGCCACTGACAAGTGCTCCCTCTCTGACCTCTGCGCCGCTGCAACAACTCCTTGCATCTCGCACCGTTGCACACCTCTCTGTGACATCCTGCATTGGTGCAACACTCCCGTGCCTCTCGCACTGTTGCAGCCTACTAGCCTCGCGCTGTCCTGGGAATTTTGCACTTTAGCTCTCTCTGCCACTTCATCCGCATCCGTCTCTACCCAGATCCGCCATTCCTGCTACTCCTGGTACCTCGAGGATCCTACCCCTCATCACTTGTAGTCCGTTTGACTACAGATCGATGTGTCTCCACTTCCACTCAAGTGGCGTGTGTGCACTCATGGCATAATCATTGTCTGTCTCCACTTCCTTCTCTGCCCTTGCTGGCGTTGCCTTGGTCTCGGAGGCCTCTCTCTTACTCTTCTTCCTTGGACACTGGGTCGCATAATGACCCAGTTCCCCACAGTGGAAGCATTTGATCTTGGAGGGTTCCTTCTTCTTCCGTTTCTCTTGCTTTCCCTTAGATGCTAGGGCAACATCCTCCTCATCCTTCTTGACTCTGATCCCTTTGTTGTTGCTTCTTGTCTTGCTTAGCCTTCTGATCTCTTCTTGGTGAAGAGCCACCTACATTTCCTCCCAATGTGGAAGGGTCGCTTTGCCCAATATACTCTGGACAAATACCTCCCAGTCTTCTGAGACTATGTTTAGGGTTGTTCTCACCATCAATTCCTGATCCGGTGTGGCCCCTATGGAAGTCAGCTGATCTCGGATCTCATTCAATCGACCGAGGAAGGTGTCGATTGGTTCTCCCTTCTTCATCTGGTATGACCGCAACTGATTTTCTAGTAACATCCTTCTCTGCACAAAAGTATGTTGGTACAATTTCTTTAGGGCCTCCCACATCTCATTTGCCATTTCCTTTTCGGCAATGTGTGGTACTACATGGTCCTTGACCCCATCAAGGATGATGCTCTTGGCCCTCGCCATTGCTGCCTCGTATTTGTCATTATCTGTTGGGTCAACTAGGATCGCTATCGTCCTCAAGGCGAAGTGCTTGACATGATTTTTGTCAAGTATGGATAAGATTCTGGCCTTCCAAACTGCAAAGTTTGAGGCTCCGTCCAGTCTGTCTTGGTCTCTTACTCCGTCTAGTGCCATGCTGCTCTTCTACTTCCCTCCTCGAAGTTCTCGATGTGACTCCCTCTGAGCCTTGATTTCCCTCTTGGAAACCCTTCTGCTAATGTCGAGATGCCCCCTACTCTGATCGTCTGTGCAACTGCACCACTGATCCGGATTTCTCGGCTAGAAACCCTCGGTAGCAACTCCCTCCTCCTTGGCCTTGCCCTGTTAGGTATTGTTCTGACTACAATACCCCACCAAATCCACTCTGCAACTTACCCATAGCCTCCTCAACCCCAACAACCTAAAGGTGAGAGCTCCTAGGCTCTGCGCAATCTCGACACTGACAAACTAGCTCCCTTAGCTAACTGCGTCAACCCTCCTCTCCTTTGCGTGAGCCTGTCTTTGCCTCGTCGGCCTCTGCGCAGCCTCTTCTTGGCTCGAACTTGATGACGCAAGCACTGCATCACCCCTTCCTTGCTACTTTGCTGCTAGGAACAACTTCTGTCACTCGGGACAACTGTTTTTTGTTGTTGCTGCTCTGCTCTGCTGATGTCCTCAGTTCTCCTGTGATATGCAACCACGCTCTGATACCATGTTGAAGTTTCTAAGGCTAACAGTTAGAAACCCTCCATGCACTTCACTGATTTATTCCTACCTACTTGTTCTGTTAATTAACAAGTTATTTACCATGTAAATACTGAAAATAAATACAAGTGCATGCTCAACACATTACAGATCATCAACTGAAGGAAACAGAAACAAGCACACAAATGACACCATTATTTTTGGACTAATGTCCCCGGAAAAACCCAATGCGGGAAAACCGGTGCAACTATCTGAGGGTTTTATTATTAAGCAGCTCTTTTCTGAGTACACTGGGTGCCAAACTGGCTAACCCGACAGAGATAAAAAAATCTGGCAGCAATACCTCTCTTCGGAAACAGGTATTCGGAAAGCCTACTCCATGAAATCCCTCTCCAGCACAATCTGAAGCTCAGCGTCAGCCTGAAACCCTCAGCGTCAGCCTATTGAGGTTCTGTGCATCCTCTCTGTCTCTCTGCGTCACTCCTGCAGCCTCTACATGGATGACGCAGGCCCTTTTTGGCTTTGCATGGCTCCCTCTGGCTCTGCATCTGCCTCTGTCTGCTTTTGAGCTACTCTCTTCGCACTGTCCCTGCCTCTCTGCCTCATACTCACTGCCCCTCGCTGCAACTGATCACTGATTCTATGAACCGAACAAAGTTCCTTCTTCAAATTAATTGCTCCAAAAGCTTTGGAATATAAAGATATCCATGAAGATACAAATATTATATATTAAATATGAATAAAAATGAATGATTTACAATGAGAATGAGAGCTTGCTTATATATCAGGCAAGTGTCTCTTCATGGAGAGTCATGTCCTATTAGACATGCCTCTTCAGCCTAATTACTAGCATAACTAATTATTATTTATGATTATTATCATTTACATTATAATTATATTATTTATATATTTTATTCGTTACATTGCCTCCTTCCTCAAAAAGCTTTGTCCTCAAAGCTTGTTGATGAAAAAGGCTTGATCTTTTTTTCGGCTTCGAACGACTTCCTTTCTTGGAACAATCATCTTCGTTGATACAAGCTGATATGATCTTCTAAGTGACAAACAAATTTGTCGCACTGAGAAGGGACCAGACCACCCTAAATTAATCTTTTGTGGAATATTTTGATCACTGCAATTTTGTAACGAATTGTCATCATAGCACTGGATTGAGGTTACATTACTCTTCTCTGGAACATGAGTTTGTTGTTTCTGTTCTGAATGGTACCGATACGTAGCATGGTTGACTTGTCTAATCTCGTGATTCGGATGTCGATAGGGAACTTTTTTGGTTTGATTTTCTCTTATTGGGCATGCGGAAATTTTTATGTTTTCTTCTGGCGAAGATGTTGTAGAGTTGGTTATGAAACATTCACTGGGGATGTTCATTGTCTGAACTACAACATCTAAGTGTGTCATTTCTTCAACTGACTTGTCTTCTTGAGTTGTCATATTCACTAGATCGGTATTCGTTCCCTTATTTTCAACTTGAACTATTACGACTGGAGATTTCGATACTTCTACTTGAGTGAATTGTCCCAACTTATCTTTTAATGTTTTCTTATCGTCCTTAAGTTTCTTAATTTGAGTGAGTAGACTTTGATTATGGTTTCTGAGACGTAGAAGTTCTTTGGTTTCTGATTCATCAATATTAGTTTCAGTGTTTTGGATTTTAAGTTTTTCATCTCTTAGATCTCTGATTTGTTCTAATAAATTTTTATTAAGGTTCTTTAAACGCAAAGTTTCCTCTTCTTGTTCTGATAAGTGCTTCTTGAGTTCTTTCTTTGTGACCTTAGTCTTCTTCATTTGCGCAAGTAATTTTTCGACGTGGTTCTTGAGACAAGAATTTTCTTCGTCCTTTTCCATTATTTCTTTGTGATGCATATCCACAAATTCAACGTATTGTCGCTTAAGTATTGTGATTTCTTGTTTTACCTCTCTTTGGAATTGTTTTTGTTCATTACTTAGAAATTCCATTTTTTTCACTTTTTTTTATCTTCCTTTTTTTTTTATTTAATAATCCTTTTAAGTGTATATAAAATTTATATTAAATCAATATATATACACTATATATCTCACCTCTTTTGACTTGAATGTGGCACTTCCTGACTTTTGAATTTGGACTTTGTATATATATGTATTTTTTTAGTTTTAATATATGTGTGGATAAATATATCAAACTTTATATAATAATAAGAAATGTGATTTCAAATGGCACGGGTTATCAACCGGCACTAGTTCGGGTGCCTTGCAACTTTTTAACACGCAACATATGAGAGTCAACAAGAGGGATGACAGTAGCGAGACTTTAACACATCGTATCGACGGCGACGGCAATGGAAAGTGCTAGTGGACTGAGGACAGTTAGCAAGGATGTGGCACAACAGACGGCGGTAGAGGACAAGCAATGTCGGGGTGGTGAACACACACAGCAAGGGAAAGACTGTCGTCTGACAAGTCAACCAATGCGGCAATGATACTTGACTTCTACAACACTAAGACAAGCCTATTTTTTGTCGTGAGGTTGGAATGCGGACACACAGTGGCTCGTGATGATGAGAAGGATTACACAGGTAAGGTGTTGACAAGTAGGAACAACATATAGGGAGCAGCGGAGGAAAACACAGCGAAGGTGGACAATGGTTTCGACAACGGCAGTGGTCCCAAACAAGACAGCAGAATTGTGGTTGGTCGCAGTTTTTTTTTTTTTTTTTAATTTCTTCTCGTCTCTCTTTTTATATAAGATTTCCTTGTAAATGTAGCGTAGAACAGCGGGAGAGCAAGGGATCTGAACGGTTGGCGTGGGGAGTGCCTGCGATTTTTTTATTTTTATTTGATTTTAATGGCCAAAGGCCTAACGGAAAATCTGGTGGAATGGAGAATCTCCAAGACTGGCGAAATGCCTAGATCACGATGACAACAAGGTTGACGATAGGTTGATAGCCAAAGGCCTGGTGATCAGCCAAACGTGGCTCTAATACCAATGAAGCGAACAAAGTTCCTTCTTCAAATTAATTGCTCCAAAAGACTTGGAATATAAAGATATCCATGAAGATACAAATATTAAATATTAAATATGAATAAAAATGAATGATTTACAATGAGAACGAGAGCTTGCTTATATATCAAGCAAGTGTCTCTTCATGGAGAGTCATGTCCTATTAGACATGCCTCTTCAGCCTAATTGCTAGCTTAACTAATTATTAATTATTGATTATTATCATTTACATTATATTTATATTATTTATATATTTTATTCGTTACATTCTATCTCTCTTAGCAAACCCCGCTCTAGAGAATAGAATGACTGATCACTCTGGTGTGTTCTCCAAGTGACCCTCAAGCCTCCTCTTATACTTTTCTCGTTGACAAATCAACAGCCGAGATTAAGTCCCTAATCGATGGCTAAAATTAGATTTGGATTAATGCATGTCTTTTGGACCATTCTAACACAGTTTTATATTAATTCACATTAATATTTTTATTTCTCTAAGTTTAGACTTAGGGACTCCATTAAAAATATTAATTATTTTAATATCTCCCTAACTGTTTAGAATTTGCCCAAACCCTTTCTGGGTATTGGAGATCTCATGTACCCTAACCTCTCCACCAAATTTCGTGGCTAGAGCTCATCCGATGCTACCCCAAGTCAACACATCTGTCCTATCTGGTAGGACGTCAAGGGCAGTTGCCCACACAGGCCAAATGTTTCTACCACTTTGCATTTAAAGCCAAATTTCCACATCTTTTTGAGAAAGTGGGGAAACTTTCTACTAAATAGGGAGGGATTTATATGTCACATGAAGGGTGCGCTTCTCCACAGTGCATAAGCCTATCTTTACTCTCGGTTGATGCCTTCAGGATTTTCCTATCCTTCACTCTGTTGAATAGATTGATTCCAATTTAAGCCAATTAAGAGATGAAGAAAAAGCCGAGTACAGACTAAAAGGAGGAGCGCAAGATCCTATCCTCGACTTTGGAATATTGGTCTTGAGCGTCAAGGCTGGAAGCTTGTACTACCAGAAACTGGAACAAACCATCAGAGTCGATCTTCCATAAAACAAGGTTTATAGTCTTCAATATTATACCCTATACAAAGAGTTCTCATTCTCCATAGTCAAAAAAGAAGGAAACTAGAACTCCTTAGCTCAGGAAAGACCAATCCAAAACCTATTCAAAAAGACGAGTTACACGATTCAAGCAAAGAGCAAAGTACCCATTTCAGCCAATTCACCGATTGAGAAAGTGTTGAACAAAAGGGTATCCTAATAGATTCAGAGGCTGTATTTGTACTTCAGCCAAAAGCTTGTTTCTGTGGTTCCTGTGCTTGAGGTATTGCCCTGTACTTGCTTTGAACTTATACTTGTTTTGAATGACTAAAACAGTCTCACCAGAAATTGCGTAGCATATAAGACAAAGAATAATGCTAGCTTTTGTTCAATAAAGGAATAAAAGAAAGAATACTTGCTTTGAACTTATACTTGTCTTGAACGACTAAAATAGTCTCACCAGAAATTGTGTAGCGTATAAGACAAAGAATAACACTAGCTTTTGTTCAATAAAGGAATAAAAGAAAGAATACAGACGTTCATTCCTCCTTAACGTTATCCAGATGCTGCAAGCAACAAGTTACCCTCGTCTTAATCCGTGGGTAAATTGTTTTCGGTTCGGGGTCATTCTCTTATTTACTAAAGGCAAGCTTCCCTCGAGAAAGAAAACCGTAGATCTTCAAGCTTTCCTTTCTTCCTCTCCCCATACAGACCGAGAAGAGGTTCAGTCCTCAAGCCTTTACTACTCGACCCCCGAGGAAAAATCGATGAAAGGAGGGAACAAACCGAGATATATCCTATTTTTTATCGCTTTCTAAGCCCCTATTACGTAAGGAGGAACAACCTTGGATGGTACAACGTTGAATCTGCCCACATACGTTACAAAGGACTCGTCCGGCTTCTAGCGCAATTGCAATATTTCAAATTCATGGCCCGTCAGAGAAACATTTACATTGTAGCAGGACTACTTTATTAACTGGTTGGCAAGCTCAAAAATGTTTTCATTGAGCCGATCGAAAGATTTGTGAACCAGCCCAATGTGGAGCCCCCCACTAAGCTCCTCTGTAATAGTCAGATTAAATTGGCATCATCCTCGACAAATTAAGTTCAATAAAAATATAATTACTGTAAATATACCTTTGGATTTGCAGTCCCAAACTAGCGATGAAAAGATGAGTATATCCAGCGAGGAACCGGTTTGTAGGAAATAGGCAGAAATAATGAAATGATGTTGCTTCTCGCTTGCCCCCTTGAATTTGAGTTATTAAGGTTTTGATTTGTTGAATGTATCGCTGGGGTCATGAGTGCTTGGTCCACTTGCAGACTATGCACATGGCTAAAGGCTTAAGGAAGTTTATTGTGAAGGGACCATGCCTTAGGGAACATTAAAAGCTTGAGGTGGGGATTTTTACAATTCGCTTGTGGGCCTACTGAAGGGGCCTTTGGGCTACAAGATTGTCCCCCTATTGGGGCAGGATTGCATGTAGGGAGCACATGCGAACTATGTGTCGGAGCCACTGGAGGGGTTTAACTACCTGGAAGGTCAACGGTAGAAGATGTTTCATTTTGACTGGCCTGGATAGGGACTTCGGGTTGTGCTTCTCTGGTTGGTGCGAGTAGGGTTGCGAGCACTTCGGTGAGCGTGCTCCTCAATTCATGTGTCTCTTTATTGCACATACAGGTTCATTTCTACACGCATGCTAGAATAGTAGTGCTTTCCTAAAGCAAGGTATGCTTATCTTTGTTTCAACCTCCACTTGGATCGAGAAAGGCCCAAAGCTCTGTTCGACTCTTGCTCTACCCTCTATACATAAGCCACATCCTCTCTGTCTCGCCCTCCATATGGATTTGAAGCGATCTCGGTTCTCGGATATTTGTGGGTCCCACCAAAAGGGCTATGTTCAACCGGTGTGATTGCGGAATCTTCGTTAATACCAGTCCCCAATTCGAAGCTCTGCTAAGGGAATGAAAACGAACCGTAGAAATACAGAAAGCAATAAATTACCCTAACCTTAGTCAAATCCCTTAGTATAGTCTATAAGGACCTTCTTTTCGACAACCTAATCTAACATCATAGTAAAGCTACCCCGGCTATAAAGGTGGAACTAATTACAACGAATTAAAGTCGAATCCCAGATTAAGGACAATAGAAATAAAGGTTATGAAATAAGGACAGAGAGCAATACCTATGAAGATCTACCCCACAGTTAAGGATGGGCTGGATTCATAACTCAATAGTACGAAGTCAATTAACCAAACAGATGTTTTGACTCCGCCTATTGGTAACATGATAAGAACCCATCACGCAGAATAGGTACCAAGGCAAGCAGGGCAGTGAACTAATCTAATGGCAGCCCTTTTATTGCTCCCTAGAAAATATGGAATAGACTACTAAAGAGAAAAGAGAGATATTAAAAGGAAGGACGAGAATCGTGTCTGATTGCGCCTAGCAGGAATGGTAGACTTTAATTACTCCTTACTCTATTAAAGAAAGTCTTGATATGTCCAGTATTGTACGTTATTCAGTAAGTTAGAAAAAGAACGTAACTCTTTTAGGGGGAACCTCCTAACTATATAGTACTTGTAGGTTATAGGTTCATATTTTCCCCCTTAACTCATTGCTCCCTAGGAAATATGGAATAGACTGCTAAAGAGAAAAGAGAGATATTAAAAGGAAGGACGAGAATCGTGTTTGATTGCGCCTAACAGGAATGGTAGACTTAACTACTCCTTACTCTATTAAGGAAAGTCTTGGTATGTCCAGTATTATACGTTATTTAGTAAGTTAGAAAAAGAATGTAACTCTTTGAGGGGGAACCTCCTAACTATATAGTACTTGCAGGTTATAGGTTCATATTTTCCCCGTGAACTCCCTATACTTCAATCCACCTTCGGAAAGCTCCTATTATAGAAGTAATCTTACTTTGATACTCTATTAAAGGAATAATATAAGACATTCATACCCAGACCTATGCACAACTCCTCTTTGCTTTCAGGCATATGAGACTTCTTTCCTCTGAAACTCAAGGGAAATATCCCTCTCGAAAGGTATTGCAAATCCTCCTATGCTTCCTTCTAAGGCTCAAACTATCCGAGATTAAAGGAATAAGCTTTACGACAGTTCCTTACTCACAAGTAGAACACTAGGAAGAACTGATTAAGGATAGGAGAGATCTTGAAGACAGAAAGAGCTTAACTGCTTGCCTGCAATGATACAGTAAGAATAGGCTACTCTATTAGGGAGACTTCCTAACATACACTCTATTTAGGCTTATCTATTCCATTAGTTCACCCTGAAGAGCCTATGCTATCTTCCATAACTCCACTTTACCTTCCATAGGAGTGAAAGTTATCAAGGCTGAAGGTATAGGTATGAGGTTTCCAAGGCGTGGTATGGAGAGTTGATGTATGAGTAAGATAATTATTGCTAGTCAAAGTTGTTACTGGTAATAAGTGGTAAGCAGTGGCCCACGTTCATTAGTAACACATAAAGCAGGTATGTTGATTCAGAAAAAATGGTGACGTAACTCAAACAAATTCTATATTGCATTATATATATGTGAATACAAACACAAAAGGCTAATCACACATCCACAACCTATCAACTGCTTGGGATGAGGTATGGTTTTGACATATTGGGCTAGGAGGCACTTCAATCTGGCATCAATTGTATCAACTCTTGTATTGATTCTTCTATCGATTGCATTGAAACCTGAATCAAGTACCACCAGCATTGACTAGCGGCATTAACTCTCGACATGACTATGACTCCTGTATCAACAACTATTGGCTATTGGCAATGAGAACCAAAAATGAAAACTTACTTACATGAGTGTCACTTACCTTCAAGCGAGTATTCCTGGCAAGTACTTCTGGCTATTGACAATGCCAACTAGCTATCCGCAATGACTATGATTTACTACTTGGCAGAGACTAGATCTTTTTCCCTTAGTATAGCTTTGACGAGTATAGGTTCTATCTAGTACTGCCCGTAGCTTTTAGGCAATGAGTATCCATCCTAGCCGCTTAGCAAAGCCAACTATCAAATCCAAATAGCACAACATCCATCCCAGTCGATTATCCTAGGAGCCAAGCCCGACTGAGTATCCCAACCCACCAAGCAATAACAAACATCTCCACTTGTATAAGTGCATCGACAACATCAACTAGCGGCTAGCGGCAATGATCTACGACAATGAGGTTCAATGGGGATCAACTATTGGCTTATTGGCATAGACCGGTGGGTTATGAGGTTCTTTTGGCTGATTGGCATAGACCGTGTGTGAATGAGGGGCATGTATCCCGGGTATCGTCCAACGAGCAGCGATCTATAGGAAACCATCAATAGGCACCTCCTGGAATCGACTCTTTAATTAACTAGTGGCAAATAATCCTGGCATCGAGTGAATCAACACCTCAATGAGTACCAACATTGACACCTACATGGCTCGACTAACAGCTATGAGTGTCATGTACCTCTTGGCAATCTGTGTGTGGAGGCGTTATCGTACTATGTATAGCTCATTCTGTCTTCTCAGAGTACTCAATGTGTAATCTCTAATTGGTAACCTCATTTTGTAATCTCGCGTCCCAATAGAGTTCCCTATCTCACGCCCTAATAGTTGCAATCTCCCGTCCCATAATTTGTAGTAGTGCTAGTTGTTCAAACTAGTTTTCTCTAAGGTCATAGTCAAGTCTCATAGCTAATAAAAAGCTCTATCATAGTTGTTAGTCATAGCCAGACTGACATACCTGACAGAGATGGACCCTACGGGATGGCACTGAACGGATGGAACAATGGGTCGAGGGTATAGGTCTAGGGTCTATTTCGAGAGGAAAAGGATCTAGGTGGAGGTCGAGGGAGATGGATCTATCTATATCTGTGTTCGTCCAGCCGATGGCAAGCAATGATTGTGTCCATCCATAAGGTGTTATTTCGCTCTCTGTCAACCATGAGTGTAAGCGATAAACTGGGTAAATTTCTACTGTTTCCTGCTCCATGGCCTAAATAAACTACCCTAACAGCAGGGTAAGTTCAAGTGGCCGTGGGATATCATTTATACCACTAGATCATTTACACCATCATTAGGATGTGGGAAGGGAAATAGATCGTACCACTAGATCATTTCAACATGAGGCCTTGCAAATCATTCACCTTTATGCCTTGAGGACATTGGAGAGCCAGGGGTTACTTGCTAGAGGTAGTGGGGTATTTGGCGAGGGGGGTCGAGGTTAAGCGAGAGGGTTGTCATTCAAATGAAAGATCGAACCTTTAGACCAATAGGGATAGAGGCAGTACAGTTTGATTCGTTCGATAGGGCACTCGCCCCACTCACTCAGCTTACCCAACGACAATGCCGAGGGAATAAGCCTCAATGGAGCTACCCGTCTGATGGACGATATCCCGACCAACTTACGATTACCGAGGGAGCCGAAACCAGTCCAAATGCTAATCCATACCCACCAATAGAGACAGTCGAGGGCATACCATATATGATATGGGATATACATATTTGATTGCCGAGGGGAATGGAGACATTTTTCGATACATACCGAGTGAGGGGAGACAATACGAGGGAAGGCAGTCACACTACTTTAGCGGCTAGCCCATGCTTACCAAGTCACAATGGAGACATTCTGGCATGCATACTGAGCAAGGGGAAATAGCATGCCGACACAATGCAGACACCACCCTCTCACACTACACACTGCATCCGGCCCCTACCCCCTATATGTATGTATGGGGATGGATACTGAAGGACCCTTCACCATCCTTGCTATACTACGGGCGGGATGGAATACACTCACATAAAAAAAATGCTACATCTCTATCTATCGTACTATCTCCATCCATAGATGTCGCAATATCTATCTCCATAGATACATTCCTTTGATTTGTGTGAAGACCGTCTTAAGAGAGAGTGAAAGCCTTATGAAATAACCTAGCTTCTTTCTTAGCCTTGACTGTTGTATCGTCTGGTGTAAGCCCGGGCCTAGTACCCCCTCTTTGTGTATGGAAACAAGCCTTAACCAAGCCATATGAATCTGTATACAGAATAAACCCTATGGACACTTGCCTTAGTCTTAAGTTGTAGAGTCTAAGCACTTAGTTAGTAGTCGGGCTGCCTTGGTATAGCCTTTAAGAGACTCTCTTAATCCATTACTTTATTTGTGTGAATCCCATATTAAGCTTTGAGTTCAAGCCCTACTAGTCTAATACAGTAAGAGCCCTCTAGCCCTAATAAGATAAGTAAGTAGCATTACTTACTAAGCTAAGCAATTAATGAAGCAAGTGATGGAGTAAGGATAAAAAAGCAGAAAATGTAGCACTTTGTTTTGCGTCGTGCCCCTCTCCCATATGGTTGAGCGGCTTTCGCTCCTCTCACTACTATTGTTATTCACGGCTCGTATCCTCACCCGACTTAAGGAGGGCGAGATAATTAACATATCCTCCCCCTATTGGTCGAGCGAGTTCGTATCCTGAGGTTAGCTTCTGGAAATGCCAGAAGTGATTTTCAATTCAATATATGATGCACCTTGTATCCCCAATGACGGGATAGAGCGAGCATTACGTAATATCACGACTTATATTCTTGGGTGGGCTATACAAAAGGGGCAGCACCTAGGGGGCGCCGAGGTATGGAAGATATAAAAGTAGAGCGATGTTTCTCCATACTAATGCCTATACTGACAAGGAGCGAGCCTACCTACCATTAAGATAAGCCAGAAAGGAGAAATCCCGATAATCCTAGCTTTGGCATCTGACCTATCTGTATTTGTGTGAAACATTTTCAAAGACCATTCGTCAAAAACAGAAATTCAATTTCAAATGTATGTTGAGCATCCACCCATGATAGAGTGAATAGAATTCATTCATTCAAGTGATAGGCTTAAGGTCCCTATCTAAGTAGTTATAGGTGGGTTCAGGTCCAAAGTAGGTCGGAAATATATGGTTTGAGGGTAGGCAATGGGGATCAAAAAGCCAATGAAAATGAGCCAATTTCTTATAGTTTCATAGTCAAAGGGAAGGATAGGACCGGATCAATGTAGGAATTAATGGGTAAAACTAAGGGCGTTGCTTCCCCGCTACTTCTTTGCTTCTCCTGCTCTTTTAGTTGCTTATCCAGTAGCGCAAGGGCAAAACCAATATATAGAACACCGGAAACAAAGGCCACCCTTTAACTAGTTATCCCCTTAACTACCCAAGCTATACCCAATGGCAAGAAGAATTGATCCGCCCAACCCCTTGCTGCTATCTAATGAGTCCATTTTATACATGTCAACATTGAGCGAAAATATATAGAAGCTGATCCATCTGCTCATCTGACGCTATCTAAGGATAAGCACTCAATCGAGGAGAGACCATGGGGAATGGAGTAATCCCAAGTAGAGATTGTAGATAGCACCCATCATACATAATTAGGCATTTTACCCAATATTTCTCCTCTGTAGAATAAAAGGGTATAAGGAGTAAGAAGGGAAGGATAGTGAGGAAAGAAGTAGTCCCAGCAGCAGCAGAAGTAGAACAAGCAATAGGGGCAGCAGAATCAGGAGAAGAAGAATTGACAGTAGCAGCAGTAGTGGACCGGGATTCAGTGGTCAATAACAGAAATTGAAATTGACCTAGCCCTCCAAACACTTATTTATTCATTTGAATTAGAACCCATTCTTTATTCTTTCCTTCAATGGGGTTCGTCAAAATATGGGGCCATAAATTGCAGAGGAGGCAGAGGAGCAGGATCCGAAACGATGGCGGCTATGACAACGGAATGTTCCAAAGATCTACTTCCGAGAGAATTTGAACTAATTGTGCCTCTATACAATTTCTCGCTATCAGCATTTGACTTAGAGTTTATTCGCTTCTGGGTTCAATATGATATCAATAACTATAGTGGTTTTACCTGTTTTTTGGCCCTCGTTCTCGTTGACCACAATCTATATGGACCAGGCTATCCACATTCACCTTGTTTGCATGCAATAGTTGGTAATTTCAAATTGAGTGGTGAGTTTTGCAACTCTAGGATCTAATTTCATACTTAAGGAACAAACTGGTAAGGGATAAGAAGTTATGTTAGAAAACCTTGTACGATAACTTGTATTGAGAAGGAAGGACTTCCATTGTTTACAATTTCCTTCCTGGGGGAGTTTCATTCATTCGATTAGGAGATATCTCTATAGTGATAGGTGGGTGTTCGACTCTATAGCGCGTTGGATAGGTGGGTACAATGGGCCGAAAGTATATGGAAAGCAAGTAATAATGTAGACACGAGGAAGGGAGAAAGCCGAGTATTCAGATAAAGTGATTCTATGTACATTTGAGCATGTTGAAACTAGGTTTTGAACTGCATATGATAGGAGAACCTTTATACAAAAAAAATCATTTTGGGGGTATATATATTATCAAAAATGAATTTGATGGTAACAACCATAGTATTTCCTAAACTTTCCTTCCAGGCAAGCATAAACCACCTCCCATAATGTTTCTATCCCCACCATTGTAATCTATCTCGTCCACCATTAGTAGTGCTCTTATTAATCGGGCTTTTCAGTAGTACTCCTTCCTCCCCATCGATTTCCATATTCTTGGAAGAAAGTTTTTTTTTGTTGTTTGTCAACCACAACTTCAAGAAATCTCTCTTTAGGGTTATTCCTTCCTATTGTACCAAGATTTCTCATTTGGCTCCTCCTAGGTCCAATATGAACAATAGCTATTTGAAAAGGCTCCTTTCATTCTAAGTAACGGGTGCTAATCTTGAATCGATGGTCATTCCTTCCTTTGGCGTGATGCAGCGTGTTGTCGCACAGATTGTCACGACAATGCTCAGACCGGGGGCTGTCACACTAATCCCCGATCTCTCTATTTAAGCCATCTCCTGCGGCTAAGGGGGGTAGACCCTATGGGATAATGGATGACCAACTGTGGACCAGTTGGGTTGGGAGACAGTTGGGTTGGGAGACACAACAAGGGGAAACAAGCACTTGATTGATTTTATAAGTTAATGTGCCAGTGCCTTATGGAGTAAATGACTGAATAATTGTTTATCAAACGCTGCAGAAATATGAACTTATTAACAATCATTTACCATCAAATAACCCAAACAAAGATCAATTTTACCAAATGCGAAATAATCCATAAATGCTCAATGGATTAACAATATTCCAACAATTAAAATTCAAAAGATTAAATGCTTGAAATAACCATGTAACTTTAAATGCTAACAATTATCACTTTCATATAGCTAATCTTCAAATGAACATTTAAGCATGTTTAACCACATCAAAAATGATAAATATTAATCCCACATCAAATTTTAGTCTAAGCAGAAAAAATATATCGCAAACATGACAAATCCTTGAGCCAAGATTGGATCTGGCAAAATATTTCCAATTTTTTTTGTATTTTTATATTTTCAAATAAATTAAGCAAAAACTAAAGTCTAAATAAATGTAACTTAAATCTAAAAAAATCTAAACTATAGAACAAAGTAAAAAAGTCTAAAGATTACTTTTTTATGCTTTTTTGAAAAATTTAAATCTAAATGAATGAAAAATAAACAAAACTTGAAGGAAAGATGTTTTTAAGCCCTTTTTTATTTTTTTTGTATTTTATATATATATATTTTAAGGTCAAAATAAAACTAAATTTAAATTAATCTAAAAACTAAATTTAAAATTAAAGGAACTAAGCTAACTAAAACTAAAACCACGTAACCAGAAGCTTTAAACTAAAAACTAAATTTAAAATTAAAGGAACTAAGCTAACTAAAACTAAAACCACGTAACCAGAAGCTTTAAACTAAATCAAAATCTAGATAAAAAAAATTCGGATTTGAAAATAAAATTGAACCTATATGCTAACTCTAAACCTAAATCATGAAACGTAAATCAATAAGAATAAAAAAATCGAAATACGAGTTTTATTGTGTTTGCAGGTTTGCAGTTTCAAGCAACTGGACGGCGGCGATAAGAGATCGATTGCGGAATGGCAGAGAGAGGACAGCAATGCTGGCTGGTTTGCTGAGGCAGCTATGGAAAATGGTTTTGCAGGTTATAGCTACGTGGAGAGGGATTTAACGGCAGCAGAGAGGATGTGGAAGATCTCACGCAGGCAGCTTTGGAGCTGGTTTGAAGGTGCAGCAGCGATGAGGGCTCGGATTTATGCAGCATGAAAGCTTGTAAAGGAGTTGCATGGATCTGCTGAAATGATGGAAGACTGCGTGCGTGAGGAATTTAAGAGAGGCGTGGGTAGTGGGAGATGGATGCAGCGGAAGAGAGTTACAATTTTCTGGGAGCGTGGGGAGGAAGCCATGTAGGAGAGAGGGCGGAAAGGGTAGACCTGCAGTGTTAAATTGACAGAAATGCGTAGCGAATGGATGGGCAAGTGCGGATAGGGATATGGCAGAGGAAATGAGGGTGCTGATTTGGACAGTGTGAGGATCACTAATGGATGGAGATGCGATCTTGATAGCTGCCAGCAGAGAATAGAAAGAGAAGGACGCTGGCAACAAAACTTTCATCAAAATTTTGAAGTTTCTTCAACAAAATCGCAAGAAAGCCCCAGGCAGCAAAAAAAAAAAAAAGAAGATGGGCAAATAAAAACCCAAAAATTTCTAGATTATATTTCTGCTTGAGATTTAGCAGTGAAACCCTCAAAGCTATGTTGCAGGAAATGTGGTACAGAGGTCCATTTCCGTACGGAAACTGGTACGAAACGCGGAAAAGCGTTTGGTACGGCTGTGAAACACGTTTCCAGCCATACTGCCACGATTCCCGAAATGGAAACGTGGCCAGTACGGCCGGAAACGCGTTTCACGGCCGTACGACCCACGTTTTGTCATTAACTTGTGTTTTTTTTTTTTAATATAGGGTATGTTAGTGACTTCTAGTTATTTCTAAATGCGTGTCTAAAGTTATAAAAGTGAATTTTTGCCCTAGTGTTGATATGCAATTCATCAGGAAGTTTGAGGCATATGTAGTTCATGGTAATGTTAAATTCTTAAAGTAAAAGTGATATTCTCCTTTATTTTTCATTTTCATCCTTTTACATAAAGTTTTAACATTACCATGAAATGGCTCAGGATGTTTGAGAGTGGTTTCGCCCTCATTGGATTTCATATGGAGAAAGTAGAATTTTAGATCTCACTCAAAATCCAGCAGACTTATCTGTTTTTCAGGATTTCAGGATTGGGGGGATTGCAATGTTTCCATTGGATTTTATCATGTACTAGGGTATGGAACTTGTATTTAATCAAGAGAACCAAGCCCTCTATGCAGGGGAAACTCCCAATAATCAAGATCATGTAGGGTACTAGGGTATGAAACTTGTATTTAATCAAGAGCACTAAGGTCGTTCAACTATGTAGGAGGAGACTCCCAATACAATAGTTGTCCTTCTAAAGAATGGGATGTGGATGCAGAAAACCTGATTTGGATCTCTCTCTTGCAGCCTTATAGTCTTTATTGTACTTGCAGCCTCATATATTAATATAAATAAACGCTGATTTTGAGATTTGGATATCTAATAGAGGTTGCTTTTGGATATTCTGATATTTTTATTTTCATTATGTGATCATTCAGGAATAAATGTGATGTAAATTAAATCTTAATGTTTAAGTGTAATAAATTATAATGTATCATTTATGCTTTATAATTGCAAATATATATATATATATATATATATATATATATTTAAATATTTTCAATATATATATATATATATATATATATATATATATATATATATTCGCGTTTCCCCGTTTCCAAAATTTGGGGAGGTCACGTTTCGTATCGCTTCCTGTTTCAGAAACTCGTACCCGTTTCCCCGTTTCATGCAACCTAGCCTCAAAGACTTCTGAATAAAATTTATATGTTCTGTTTCATATTTATGTAAGATCGCCTCCAGATAAACAAAAATTTAAAACCCTGGACTACAGAAGTGATACCCCTGCAAGCGCTGGTTCTGGGGCCAGATCTTACCCTCCAGGGCCTAGATCCGGGTTCGAACAAAAATTTCATCTCAGACCTGGAAACTGCAATGGCAAAACAAACGCCCAGAGATAATATATGCAAGGATTAAAACTAAAACCCTACAAACCAGTCAATATTTGCAAATTTATGGCTCTACAACAGCCAAATTTGTCAGTAATCCTCAATAATATTTTTAGAAATTTCAAATTTACTATGAGATACTTCAGAAATCTCTCATGCAATTCAAAAATAAACTTAAATGATAGACCCAAAATCGAAACTAGCTGGGCTCTACAAGAGAATGCTTTTAGGGAGTTGGCTGGTTCAACCTAGAACTTCCCCTAACGCCCGTTGATCTTCTCAATTTGGATTTCCTGCACAGCTCACTTCAGCTATCAATAAAGAGGGAAAAAACAGTACTGAATTCCAAATCCAATGGAGATACCTACCATTCTTTTCAGAAATTCTACTACTATTAAAACCCTAGTGAGTAAACAAGATATCTATGTTTAACATCACTCTTCACCAAGCTATTACTAATGGTTGAAAATAAAATTATGCAGAAAATAAAGCAACTTACAGCGCTTCAGGAGAGTAACACCAGCAAAATTTCAACCCCAAAGTCTTTCTTTATTGCACAAGAAAAATTTTACAAGAGAGCTTTCTTTAGCACAAGACTCACAAATCGAATGATCTCAAATGACCCCTAGCACCCTATTTAAAGGAAAAATTCCCAACGGCTAGTTCGAGTGATTCATGTCAAACAAATCTCGACCGTTGATGAGGATCAATATTTCTTTTAATCTCATCTGTCGAATTTTTAAAAGCATTTAAAAAAAATAAAAAATAAAAAATAAAAAAATAAAAATAAAAATTCTGCATTTATTTACTCAAAATTTTGACTTATTATTATTTTATTATTTTTTTAATTTTTTTAAAGTTCTATTTTATTTTAATTTTTTAATTTTTAATTATTTTTAAAATTTTTAATTTTTTTTTTTCTTTTTTTGGATCCTCAAACTTAGCCTTTGGAAAAATTACCTAGGACCTAGGACTTAGGACTTATCAGGGGATTAAAACATTTTTTAACCCTCAAGACACTTTACATCATGACTTTTACAATTTTACATCTCAAGGGGGAAAACCCATTTGACATAGACCCTCATAGACGACCCAGTGCTACGACCAAATATAATCTAGCAGATCAATGCACTAGGATTTCCTAAGATTCTAATGACAAAATTCATTCCGGCTTTGGGGTTACGCTGAAGGAAAACTCTGTTGATCATGGATCGGTGAGATGAAAAACCTTTCGGAACGTAGATTATCACTAGAAACTTAGGTCCACCTAGGCAATTTACATACATGACTCAGATCTGCTAAGATTATTTACAATTTACACATGCAGACTGGGTTTACAACATAACACGATCAGGTTGATGATGACAGTCGAATGGCACGGACATGTCGATCAAGTGCTATCCCTTTTGCGAAAAAAAGGGGGGGGGTACTGCTATGCGTAGTTGACCCGTAGTGGTCAACATCTGGCTCTACTTGGGGAGACGTTGCTGCACTATAGAAATGTGAGAATCCAAAATCTGCATCCACGCAACACACAACAAAACATAAGTTGTGTCCATCCAAAAATCATCATATAACATTAAGCACATGAAAGATATAAGCTCTTCATTTATTAACTATCTAGTAACAAGGAAAGTAAATCTAATCCTAAAATAGAAATAAAATGCTGAAATGACAAGGAGTAGGGTTAGAAATACAATACAAACAATGCCCCATGGCATCAGATATCGTCTTTGAAGAACAGCTTGAGCTACAATACAAACAATGCCCCATGGCATCAAATATCATCTTTGAAGAACAACTTGAGCATTTGGCCATTTGCAGATAGATCAAGTGGTTCGCCATCCAATCTGCTCAAGTGGAATGAGTTTGGTCCAGCTATATCTCGAATGATGTATGGTCCTAGCCACAAACTATCGAACTTCTTATGTTTTCCTGGTTTTTCATTCTTGCGATCCCAAAGAAGTACCATATCTCCCACCTGCAAAGATCTAGATCGAGAGAATTTATCAAAGCTTTTATTAATGTTAGATTGATTTTTACATATAGCATCAAAAGTTGTCCTACGAGCTTCATCTAACTCCATAATCTGATCTATTCTATTCTGAACAACATCTTTATTAGTAGAAAAACGCTGAAGGAGCTGATAAGCTGGCAATTTTAGGTGCACAGGTAAGGTTACATCCAAGCCATAAACTAATTCAAAGGGAGATTTACCAGTAGCTTTCTTCTTAGTGATCCTATCTGCCCATAAAGCATACTTGATTTTGCTATCCTATGGTCTCTTGTTATCTCCTACTATCTTCTTGATAATGGTTATGAGATTCTTGTTGCTTGATTCAGCCAGACCATTAGCCCGAGGATAGTAATGTGATGAATGAGATAAGATAATGCCATATTTGAAACAGAAAGATGAAAACTCTGAAGAACTAAAAGCCTTGGCATTATCAGTAGTGATCTTAGCAGGGACACCAAATCTAGTAATGATATTATTTTCAATGAAATCTATAATAACCTTTTCAGTGGCATTCTTAGCAGGAATGGCTTCAACCCATTTAGTGAAATAATCAGTAGCAGTCAAAATCCATGAGTAGCCATTGCTAGAATTTTCATGGAACTTCCTGATGAAGTCCAGACCCCAATGCTGAAAAGGTGCCTCTACAATGACAGGTTGTAGGGGCAGGGCAGCAAGCTTCTGTTTCCCAGTGAACAGTTGACAGGCTTGACAAGTCCTAACAAACTTATGCACATCAGAAAAAATTGAAGGCCAATAATAACCAACTCTCAGAATTTTGTGGGCGGTAGTTCTAGCAGCATAATGACCACCACAAAATCCTGAATGAAACTCAGAGATTAATTTCTTGGACTCAATTTCATCAACACACCTAAGTACTATGCCCTCAGGATTTCTCCATCCAAGGCCATCCTTCATAAGGCAATACTTAGTGGCTTTTAGTCTAAGAGCCCTTCTCTTATGCGCAACTAAATGGCTAGGACATGTAAGATTCATCAAGTAATAAACAATGTCCTTGTACCACTCATGCTCTCCTAATCTTTGCAACTCCGGCGAAGATAGATCGCTAAGACAAAACAAACCAAGAGTCTTTTCATTACTTTCAGTCAACATTTGAGCCAAACCTTGGCCTTTGACTAGCTTGGTGGGTCTGATATCTAAATCATATTCTTGTATTTTAGTAACCCACCTAGCGCGAGTCCCTAAGCAATTGGTTTGAGTTAATATATCTTTAACAGCAGAATGTGGGATGAAAGCAATGATTTTAGAATAACCCACATAAGTTTTGAAGTGCTTAAGAGACTTGACCAGGGCATAAGCTTGCTTTTCCATGGTATTGTACTTTAATTCAAAGTTTTGAAGCGCTCTACTCATGAAAGCAATAGGCTGCTCGTGACCATCTTTATTCTTTTGTAATAGGACACCAGCAATGGTATCTTCGGAAGCGAAAGAAAAAATCATGAAATCCTTGGAATAATCGGGACTCACTAAGACAGGGGCTCTTGCAATAGCGCATTTGACTTTTTGAAAAGCCCTTTTGCCGTCTTCTTGCCAAACAAATTTTACATCTTTCTTTAGAAGAATTTGAATAGGCTTGGCTACTTCTGCATAATTTGGAATAAACTTTCTAAGAAAATTTGTCTTTCCAAGGAAGGACTGAAGGGATTTAAGATTTTGAGGAAGAGGAATCTTTTTGATTGCTTCAATTCTTTTAGGATCAATCTTGATTCCATCTTTAGAAATGATATGGCCAAGTAATTTCCCTTTGGTTACTCCAAAAATAGATTTAGCTGGATTCAAAGAAATACCATATTCTCTACATCTTTCGAAAACCTGCCTAAAATGATTTATATGACTGATACCATATTTAGAAAATACAGTAAGATCATCTTGGTAAATTTCAATAAATTTCCCAATTAACCCCTTGAAGGCATAATCCATAGCCCTTTGAAATGTAGCCCCAACGTTAGTTAATCCAAAAAGCATTCTAATGTATTCAAAGTTACCCCATGTTGTGATGAATGTGGTTTTGTGATGATCTTCCTTTTTAACCCATACCTGATTGTACCTAGAAAAACCATCTAGTAATGACATCATTCCAGAACCGGTTACTCTTTGCAACAAAGTCTCCATGTTTGGCAAAGGGTAATTATATTTCTTGCATGCTAGATTAAGATTTCAAAAATCGACACAAAGCCTTATCATACCGTTCTTTTTCCTAACAATCACCAGATTTGAACACCATGTCAATTGCCTTGTTTGAGCGATAATTCCTGCTGCAAGCATTTTCGCAAGCTCTTTTTGAACCAAAGGGGGTAACCTAGGATTAATCTGCCTAAGTTTCTGGCGAAAGGGTTTAGCATTTTCATCTTTTAAGGGGATAGTATGTTCCATGACATCTTCCCTATAGCCCTTTAATTCATCATAAGAGAAAGCTAAAACATATCGATATTTGCGAAGTAAATTAGTTAACTTTTTTTCTTTCCTCCACACTAGTACCTTTACCAATTTTAACAATCTTTGGGTTCTCAGGAGTACCAATGTTTATCTCAAGATATTCGCCTGGGTCCATTTTATTTTCCTCTCTCAACTTCGTGGCATCATGCCGATCAAAGTGTTGCTCCAAGGCAACCACATTCCTAGGAGTAGGATTTATGATATGCTCATGATTTAAAGATCCATCCTCCTCAGAATCTATCCGGAAATCTTCAAAATCATCCAGACCATTAAGAAAACAAATGACCTGTTTTTCATCATTAAAGACTTGCCAATGCTCTAAGTTATCTGGAACTGATGGTCTAAATATTACTTCCATTTTGATCTTATCCTTAATTAGCTCATCAGATAACTGGAAGGTAGTAGCAGCTACGGCAAGTTCATCTGCCAAACTATTTTTCTCTCTTGGGATAGCTTCGAGGTCAAGGGCATCAAAGTGCTCCATAGTATCCCACACAACATTTCGATAATTCTTTAATCTTTGATTTTTACATGTGAATTTATTTTTAAGCTGCATGATAATTAAATCAGAATCCCCTTTAATGCTAAGCAATTTAATTTTCAAAGATTTCGCCAATTCAAGACCCAACAATAAAGCCTCATATTCAGCGACATTGTTGGTTGCTTCAAATTCTAATTGATAGGCAAACTTGAAAATGTGATCAAGGGGAGACTTAAGCACTATTCCAGCACCCTTACCATGCCTAGACGATGCACCATCAAAGTACATGTACCAAACTCTATCATTGAGATCCTTAATCTTATCATCAGGAGGAATTATGAAATTAGACATGATAGCGTAATTCCCAATGTCAGATTTCTCTTTAATTATCTCGTTGTGAGGTCTCTTAGGATCTTCAACATGGAATTTTCTTTCGGGCTCTCTATTAAGTCTTACAAAACCATCACCTCTAGGAGAAGGAATCATAGCATATGACCAATTCATTTGAATACTTCCTCCTAAATCAGAGGCCCACTTTCTAGATAAAAGCATACCCCAGGCATTAGGCACATCAACAACAACAATATCCATAACAATCATGATGTCTGGGTAAACTGATAGATGAACTTGTAAATCTTTGATCAAACCATGCACTTCAATTTTCTTAGAATCCATGGCACATATATTATAGTAGGGTCTAGAAACTCTTAAGTTAAGCTGTTCCATGACCCTTTTAGTCATGACACAAGCTGATGCACCAAAATCCAACATGCAATTATTCAATTTATATCCATTAACTAACAAGGTGATAAAGAAAGGCTGGTGATCTTTGTTATCTGCATCTAAGCTTTGCAAATATATGGGAGCATCGTGATAGTCAACTTCCCGAGTCTTCTGTTGAGAAATATTTACTTGAGGACCCTGAATAGCTTTTAGTAACTTGTCTCTTTGGGAAGGGATTTTAGCAATCTCGGAGACAGGAACCCAGATTTTCGCATTGTTAAACCAACTTCCCAAATCGACATCTAATCCAGAGTTTAAACTAGGGTTAAAAGTTCAAGGGGGAATTTGATTCCCGCTTTGATCTTTATCCCTTCTCTGATAGGTTAAACCTTTATCTCTAGCAATTTCCATGGTTTTCTCTGGAGAGGGTATTTCCCCATATAACCTAGCCAAAATGTCATCTTCATTTTCAAGGTTATTTATACTAAAAGCTGATGAAGGATTCATAACGTCACGACTATTTTCCTTGACCTCCATCCAATTATCCATAGACAAAGGAAACTTGTTACCTACTACATTTATTTGATCACCTGCCCCAAACATTCCATTATCCAAGATTCTTCTAACGATGGGGCAAGTGGCCTCTTCATGAAGAGCATCACAAACCCGACAGTAAGGAGAAGCATTATTGACCAAATTAGTAAACAGATTAGGAGGTCTCTTGCTCACTAGATTGACCCTTCTTTTGCCAATTGTTATTTTTGTTATTATTATTTCGAAGTTGGAAATTTTGCATTTGTGCTCTTTCCATTTGGACCAACCTATTCTGCAAAGTAGCTATCTCCTTATTATGATTAATTTCCATGCTTTCGATCTTTTGGAGCAATTTCTGAACAAGTTCGCTTTCAGGTTCTTGAACTGTTTTTCCTTTTAGGTTCTTTTAGTTTCGTAGCAGCCCTATTGAAACCTGGGATCTCAAACTTCCCAGAGCAATCCCTATAATCATTAAGTCTAGCACGCCTTAATTCATAAGATGCCTCAGGACTAAAGGCATCAATGTAAAAATCTCGAAGAGATTTGTCGGTATGTTTATAGCCTTGAGGTAATTCTCTAACAATACCATTAAACCTTTTGTTAAATTCTTCAACAGTTTCATTCTCTCTTTTTTATTATGCTAATAGCTTTTACGAGGTGTCTTCCTTCTCTCTTATCTCCATACTTTCCCTTAAAGGCATCAATGATCGATTGTAAGGAATCAAATGAATTCCAAGGCTTTTCAGTAAACCACTCATGAGCATCACTCCCCAAGATTAAAATAAAAAGAGTCATTCTAACATCCTCATGATCGAAATCAACAGACCTTGCGTACTTAGCCATCCATATACTAAAATCTCTCAGATGCGAATTAGCACTAATCGCATTATCTCCCTGAAAGCTAGGCAACTTATCTATCCCAAGTGATGGAAGATCATTGGGATACCCTGGAACGTTAGAAAAATCGCAAGGGGCATACATATCCATGATGTCGTGCCCAACTGGACTAGTAAAAAGCAAATGGATATCAGAGAGGGCTTCTTGTCCGAGGTTAACAAGAAGTGTACGAGAAGAGAGTTTGTGTAATCGTACCCTGAGAGCCCTTTCAGGATCAGGAGCAGGATTGCACAAACTGCTTGGATGTCTCCTAGTATACACTCTTGCAGATGATATATGAAGTGGAGTCGCCACCCGGACAGAAAGTGAAACACAGAAAAGCTCGAAAGGAAATGACCAAGGACAGAAAAAACTCTATCCTTGGCAACAACGCCACAAAATGTTGTCGCACAGATTGTCACAACGCTCAGACCGGGGGCTGTCACCTTAATCCCCAATCTGTCCGTTTAAGCTGTCTCTCGCAGCTAAGGGGTGTAGACCCTATGGGATAACCAACTGTGGACCAGTTGGGTTGGGAGACACAACAAGGGGAAACAAGCACTTGATTGATTTTATAAGTTAATGTGCCAGTGTCTTATGGAGTAAATGACTGAATAATTGTCTATCAAATACTGCAGAAATATGAACTTATTAACAATCATTTACCATCAAATAACCAAAACAAAGATCAATTTTACCAAATGCGAGATAATCAATAAATGCTCAATGGTTTAAGCATGTTTAACCACATCAAAAATGATAAATATTAATCCCACATCAAAATTTTAGCCTCAGCAGAAAAGATATATCGCAAACATGACAAATCCTTGAGTCAAGATTGGATTTGGCAAAATATTTCCAAATTTTTTTGTAGTTTTATTATTTTCAAATAAATTAAGCAAAAACTAAAGTCTAAATAAATGTAACTTAAATCTAAAAAAAATCTAAACTATAGAACAAAGTAAAAAAGTCTAAAGATTACTTTTTTATGCTTTTTTGAAAAATTTAAATCTAAATGAAATGAAAAATAAACAAAACTTGAAGGAAAGATGTTTTTAAGCCCTTTTTTATTTTTTTTATTTTTTTTGTATATATATATATATATATATATTTAAGGTCAAAATAAAACTAAATTTAAATTAATCTAAAAACTAAATTTAAAATTAAAGGAACTAAGCTAACTAAAACTAAAACCACGTAACCAGAAGCTTTAAACTAAATCAAAATATAAATTAAAAAAAAAATGGATTTGAAAATAAAATTGAACCTATATGCTAACTCTAAACCTAAATCATGAAACGTAACTCAATAATAATAAAAAAAAATTCGAAATATGAGTTTATTGTGTTTGTAGGTTTGCGGTTTCAAGTAACTGGACGACGACGATAAGAGATCAATTGTGGAATGGAAGAGAGAGGACAGTGATGCTCGCTGGTTTGCGAGGCAGTTATGGAAAATGGTTTTGCAGGTTATAGCTGCGTGGAGAGAGATTTAACGGCAACAGAGAGGATGCGGAAGATCTCACGCAGGCAGCTTTGGAGCTGGTTTGAAGGTGTAGCAGCAATGAGGGCTTGGATTTATGCAGTACAAGAAAAGGATGGCAACGTGAAAGCTTGAAAAGGAACTGTGTGGATCTGCTGAAATGATGGAAGACTGCATGCGTGAGGAATTTAAGAGAGGCATGGGTAGTGGGAGATGGATGCAGCGGAAGAGAGTTACAATTTTCCGGCAGCATGGGGAGGAAGCCACGCAGGAGAGAGGGCGGAAAGGGTAGACCTGCAGTGTTAAATTGACAGAAATGCGTAGGGAATGGATGGGCAAGTGAGGATAGGGGTATGGCAGAGGAAATGAGGGTGTTGATTTGGACAATGTGAGGAGTACTAATGGATGGAGATGCGATCTTGATAGCTGCCAGCAGAGAATAGAAAGAGAAGGACGCTGGCAACAAAGCTTTCATCAAAATTTTGAAATTTCTTCAAAAAAATCGCAAGAAAGCCCCAGGCTGCAGGAAAAAAAAAAAAAAAGATGGCCAAATAAAAACCCAGAAATTTCCAGATTATATTTATGCTTGAGATTTAGCAGTGAAACCCTCAAAGACTTCTGAATAAAATTTATATGTTCTGCTTCAGATTTATGTAAGATCGCCTCCAGATAAACAAAAATTTAAAACTCTGGACTGCAGAAGTGATACCCCTGTGCAAGAGCTGGTTTTGGGGCCAGATCTTACCCTCCAGGGCCTAGATCTGGCTTCAAACAAAAATTTCGTCTCAGACCTGCAACCTGCAATGGCAAAACAAACACCCAGAGATAATATATGCAAGGATTAAAACTAAAACCCTACAAACCAGTTACAATATTTACAGATTTATGGCTCTACAACAGCCAGATTTGTTAGTAATCCTCAATAATATTTTCAGAAATTTCAAATTTACTATGAGATACTTCAGAAATCTCTCATGCAATTCAAAAATAAACTTAAATGATAGACCCAGAATCGAAACTGGTTGGGCTCTACAAGAGAATGCTTTTCGGGAGTTGGCTGGTTCAGCCTAGAACTTCCCCTAACGCCCGTTGATCTTTTCAATCTGGATTTCCTGCACAGCTCACTTCAGCTATCAATAAAGAGGGAAAAAACAGTACTGAATTCCAAATCCAATGGAGATACCTGCCATTCTTTCCAGAAATTCTACTACTATTAAAACCCTAGTGAGTAAACAAGATACCTATGTTCAACATCACTCTTCACCAAGCTATTACTAATGGCTGAAATAAAAGTATGCAAAAAATAAAGTAGCTTACAACACTTCAAGAGAGTAACACCAGCAAGATTTAAACCCCAAAGTCTTTATTTATTGCACAAGGAAAAGTTTACAAGAGAGCTTTCTTCAGCACAAGACTCACAGAACGAATGATATCAAATGACCCCTAGCACCCTATTTAAAGGAAAAATTCCCAACGGCTAGTTCGAGTGATCCATGTCAAACTAATCTCGACCGTCGAATTTTTAAATGCATTTTAATATATAAAAAAAATAATTAAAATTCTACATTTATTTACTCAAAAATTTGACTTATTATTATTTTATTATTTTTTTAAATTATTATTTTATTATTTTTTTTAATTCTATTTTGTTTTATTTTTTTCTTATTTTTAAAATTTTTAAAATTTATTTATTTTTTCTTTTTTGGATCCTCGAAATTAGCCTTTGGAAAAATTACCTAGGACCTAGGACTTAGGACTTATGAGGGGATTAAAACATTTTCTAACCCTCAAGACACTTTACATCATGACTTTTACAATTTTACATCTCAAGGGGGAAAACCCATTTGACATAGACCCTCATAGACCACCCAGTTCTATGACCAAATATAATCTAGCAGATCAACGCACTAGGATTCCCCTAAGATTCTAATGACAAAATTCATTCTGGCTTTGGGGTTAGGCTGAAGGAAAACTCTGCCGATCATGGATCGGTGAGACGAAAAAACATCCGGAAGAGATTATCACTAGAAACTTAGGTCCACCTAGGCAATTTACATACATGACTCAGATCTGCTAAGATTATTTACAATTTACACATGCAGATTGGGTTTACAACATAACATGATCAGGTTGATGACGACAGTCGAATGGCACGGACATATCGATCAAGTGTTATCCCTTTTGCGAAAAAAAGGGGGGGTACTGCTATGGATAGTTGACCCGTAGTGGTCAACATGGCGGTAGCGGCGTTCGGATCAAGCAAATTGGGCCAATGAATATCCTTATGATTTTTCTGATCTTTGCTTCTGATCATTCTGATCATTCCTGACGAGCCAACCAACTCCTAATCCTAATAAGTAATAAATTCTATAACACAATAAGTTTCTGGGTCAACTCGGAACACAATGTATTATGTTCTAGTTGTAAAGAAGCTATATCAATCAATCATTGCTCTGTCCCCTCGCGCATTTCTATTTCCAACAAAAGGAATCGTAGAGCTGGTAGGGTCTAGGGCAAAGGGCTATTTCCAAAGACTTTTTAGCTATGGTTCCAAGGATGAGTAAGAGTAAGTAGAGTAGATGGATGAGAAGGATTGCTATTATAAAATAACACGAATCAGCGTTAAGCTACAACCCGCATTAATTGCACATCAAGTCAGGTAGTATATTGTTCGTAAAATAAGTGACCTAACAAAAAAACAATTCTATCCTTTTTTTTTATATATTTATAAACACAAACACACAAAAATAACCCACGCACCATGGCATGGCCTTACGAACTAAGTAAGTTAACTAACTAAGCTAATACTAATGGGCACGTGAGAAAGAGAACGGGTAAATACACATAGAATGAAAACCACTACTATCTCCTTGCCTAAAAGTTGAATCAAGACAATCCCGTAGAATGCCTTCCTTCCTTTGGGTATGGTTGTCCCTTTTGTTGGCTCGCTTAAGCTACGAAAAATGATGTGCTCTCCTAAAATTATAAATAAATAAAATGTATGGGGCTTTATAATGGGTACCATACGTAAGTAGTATGCAAGCTAGCATCAATGCTTGGCACGATCCCAGTTACAAAAGAGATAACCGCTCTAAAAGTATATAGCATATAGAAAATCAAATCCAGTTTACTGTGCCAATTAGGTAGTACCTTGAGGACACCTCGAAATATCATTTTGATTACTAAAACATCTCTCCCTCGACCATTTTTGTTGAGCCGGCCCATTGCTCCACTATTTTAGGTCGAAGGGTTCATACCTCACCCCCTCACCCCCTAAATGAGTAGGTTTTTGAAACTGTTGTAAACAAAAATGTAACCTTTTTCAATCCGTATATGCCAAGGAAATTGGAGTGTATTATCAATATTTGTAGTGATCCTTCATTTTGACTCAGTAATAGTGATAAACCACCACAAACAAAGTAGGCGAGCGAGAGCGATCCCTGCACGTAGCAGCTATGATCTATCTGGGGCACCACCCCACCATATCCTATTTGAAGCTTTTGACCTTACTTGAGACGTGACATGATCTGACTTGAGTTGACTTTACTTAGCTTTACTTTATCTAACCAGACGTGACTTGCCCTTACCTAACCTTGACCTTCTTTCAACAACAAGCAATATGGATGAACGTTCTTCAACAACAGTTGTAATAGATTACTGGCAATTGAGTTCTGACTTGTCCATATATGTACTTGGGTTCTCCTTCTTTGTAACCATTGGTCGTTCTAGGGGCGTGAAGCGTTTATAGTAGCGGTAAGTAGCAGGAGCAGTAGCGGGCAGATGTAGGGAGCTAGGAATAGTAGTAGATAGTAGGTAGCGGGTAGTGGCGGCTTTTGGATCAAGCAGATTGGACTAGCCTGATGATCCTGCTTCTGATCCTAATGATCTTTCCTTCAATCTCCATGCATGACTGTCGTCCAACCTTACTTAATGGATCTATGTCAAGTCCCACAAGCTCAGTGACCGCTCCTCACCAACCTATGGCAATGGATTACTGTCCTTTCCCGACCTGTGCTCTATATTTTTTCTTGGGTCCTTTCTCTCTGTCTTTGTTACCCTAAATTGTTGGTTGTTGCTGGGGCGTGAAGCGGGGCAGTAGCACAGAAGGAAGGGGCAGGTTGGTAGTGCTCAATCATCAGAATCCTTCCCTTAGTCATAATCTTGACCGAAATCTTCTAATGTAAGCAAGGCTCTTTTATTTGAACCAGTGTTTCAATATTTCTTATGATGAGGTTACACTAATAGCTACGATAGTGTTTAGAGGATTGTTTATAAATCCCTTGCCGAGGTCAAATCCAATAGAGGAGACTCCACGCTTCATTGGGAAGAATAATCCATATAGTTCTCATTAGCTGTAGTAACTATTATCCCGGTTAACATAACATAAGTAATTTAAAAATTTATGAAGTTGCTAGTGAGCTGTATTAGATAGGCCAGAGGACATGGAGTAGTAGTCCCTTAGTAGTATGAGGTTGTAGAGATAGTAGCCCCCCCAATCATAGAGCTTTAGCGAATAAGCTATAGGTCATTTCCTCTCCTTTGAAATAATATGGAAAACCTAACCTGAAAGACCTTGCCATAGCAACCGGACCTACTACATTCCCATTACGAATCCTATTCTTTATGAGTAGTGTTTTGATGCATATTCTTTATATCTCCCACCTTCGATCTTGGAAGGATGCTTTGTTAATCAAGTATTTTCAAATGCTAGTTCCTCGAATGCTGGCTGGGCAACGATGTCCCCCCATTGGTTGGACACCCCCTCATATTCCAAAGCTTCCTTCCATAAATTTCCAAGCATATATATTATCCACGGTTTGTTGTATCGTCTGCCAGACCACCTATCCCAAAATTGATTCATTTTAAAGTAAAAACAACCCTGGTCAGTCACTTGTTTCGGGAAGACAACACCTTATTGCTTCAAACTTGCTGCTGACTGGGTTGAATAAAACCCCTCTGGTTTAAGAAAGAAATGGTGGGCTCGTAAAATCCCGACTAGTCAAATCAACCCATTCTAATTACCTATGTTACCTAATGCTCACGGGTCTCTATATTTCACCTGTTCTCTGTTTCACCATTCCCCAAAATCACTCCATTGCAGCCTAGTTCACCAAGTCCAACAAGTAATACCCCCGCCTAGTAAATACACCAAGTGAAAGTAAGTACACCAATCAATCCCCAGTACGCATCATCTGTACATAGTCTATCATTACCACATATCCCCTTGCATACAAACAGTATGTTCAATATGCTTTAAGTATGCATTCAGGTTAATCCGCTACAGCCCCACGGTATAGGCAGTGATTAATATTTGACCTTGATTTGCTTTATTTCAGCTTACGAGGGAAGACAAGTTACAACTGAATTACTAATAGCACGTAACCTTCACCCATCTCACGTATCATTCATACCCATTGACCCCTCCACTGAATAGCATAAACTTCACCCATCTCACAAGAAACCATACGTACCAAATAATTCACTCTGATACTCGATAACCTTGATTTTTACCCATCCCCACTTTCAGACCCATACTTTAATAGCCCGCATTTGCACATTAAAGTCAATACGCACCTGCCATCAATAGAGGTCATCCCACCAGCAACAGGCAACAAGCAACATCTGCCGAATTCCATACCCACTACACACGACACAACACAAAACGGTACGGGATGGCACAGGGAGGGAAGAAGCTACAAGACGGGAAGGGCCCCCTATCCTGAACAAGTCCCAGGATGCGAAACATGACACTAGGCTCTATTAACCGGATATTACCTGCTTTAGAGCTTGGTTACACGATACAATGACACGATGAGATGAGGTAGGGCTGATGAGGTACTTTTTGTCGGATTATGTTTGCTTACCAATAGAGGTAGGTTGGTTCCAAATGAGGTTCCATGACGACAATATGGGACAATGAGGTGAGTTAGGCTGTTAGTGATTGAGTTATTCTGTGATGCCGTGGTGAGTGAGCTTACTCTATGAGCCATATAAAATACACACTAAACTAAGTTATATATATATATATATATATATATATATATATAGATATATATTAAAGGTGTTTCTATGACTGATGTCAGAGAATAGTATAATGAGAAATATCATGTAACTAGAGAGAGAATCCATCACCCAAGACCCCAAAAGACATAACTTCAGAAAACTATCCCATTTTGGTCCTGGCCCTGGCATATAGCTTATAATAAAACACTTCACCTTGGAAGAAAATAGGGCAGAATACACTGAAAACACTATTTGATCACTACCCCACCTAACGAATTCAATAGGGGCCCAAGAAAAAGGGTAGTTAGCAGTGAGATAGGTTTATGGAGTGTTGTCCCAGAAACAACTATTATTTCCATGGCTCTAGCTATCGAAACGATACTAGGTAATTAATTTCAAGAGAAAGGTCCTAGTAATTATATTAATAAATATACTAGAGTGCTACCAAGCTAAGGTTCCACCCTACACCCAGAGCTACTAATTGTTAGTTTTTGGTAGCATCGGAAGTGCTCTAGCCTTGAAAATTGGCAGAGAGGCTAAGGCACATGAGTTCTAAAGAACCCAAAAACCGTTTGGTGAAATTCCACCCAGATTGTATTTTATTAAAATAATTAATATTTTTAATGGAGCTCCTAAGTCTAAACTTAGGGAAATACTAATGGGTATTAATCAAAATATGGGTGAGAATGATCTAGAAGGCGGCGAATCAAGTCATGTTTTAATCTTAGTCGTTGATTAGAGACTTAATCTCAGTCGTTGAAGAATCAACAGGAAAAGTATAAAATGGAGGCTTGGGTTCATTTGGAAACACACATAGAGAGATTGACGAAATCGATTCTAAGATGAGAAGTTCTCAGGAGGAAAATTGATTGGGGAGATCTTGCAGTTGAGGCGCAAAGAGATTCCAGGAGAAGGACTTTCTAGGAAATGCAGAAAAGAGAGGCAGAGAGGTAGCACAGTAGCCGAGAGAGCTGACGCAGAAAATTTGTCTGTCACGCAGATTCCATAACTGCTAGAATTGTCGAAACAGCTGGGAGAGCTGACGCAGAAGCAGCGCAGTAGCTGGGAGAGCTGACACAGAAAAGTTTCCTGTCGCACAGAATCCAGAGCTGTCGGAACTGCCGAGAGAGATGACGCAGAGGGCGAAGAAGGTGACTTAGGGCTAACACAGAACCAGCACAGAAATAGCCAGGGTTAGCCAGTCTTGTGCCGGATCAGCGGGAATTCTGCCGGGTGAAGTGAGGTAAAACTCACTTAGATTTTCCGCCAGTATTTTCTCTGTAAAGGATTGCTAGATGAGCATCCTAGATTTGTATTTAGATATTTCTCCTGCATAATAATAAACCCTCAGAATTGTTGCATCGGTTTTACTGCATTGGGTTTTTCCGAGGACTATTGTGTCAAAAAATAAGTGTGTCCTATGTATCTTGTTCTTTGCTCTATTTTTTGTTTCATGAGATCAAATATTTAATTAGTGTAGGATGTAGAAGTATTTACTTCGGTATTCAAAAGAATAACTTGGTTAATGTATGTTAAAAAATCAAGTAAGTGAAGTAGATTTAGATTTGCTACAGTAGGGGTCCCTTCGAGTCTAGGAATTTTCACATCGCATCAGAGAGTTGATTTTGAAATAGGAAGATCAAATCAAGTGCTGAGCAGTGAGGCCGAAAGCTGCACTTGGAAGCAATTCAAATCCACTTGAAGGGATTGTGCAGTCCTTGTCGGGATGCAGATCCGAGGAAATCTCTCTCTGAGTGAGACGACAGAGAGGTACAATTTCCAGTTCGTGAGTTTGCAGAGGTAGAGGGAGTGATGCAGAGCCTCAGCGCAGTGCTTGAAGGGCGCAGTTTCTGCTAGGGAAGAAATTCGCTAGAAAAGAACGAAGACACGTAGAAGGGGAATTTTCTCCTCAAAGAAATTTCTGCCAGAAAGTTTGAATTTCTCACTTGCTAAGCAGCTGAGCAGTGCTAAGAAATGACTAGAGGAGTCATTTTGACAATTGGGTGAGATGGCATCGCATGGGCTCAGAGATCAGGACAGGTTGGAAGGAGCTTCCAACTATGTCATATGGAAGACCAAAATCTTCGTTGTTCTGGAGGAATATGATCTCGAGGCCTACGTCAATATTGTTGTAGTTGTTCCTACTGACAACAATCAAAATAAGAAGTACAAAGACGTGCAGGGGAAGGCAAAGAGGCTCATTCTCGATGGAGTTCGAGATCATGTGGTCTCACACTTGCAGGGCAAGGATAGAGCCTGAGAGATGTGGGAAGCCTTGTCTTCTCTGTATGAAGGCTCTTCCAAATAGTGGAAGATGTATTTGGAGCAGAAGTTGTAGCAAACCTTGATGCAGAAAGGAGAAGGGGTGAACCTCTATCTTCAGCGTCTTCAGGACACTAGAGACCAACTTGCTGCAGTGGGATCCACTGCTCAGCCAACCGCGATGGTGAGGATAGCCCTGAAAGGAGTCTCGAGTGAATGGCAAGTTTTCGTCCAAAGTATATTGGGCAAAGAAAAACTACCTTCATGGGAGGAGATGTCGGCGGCCCTTCAACAGGAGGAGTTAAGGAGAGACCTAGTAAAGGTCAACCTCAATGGAAGTAGCGGGAGTGGCACAAAAACGAAGGAGGAGGAGGAGAACGCAACTCTAGCATCGAAGGGACAACAGAAGAAAAAGCGAAAGAAGGACATTTCAAAGGTGAAATGTTTCAGTTGTGGTGAGATGGGCCACTATGCATCCCAGTGTCCTTTGAAGAAAAAGGACAATGATGAGAAACATGATACTAAGGTTGCTTCAGCAAAGATTGATGAGGATGAGTTTGCCATGAGTGCCCACGTATCTCCAGGAGGGAGATGGGGCAATATTGAGCTGAAGTCGAGAGGACTACATATGGGGAGGATCCTTGAGGAGTCCACCTCTTAGATCAATTCCTTGCTATGGGAGCCCAGGATTCCGTAGTAGCGAGATGGACCTAGTGTCAGATGATGCAGTGGATTGTTTGGAGGACAGATGCAGTAGCTGGGGACCAAAGATTGATCAATGCAAAGCAAGGTTGGCAGCAGTGCAGTTGGCACAGTGCAAGAGTCAGTAGCAGTGCAAAAGATTCAGAGGGTTAGAATCAACAACAATTAGATTCCGACATTCATTGTATTATGTTGAACACAGTTAAGTTCAGCTAATTTTGGATGTTTTTCAGTTGCTTCTCTCAGCAACTAAGTTGCAGTATGGATGCAGTGTTAGCAGTGGCAGTGCTAGCAGCATAGCAGATGCAGCATTTGAGAGGGAGATGTAGTACAGATGCAACAGTGGCAGTGTCATGGGTAGCAATACAGTAGCAGCAACAACACAGTGTTGGTGGAAGTAGCAGTGCAGAAAGGAGGTGCTTTCAAAATAGAGCAGCATGCAGGTGGACATTGTTGCTAGAGCACTTTCCTCGCTAAGAGGGAGTGTTAGTTTTTGGTAGCATCGGAAGTGCTCTAGCCTTGAAAATTGGTGGAGAGGCTAAGGCACATGAGTTCTAAAGAACCCAAAAATCATTTGGTGAAATTCCAGTTGGACTGTATTTTATTAAAATAATTAATATTTTTAATGGAGTTCCTAAGTATAAACTTAGGGAAATTAAAATTTTAATGGGTATTAATCAAAATTTGGGTGAGAATGATCTAGGAGGATCAAGTCATGTTTTAATCTTAGCCATTGATTAGAGACTTAATCTCGGCCGTTGAAGACTCAACAGGAAAAGTATAAAATGGAGGCTTGGGGTTCATTTGGAAACACACACACACAGATTGAGGAAATCAATTTTCTGAGATGAGAAGTTCTCAGGAGGAAAATCGATTGGGGAGATCTTGCAGCTGAGGGGCAAAGAGAATCTAGGAGAAGCACTTTCTTCAAAATACAAAACAAAGATGCTGAAAGAGCTTGTAGAGAGGCAGCGCAGTAGTTGGGAGAGCTGACACAGAAAAGCTACGTATTGCGCAGAATCCAGAACTGTCGGAACTGCCGAAACTATCGGGAACTGTCGGAACAACTAGGAGAGCTAATGCAGAGGCAACGCAGTAGCTGGGAGAGTTGACACAAAAAAGATTTCTATCATGCAGAATCCAGAATTGTCAGGAACTGCCAAAACTGCTGGGAATTGCTGGAACATCAGGGAGAGCTAATGCTGAGGGAAGAGAAGGTGACGCAGGGCTGACCGCAGAGCCAGAGTAGAAATATCCAGGGTTAGCCAGTCTTGTGTCTGATCACCTAGAATTCTGTCGAGTGAAGTGAGGTAAAACTCACTCAGATTTTCTTCCAGTATTTTCTCTGTAAATGATTTCTAGATGAGCATCCTAGATTTGTATTCGGATGTTTCTCTTGCATAATAATATACCCCCAGAGTTGTTGCACCGGTTTTCCCGCATTGGATTTTTCCGAGGACTATTGTGTCCAAAAATAAGTGTGTCCTATGTATTTTGTTCTTTTCTCTGTTTTCTGTTTCATGAGATCAAATATTTAATTAGTGTAGGTTGTAGAAGTAATTTGCTTCAGTGTTCAGAAGAATAACTTGGTTAATGTATGTTAAAAGATCAAGTAGGTGAAGTAGATTCAGAGTTTCTATAGTATGGGTTCCTTCGAGTCTAGGAATTTTCACACTAATGCTTCCTCAGATATGCGGGAAAAGGGGAAGACTATACGGGCTAGTGGGAAAACGTCATTTTGGTTTTGGTGTTTTCTCTCTTTTGGCCGTGAAATCGAGATCTGCCATATAAAAGGTATAATCTATCATCGGATCTGATTTACTGCAATTTTTTATATTGGAAGTCGAGATTTTCCTCATGGAGAAGAATGGGTGGGATAGACATGAGCTACCTACACATAATGAATGCTCGACCCGTGCATGATTGAGACTAGAAAAGAGCCTTATATCTATCCTTGGCTCCCTGGACCGGGGTATGTTCTTGAACAAACACTAGCTAGCTATGGGCGTAACACATGCAATAACGTTGCTTTTGTGCTTTGCAGCTGGAGAGAGAGAATAAGTGTGTCATAAATTCCATGCCCTTTCTTTCTCACACTTTTTGGGGAGGGAGAGTGGTGAAAAGTATAAATCTAATAGAGATCAGCGATGAAATGGGCAGGCAAGGTAGTGGAAATGGCAATGAGATAGCGGCAGAGCTTAAGTTTGCCAGCCTTTACACGTGTGACGGTAGGTCAATGGTATTGTCTGAGTGAAGGAAATTCAAAGGCTTGTAAAGTTTTTCATTGGTCTAGCTAGAAGAATGTGGGCATAGATTTGGACACAGGATGCGGAGATAAAAACAAATCTGCCTCTTATTCACGTCTAGGAAAGAGGTGGTAGTTCCCGGGAATCTCACTGGTCTAGGTCCACAAAAAGTGATCTAACCTTTCCTCTGTGGTATAGAAAGCACGATAAGCGATACCTTTGACATCGCCTTTAGCAGTTGGGATAGAGAAATATGGCAGGTGATACCTTGTCTTTAGCCAGTGAGAGTGTGTTGTTATAGAGATAAATTACCCATCTCGCTTTGTTGTCGGGAGAGATCAATGTTGGGGATGGAAAGTGAATGAACAGAATGAACAAGTTGTTGTAGGAATTTACAGGGTAAGTTCCTCAGACAGAACACCAAAGAACACCGCTCACAAACAGATCACAGATCAATACACCAGTATTTTAATGTGGTTAAAACCCTCAAAGAGGGAAACAGTCCACGGCCTGAGCTAACGTGGCCACTTCAGGCAATTTATTAATAAAAGAATGAAAATTTACATATGCTTCTCTCATAGACGGATTTTCCTACAAATGACCCTCCATGCTCTTTAAATAGAGATCATGGACCAAATGGGTGTTAAGCCATGGATCAAGTGTCGGTAATACCGAGGAGAGAATGAACCGTCGAATCACTACATATCATGACCATCGGATTGTAAGTTACAAAATGTACATAGTAAAGAAACACACTTTACCTAACTCTATACTAGACCAAGTTGTACTTAACTATTTCCTATGTGTCGGAATATCCTAACATCCCCCCTTAAGAACAACTTGGGATAGGATTGAAGGATTTACAAATATGACACAATAGGAGAAGGAAGGAGGCACTAGAGCCTATCCCCCCTTAGTGACAACTTCCTGAACTCCAACCATAAATCGAAGTTTAGTGAACTTCGCCTCTATGAGAGCCTTTGTAAAGATGTCTGCAACTTGATCATCTGTTGAACAATATTGCACTTCAAGAACATGGTCATGAATGAGCTTTCTGATGAAGTGCATGTGCAGTTCAATGTGTTTGTTGCGCTTATGTTGGACTGGATCTTTGCATAGTTGAATGGCACTTTGATTATCACACCAAAGTGTAGTCTGATGCTGCTGCTGAAAGCCAAACTCTGACAGGATCTGATGAAGCCACAAGGCTTCCTTACTAGCTTCTACAACACCACGATACTCTGCTTTTGCTGAAGAAAGAGAAATGGCACCTTGTTTCTTGCAAGCCCATGTAATAGGTCCTGAACCAAGAGTGAACACATAACCTGCAGTAGACTTCCGATCATCAGGGTCACCAGCCCAATCGGAATCAGTGAAACCAACCAATAGAGGAGATGCTTCAGCACTGTAATGAATTCCAAACTAAACTGTACCTCGAACATAACGAAGTATTCTTTTAGCTGCTTTCCAATGACTTTCACGTGGGTTTTGCATAAACCGAGCAACAAGGCCAACAACAAAGGAAAGGTCAGGACGAGTATGGGTTAGATACAAAAGTTTTCCTACAAGTTGACGGTATAAGGTAGCATCAACTTCAGGAGAAGTACAAGTGACTGAAAGTTTGACTCCAGACTGAAAGGGAGAAGGGGCTGGCTTACAGTCTTCCATGTGAAAATGGCGTAGAATATCACAGGCATACTTGGATTGGGAAAGGGAAATACCTTCCTTGGATTGCAAGACTTAAGAAAATAATGTAAGTGTCCTAAGTCTGTCATTTCAAACTTCCTTTTAAGGCTAGACTTCACATGGTTTATAAGGTTGGGATCACTACCAGTCAGGATAAGATCATCAACATAAAGAACAAGAATGATAAGAGACTTTCCCACTTTCTTGGTGTAGACAGTATTGTCAGAATGACACCTAGAAAAGCCATTTTCTAAAAGAAAGTTATCCATTTTGGCATACCAAGCTCGAGGAGCTTGCTTGAGACCATAAAGGGATTTCTTAAGCCGACATACAAGGCTGGAGTCTGTTTGTATAAAGCCAATAGGTTGTTCCATATAGATTTCTTCATGCAAGTCCCCATGCAAGAAGGCAGATTTAACATCCATCTGATGGACTTCCCATTTGAAAGAGGCAGCAAGGGAAAGAACAAGGCAGATAGAGTTCATTTTGGCAACAGGGGAGAAGGTTTCAGTATAGTCAATGCCTTCAACTTGTGAAAAACCCTTAGCAACAAGACGAGCTTTATGTTTATCAACTTTCCCATCTGGTCCATACTTGGTTCTGTAAACCCATTTGCATCTAACAAGTTTTCGTCCCTTTGGTAGAAGAACAAGATCCCATGTATCATTTGCCAATAATGAATGATATTCTTCATTCATAGCTGCTTCCCAATCTGGATGGCCTGAAGCTTCTGTAAAGGTGTCAGGATCATAATTCACTGAAGCTTGAGCCCGTAAAGAAGAGGCTCTATCGAACTGAGAACGTGTACATCACTGATCTGTAGGATCACCGGCAAGATCACCTGCTGCATCCCGAGTAGCACGGACCCATTTTGGACGCTGAGGAGCTGAAGGAGGATCTTGAGAAGGTGGGGGAGGAGTTTCATCCTCGCTTTCATCATCTGAAGAAGAAATATTTTCAAAAGTAGAAGTGATAGGGAGAGGTGGCACATCCGTCGAACTAGGCTCGCAGGCCGATATATTTTCAACAAACTTTACATCTCTTCTAGTGATAACATTTTTGGACTTAAGTGGAATAAGTCTGTATCCTTTGACATCTTCAGAATATCCAACAAAAATACATTTTTCACTCTTAGGTTCTAAAGCTTTATGTTTCTCATCTGGAATATGGGCCCATGCTTCACTTCCAAAAACACGAAAGTGACTTACATCTGGTTTAATTGAGCTCCATGCTTCTTCTGGAGTGATATTCTTTAAAACCTTAGTAGGAGTGCGATTTATTATGTAATTTGCACAGTTAATTGCTTCTGCCCAATAATTAAGACTAAGTCCTTTAGATTGAAGCATACAATTAGCCATTTCCTTTAAGGTGCGATTCTTCCTTTCAGCTACACCATTTTGTTGTGGAGTATATGGAATAGTATGTTGCATTTGAATTCCATTCTCAGTGCAAAAGTTGATGAATGTGTTTTTAACATATTCTCCGCCATTATCAGATCTTAGCTTAAGAATTTGATGTCCAGATTGTTTTTCAACAAAGGCCTTAAAGGCCAAGAACATGTTAAATACTTCACTCTTGAGTTTTAAGAAGTATACCCAAGTGCGTCTGGAGAAATCATCAATGAAAGTTAAGAAATACTTGTAGCCAGAGAATGAAGCAACTGGAAGTGGACCACATAAATCACTATGCACACGCTGTAAAGGGGCCGAGGCGTGCCAAGAGGCATGTTTTTCAAAACTGTCCCGATGATGTTTTCTGAGTACACATCCGGAACAAACACCATCTCTGCAAGATACCATTGGAAGACCTGTCACCATATTTTCTTTACATAGGTTCTGAAGAGAGCGATAGTTTAAGTAACCAAATCGCTCATGCCAAAGTTTGCTCACTTCATCATTATGAGAAACAAATACCGAGGGAAGATTTGATGACCCAAAGTTGTAGAACTTATACAACCTTGTAGAATCATCAGCAATGCGAGTAGCTAAAATCTGTCTAGGATCTCTTAGGTCCTTAATTACAACATCGTGAGGTGAAAATTCAACGATTTTACCTTCACCTGAATGAGTTATCTGATATACAAAAAGAAGGTTACAGGATAAGGTTGGAACACATAATACATCATTAAATTGACCATTGTCTAGATGAATAGTTCCAGTCCCTACAACACTAAGAGATCTATCATCACCAACATATATATTTTTGGTGTTACAATCATTTAAAGAAGAAAACATGGCTTTGTTTTTGGCCATGTGATAAGAAGCTCCAGAATCAATGAGCCACTCATGAGAATGAGAAGAAGAAGATACATTTAGTGCATAGCCAGACCGAGATGCTTGACAACCACATGCAGAAAGTGCCATTCCTAAAGATGAAGTTGAATTTGAAGATTGCTCCAAATGGATGTTATGCTTCTTCATTGCTGCTTCCAAGGCTTCCATCTTCTTAAAGCATTTGGATTCTAAGTGTCCATCTCGATTACAAAAGCTGCAATGTCTATCAGTCTTCTTCCATTTGTTTTTATTTGTCTTATCATTTTGTTGAAATGATTTTTCATTTTGAGGCGGAAATTTTTTAGGACCCTTGTTTGGTTTAGGACCATTCCTTTTAGGATACGACTTTTTAGGATTCTTTGAATTTGGTTGCTGCTGGGCGGCTAACGCTTTCTTAGAAGAGTTTCCAAGATGAAGAAGACCAAGGTGTAAGAGTTTTTCTTGTTCTCTTACTAAAGAATCACAAAAAGAATCAAAGGAAGGGGACTTGTAGGTTTGTCCTTGAGAAATGAAGGCTTCTCTTGTAGAATGGAAGGTGGAAACAAACACAGAATAGGCTGGTACCAACTTAGTAAGAATGGAGTAGATAAGGCTACTATCTTCCTTCTTAACCTTAACACCTTCCAAGAGAAGTCTAAGGGTCTTGAACTTGGACAAAAAATCTTCAATGCAAGAAAAATTATTGGGGTCCAATGTAAGCAATTCATTTTCAAGTTGATGGGCTTTAAGTTCATTTTTAATTCCAAAGACTTTAGTAATTTGTTTCATTGCTTCTTCAGGAGTATCAAGTTCTGCAATATGGAATCTAAGATCTGGAGAAATAGACATCCCTATCAACCCACGTGCTTGGTCTTGTCTATTTTTCCATTTAGCTGCCTTGTCTTCATCTTTCGGTTTGGTCTCTTGGCCTGTGGCTATTCTGTAAAGATCTTTACTTCTAAGTAAATCCACAATGTAGGACCACCATTGGAAGTAGTTGGTGTTGTCAAGAATAACTTGGCATGGACTTTCCATTTAAAAAAAAAAACTGAAGCTATAGATGCTGAAACTAAGTGTTGCAATGGAAAGATCTCGAAAAATTAGGCTGTTTCAAAAAAAAAGGTTCTGAAAACGGCTTCCGGATGAAGAAGTTATGGCTTTTTGAAGAAAATTTGATGAAGTCGCTGACGAAGTGCGGGAATGTGCGGAAATGAAAAATCCACCCCCACAAAATGGAGACTTGAACCCAAGACCTCTACTCTCATAAATTAGCTTTGCCAAGTGAGCTATACAAAAAGTTTGAGAAAGAGAGAGGGGGGTTGATGCTTTGGGTTGCGTACTTGTTTTGAGAAAGCTCTTTTTCCCTACAAAACAAAAAACACAAAACCCAACACGGACATACAAAAAAAACGAACATTGCGGCTCGAAGTTAGCTTTAGCTGGAAACTAAATATTTTCAAAAACAAACCTTGCGGCTCGAAGTTAGCTTTAGCCGGAAACTAAATATTTTCCTCAATGTTTCTGATTTTCCGAGATCACACTAAGGCGCAGCGGAAAAGAGCATACACATGAGAAAAATCCTTCCTTTCTGTTTCTGATTTGCCCAGATCGCATAGAGTCGCAGGGCAAAGAGCATACGCAGAAATGAAAGGTATAGATCCGGTAATAAAAAAATCCAAATAAACCGAAAACTGAAATAAACAAAGAGAAAATAACTGTAAACTGCAAATAAACACTGTATACTTCCAGATCTTAAAAATGACGCAGCTAGTGCTACCGTAAACCTTTTCGCATGAAACGAAAGGGGTTCCTCACTGGAACAGATGCTCCCAACACAACAGAGCAGTCCTCTCGGCCCGAAAGCAGTTAGAAACAATAGATCTAGGAAACGGTAGTCGGATGTAGTTCTAGCGGCTTCAGATTTGGATCACCAACGGACGCGGCCCTCAAATAGCTCTGATACCATGTAGGAATTTACAGGGTAAGTTCCTCAGACAGAACACCAAAGGACACCACTCACAAACAGATCACAGATCAACACACCAGTATTTTGATGCGGCCACTTCAGGCAATTTATTAATAAAAGAATGAAAATTTACATATGCTTCTCTCATAGATGGATTTTCCTACAAATGACCCTCCATGCTCTTTAAATAGAGATCATGGACCAATCGGGTGTCAAGCCACGGATCAAGTGTCGGTAATACCGAGGAGAGAGTGAACCATCGGATCACTACATATCGTGACCGTCGGATTGTAAGTTACAAAATGTACATAGTAAAGAAACACACTTTACCTAACTCTATACCTAACTCTATACTAGACCAAGTTGTACTTAACTATTTCCTATGTGTCGGAATATCCTAACAGTTGTCTCATCTCCCAAGCATGTATATGGGCTAGTGGAAGAATCAAAAGGCTTGACTTGATGAGAGGCTCAACCTAGTTTGAGGAGCAACCTGAACTACCGAACTATAAAGGAGCCCTAACTTCCGCACCATAATTATAGGACACTGGACCAAGACTATTTAATTTCTCCTCGATTGGGAATGCAAAAAAAGGACTCCCCTCTCCTCTATAGGCTAGGGCTACTACTTTTGGTTTTCCCACCCATAGATATGATTAAAGAGATACAAAGTGTTCATATTCTTATAAATCCTTATGATTCTTCTTCTTAAACAAACAACGAAATTGAACCGGTCATTCATTCCGAACAAGATCCTTTTCCCCCAAAAGCTCCCGTGTCATTCTTTTATAAGTGGTCAAATGAATGCGGAAACAACTATCCAAGCTCTTACTGTACGAATGTCGGCCAAGGCCAAGCCAAGGAAATAAGTGGAGCCCAATGTCTCTTTTCCAGGGAAACCCAATGTCCCTTACTTTTCGAAGCCTATCCGAAGCAAATCCTATTTGCTACAGTTAGTTAAAGGGGATTGTTATTACTATTTTTCCTTGGTGTACACCAGTCTTTTTATGGCTCTGGGAAGTCTTGGAATCTTAACGAACGAAGACCTTTCCTCTATCAAATTTGAGGGAATAGGCTATAACGAAAGTAGGTTCCCCTTAAATGAGTGGGCTAAATTAAAGTAGTTACATTGTGATAGATATTTCTGTTGAATCGTAGTTTCTGGGAAACCCAATGTCCCTTACTTTTCGAAGCCTATCCGAAGCAAATCCTATTTGCTACAGTTAGTTAAAGGGGATTGTTATTACTATTTTTCCTTGGTGTACACCAGTCTTTTTATGGCTCTGGGAAGTCTTGGAATCTTAACGAACGAAGACCTTTCCTCTATCAAATTTGAGGGAATAGGCTATAACGAAAGTAGGTTCCCCTTAAATGAGTGGGCTAAAGTAAAGTAGTTACATTGTGATAGATATTTCTGTTGAATCGCAGTTTCTCATTCTACGAACATGTGTGGGTCACCATTGTTCAGTTGGCCCTTGTCGAACATTAGCACAATAGAACCAGATTAATGTTGATCACCTTTTGGTTTGGTAACTGGGAGGCCTGACACCAGGTTCGCCGGAATGTTTCCCGACCCCTTATATTTAGATTTGCCTGCAGATTGGATGAGAAGATTCAGATGCATACCACCTCTTTCGTACATCTCTTATTGAACAATCTAATCGCGTTGAGTTTCATTTTCGGGCTAGCAGGTGAAAAATTAATAGATATTCGAAATGAAACTAATCTTTCACCTCATCCTTTCTATTTGAAGAAGAAAATGAATCAAAGTGTCTTGTTTTTACCTCCCTAACCCGTAGGTTTACTTTCATAGTGGTGCTACAACCATAGGGCTAAGAGTTTGAGTCTATTTCATCCCTATAATCCTACTTAAATGATAGTGATATAGTCTCCTTCCTTTGACTTCTATGCTAAATGATGAGCCTTATTAGCTGAGGCTTAATCTTATGCCTATTATCCTCCCTCTGACTTCTATTCTATGCCTTAATATTTCTAAGTTGAATAGTAGGCCTATGAGTTAATCCTTATTAGTTGAGGCTTAATCTTATGCCTTCCTTTCTTAGATTAGTAGGCATATGAGTTTCTACCTTCTAGTCTTATATAGTAGGAAAACTCTCCTTCCTTTCACTTCTATGTGAGTCTTAATGAGAGTGATTCTTAATGGGTTCCCCTTCGGGGCTGAATGTATGGGAAAATATCCTTCCTCTACCTCCCTATGGAAGTAAGGAAGAAGCTTCTCTTATTTTCTCTTACTCTCTCTTAAGGCTATTGGAAGTATGGGGATAGTTTAGCTATTCTAGAAAAGTCTCTAAGGTTTTCTCTTAAGGCTTAAGTGGGTCTCTATCCTCTACCTTCTCCTTCCAATCTAACCATTCCATTCAAGTAAGTAAGGAAGAACCCTATAATATTCCCTCTCTAAGCTTCTAAGAAGACTTATGGGTGTTTCTCCTTCCTCTACCTTTTATGAGCTAGTGATAAAATGAGTAAAACCTTATGAGTCAAGCTGCCCCCTCTCTACCTTCTCCTTCCTTTAACCTTATTAGATAGTTTTTCAAGCTAGCTTATGAGAAAATGAATTAAACCTTTCCCCATGAGTATGAATATGACGTAAACTTTCTTAGCTTCTTTCTATAGCTTAATAAGTATGCATATGAGTAGTAAGACTTTCTATGCATATGACAGAAGTATGCATACATCCATTCTATGTAGGTTTCCTTCCTTTGTCTATCTAGGCTAGTAGGAAGATGAGTCTAACCTTTCTTAGCTTCTAATCCTTCCTATATAAGTGAAACCCTTCTAAATAAGTGTGAGTATTCCAGGGAGTCCCTTTCTTACCCTTCCTAGCTAGTATGTGAGTGTATGAGTCCCTTACTACCTTTGGCAATCAATTGATTAAGGGAAGGAACATCGAATATAGTAGTCATTGATCCCAAGAAATAAAGATCCTAGCGGTGATCCCTAATATTTGACCTCGTCGGAAGTATCTCTCCTCGAGTTGTTTTCCCATGTCCTCTTCTCCTTTCACTAAACCCAAAGACAGGTGCATATACATATAGAGGGCCAGATCCAGAACGAGACCCAGTACCAAAGCCATCAAAGCTAGACGTAGTGCTAGTTCCAAGACGAGATCGAGATCCTTAGCCATCAACAACAAAGGCACAAGGAGTAGAGGCAACATTTGATCCAAGTCGAGAACCATAGCTTTGAAAAAATCCAATTGTTGAACCCACTGACCAGGAACCATATGACCCACAACACCAATCATTGTGACAACTTCCCAACCAACACCTCATTATGATACCGATACCCAGGAGCAAATAGAGAAGTGCTAGAGCATGCAGTTCCAGGTCGAGATCGAGTAGTTTACCTTGCAGTAGCAATAGTTTTCTCCATCGACGAGTGAGTTTCCATCTTGGCGGATCCAAATCGTTGATGTCCCATAAATCTATATATAACAACATTACTGTCATCTCTTCAAATTCCAAGCACCACGCTTGATTGGACTTGAGGAGGCTAAAGGGTCGCTGCATAGGGGCGTCATGCTACATAAGTATCTGCATTAGTTGGATTCAGATGTATATGCAATTAGCTATGTGGTTTCATCAGTGCTTTCATCACTGGTTTTTGTTGTCCTCAGCGATAGTTGCTAAGCAATGGGTGTTGCTTCCAATGTGTGCAATTTATTCCATGTGTTCCCGCCGATCGAAGTGTGCTTTCCGGTTCATTTGATTCGTTAAGTGCTTTCCCTTTGCTGCTATTATTGGTGCTTGACCTTCCTTCTTCACTAGATTGGGATCGTGAAGTTGGGACTGGTAGGTGTAATTCGCTACGTTTGGATCGCTTTGTTCGTTAAGATGGGTGGAATTTAGACAACTTGGGATGTAGTTCGTTCCATCAATATTATTAGGATCGTAAAATACCCTACAAAGAAAGGCATGAATGGATTGGTATTACAGTGGGGCGAAGAGCCCCTATGGGAAGTCGTCAACAAAGGGTTTAGGTATGACATATTAGGGGAAGTACTGCGGATCCTTTGTTTAGTGAGCCTAGGGCCTATCATAACCTCGACTGCAGTATTGATTTGTGAGGTTCGGGTTCTTAGTATATGTTCCTAATAGTTTAAACACACCAGCCTTCCTCCATTGAATAGGATAGCAAAGGCTGCTACCTTAATTAAAGAGTGTTGATTGATTAGTAGTGATTTGGTCACATGATGCTAGGCAAGCCACAAGCTAAAACAGAAGTGTGTTGGACATTGGGACTAGCCTCTAACAGAGAGTTGCGTTGAATGTCTACCTGAACGAGAGTCATAGCATAGGTTTATTGGGACCCGGTCACCCAAAAGCAAACGTAGCCCCATAAGAAATGTGGTAACGATATGACTAGTCCTTACGTACCCCACTCCTATCGTAAGATAGAACGAAATCATGTAGGGATCTGAATGCCACATTTATGGATATAATCTTGCATCTGATTTGATATTTTATGATCGCAAGCAAAAATGATTAAGGATGAGCAGGGTCGATTGTCCAACCAATTTGATTAAACTGGATGGGATAGGGTAAGACCCAAGGCCTGTTGGATAGTGACTAGTGACTATTGGGACTAATATCTCCACCTCTGATGACGATTGGGAATGAAATCGGTGGTTGCTTAGAAAAGAAAATGGCGCATCTGTGGTGCATAGCAACCCGATGTTTAGGGGTGTGGGTAGTGGCTACACTTGTGAGAGTAAAGTTGGTTGGTCAAGCACTGGGTTATTCCGTATATGAAGCATGAGTACAAGTAACAGAGCTAGTCGACCTAGTTTAACCGGTCGATGATACATATCCTAGAGAAGCACCTATAGCTAAGGTTATAGAGACAGAGCCATAATCTGGAGATGATCCAGATAAAGATCCAGTAACAGTAGCTAAGGTGTAAGGAACATGGATATAAGCCCTTGATCCAGTCGAAAAACCAGTAGCTCTAGATCGATACCTATAAATAGAACTAGTAGTAGTGGAGAAAGCAGAGGGAGCAAGGACAAGTACACTAGTTGCTTAAGCCATTGACACAATGGTTTAAGTAGTAGCATATCCAGGCGATGCATATGCTACCTTAGCGGCTTGACTTTACGTTGTTATAGGAAAGATAGATGTAGCAAAGGCTATGGCACCTGAAGCAACACCACTACCAACAACAAGGGTAGAAGTATAAGGGGTAGCTACAACAAAGGAAATATAACCACCATCTTGCCCAGCAGCTCCTCTTCCTAATTATAATAGAAGAACCATAGCCCGTTCTAGATCCATGACTAGGTAACCCATAAGCACCTTGTCCAACGTACCCCCAGTTGATTTTGTTTATGCACCACTAGTTGTAAGAGTTTTTGCTATCAATGAAGCAATTTAGATTAGAAGCAGTATACAACATTATATCCACTCATAACACATTATATCCATTCATATTACTCATACTATAAGCAAAGGTTTTGAAATCTTACCCTGAACCCACACACATCATATCAAAATGGGTTGTTGTCTCTTATGGGAGCTGCTAAGATTAGATTTGGATTGATCCATGACTTTTGGAACCTTCTAACCCAGTTTTATATTAATACCCATTAATATTTTATTTTTCCTAAGTTTAGACTTAGGAACTCCATTAAAAATATTAATTATTTTAATATCTCCCAAATCAGTTAGAATCTGCCCAAACCGTTTCCAGGTCTTGGAGATCTCATGTGCTTTAGCCTCTCCACCAATTTTCATGGCTAGATCACATCCGATGCTACCCCAAATCAACACTCCCTCTTATCGAGGACTGTGCTTTAGTAATACTCCACACTGAGTATCACTTTGATTATCTAGCATTGGTCCCTGTGTTGATGCTAGGCCTCCCCGCCCAACATCCTTTGCACTGCTGCATCCTGTGCTGTTGCCCATGGCCCTGCCACTGCCACTGTTGCATCTGTACAACTCCTTCTCCATCCGTGTTGTTGCTGGTCCATCCTCCCAACGCTGCATTTGCATTGCATCCCCTCTCATTATGCTGCATCGTGCTGCCCATAGCACTGCCACTGCTAACTGCTGCACTGCAACTCAATTACTGAGAAGTAAGTCACTGTCCACTCAACTCTGACATCCCTGTCAAGCTAGAGACACTCTCGATGCTGAAGCTCCCTTTGCCGCTAACAAGTGCTCCCTCTATTAATCTCTACGTTGTTGCAACAACTCCCTGCATCTTGCACCATTGCACACCTCTTTGTGCCATCCTGCACTGGTGCAACACTCTCGTGCCTCTCGCACTGTTGCAACCTGCTAGCCTCACGCTGTCCCGGGACTCCTGCACTGTAGCACTCTCTTCCGCTCCATCTGCATCTGTCTCTACCGACATCCACCAGTCCTGCTACTCCTCTTCGGGGCTCCCATAGCAAGGTTTAATCCAAGAGGTTGGGTACCTCAAGGATCCTACCCCTCATCGCCTGTAGTCTGTCTGACTACAACTCGATGTCCCCCCACTTCTTCTGAAGTGGCACATGAGAACTCATGGCACAATCTTCATCGTCCTCGACTTCTTTCTCCGCCCTCACTGGTGCTGCCTGGGTCTCAGAAGCCTCTCCCTTGCTCTTCTTCCTAGGTTACACTTGACCTTGGAGAGGTCCTTCTTCTTTCCCTTCTCCTGCTTCCTCCTTGATTCTGACCCCTTTGTCGCTATTCCTTGCCTTGGTCACCCGTCGATCTCTTCTTGACGAAGAGCCGCCCACAGTTCCTCCCAATCCAGAAGGCTTGTCCTACCCAGTATGCTCTGGACAAATACCTCCCAATCCTCTGAGATTTTATTCAATGCGGTCCTCACCATCAATTCCTCATCCAGCGTGGCCCCTATGGAAGTTAGCTAGTCATGGATCTCCTTCAATCGACTGAGGAAGACATCTATCTGCCCTCCCTTCTGCATCTGGTATGACCGCAACTGATTTTCAAGTAACATCTTCCTCTGCACAGAAGTATGCTGGTACAGTTTCTTCAATGCCTCCCACATCTCATTTTCTGTGTCCTTCTCGGCAATATGCAGCACCACATGATCCTTTACCCCATCAAGGATGATGCACTTCGCCCTAGCCATTGCCTCCTCGTACTTCTCATTTTCAGTTGGGTCAACTAGGATCGCTATTATTTTCAAGGAGAAATCCTTGATGCAATATCTGTCTAGAATGGACAAGATCTTAGCCTTCCAGACCACAAAGTCGGATGCTCAGTCCAACCTATCCTAATCTCTCAGTCCATTCACAGCCATTATGCTACTGTTTTCGGTCGACTCCTCCGAGTCTCTCTACTACTTGTCTAGAAGTCCACTGTTCGACTCTTGCCGAGTCTCTCAAATTTCTTCTAGAATTTCTCGGTTCAACTCCCTTTGAGTCTTGATTTCCCTTCGGAAATCCCTCCTACTTGGTCTTGTCATGTTCTGACCACTGTACCCCACCAACTTTGCTCTGCAATTTAACTGCAACCTCCTATACCCCAGCAACTGAAGGATTGAGCCACTTGGCTCTACGCAATCCCGACACGGGCAAATCAGTTCCCCTAGCCAACTGCGTTAGCCCTCTTAGCCTATGTGTGAGCCTGATTCCGCCTCTCTTAACTTTTGTGCCGCCTTTCTCTAGCCCAGAATGATGATGCAGTCTCTCTGCATTACTCCTTTCTCTATCGCCTTCTATACGGATCATCTCTGTCACTCGGGACAGCTAAATCTGTTGCTACTGCTCTGCTCACTGATGCCTTTAGTTATCCTGTGATCTGCAACCACCCTCTGATACCATGTTGGAATTTCTAAGTTTAATCCGTTAGAAATTCTTCCTGTACTATCTGGTTTATTTCTTCCTACTTGTTTGATTACTTAACAAGTTATTTACCATGTAAATACTAAAAATAAACACAAGTACTGTATCAACATCTATAGATCATCAAATGAAAGAAAACAAGAACACAAGTGACACTATTATTTTTGGACCAATGTCCCCAGAAAAGCCCAATGCGGGAAAGCGGTGCATCTATTCAGAAGGTTTTATTATTATGCACTTTTCAGAATACAACTAGGGTGCCAGAAATGGCTCACCCAACAGAGAAAGCCATCGCCAGTAGTACCTCTCCTCAGAGATAGATATTTCGGCTAATTAATCACCAGATGAACAATCCCACAGCAACAATTGCAGCTCCCAGTACTCTGCGTCACTCTGATAGGGACTGCGTCACCCTACCCGGCTCACCAACACCTAGTTTGACCCATGAAATCCTTCCAACGCTGCCTCTTGGCCCTGCGTCAGCTCTGCTAGCCTCTGCGTCAGCTTTTGGAGCTTTTGCGTCAGCTTTTGGAGCTTCTGCGTCAGCTCCTAGACCCTCTGCGTCTCACACGCTAGCCTCTCCTAGCTCTGCGCAGCTCCTAGCTGCCTCTGCATAGCACCCAGCTGCCTCTGCGTCAACCTCTCTGGGCTCTACACTGTCTCTCTGGTACCAACTCTGCCTCTCTGCTATGTATTCACTGCCCCTCGTTGTTGATCATTGATTCTATCACTCTTAGTAAACCCCAATCTAGAGAATAGAATGGTTGATCACTCTGGTGTGTTCTCCAACTGAACCTCTAGCCTCCTCTTATACTTTTCTCGTTGGTCCATCAACGCCGAGATTAAATCTCTAATCAATAGCTAAGATTTGATTTGGCTTAATCCATGACTTTTGGAACCTTCTAACCCAGTTTTATATTAATACCCATTAATATTTTATTTTTCCTAAGTTTAGACTTGGGAACTCCATTAAAAATATTAATTATTTTAATATCTCCCAAACCAGTTAGAATCTGCTCAAACCATTTATGGGTCTTGGAGATCTCATGTGCTTTAGCCTCTCCACCAATTTTCATGGCTAGAGCACATCTAATGCTACCCCAAATCAACAAACCGCAAAGCCTTTAAGTTGCTTCATGTAGATCTCTTCTTCCAGATCCCCATGAAGAAATGTTGTCTTCACATCCATCTGTTCTACCTCAAAATCAAAAGTAGCAACAACAGATAAAAGTAATCTAATAGAAGCTAGATTGGCAGTAGGAGAAAAAATATCACCAAAATCAATTCTCGACACCTGGGAATAACCTTTTTTCTACCAACCAAGCTTTGTATTTCTCCACCTTGCCTTCTTCATTCATCTTCTTAAACATCCATTTGCTACCAATGGGTTTCCTTCCAGTCGACAACTCCACCAGATCCCAAGCCTCATTTTTGTGCAAAGATGCCATTTCGTCAACCATGGCCTCCCTAACAAATCTGGATCATCATCAGTAATAGATAAAACAAAATTTGAACAGAAAGCAATTGGACTATACCATTTTGGTTGCCTTCTTTCTCGAATTGATCTTCTCACAGCTAGAGTTTGTGGATCTTCATCTTCTGATTCCTCTTCTGCTGTAGAGTCTGATTCCTTTCCCTTTAGCTCAAACTCTATCTTCTCAGGTTCCTTTGGTAGGACTTCATGTTTAATAACATATTTCACCTCTCTAAACACCACATCTCGGTTGTACACAACCTTCCTTGTTTCTGGTTTCCAAAGCTTATAACCTTTTAAACCATCCTTATACCCAATAAAGATGCACTTTTCAGATTTACTATCCAACTTGGTTCTTTTCTCCTTTGGAACATGTACATATGCATCACATCCAAATACCCTCAGATGTGAAAGAGAGGGTTTCTTACTAGTCCATACCTCTTGTGAAGTCTTATCCTCCAACACTGATGAAGGTGATATGTTGACTAGGTAACATGCAGTCTCCACTGCCTCTGCCCAGAATTCCTATCCTAACCCGGCACCACTGAGCATGCTTATTGCCCTTTCCATCAACGTCCTTTTCATTCTTTTTGCAACTCCATTTTGATGAGGTGTGTATGGATTAATCTTTTGTCGTGCTATACCACACTTTTTACAGAACTCTTCAAATTCCTTCTTGCAAAACTCTCCACCATTCTCTGTCCTCAACACCTTTATCTTCTTCTCTGTCTTGTTTTCCACCAGAGCCTTAAATTCTTTAAACCTGTCGAAGACTAGATTTCTTCTTGAGGAAATATATCCATGTATTCCTTGAGAAGTCATCTATAAATGATACATAGTACACAGACCTACCTAGTGATGGAACTAACACAGGTCCAAACACATCACTGTGCACAAGCTCTAATATCTGTTTTGCGCTCTTAGCACCAGGGGGGGAAATCACCCGATTCGGCTTCCCATATACAAAATTTTCATAGAAATCAAAATTTTCATACCATTAACATGAAGCATTCAAAGGCCCTTCTCTCCAATATGTCCAAGCCTTTGATGCCATATCATGGTCTTTTCTCTAGAGACCACTAGATTTTCTGCTCCACTTCCAGGAACCAAAGAATTGTTGCACCGATCAATAACAGTTCTACCCTGAAGCTTGTACAAAGTTCCAATCCAAACTCCTCGCATCAATACCAGTGCTCCCCGAACCATTTTGTAGGTATCTTTCTCAAACACTTTTTTTACACCTGCATCATCCATCTTGCTTACAGGATTCAGATTTTTGGCCAATGCAGGAATATGTAGAACACTCGGAAGTGTTCTAATCCTTCCACCTTGCAACTTGAACTTGACTTTTCCGTGACCGACGATTCTAGCTTTCCTGTCATCCCTTAAGAACACATCACCACCATCATATTTATCATACTTGTGTTGTCGCGCAGATTAACACGACAACGCTCAGACCGGGGGCTATCACTCTGATCCCCGATCCCTCCGTTTAAGCCTGTCTCCCGCGGCTAAGGGGGGTGGTCCCTGTGGGATGATGAAGACCAACTGTCGACCAGTTGGTTGGGAGACACGAGATACGATATAAAAGCACTTGATGGATTTTATTAATGAAGCAGACCAGTGCCTTAAGAGATGATTATAAAAATGATTACTTGTTAATTGATATAGAAACATGCACCATGAACAGCGATCGTATTTCAACTTCGCATCTCGACTAAAAAAAAACTCAGATCTTAGCGTGAAAGATATTACAATTCCCGAAGATGACTGGATCTAAAATTTTCCAAATTTTTTTTTTTTTTTTTATTATTATTTTTTTATTTTTTTTAAGATGAAATCTAAAAAATTAGTCTAAAACTAAACTATATCTAAATAAATCCTTTTTTATTTTTTATTTTTTATAAAATTTAAATCTAAAAGAACCTAAATTTAAACTCTTTAAAATAAAAAAAAATAAAACTAAGGCTAACAAAATAAAACTAAACTAAAATAAAGAAATTAAAATCTAAACTAATTACCTAAAAATACTAAATCGCACTTAAATCTTACACATTAAAATCTAATTAAAAAAAATTAAATCTAATCTTAAAAAAAAAAACTAAACTATTAAATCTAAAAAAGAAAGTTAAGACTTAATAAATGAAAACAAACAAAAACAAGTCGGATCTCTTTTTGCCCCACCCCTTTTTTTTTATTTTAAATTTTTTTTTTTTATAAAACTAAAACTAACAAATGTAAAAAAAGAAAAGAAACCCTAAGTTAAAAATAAAAGGGCGAAAATAAAAAAAAAAATTGACTGTAAAACATGAGAGGGTTCACGCTGCAGTTTCCAGGACCAAAGGTTACCCCGGTGAAGCCCAAAATCGGAAGGCAGAAGGCGATAAATGGATCGAAGGCAGGGGTCCGAGATATTTTTGCGTGGATTGATAACTGCAGTGAAATGAGACGCACGTACCTGCTAGCACGCAGAGCTTGACTGTCGGTGATTACCTGGCGACTGAAATATTGAATGCGGCGTATCTGTAGGTCGAATTTGATACGTTGCCAGCAGGGATCAATGATTCAACAGTTGCTTTAATCGATGGCAGATGAGAGCGAAAATAGCTGGACGTAAATCGATTTACTATATAACCTGAGCTGCCCAGAAAGAAAAACGTGACCCAGCCTCAGAAACAGAAGAAATTCGGTGTGCTGAGACCATAGACCTTTGAGAAGATGAATGCTGAGCGTTTATCCTTGGAACGGTTTTGACTGAGAAATTCTGCAGCAAGTAATTTCGTTTTGAAATGAATCAGGTCAAAGGGCTCATGAACCCTGCAGCTTCCACGTTTGAATAGCCACACTTGGACGCAGAAAGGAAAATCGATTTAAGCCTGATAGGATCACGTCAACGGCTTTCCGAAATTTGATTCCTTGAGCGTGATTTACCCGGACAATGGATAGCAGATGCGTATGGAGAAACGACTGTTCTGAATGAAGCTTTCGAACGGATGGTGACCACGATGTAGCAGTGAGGGTTTATGCAGGTCGGCTTACAAATTGTTTGTCTGCAGAAAGTTGGACCCAGATCTGAAAAATCACTGATGCTTAGAACCCTTGGATAGCTGAGACAGAGGTCCTGTAAAAATAAATTTTCTTCCAGATCCCTGTAATCCTGCGAATGGTAAACAAAGAACCCGGCAGCTATACGCAAAGACTTAAAGAAAACCGTCCAAAATTTACCTAAAATCACAAAAAAAATCTGCAGTAAACAAAATCAAAACCCTAGATCTAGCAAAAGAATTACAGATATGGCCCCTTAACAGCCTGATTCTGCAAATAATAACAGGAATATTTTAGAATATCAGATAATATTTCAGAAATCTCTCATATGAACCAGAAAAGACACTCTTAATGATTAACCCAGGGCCAAAATCAGCTAGGCTCTGCAAAGAAAAAGCCTGTGGGAGTCGGCTGGTTCAGCTGAGAACTTCCTCGAACGCCCACGAAAATTCCTTCAATGATGTTTTCTGCACAGCTCAAAACAACTGTCAACAAAGAAGGCAAAAATGCTGCTAGATCTCAGGAAGTAATGGAGATACCTGCCATTACTTCAGAAACCCTAACAGCACCCAAACCCCAGCAAGTGAACAAGATACCTGTGCTCACAATGCTCTACAAAAAGCTATTATTAACGGCTGAAAATAACATATGCAGAAAATGAAACAATCTCACAGCATTTCAAGAGAGTAACACCAGCAAGATTTGGACCCCAAAGTCTTCTTTTATTAACCAGAAATCAGATTACACGAGAGCTTTTTCAGTACTGACTCACAGATCGAATGATCTGAAAATGACTCCTAGCACCCTATTTAAAGGAAATGCTCCAACGGCTAGTTCGATTGATCCATGTAAAAATGATCTCGACCATTGATGAGGATCAAGACATCTCTTGATCTCATCCGTCGATTTATTCAATTAATTTTTTATTATTATTTTTTAAATTTTTAAATTATTTTTTATTATTATTTTTTAAATTTTTAAATTTTTTTTTTTTTTTTTTTTTTATTTATTTATTTATTTATTTCATTTTTTAATTTTTTAATTTTTTATTATTTTTTTTTTTTTTAATTTTTTATTATTTTATTTCATTTTTTAAATGGATCATCGAACTAAGCCATTGGAAACATCACCTAGGACCTAGGACTTAGGACTCACGAGGGGATTTAAAACATTTTCAACCCTCAAGACACATTTCATGATGACCTTTTACAATTTACATCTCAAGGGGACAAACCCACTTAATACAGACCCTCATAAATCACCCAGTTCTGCGACACAACTATAATCTAGCAGACTAACACACTAGGATTCTCCTAAAGTTCTAATGACAAAATCCATCCCGGCTTTGGGGTCAGGTTTGAAGGAAAACTCTGCCGATCCATGGATCGGTGAGACAAAAAACCTTCCGGGACATAGATTATCATAGAAAGTTAGGTCCACCTAGGCAATTTTACATACATGACTCTGATCTGCTTAGATTATTTACAATTCATACATGCAGACTGGGTTTACAATGGAAATGATCAAGCTGCTGATGACTGTAGGCTGGCACGGACACGTCATTCAGGTGTTATCTCTTTTTGCCAAGAAAAGAGGGTGTACTGCATGGGAAGTTGACCAGTAGTGGTCAACATCTGGCTCTACTTGGGGACACGTTGCTGCTCTGTAGGAATGTGAGAATCCAGAATCTGCATCCATGCAACACACAACAAAATATAAGTAGCGTCCGTCCAAAATCATCATATACATTAAGCACAGGAAAGATAAAAGCTCTTCATTTATTAACTAACTAATAACATGAAAAGTAAATCCAATCCTAAAAACAGAAATGAAATGCTGAAAAGACAAGGAGTAGGGATAGAAATACAATACAGAAGATGCCCCATGGCATCAGATATCATCTCTGAAGAACAGCTTGAGCATTTGGCCGTTCACTGGTAGATCAAGTGGTTCGCCATCCAATCTGCTCAAGTAGAATGAGTTTGGCCCGGCTATATCTCTAATGATGTATGGTCCCAGCCACAAACTATCAAACTTCTTATGCTTTCCCGGCTTTTCATTTTTGTGATCCCAGAGTAAAACCATATCTCCAACCTGCAAAGATCTAGATCGAGAGCATTTATCAAAGCTTTTCTTAATATTAGATTGATTTTTACATATAGCCTCAAAAGCTGTCCGACGAGCCTCATCTAATTCCACAATCTGATCTATCCTATTCTGAACAACATCTTTATTAGTGGAAAAATTTTGGAGAAGCTGATAGGCTGGCAATTTTAGGTGCACAGGTAAGGTAACATCCAAGCCATAAACTAATTCAAAGGGAGATTTACCAGTAGACCTCTTCTTAGTAATTCTGTCTGCCCACAAAGCATACTTGATTTTACTGTCCCAAGACTTCTTGTTATCTCCTACTATCTTCTTGATAATGGTTATGAGATTTTTATTACTTGATTCAGCCAAACCATTACCCTGAGGATAGTAATTCGACGAATGAGATAAGACAATGCCATATTTGAAGCAAAAAGATGGAAACTCTGAAGAACTAAAAGCCTTGGCATTGTCCGTAGTGATCTTAGCGGGGACACCAAATCTAGTAATGATGTTACTCTCAATGAAATCCATAATCACCTTTTCAGTGGCATTCTTAGCAGGAATAGCTTCGACCCATTTAGTGAAATAATCGGTAGCAGTTAAAATCCATGAGTAGCCATTGCTAGAATTTTCATGGAACTTCCTTATGAAGTCCAGACCCCAATGCTGAAAAGGTGCCTCTACAATAACAGGTTGTAGAGGAAGGGCAGCAAGCTTCTGCTTCCCAGTGAACAGCTGACAGGCTTGACACGTTCTAACATACTTGTGCACATCAGAAAAAATCGAAGGCCAGTAATAGCCAGCTCTTAGGATTTTGTGGGCGGTAGTTCTAGCGGCATAATGACCACCACAAAATCCTGAATGAAATTCGGAGATTAATCTTTTGGACTCAACATCGTCAACACACCTAAGCACTATGCCCTCAGGATTTCTCCATCCAAGGCCATCCTTCATAAGGCAGTACGTAGTAGCTTTTAGTCTAAGAGCCCTTCTCTTATGAGCGACTAAATGGTTAGGACATGCAAGATTGGTTAAGTAGTAAATTATGTCCTTATACCATTCATGCTCTGCTAATCTTCTCAACTCTGGCGAAGATAGATCGTCAAGGCAGAACAAACCAAGAGTCTTTTCATTACTTTCAGTTAACATTTGAGCTAAACCTTGGCCTTTGATCAGCTTGGTGGGTCTAATTTCTAAATCATACTCCTGTATCTTAGTAACCCACCTAGCACGAGTCCCTAAGCAATCAGTTTGAGTCAATATGTCTTTAACAGCAGAATGTGGGACGAAAGCAATGATCTTAGAATAACCCACATAAGTTTTAAAATGCTTAAGAGACTTGACCAAGGCATAAGCCTGCTTTTCCATGGTATTGTACTTCAATTCAGAGTTTTGAAGTGCTCTACTCATGAAAGCAATAGGCTGCTCGTGACCATCTTTATTCTTTTGAAGCAAGACACCGGCAATGGTATCCTCAGAAGCGAAAAAAAAAATCATGAAATCTTTGGAGTAATCAGGACTAACAAGGACAGGAGCTTTTGCGATAGCAGACTTGATTTCTTGGAAAGCCCTTTTGCCTTCTTCCTGCCAGACAAATTTCACATCTTTCTTCAGAAGACTTTGAATGGGCTTAGCTATTTCCGCATAATTCGGGATAAATCTTCTAATAAAATTTATCTTTCCAAGGAAAGACTGAAGGGACTTGAGGTTATGCGGGAGAGGAATCTTTTGAATTGCTTCAACTCGTTCAGGATCGACCTTGACTCCTTCCTTAGAAATGATATGACCCAGAAGTTTCCCTTCAGTTACCCCAAAGACAGATTTAGCCGGATTTCAAAGAAATTCCATATTCTCTGCATCTATCAAAAACCTTCCTAAGATGATCTATATGGCTGATACCATCTTTAGAGAAAACAGTAAGATCGTCTTGGTAAATTTCGATGATTTTCCCGATTAACCCTTTGAAGGCATAATCCATGGCCCTCTGGAAAGTAGCCCCAGCGTTTGTCAACCCAAATGGCATTCTAATGTATTCAAAAGTGCCCCATGGTGTTGTGAATGTGGTCTTGTGTCGATCTTCCTTTTTAACCCAAACTTGATTGTACCCAGAAAAGCCATCTAGCAATGACATCATTCCAGACCCAGTTACTCTTTGCAACAAAGTTTCCATGTTTGGTAAAGGGTAATTATCCTTTTTGCATGCCAGATTAAGGTTTCTAAAATCGACACAAAGTCTTATCGAACCGTTCTTTTTCCTAACAATCACCAAGTTCGAACACCATGTCGAATGCCTAGTTTGAGCGATGATCCCCGCTGAAAGCATCTTACCAAGCTCTTTCTGGACCAAGGGGGCTAATTTCGGATTAATTTGCCTAAGTTTCTGCCGAAAGGGTTTAGCATTCTCGTCCTTTAAAGGAATAGTATGCTCCATAACATCTTCCCTATAGCCTTTTAATTCATCATAGGAAAAAGCTAAAACATCTCTATATTCATGAAGTAAATCAGTTAACTTTTTCCTTTCCTCCAAACTAGTACCTTTACCAATTTTAACTATTTTCGGATTTTCAGAAGTACCAATGTTGATTTCGAGGTACTCACCTGGGTCCATCTTGTTTTCTTCTCTAAGCTTCGTGGCATCATGCCGATCAAAATGTTGCTCCAAGGCAACCACATTTCTAGGAGTAGGATTTATGATATGTTCATGATTCAAAGATTCATCCTCCTGAGAAATTATGCGAAAATCCTCAAACTCATCTAAACTATTGAGAAAACGAACGACTTGTTTTTCATCATTAAAAACTTGCCAATGCTCTGAGTTGTCTGGAACAGATGGTCTGAATATTACTTCCATTTTAATTTTATCGTTAATTAACTCGTCAAACAACTGGAAAGTGGTAGCAGCTACGGCAAGCTCATCCGCCAAACTATTTTGTTCTCGAGGGATTGCTTCAAGGTTAAGGGCATCAAAGTGCTCCATAGTATCCCACACAGCATTTCGATAGTTTCTTAATCTCTGATTTCTACATGTGAATTTGTTTTTAAGTTGCATGATAACCAGATCGGAATCCCCCTTGATGCTAAGCAATTTAATCCTCAAAGCTTTGGCCAATTCAAGACCCAACAATATAGCTTCGTACTCAGCGACATTGTTGGTTGCTTCAAATTCTAAACGATAGGCAAACTTTAATATGTGACCAAGGGGAGATTTAAGCACTACTCCCGCACCCTTACCATGACTAGAGAACGCACCATCGAAGTACATATACCAGACTTCATCTTTAAGATTTTTTACCTTATCATCGGGAGGAATTATGAAATTAGACATGATAGAATAGTTCCCGATGTCAGATTGCTCCCTAATTATTTCATTATGAGGCTTCTTAGGATTTTCAACATGAAATTTCCTCTCGGGCTCTCTATTTAGCCTAACAAAACCATCACCGCTAGGAGAAGGAATCATAGCATATGACCAATTCATCTGAATGCTTCCTCCTAGATCAGAGGCCCACTTTCTAGATAACAGCATACCCCAAGCATCAGGTACATCAACAACAACGATATCCATAACAACCATGATGTCCGGGTAAACTGAAAGGTGAACTTGTAAATCCTTGATCAAACCATGCACTTCGATTTTCTTAGAATCCATAGCACATATATTATAGTAGGGTCTAGAAACTCTTAAGTTAAGCTGTTCCATGACCCTTTTAGTCATAACACAAGCAGATGCGCCTGAATCCAACATGCAGTTATTCAATTTATACCCGTTGACTAATAAGGTGATAAAGAAGGGTTGATGATCTTTGTTATCAGCATCTACGCTTTGCAGATAAATAGGAGCATCATGGTAGTCAACCTCGCGAATCTTCTGTTGAGAAGCGTTGACTTGAGGACCCTGAATTGCTTTTAGTAACTTGTCTCTTTGGGAAGGGATCTTAGCGATCTCAGATACAGGAACCCAGATTTTTGCATTGTTAAACCAACTTCCCAAATCAACATCTATTCCAGAGCTTATGCCAGGGTTTAAAGTTCGAGGGGGAATTTGATTCCCGCTCTGATCTTTATCCCTTCTGTGGTATGTCAAACCCCTATCTCTAGCAATTTCTAAGATTTTCTCAGGAGAGGGTTTCTCACCATATAACCTAGCCAAAATGTCATCTTCATTTTCAAGGTTATTAATACTAAAAGCAAATGAAAAATCCATAACATCATAGCTCCTTTCCTTAATCTCTATCCAATTATTCATAGGCACAGGAAACTTGCTCCCTACGACGTTTATTTGCTCACCTGTCCCAAGCATTCCATTATCCAAGAGTCTTCTAATAGTGGGACAAGAGGACTCTTCGTGAAAAGCATCGCAAGCACGACAGTAAGGAGGAGCATCATCTACCAGATTAGTAAGCGGGTTAGGGGGTCTCTGCTCACTAGATTGACCCCTTCTTTGCCAATTATTATTTCTGTTATTACTATTTCGTGGCTGAAAATTTTGCGATTGCGTCCTTTCCATCTGAATCAATCTATTCTGCAAAGTGTTTATCTCCTTATTATGATTAATTTCCATAGTTTCAATTTTTTGAAGCAATTTAAGAACAAGCTCACTTTCTGGCTCCTGGATTGCTTTTCCCTTAGGTTCCTTTAGTTTCGTAGTAGCCCTATCAAAGCCTGGGATTTCAGACTTCCCAGAAGCTGCCTTGTCCTTTTCAAGTTCTACAGCTAAGGCTTGGCAATCTCGATAATCAGTAAGTTTAGCACGCCTTAACTCATAAGATGGTTCAGGACCAAAGGCATCAATGTAAAAATCTTGGAGAGTTTTATCTGTAGGTTTATAGTCTTGAGGTAATTCTCTAATAATACCATTAAACCTTCTATTAAATTCTTCAACATTTTCATCCTCTCTCTTTTTTATTAGAGTAAGAGCTCTTACAAGATGTCTTCCCTCTCTCTTATCTCCATATTTTTCTCTAAATGCATTTATGATTGATTGTAAAGAGTTAAATGAATTTGGAGGTTTTTCTGTAAACCAGTCATAAGCATCACCTGCTAGAGTCAAAACAAAAAGAGACATCCTGACATCTTCATGATCAAAATCAGGAGATCTAGCATACTTAGCCATCCATATATTGAAATCTCGCAAGTGGGAATTAACAGTAATGGCATTATCTCCATGAAAATTAGGCAATTTGTCTAACCCAACAGATGGAATAGCATTGGGAGATCCAGGAATGTTAGAAAAATCACAAGGGGCGTACAGACTCATGATGCTGCGCCTAACTTGACCTTTAAAGAGCAAATGAATATCGGAAAGGGCTTCTTGTCCAAGATTTGCAAGGAGCGTACGAGAAGCAAGTTTGTGTGATCGCACCCTGTAAACCTTTTCAGGATCAGGAGTGGGGTTGCACAGACTGCTTGGATGTCTTCTAGTGTACACTCTTGCAAATAATATAGGAAGTGGAGTCGCCACTTGAACAAGAAGTTAGACACAGAAAAGTTTGAAATGTAAGAACCAAGGACAGAAGAACTCTATCCCCGGCAACGGCGCCAAAAAATGTTGTCGCGCAGATTAACACGACAACGCTCAGACCGGGGGCTGTCACTTTGATCCCCGATCCCTCCGTTTAAGCCTGTCTCCCGCGGCTAAGGGGGGTGGTCCCTGTGGGATGATGAAGACCAACTGTCGACCAGTTGGTTGGGAGACACGAGATACGATATAAAAGCACTTGATGGATTTTATTAATGAAGCAGACCAGTGCCTTAAGAGATGATTATAAAAATGATTACTTGTTAATTGATATAGAAACATGCACCATGAACAGCAATCGTATTTCAACTTCGCATCTCGACTAAAAAAAAACTCAGATCTCAGCGTGAAAGATATGACAATTCCCGAAGATGACTGGATCTAAAATTTTCCAAATTTTTTTTTTTTTTTTTTTTATTATTATTATTATTATTATTTTTTTAAGATGAAATCTAAAAAATTAGTCTAAAACTAAACTATATCTAAATAAATCATTTTTTATTTTTTATTTTTTATAAAATTTAAATCTAAAAGAACCTAAATTTAAACTCTTTAAAATAAAAAAAAAATAAAACTAAGGCTAACAAAATAAAACTAAACTAAAATAAAGAAATTAAAATCTAAACTAATTACCTAAAAATACTAAATCGCACTTAAATCTTACACATTAAAATCTAATTAAAAAAAATTAAATCTAATCTTAAAAAAAAAAACTAAACTATTAAATCTAAAAAAGAAAGTTAAGACTTAATAAATGAAAACAAACAAAAACAAGTTGGATCTCTTTTTGCCCCACCCCTTTTTTTTTATTTTAAATTTTTTTTTTTTTATAAAACTAAAACTAACAAATGTAAAAAAAGAAAAGAAACCCTAAGTTAAAAATAAAAGGGCGAAAAAAAAAAAAAAAAAAAATTGACTGTAAAACATGAGAGGGTTCACGCTGCAGTTTCCAGGACCAAAGGTTACCCCCGTGAAGCCCAAAATCGGAAGGCAGAAGGCGATAAATGGATCGAAGGCAGGGGTCCGAGATATTTTTGCGTGGATTGATAACTGCAGTGAAATGAGACGCACGTACCTGCTAGCACGCAGAGCTTGACTGTCGGTGATTACCTGGCGACTGAAATATTGAATGTGGCGTATCTGTAGGTCGAATTTGATACATTGCCAGCAGGGATCAATGATTCAACAGTTGCTTTAATCGATGGCAGATGAGAGCGAAAATAGCTGGACGTAAATCGATTTACTATATAACCTGAGCTGCCCAGAAAGAAAAACGTGACCCAGCCTCAGAAACAGAAGAAATTCGGTGTGCTGAGACCATAGACCTTTGAGAAGATGAATGCTGAGCGTTTATCCTTGGAACGGTTTTGACTGAGAAATTTTGCAGCAAGTAATTTCATTTTGAAATGAATCACGTCAAAGGGCTCATGAACCCTGCAGCTTCCACGTTTGAATAGCCACACTTGGACGCAGAAAGGAAAATCGATTTAAGCCTGATAGGATCACGTCAACGGCTTTCCGAAATTTGATTCCTTGAGCGTGATTTACCCGGACAATGGATAGCAGATGCGTATGGAGAAACGACTGTGCTGAATGAAGCTTTCGAACGGATGGTGACCACGATGTAGCAGTGAGGGTTTATGCAGGTCGGCTTACAAATTGTTTGTTTGCAGAAAGTTGGACCCAGATCTGAAAAATCACTGATGCTTAGAACCCTTGGATAGCTGAGACAGAGGTCCTGTAAAAATAAATTTTCTTCCAGATCCCTGTAATCCTGCGAATGGTAAACAAAGAACCCGGCAGCTATACGCAAAGACTTAAAGAAAACCGTCCAAAATTTACCTAAAATCACAAAAAAAATCTGCAGTAAACAAAATCAAAACCCTAGATCTAGCAAAAGAATTACAGATATGGCCCCTTAACAGCCTGATTCTGCAAATAATAACAGGAATATTTTAGAATATCAGATAATATTTCAGAAATCTCTCATATGAACCAGAAAAGACACTCTTAATGATTAACCCAGGGCCAAAATCAGCTAGGCTCTGCAAAGAAAAACCCTGTGGGAGTCGGCTGGTTCAGCCGAGAACTTCCCCGAACGCCCACGAAAATTCCTTCAATGATGTTTTCTGCACAGCTCAAAACAACTGTCAACAAAGAAGGCAAAAATGCTGCTAGATCTCAGGAAGTAATGGAGATACCTGCCATTACTTCAGAAACCCTAACAGCACCCAAACCCCAGCAAGCGAACAAGATACTTGTGCTCACAATGCTCTACAAAAAACTATTATTAACGGCTGAAAATAACATATGCAGAAAATGAAACAATCTCACAGCATTTCAAGAGAGTAACACCAGCAAGATTTGGACCCCAAAGTCTTCTTTTATTAACCAGAAATCAGATTACACGAGAGCTTTTTCAGTACTGACTCATAGATCGAATCATGTGAAAATGACTCCTAGCACCCTATTTAAAGGAAATGCTCCAACGGCTAGTTCGATTGATCCATGTAAAAATGATCTCGACCGTTGATGAGGATCAAGACATCTCTTGATCTCATCCGTCGATTTATTCAATTAATTTTTTATTATTATTTTTTTAAATTTTTAAATTATTTTTTATTATTATTTTTTAAATTTTTAAATTTTTTAAATTATTATTTTTTTTTTTTTAAACTTTTTATTATTTTATTTCATTTTTTAAATGGATCATCGAACTAAGCCATTGGAAACATCACCTAGGACCTAGGACTTAGGACTCACGAGGGGATTTAAAACATTTTCAACCCTCAAGACACATTTCATGATGACCTTTTACAATTTACATCTCAAGGGGACAAACCCACTTAATACAGACCCTCATAAATCACCCAGTTCTGCGACACAACTATAATCTAGCAAACTAACACACTAGGATTCTCCTAAAGTTCTAATGACAAAATCCATCCTGGCTTTGGGGTCAGGTTTGAAGGAAAACTCTGCCGATCCATGGATCGGTGAGACAAAAAACCTTCCGGGACATAGATTATCATAGAAAGTTAGGTCTACCTAGGCAATTTTACATACATGACTCTGATCTGCTTAGATTATTTACAATTCATACATGCAGACTGGGTTTACAATGGAAATGATCAAGCTGCTGATGACTGTAGGCTGGCACGGACACGTCATTCAGGTGTTATCTCTTTCTGCCAAGAAAAGAGGGTGTACTGCATGGGAAGTTGACCAGTAGTGGTCAACAACTTGCATAACCACTCCCTGTGGGGAGTGAAGTGAAAGGATGCACTTGAGTCAATCAACCATGCCTCATGATCTACATGTGTACTTGAAGAAGAAGCCAAGTACACATCCCCACCTTCGTCTGAGGTGGTTTTTCCATCTGCAGAAGGAGAATCATTAGATCCCTTTCCTTTCTCAGGAGCTTTAGATCTACAGTTCTTTTTGAAGTGCCCTTTTCTTTCTGCATTTCCAACACACCTTTACAGGTTTTCTTGGAGATTTAGATCTCCCACTCAAGGATTTATTTTTGTTTCTGTTTTGGGACCGTCCTCGTACAGACAAGGCATCACCATTCTGGCCCTCCGTATTTTTCCGTCTCATCTCCTCCGACAACAAGGATGAGACTATTTCATCAAACTGCAAGGCAGTCACATTGCTACCTATTGCAACAACCAGACTATCCCACAAATCTGGTAGAGAACACAACAAACTGATGCACTTATCTTCATCTGAAATTTTTATATCAATAGATAACAACTGGCTTACCACAGTATTAAAGGCATTCATATGCTCTGTCACTAAGTCTCCATCCTTCATCCTCAGGTTATACAACTTTTTCCGTAGGAACAGTTTATTCACCAGAGACTTAGATTGGTACAAAGTCTCTAACTTGTCTCACAAATGTGAATCCTAGATCTAACAATCTTTGGAATCCTACTGCAATCAGTTGAATCTACTTCACCTAGATTTTAAATTACATTACAATCTTATTTTAGACTTCTTCTTGAAACACTGAAGTAAATTACTGAAGCAGCCTATACCAAATTAAATATGATTCTGAAACATAGAAACTGGGCAAGGAAAATAAAAACACATAGGGCATCGTTATTTTTGGACACTAGTCCCCGGAAAAACCCAATGCGGGAAAACCAGTGCAACAGCTCTGAGGGTTTTATTATTATGCAGGAGATCTGAGTACAATTCTAGGATGCTCAACTAACAATTTGATACAGAGTGAATACTGAACAAAAAATTGGTGAAATGATCTCACCCTATCACTGGGAGAATCAGTGACTGATCCTGCTGAACTGGAGGCTCTGTGTGGTCTCTGCGTAGAACTGTGTCACTCTTGGCAGTTTCTGCGTCACCCCTCCTGGGCATTATGCTGCCCCTCTTCCGGATCCTCTGCTAGCTGATGAAATCGACCTTCTGCCTCCTGGACTCACACCCCAGCCTCCAGCAACTAAAATTCAACTTCCCTTAGCAGGAAACTCAACTTCCCCTCAAGGACTGTGCTGCCTTTGTGTCAGCACTATGTGGACCAATGTCAACCTTCCTTTGGATGTCTTTTTGTCCTCTCTCTGCCTCGTACTCTCTGGAAATTCCTTCTTCAGGATTCTCACTGCCCCTCTGCTGCAAAAGATCTTCTCAATCAATTTTTCCTCCTAAGAACTTCTCACTTCAGAAAATTGATTTTCTTTATCTCTCTATGTGTCTTTCAAATGACCCTTCTTATATCTTCCTGTTGGACAGCCAACGGCCTAGATTAAATCATAATCAAAGGCTCAAATCATTTTGGCTTGATCCTTGTCTTTTTCTAGAAGTTTCACCCATGATTAGATTAATACCCATTAATATTTTAATTTTCCTAAGTTTAGACTCTAGAACCCCATTAAAAATAGCAATAATTTTAATAAGATCACTTATGGGTGGAATTTCCCAAAACGCTTTCTCGGTTCTTTGGAATACATGTGCCCAAGCCTCCCTGCAAAACTTAAGCCTTAGAGCACATCCGATGCTACCCCAAATCAACACTCCCTCTTTGCGAGGAATGTGCTCTAGCAATACACTGCGACTGCATATTGCTCTGACTCTGAAGCATCGTACTCTACGTTGCTGATGTCTGACATGATGTCCACCAACTACTGCGTTGCTGGTACTACTGTGCTACTACCTTTGTCACTGCCACTGCCAATGCTCCATCTGTGCTGCAGCTCCCTCTCAAATGTTGCATCTGCTATGCTGTTAGCACTGCCACTGCTAACATTGCATCTGTACTGCAACTAAGTTGCTAAGAGAAGCAACTGAAAACACCCAAAACTGGACAAGTATCCAATGGATATACCTTGGTGCTGAAATCCTGACTACTACTAGTCCTACATTGTCCTCTGAAGCCACTGCGATGCTGAAGCTCTGCATTGTGCCTCCACACACTGTTGCCTCTGTGCTCTGCGCTGCTCATGTTCTGGTGCTACTAACTACTGCATTTGTCGAATCAACACTCCATGGCACCAACTAAAAGCTCCACCATCCCGCTACTAATGATCATGGGCTCCCGTAGCAAGGTGATGATCCAAGAGGTGGGCTCCTCAAGGATCCTGCCCATCTATAGCTCTATCAAACTACAATTCTATATCAGCCCACTTCCCTCATCGAGGTATCTTGGCTATCATGGCGAACTCCTCCTCTTGTTCAATCTTTGCAGCAGCGACCTTAGGATCGTGCTTCTCATCCTTGTCCTTTCTCTTCAAAGGACACTGGGATGCATAGTGGCCCATCTCGCCACATCTGAAACATTTCACCTTGGAGACGTCTTTCTTTCGTCTCTGTTGCCCTTGCTATCCTCCCTGACTCTTGTTGTTCTGGTGACATCTTCCTTCTGAATTTCTTCTGTATAGACCTCCCTTTCTACCGTTGGAAACTGGAAGTAATCAATAAGGTCATTGTCAACTAAGATGGACTTGTCATATTTTTCATATAGATTTTCCAACAGCGCAATTCGCTCATCTAGTTTATCCTTTAGAACTGAGAGAATTCCTTTTGCCATTGCTCTGCGCCTTTGATAGACAATCGTCACCTGAGGCTTTAGACTCCTGTGTTTCTGCTGTTGTTCTTCATAGCGGACTTGATTTTCTCTTGCAAATTAAGTAGCCGGGCTTGACACGATGTTTCCTGACTGGACTTTGGCAACTAATTACTACAACAACTTTCCCCATGTATCCTAACCATGCTTTGCCACCGTCGGCTGACTTGGACCTGACATTTCTGACATGGACTAGGAAAGGACAGAGTGGGCCACATGGCTTATTAACACTGCTATATTGGAGGTTATTTATTAACTAAATTTGTTCCTAACAGGAAAAGATTTTACAACTTCCACTTGACAGCTGCATTATTAGTTACTTATTATGGAAATGATTACTCGTACGGTGGAAAGGACAGATACAGCGTGTGATTATTAAGACTGAAAAAGTGTCTACCTACGTGTAACTTAAGAACTGGAAATGTGTGTGCCTACGAGTGACTGTTAAATCTACCTATTCCCCTCCCCAGACAACAAATGGGTTGCAGTATTATGACAATTTTGCTGCAATCTTATTGATGCTTTTGCTTGTTCTAGCTAAAAGGATGATAAAAGACACAAGCTTCAAATGAACGCTGAATGACTTGGCTAACTTTTATTAACTACTACCTACTTGCAGGCTCATTTTCGAGGACCCCCTTAACTTGAGATTGTGTTCGTTGGCATGTGGAAGGGCTTTAGGCGTGCGCCGTTTACCCAACCTTGTAGGTTATCTCCATCCAGTTGCGCCAACCTTAGCTCTCCATAATCTCTAATTTCTGAAACTATGAACAAGCCCAGCCATTGCATCTGCGATTTACCCGGGAACTTTTGGAACTTGTTGTCGTATAATAATACGTGATCTCTAAATTTGAATGTCTTCTTCCTGATATGCCTGTCATGCCAAGATTTTTGCCTTCTCTGTTCTATTGATTGGTGAAATTCGGCCACAAATTTGGATTTGTCAAGTTCCATTAGTTGATTTAGTCTTTCTCTTAATGCTACATTATCTGTCATTTTTGTTGCCTCAGAAATAAACATGTTGGTATGAACTTTGCTGGCACTACTGGTTCCTTCCCATATACCAGCTGAAATGGTGTTTGTTTATGAAATCTTTTCACTGTTGTTCTGTATGCCCATAGATTTGCTGGTACACGCTCGTCCCAGTCATCCCTATTAGCTAATATAATTTTCGTGAGACCTTTTTCTAGTATTTTATTGAATGCCTCGATAGTCCTTTTGGTCTATGGATGGTATGGACTACTTTTATGATAATGAATCATAAAATTATTGAGAAGAGACTCAACGGTGTCATTTATAAAATATGTTCCTTGATCAATTGTCAATCTTTTTGGGCATCCAAATCTTGAAATTATATTCTTGAAAATAAACCTTGCGGCAGTGTCGGTCGTATAGTCCTTGACAGGTGCTGCTTCTGCCCATCTGGTGAGATATTCAATGGCTGTTATTATGTATCTTTCGTGTGAATGTCTTGTTGGTGGTGTTATGGGTCCGATGAAATCTATTTCCCACTTCTAGAAGATCTGCACTGTATGAATGGGATTTAAGGGCAGTTCGTCCCGTCGGGAAGGCTTCCCAACTCTTCGACAGACATCACAATTCTTAACATATTCTTTAGAATATTTGTGGAGGGTTGGCCACCATAATCCTGCATGCAGTATCTTCCTTGTGGTGGCTTTTCCTCCTACATGGCCTCCCGCGACCCTAGCGTGACATTCCCATAACACATCTTCTCTTTCGTGCTGAAGTATGCAGCGTCTTAGGACTTGATCCAGGCCCATCTTATAGAGATGTCCTATGATTAGTTGGTAGTCTATTGCCCTTACTATTAGGTGTCGCTTCTGCGTTGGTGTATACCCCTCTGGGCAATGCCCTATTGTCAATAGCCCAGCAATCTCTTCTAAGTAGTCCGGGACTGCTTCTATTTTGAATAAGTTAGCATTAGGTAGCTGATCATCCAATGCCCCTTCGTTCTCTCCAGTCTCCAGTCGTGACAGATGATCCGGCCCCACATTCAGTCTTCCAGGTTTGATGACCACCTCGAAAGTGAATTCTTGGAAGAGTAATAACCATCGGCATATCCTGCCTTCTAACACTGGTTTGTTTACTAAATACTTCAGTGTTAAATGATATATGAAAAACTTGAATGGCGCCCCCAACAAGTAATGCCTGAATTTCTGCAGAGAGTAGACCATGGCCAATGCCTCCCTCTCTATTGTCGTATAGTTCCTTTCTGCAATTGACAACTTCCTATTGGCATAGTACACCGGGTGATCCATATTTCTCTCCCCTGGTTGCGCTAAGACTGCTCCTAGCATGATCCCTGATGCATCAATATGTACATGAAATATTTTGTTCCAATCTGGATAGACAAGGATCGGAGCGCTTACCAGTTTCTCTTTCAATTTATCCAATGTTGCTTGACAGTCCTCCATCCAAGTGAATATTTTTGTCCTCTTCCTGTTTCTATCTTCTTCCTCATATCAGCGTTGGTTGCTACTAGGTTTGAACACGCTGCTTAGATGTGATCACAGCAACTCGCCAGTGTGCAGGTTGTAATGTCCTTTGGAGCTTCCGTGTTGGCATCTGTAATTGTTGGCCATAATGACCGAAACTTCTCCGTTACTTGTTCAACCCGCGCCTGCAAATCCGTATTTATTTGTCACAATTGATCTCTCTCCTTTGTCACCTATTGTAGCTACTGTTTTTGCTGCTTGTGCTCCCTAGCAAATTGTCATGTATCTTTTCGACTCTTTGCGTTGCCTGTTGAATAAATGTAAGCAGTTGTGCTTAAGACTAGTTTTGCAGGGTATCTGCTTGCATTGTGCTTGGTTTTGGAAAATTTTGTTGAATTGGTAGGCCGCTGGCAATGGATTTCTCAGAATGGGAGGTGGGCGAATGAACTGGCTGTGATTGTGGGGTGAACTGGGGAGTGGGAGGAACGATATTAGGGTTAGGGACCACCGAGAAACTTATAGGGAAAAATGACTGGTACGGTTCGCCCCCCCTTCCTGCGGAAGAGTTGTGGTTGGTCCTTTCTCCTGGAGTGGGTCCGACCCAAAAAGTAGAGAGACTAGCAAGGTCTGCTGGGTGCCACTGGTAGAGGTGGCCCCTCTAAATTTCTCTATTGATTCAACCTCCATTTCTACAGTTGCTAGTCGTGTGCCAAAGGGGAGGGTTTCTGAAAAGGTAGCGGAAATGGAGGTAGTGTGGAGGGAAGAATCCCACGATTGAGGTAGGATAGTAGAGGTATTGGGGGGGGGGGGCTTTCTTCAATTACTGGGGATGCAGAGATTGATTGTCCGACCTCATCAGTAAGGTTGACAATGTGAATTGTCAGGGTATTTCTCGGCTTCTTAACGACCGGGTTCTGAATTACTCTTTTCTTTTTGGGTTTCGGGATTGTTGGCTAGGATGGGGTTCGAGCACCCCCAGTGGGGATTGCCATAGCCAACAGAGTTGTAATAATTGGCGAAAACATAGTAGAACCTTGAAATTGCATGGGCTGGTTAGCCTCACCTGAGTGCTCGTTGAAGCTTGCGATCGTTTGCCTTATCGCAAACATTTTCTGTTCCATTTGCAGCACCATCGGGTGAATGTCATCTTTAGCTGGCCTCTTTCTGCTGCTTTCCCCTGCTTCTCCTGCTTGCAACTGTGGCTTCAAGCCACCGAACAGATATCGGTACTTCCCCTCCGTAATTTCGCAGGCGACCCCCGACCATGATCCAATCTCGCTATGGAGTGCCTCTTCAGTCAAAACAAATTTTTGTGGCCTCATCTTGAAAGTGTTAGGATGGACACACCATGGTCGAAGGTAAGTGTGCCCATGCGAGGCTCCAAACCATATTTCCTCAGAGAACTCATCTAGTAGTGGTTTGGGTATCCTCTTCGTCAACCTGATTGTAATCAACATCATCTCATACCATTCTTTGAAAGCTACCTCATTAATTTCTTTACTGCTCGGATCCCCTGAAGCTCTCCATGGCTCGTACTAGAGTGCTAACAGTTGTCCTTCAATGACCTACATCATCTCCATCCCCCTTGGTGGCTGCCATTTCCACATTGCCAGAGACATTAGTATGTATCCAAACATGAAATTGGTACTTCGCCTGTAGATGTCTTAACATGCTTCAAAGAGATTGTTTAAGATGAAAACAAACCAGTTGAGCACTTCTCCCTTGCAGCAGTGCTCCGCAACTGAAATTGCATCTAGAGTGCATTCATTCTTTGCGAAGTGTCTCATAGTTTTACCTGCTATGATGTAGCAGGTGAACCTTATCTCAATTTTGCTGATCATGTCAATTTTTGCTCCCCTTCTGCCTCGCTTCGTTCCATATTTTGCATAATAATTCTCTTCTCCCTGCTTCTTTGCTCTTTTGGTGCCTGCCTAGAATGTTGTGTTTACCGCATTTCCTCTAGTTGACAGCCCTATGAGACGATGAATATCATCTACGTGAATTGGGTACTCCTTGTCGAGCCATAGGGACCCCCCATGCATTCTACTGGCTAGTAATTTTGTACACTGCATTGCAGCCAGTTGAGTGTCGAAGACCGGTAAACTTCTCAAATTGATCAGCGTCGACCTCTACAATCCTTTGAAATCCTCCTTGACTCTGGTTGTTTTGGTGCCATCTTCCTTCTGAATTTCTTCTATATAGACCTCCCTTTTTAGCATTGGAAACTGGAAGTAATCAGTAAGGTCATTGTCAACTAAGATCGAAAACTTGTCATATTTTCCATATAGATTTTCTAGCAGCGCAATTCGCTCATCTAGTTTATCCTGTGGAACTGAGAGAATTCCTTTCGCCATTGCTCTGCGTCTCTGATAGACAATCGTCACCTGAGGCTTCGCACTCCTGCGTTTCTGCTACTGTTCTTCAGAGCGGACTTGGATTTTCTCTGCTACTTGCACTTGAAATTCTGTAGCTTTCTTCATTATCTTGCAAATTAAGTAGTCGGGCTTGACATGACGTTTCCTGACTGGACTTTGGCAACTAATTACTACGACAACTTTCCCCATGTATCCTAACCATGCTTTGTTGTCGTCGGCTGACCTGGACCTGACATTTCTGACATGGACTGGGAAAGGACAGAGTGGGCCGCATGGCTTATTAACTTTGCCATAATGGAGGGTATTTATTAACTAAATTTGTTCCTAACGGGAAAAGATTTTACGGCTTCCACTTGACAGTTGCATTATTAGTTACTTATTATGGAAATGACTGCTCGTACGGCGGAAAGGACGGATACAACGTGTTATTATTAAGACTAAATGCCTACTTGTAACTTAAGAACTAGAAATGCATGTGCCTATGAGTGACTGTTAAATCTACCTATTCCCCCCTCGACCACAAATGGGTTGCGGTATTATGACAATTTTGCCGCAACCTTATTGACGCTTTTGCTTATTCTTGCTAAAAGGATGATAAAAGACACAAACTTCAAATGAATGTTGAAATGACTTGGCTAACTTTTATTAACTACTACCTACTTGCGGGCTCGTTTCCGAGACCCCCTTAACTTGAGATTGTGTTTTTTGGCATGTGGAAGGGCTTCAGGCATGCGCCGTTTACCCAACCTTGTAGCATATCTCCATCCAGTTGCGCCAACCTTACCGCTCTAGAATCTCTGATTTCCACAACTATGAATGGGCCCAGCCAGTGCATCTGCAATTTACCCGGGTTTTGGAACTTGCTATCGTATAATAATACGTGATCTCCAACTTTGAATGTCTTCTTCCTGATATGCCTGTCATGCCAAGCTTTTTTCCTTCGCTGCTTTACTGACTAGTGAAATTCGGCCAAAAATCTGGATTCGTCAAGTTCCATTAGTTGATTTAGTCTTTCTCTTAATGCTACATTATCTGTCATTTTTGTTGCCTCAGAAATAAACATGCTAGGTACTATGAACTCTGTTGGCACTACTGCTTCCTTCCCATATACCAGCTAAAATGGTGTTTGTTTATGAAGTCTTTTCACTGTTGTTCTGTATGCCCATAGAGTTGTTGGTACACGCTCGTCCCAGTCATCCTTGTTAGCTGATATAATTTTCGTGAGACCTTTTTCCAGTATTTTATTGAATGCCTTGACAGTCCCATTGGCCTGTGGATGGTATGGACTACTTTTATGATGCTGAATCATAAAATTCTTGAGAAGAGACTCAATGGTTTCATTTATAAAATGTGTTCCTTGATCACTTGTCAAGCTTTTTGGGCATCCAAATCTTGAAATTATATTCTCGAAAATGAACCTTGTGGCAGTGTCGGTCGTACAGTCCTTGATAGGTGCTACTTCTGCCCATCTGGTGAGATATTCAGTGGTTGTTATTATGTATCTTGCGTGTGAATGTCTCATTGGTGGTGTTATGGGTCCGATGAAATCTATTGCCCACTTCTCGAAGATCTGCACTGTATGAATGGGATTTAAGGGCAGTTCATCCCGTCGGGAAGGTTTCCCAACCCTCTGACAGACATCACAATTCTTAACATATTCTTTAGAATCTTTGTGGAGGGTTGGCCACCATAGTCCTGCATGCAGTATCTTCCTTACGGTGGCTTTTCCTCCTACATGGCCTCTCGCGACCCCAGCGTGACATTCCCATAGCACATCTTCTATTTCGTGCTGAAGTATGCAACGTCTTAGGACTTGATCTAGGCCCATCTTATAGATATGTCCTGTGATTAGTTGGTAGTCTATTGCCCTTACTATTAGGTGCCGCTTCTGCATTGGTGTATACCCCTCTAGGCAATGCCTTGTTGTCAATAGCCCAACAATCTCTTCTAAGTAGTCTGAGACTGCTTCTATTCTGAATAAGTCAGCATCAGGTAGTTGATCATCCAATGCCCCTTCGTTCTCTCCAGTCTCCAGTCGTGACAAATGATTGGCCCCACATTCAATCTTCCGGGTTTGATGACCACCTCAAAAGTGAATTCTTGGAAGAGTAATAACCATTGGCATATCCTACCTTCTAACACTGGTTTGTTTACTAAATACTTCAGTGTTGAATGATCTGTGAAAAACTTGAATGGCGCCCCCAACAAGTAATGCCTGAATTTCTGCAGAGAGTAAACCATGGCCAATGCCTCCCTCTCTATTGTCGTATAGTTCCTTTCTGCAGTTGACAACTTCTTGCTAGCATAGTACACGGGTGATCCATATTTCTCTCCCCTGGTTGCGCTAAGACTGCTCCTAGCGCGATCCCTGACGCATCAATATGTACATGAAATATTTTGTTCCAATCTGGATAGACAAGGATCAGAGCGCTTACCAGTTTCTCTTTCAATTTATCCAATGCTGCTTGATAGTCCTCCGTCCAAGTGAATACTTCCGTCCTCTTCAGTAACTTCTCCATCGGGGCTATGATTGATGCATAATTCCTAATGAAGCGTCGGTAATACCCTGTATGGCCCAGAGTGGACCTCAGTTGCTTTACATTGTGTGGCGGTTCCATGTTGACAATTATCGCAACCTTTGCTGGATCTACGCACACTCTGTCTTTGCAGACAATGTGGCCCAGCAATGTTCCAAATGGAACTGCAAAAATGCACTTCTTTAGGTTTAAGGAAATTTGCAACTCTCGACACCTTTCAGACATGATTGTTGGCTTATTAGGCCCTGACCCAGGTTCGGAAGAGTTATTTAGCCAAACAAATCCCGCAGCTACCAGCCCTTTCGGCAACAGCCCGCGGAGCGTGGACTGAGGTCTCACCCGAGGTAGCAGGGGAGGGTGCTGGAACCAAGTTTCCGCACCCTTGGGATGTCTTGATGTGGTCTGGAGAGTTCGCACGCCATTCTGTGGCCTCGCGCCACTTTGCTTCTGCGTAGATCCAGAGCAAGGCAATTCCTTAATACTTATTATTAATGAGCTGTTATAGATCAGATCTACGTTTTACGGTCTTTAAGCAAACATTTAATAGAGATAACCAATTCGCGCACTCAGAAAAGTTATAGATTTGCATAAACTCATAATATAAGCATAAGCGCACATATCAAACAGATATATCAACCATAAATTAACCAGATCCAAAATATTTCAGATTCAACACAGTGTTTCAAAACCCACTTATCTTTAGTCAATTCTTTTGCTAATACAACCAGATCTGCCCTGCGCACTCAGCTGCAGGGGTCCGTGCACACAGCTGCAGACTCTACCAGGCCTCTGTGCACACAGCTGCAGAGCCTCTATCTACCCACCAACACCCTTGACTCGAACTTACAGACGCTTCAAGACTTTTTTCTTCAAAAACCCATTACATTCCAGATCCAAAAGTACATACCAAAAACTGACTCCTAACTCTAGAGCCTTGCTCTATTTATACATTTCCATGGTCCGCGGACCATGGGCAAGCCGAATTATTTTACATTATCTTTGGGCAGACAACCCTTTGACTTGAATCATTACAATTTGCGCTTCGCGCATCTCGCGGAGCCTTTACCATACCTTTACCTAAAATTGTGGGCTTTAAGCCACAAAACCGTTACGCAGGGCCTCTGCTACCCAACAATGACCCTTAGTAAGCTTGTGTGTTTCTTCAACAGGCTATATACTATCCAGTAATCCATGTACACTTCTAGGAACTTGTGAATGTAATCTCGCAATGCAGCTATAACAATCCTTGAGAAGACCACAAGTGCGATCTTCAACCCGAAAGGAATTACATGGTAAGCAGATGACCCCCATTCGGTGGTGAACATTGTCTTCCCTTTTTCCTCTTCAGCTATTCGGACTTGATGGTAGCTCGAGAATCCATTCGTGAATAGATATGATTCATTTCCCGCTACATTGTCCAGGACTTCATCACTGAAGGGTGTCGGAAAGGGATCATGCACACATGCATTATTCAGACTTCTATAATCAATGCAGACTTTGATTTCTGTCGCGTCTTTCTTGTTCTATATGACTATCGGACTTATCCATTCCGCTTCATCTACCGGAAATATGATCCCTGCTTCTAACATTTTGTCGATCTCCCTCTTAACCTTTTCTTTCACCCTGAGGTTCAATCTATATGGCCTGTGCTTCACTGGATGGGCATCCGTCCTCAGAACAATCTTCATCTCCCCTATGTCTCCTTATAGCTCCGCTACTGACATTGGAAACAAGTCTTGGTATTCCTACAACAGGTCAAAAATTTCTTTTGTCGTTTGTTCATCCCAATAATCCCCCACGGACACCATCTTGGGTTTATCTTCTGTTCCAATATTTTGCTTCTTCAATTTCATTGGTAGTAGGTGTGCGGTTTCTCCTGCAGGACTTTCTTGTATATCCCTTTCCCCTTCTGTTTCCTCAAAGGTTAGATGTCTCAATCCTTCTAACCCATCTTCATCTAGTTTTGCATCCACCTTGTCGCAGGCCACATATTCTGGAGAACCTGTGTCATAAAGATACTGTAGGAACTTTTCATCAACGCAACCTTCAACCATTTGTCCTGGGGTGAACAGGATTCTTTTAATTGCATGTAGTGTCTCAGTCATGCATATATCATCATCCCTGAATGAGAAGCTGCTAATGAACTGAGCTGCCATGGTATCCCAATCCGTCGTTTGTTTACGGAGCTCCTCTTGCATGTACCAAGCTTGGGGAATGGTACCTAGGGTATGTATGAATACATGTACCCAAAGTTCTTTCGGAATCCTTTCTCTTTCCCAACTTCTTATGCAGGCCTCTAAGTGCTTCTTAGGATCCGAATTACCTCTGTATTTCATATTATCTTGAGGGCGGTCTTCCTCCTGACTGAACCTCTCCCTCATGGCTTGCTTTATGGCTCCCCATTCTCGCAACGTGTTGCGGTGTGTTCTCCACCACCTTGCCGATGTGGCAAGGAGCACAATATCTAGCAATGGAACTTTGTGATCTTCCCTTACTTCTCTGTCTACTTTGTTCAAGAAAATGTCCACTGGTTCAATGTCATGGAATTTGGGATAGTCGCTTACCTCTGCCCCTATCCAATTTATCCTACCTATCTTTGCGCAGCATCTGGTATCAAGTTCATATCCACCTTGCTGCCATGCATCCCACGCAGCTTCCGAACCAACTTTCGAGCTCTAAATACTCCACCAGCTGATAGATCCTCCTTCTGTATCGTTTATGTAATCTTCTATTTTACCTTCTGTTAGTGTGTATAACTAGTCTAGCATTCTTGGCTCATCCCTATCATCTACAGGTTCTGTGAAATTGGGTCCTTGATAGGGGTCCAAGGGTTGTATCACCCTCATTCCTTTTGCTTCGAAGATCATTAATTCTTTCTTTAGGTCGATGACAACATAGTTCTCATAGGCCCAGTTGATCCCAAGGAGTGCTGGATATGGGTCCTTATCACCCATTATGTCAATTACTTCAAATTTAGTGTATGTCCTTACTCTCGCCACATCCACTTCTACGTTTCTAGCCTTCCAATGGGTAGGATACAGTACTAATTCACCATTCTCAATTGTATCAGTGAATATTTCAGTTGCGGCTTCCCCATTGCCTCCCATGTTTTCCTGGGAAGGATGTTTACATCTGATCCCAAGTCCAGCATTGTGTCCTTGATTTGGAATCCCGCAACCTGAGCATTGATTCGGAATTCCTTTCCGCTTCTCTTCTTATTTCGCTACACTCTTCTTGTATGCCTTTCTGGTAATTTGGAAGATGGTAATTCCGCTTCCCCTCCCTCCTATGGCAATGTTTCTTTTAAGCTTTTGCGCAACCCTTTCAACATGTGTTCATCCTCAAGATTCTGCAAAAATAACTTAAACTATTCTTCAGGTGCGGATGGCCAATAATGGCTCGTTGTAGTCTAGGACAACGCCGACATTTTCACCTTACCCAAAAGGTAAGAAGTCTCACCCGAGGCGTACAACGACCAGAAATAAGAAGGGGCTCACCATGGGGTCAAGGGTATATCAACCATCAAAATGTAAGCAACATCATACGTATATTCGGGACAACAGCATATCATTCAACACAACAAAGCTACCACATACATAGTCTTGCAGTATATTTAAAATTTTAGCGGATCTATATATCATAAGCAAATACATACATCGTACTAAGAAACCAGTCCAAATCTTCATTCATCTTATGTCAACAGAAGAACAATACATAATACATTGGCCTTAGCCATAGGTAACTACAAGAAATACCTGATTACAGGATCTAACTGGCTATGACAGACTAAGCCTACTTCTTGACTACTAGTTCCATTCTTAACCCAGAGGTTCGCTCGTCCGCATCTAGACGCTACTGCTCCATCAAACCGCAACCAACCCCTTTCTCCTTTCGTATTCCTTCTGCCGCTTGCACTACCAGTTCCCGCTCGGCTGTTCCTTTCCTTGGCTGCCTCTCATCTGTCTTGTTCGCTCGGTTGCCTCTGCCTTCTGCTGACACTTTGCCGCAACCATCCTGCAACTGCCTGTTCCTGCCTTCTGCCCCAGCTATCTTCACCGCAACTTGATCGTTGCTGCCGCCACCTGTTTCCTCTTCTTTGTATCTTCAAAATCTTACAAAATCTTTTAAAATCAAAACGAAGGCCCCAACAGGCCCCGACCACAATTCTTTGACTCGTCCTCGAGTCAATTCATTTCGAGCTCTGCCGGTCCTGTTGGTGTCTCAGTGGGTACTCCTGTCGGTGGCTGCTCTGGTTCTGTTGGCTGATGAGTTAATGCTCCCATAGTCTCGTCCGTCATTTGCGGGGTGGTTTCTGCTCCCAGTACAACTTCCTCCACAGGAACTGGAAGTGCAAGCGGCAAAAGGAATACAAAAGGAGAAAGTCGTAAGGAGAAAGGGGTTGGTTGCAGTTTGATGGAGCAATAGTGTCTAGACGCGAACAAACGAACCTCTGGGTTGAGGATGGAACCAATAGCCAAGAAGTAGGCTAAGTTTATCATAGGCAGTTAGATCCTGTAATCGGGTATTTCTTGTAGTTACCTGTGGCTAAGGCCAATGTATTATGTATTGTTCTTCTGTTGACTTAATATGAATCAAGATTTGGACTAGTTTCTTAGTACAATGTATGTATTTGCTTATGATATATAGACCCACTAAAATTTTAAATACACTGCAAGACTACATATTGATGGTTGATATACCCTTGACCCCATGGTGAACCCCTTCTTATTTCTGGTCATCGCACGCATCGGGTGAGACTCTGTACCCTTTGGGTAAGTTGAAAATGCCGATGTTGTAATCATCATTTTACTGCAATAAACCACTGAATGTAATCATCATTCTTTCACCTAATTTTGCCAAACCTAGTCAATGAGGAATAGGCCCAACACACATGCATCAATAAGGGTACCTGCAAGGGAGGATATTGATAGTAGACAAATTACTAGCTATTTCTAAGGCAGAGGAAGCCCAATGATAAGCCATCACTGGAGTCAAAGAAGCAGCAGTCAACTGCAGGTGATTCATAAAATTTGATCTTCCTCTCACGTGCAGAATCAACTACTAAAAGGAAATGCTAATAAGTTTTGGGAGATTTTCAATGCTTATATTTCCTTTTGCTTATCCTTGAGTAGGGAGGCAGCTTCTCCAACTATCTATAGATCATTCCCTTCTACAATCAACTTCACTTCCAATACTCATTTTTCTGCTTCTTGACCTTGGAAAATTATTCATCCAGCCTATTGATGGTGCTGGACCTGCCAACATGTCAGGGGATCTCCTCGGTAAGAAATCCCAACTAGACCTCAGACCATTTGGTGTAGGAGTCCCAGCAGTGGGTCGTGCAGTATCTCCTTGATCGTAGTTGTGCGCAGAGGCAAGTAAGATGTCCTTGTTGGTAGCAAGGGTGTGACATATGCAGCAAGTCAAGGAAGGTACATGAGCGGTTCTAACACACAAAAGGTGAGGTGAGTGCGCCCCTTGGAAACCTGTGAAAGCATGGAGTTAAGAAGGGAACAAGCGAGCAAAAATGCATCAAAAACTAGAAGGCAAGTAAGCTAGCGATCCAAAGTGATGGTTAAACCAGCAACACATTTCAGTAAGATTCATACATACATATACAAAAAAGTAGCCATTCATGCATGCATAAGCAAACAGATACATATATCATTTAGAGTATACAAGATAGCTGAAATACAATAGGACATATGCATGAAAGTGTTGGCTCTATTATATTAAGAAGTGAAAGTTCCAGTCATACAATACAATCATGACCAACCACTAGTTTCGATAGCGGAATGTTACAGTCATTGCCGCCTGCTCCTCCAAAGAGATATACTAGCTATGCATAGTGGAGAATCTAAGGCTCATTACAATACAGTCCAATCTCTCTCTAATATACTCCTATCAGAAGCTTGGCTGACCAAAAGCCTATACAATGAGTTATGAGGGACTATATATAGCAAAGGGTGGGATGGCCCTTGACATTCCCCTTTGTGACTGTTCACCTACCCTCATGACTCTTCAACTACTCTATGACTGTTACATTCAACTATCGACACTTGAACTTCCACTTGACAAGGTGTTATATACAATCTGCACATGCACCCATGTGAGACAAAATAGGCTTGAGCAAGCCATGCAAGACATCATTAACACTTGGACCATTGTGGTAAGACCAACTCTTCGACATCCTTGCGATGATCGATGATGGCGAACTGATGCCAAGCTTGGTCGTCCATGATGGTGTCCGTGCGCTCAATGGTGACATCCTGCTAGAAGCGAACTCTTGCCTTCGTTGCATCCGGGTACACTGATATGGCCCCTCTGTCCAACTCATTTGATAGCATGCACATCATTGTCTTGAGTGTGGCTAGACTAGCAACATACTAATGCATAGTGTCTATGTTGATCTCCAAGTGTGTGCTGGTGACCATGTGCATCAACTTGTCGAAGTACATGTTCAACTCCAGTCAGACTTTCTTCTTGTCTTCGCCTTGGTGAGTGTGCCAAATGGGTGGGATCGCATGCGTATGCATAATGACATGCATGTTGTTGAATTCCCTTGCATGTGATCAACAACACTGCTTACCTTGTCTGCTCCGTGCCAACTGCTGGAATGGATCTATAACTTGTATGGGCATAGTTTCATCTGTCTGTGCATGTGCTGCAACTCATTCTCTCATCTATGCAGCTCCTATTCTTCCTTGAGTTCCCGCTTCAACATATGGAACTACTTCTCTGTTTCTCTCCCTGCCTTCGCGCGATCTTCGTGTCGCGCCATCACCTCATAGCTTCAATCTCCAAAGCTGCTTTCGTCATGAGTGGATCTGCGATGAACTTGCAGCTTTGCTCTGCCTCTATGTTGTCAACAGCCTTCCTCTTGCATTCGTTGCGTACAGGTGTGCTCCCTTCTGCTGCCGCTGATAGTGTTGCTCACTGTGATGCCATTGCCATCCATATTGATATCCTTGTCCATGAACAACTTGATGTCTTCGTGGATAGGGAATTTCATAGAACTTGATCGACTACATCCCCAGTTGCACTCTTAACAGTTTTTTCGACTCTGCTCTCCTGGAAGCCATTGTACCTGTGCTGCTAGGAGAAAGACGACACCTGTGATACTTGGAGACATAGCAACACTCATGGCAAACAATCTGTTAGTTGAAAGGCAAAACAAACTGGAGGACTGACATGCAACATACCTGTGTGATTGTCTGTGAAGATTGCGCAATTTTCACGGGAGGCTGGGAGACTGACTGCCAAGACTACAGACGACACAATTCGGGCTTCTGAGAGGTTTACTGACTGCTGGAACTGCAAAATGGATAGTCCAACCTGGCTTGTTGAGGACTGAAATAGCGCAATGCGCAATTTCAGCCAGCAGTGACATGCAACTAGCAAACTGCATTGCGAAGTTTTTGGGGTCAATGGGACACTTCCTCCAAGAATTGCGCAATGGAATCCTGGAGGTCAGTGTTGGGCCAGACTTGCGCAATTTCTGGAGGGAAGGCAGAGCCTTCACTGCTGGAAATGCACTGTGCTAGCCGGGCAAGGCACGGTCCGGGTCAAGGCAGCCCAGACTGGCCGACGGGTGACTGAAACATGAGAAATCTGAATGCATGATGAGATGACTGCAAACAAGAGTGAATGATTATGCATGCAAACAGTAAGTACAGGATTCCGAAAATGGGACACATGCATGTGTGTGAAGCAGGTCACTGCGACAGCGACCGTTAGTGCAAAAAAGTGTCATGCATGTGACAACAATGAGATGCGAACGAAAACTAAAATGGCGCTTGTACAAGTTATCATGCATGCAAATGATAGCAAGCTGTTATAAGACAAAATGACCTCCTCATCAACTCAGAGGTGAAATACATCATGACTGAAGCAAAGACCACAATTGTAGGCCTTGATTCCACACTAACGCTCCCTGCACACTGCTAACTTGCTTTATAAAGCTTGTTACCAAGCATAGAGAAGCGTTAGTCACTCTGCTAACTCAAGTTGTTAGACCAGGGGGAGCGTTAGTGAAACTAAGAGATGTTCAGTGGGTCAAGCCAACGAATCTGCTCACAAATATCTAGATATTTATCCCTAAATTTGCTCAGAAAAGCAGGGAAAGTCCCAAAAATCGAATTATTTGGGGAAATTCCAATCTGAGAATGAAGGCAAATTTGAAAAAGCTTGAAAACAAGGTAGGTTCATGGCTTTTTCCTTAATGAACTCTAGGACGAGCTTGGCAGCCCTAACTCGATTGCTACATAAGCAGTGAGAGGGCCATTATGAAATGGGTTAGAGCATTTGAAAGGATAGCCCATTAAGCTGTTGTGAAATGTCATACACTTGAAGAAGTGAGCTGAAAGAGAGAGAGAGAGAGAGGAAGAAGGGGAAAGGGAAGGCTGATACAACGGATGGTTGTAATCACTCTTCCATTATAAATACAGAACTGCAGTTGTGTTCCCTAATCCATAGTGTCGGTAACATTGTTCATTGAGTTGTTCATTTTGATACTTGTTGAGTTGAGTAGTTTAAGTTGTATACAAATATATGTTCATTGTGCATTCTTATATTAGTTTTCTAGATTGTATGTTGTGATTGTGTTTGCCTTTCCTTTGTGCAGGAATTGTCTTGGAGCCAGCTTTGGAGGAGTTCTTCTTGGCTGCATTGAGATCTCCAAACAAATCTAGAAGGAGATTTGAGGTAAACACTCTTTCCATACTTGGTTAACTGATATTTGATAGATGAACATGTGTATAACTTGGTAGCTTCTACAGATAATCTTACAGTCTATCAAAGGTCCTGGGAAGGCCTTTGAGGGTAGTTTTCATTCTCCATACACCATGCATTTTACCCCATAGCAGAATTGGCGACTCCGCTGGGGACTATACATCTAGTTCCCGGTTTACCAAACTCCTCTTAGTTCTTCTCTTTCTTCTAAGAGCTCCCTACTTCTTCAAATCCTTTTCTGATCCACCAACTATCTTGTTACATCCTACTAGTTTGCATTCTCCTCAAAAACTGATCCTAAAGGCCCTCTGTTTGAGCAATTTCCCTCACTAACGCAGGTTACCAGGCTAAACAGAGCTTTATAAAGCACTGTGCCTGTGTACAGGGAGCGTTAGTGGACCAACTAACTCTCTGTTTACACTGAAACAGAGCGTTAGTCTCCCATTTCCATGATTTCCAGTAGTGTCTGTGGACCAAAAGGGGGGGGGGGAATTTTCTCATGGGCTGAAGTAAGATCTGCAACTATATTATGTTAACAAATTTGGTGTCCTGAAAATTTATTTTTAGGAAAAAGTTTTAGTTTTTCTCTCTTAAAATACATTTTTTTTGAAAGAAAGACTGATAAATTGTATTCATCCTTCTGTCGAAATAGTTGTAAGCTGCTTCATTTTGGTTTTCAGTAGTTGTTAGGAAATATTGGAAAAAGAATCTTTTGGTTATGCAAGTGTTGAATGGCTTTAGATGCATAGACGAATCTATGAATATGTGAAAAGATGAATATGTAGAATAAGACTTGTTTGCATAAAAAATTGAAAAAAAAATTCAAAGCATTGTTCTGCATGATTTATTGAGTCAAGAGTCTCACCATATTCATACGTCAACACCCCTACCGAAGACAAATAATCAAGTACACTTAAAATTTACATTAAAATCAATCAGTTACTCTTTTGAGAAAACCAACATTAGCTAGGCTAGGATCTTGGGATAAGCATGTGAGTGAACTGCCCAAGGTTGAAAACCAAAACTAGTGTTGTTAACGAGTGAAAAATCCTTCTGCACTCATATTACTAGGACCGCTCCACTAACAACGGAGCGAAATATGATATGACATCGAACTGTAATTGAAGGTAGCCCACCTTCTCTTACAAATCCTTTGGGTATTCTGTGTACTAGGGGTCCCTTCAGGGATTTCGGAACTAAGTCGAGGACTAAGGTTTCTTGCCCACACAGCATGCTGTCTACGACTATGTCCCCCCAGTAATGTCTGTGATTTGAGGTATCTCTAGTGACCAAAACTTCTAGGTACTTACAGAAGGTGACTGGGATGGGCTGTCTTGGTACCTGACATAGACGGATCTACTCTGTCTTCAATTTTTGGGAGGGTGCTCATCTTCACAAGAGTACTTGGCCCCCCAATCTAAGGTTCAGGCAAAGCTCTAGAATAAGCGTAACCGTACATTTGGCCATCCTTCTCTGTTATTCATTGAGATACTGGGTTTTATCTCTAGTGATCGGTGCTTATCAAACGAGGTACTTTCCCTCTGTTTGCTAATTGATATATTTAGTGTATTTTTTATTTTTAGGTACTTGAGGGCTATCATTTTTGAGACTTTAAAGAATATCATTAAAACTTATTTCATAAAACTTAAACGGTCACCGTAGCTACATCCGGCCCTTGTCGTCACTCCAAACGATTGTTAGGACTTCCTCCACTCATTGTGGAAGATCTGCCGAGTTCCACTGACTCGGATTCCTCATCTTCGAGGAATTAGTCTCCTAAATCTCACGTGGGATCTATGTGGATGACTGACGATTCAAGTTTGCCGGAGGATTTCTTCACGAAAGGATTTCTTCCTCACTTTAACACTCTGCTCACAAATCCGTCGGACCCTATCGTGGTTCTCGTGGTACCTGTACTTCCTTCTTCAATAGGTGGAACTTTCCCATCTATCCAATCGACGACTCAAGGGTTATGGAATTTTAGAGACACTGTTGGTCCTCTACCACTTCCCCAGTCGATGGTCATCACAACACCGGTAATGTGGAATCCTGCTATCCCGTTTGTCCCAAGTACGACAACTCACATAACACCCTCTATCAGTGGAACCCAGCAGATGCCAGGTTCCACTCCTATGGTGCCACAATGCATACCTTCGACAAGTGCCACATATAGTGCTCCATATAACACTCAATGCGGCACTATGGGCGCGGTTCCTGTTTACCAACAACACGGTCGGCTGCCAATGTACAGTTCCAACCCCTAGATTCAGATATCTGGGGGGGTTCCCAATATGCACATGCCGGTAGGGAATGTCACAGTTCCCCCTCCGTTCTCAGGCATGCATGGATAGTCGCTAATTGACATGAGTGTTCCCTCTGTCAATCAAAGCCAAATGGTTAGTTCTGTGTCGGTCGGGAATCCACAAGGGGTTCCCAACCAATCCATGGGGGCACCCTACTCACAGACTCAAATGAGTCAAGGGGGCACTGCTTATACTGGAGGCAATTTCATACCCCAGTATCAAAATCCTCATGGAAATCCACTCTACAACACCATACTGCAAAGCAACTGCTACACCACGCAACCCATGTACACTATGGGGAACCAAATGATGGGAGGAGCACAGAGCTCCTCAGGTCATCCGTCATCACCATGGTCTGAGTCGGGGGCACCTAACTCTCTGCCTTTTTTGGCAACGTTGGATATTCCCGACTTATACAAGCTGAAAAACGACCCCATCTACCACAACCTACAATGGTTGCTAATCCCGCATAAAGTACCAATGGACATCCCAAAGTTTGATGGAAAACAAGGGGAGGATCCGGGCACCCATATCACCACCTACCATCTCTGGTGTGTTTCTAACTCTATGGTGGATGATAGTGTCCGGTTACATCTTTTTCCCTGCACCCTCACTGGCAATGCTGCGAAATGGTATATTGAGTTACCACGCGCGTCAGTAAATACCTTTGACGCTTTAGCGATGGAGTTCCTAAAGCACTTTCAGTTACCTATCCGCTATGAGACTGGGACAGAGCTCCTTACTTCATTTCGTCAGGATACCGCCACCCACATCTCCAATCATATTCATGAATGGAGACATAGGCGGAGGTTAGTCAAAGCTCCCATCCCTGATTTTCTCTTAACGGACTGGTTCTGTAAGTCCTTACTCCCACAAATCGCTAGAGATGTCGCTCTAGGTGGTGCGGTCACAGAAGACCAATCCATACGTCGTGCCCAGCACTTAGATTTGATTTATTCACAGTCTGGCACTCTTTACAACATAATCCCCCATGCTCCTGGTAACCCCAATGCTTCCACCACTCAGCACCCTGGAGTGCACGCCGACGGGATTGTCGGTGCAACCTCTGGGGTCGCTGTAAAACAACTCAGTGGTTCCATTGCCAAGTTGGCAGTGGACCCCTCTACCAAAGCGACTGCTCTTCCTGCCACTACGATAAACTCTATGCAGTCTACACAAAAATCCGGTGGCAAGAACAAGAAGAATAAGAACAAGACCGCTCCTTCTGAAGAGCAGTCATCCAAGCAGCCCAACCCAAAACAGAAGGTCGTTGCGCCTACTGATGAGGAAAAGGATAAAGGCACCAGATATCCATGCAAACTTTGTGCTGAAGACCACACGACTTGGCATTGTCTGCAGCTTCAGGAATGCACAGACTACCTTGCTAAAAGGGATTCTGGTAAGGCACCTGCTGTCCTTAGAAATCCTTTTCCTACTCAACAGCAGCAAAATCTCATTTCCAACCAACCGCAACCCTCGCAAGGGGGCAACAATGGTTCGCAACATCCTTTAGCTGGTGAAGGATCTTCTACCGTTTACACATTTGAAACGGTAGAACTCGCCACAAGAGCCAAATCTTATGGAGCTCCTGTTGCTCCTGCAGCAGAACCATCCTCAGGTCAAAACCCATTGCTGCCCAATGATTTGCATATCGAAAGGCCGGTTGAGGACTTTGTAATTCGACCCCCCAAGGGGGCACTTCGACGCACAACGCACAATACATCTGCACGTGCCGCCCAACACTACAATATCGTAGAGGATTTGGCGCAAGCACCGTCGGCTATGTCGGCGCTCGAAGTATTACAAACATGCCCTAGCCAATGGAAAGCTTTTCTTTCGGCTATTAGAGGTATTGACCCTATAGATTCCATGCTTGCTATTTTCGACATGGACAAGTGTAAACCTCCCCTTTCCCACCAACTTGCATTTCAAGTGCATATCACTTCGAAAGGTAAAGGTATACACAGAACTGTCATCGACGAAGGTGCTTCAACCTGCGTCATGTCAACTTCATGTTGGCTCGCCTTGGGTTCCCCAACCCTATCCCTGCCGTCAAACTCCCTTAAAGCTTTTGATGGCCACACCTTTGTCCCAAAAGGATACGTCACCAGTTTTCCCATCACATTGTATGGGAAAACAGTAACGATGGACGTAGAAGTCATGGACAAGAAATTCGACTATAATCTGTTGTTGGGTTGTAGTTGGACATATGCCATGACGGCCGTCGTATCCACTGTCTTTTGTATCATCCTATCTCCATTGGATGGAAAGGTCATTACAATGGATCAGTTGTCTTTCTGCACCGCCAATTATTCACCATTACCAAGTGGCTTCGTACCCCTAGTAGCAGGTGGAATTGACAATTATGTTAGTATAGGTACCGTTTTACTGAAGGCTTCTTCCCTTATGGGTTGTTTTCCTCTTCAGCCGCCCCAGGTTTCACAATCGGTCAACATGCTTTCATCAATTCCTCATGAACTGACCGATCCCTGGATCCTAACAGCTCCTTCAGACCTTGACACATTCGGAGACCAGATGCTACTGTGATCAGCTAAATCGGCCTACGAAGGCATTCCATCCGCATCCTCATCTCCGATCATGTTGGTTATCGCCGACGGTTCCACTGCCCTTCTGATAACTGCTCCTTTAGATCCATTCAATCAACTCATACCTATGGATGAAGCCGTTCAAGAAATTATGAGTTTTGGAGAGAAACATTGGGAGGATTGGCACCATCGTGTCCCGATATCTGATTCGGACATGATGCCTCTTCAAATCTTGTCCTCTGACTTACCAGAAATTGTTTCCTCACCATACGCAATCATTCAAACTTTGGATGCGGAAGGAAACATGGGCGACACTTCCAGGTCATTACCCATAGATATTTCAGTCACGATAGGGATCGTAGAAAGCACCTAGATGCGAGCAGATTGCAGTCCTGAGGAAATTACGAGCTCCACCTGCCTATATGAGGAATTCCACAATGAATTTGTTTGGTCTCATGAGGAAATGCCCGTCTTTAATCTTTTGTTTGTCACACATGAGATCCAACTTTACGACGAAGCAAAAACAAAATGGGTGGCCAATCCCTTCCCTAGAAATAGTTGTTGAACCCATGCCCGACCCTACTGCCGAAGAAGAATGCCTACTATACCTTAAACAACTAGATAAAACCCGTCGAGATGCCGATTTGGCACTCGAAGCTCACAAGGAGCGGGTACAATCCCAATTTGCGAAAGAGGTTAGGTTTTGTTCTTTCCAAGAGGGCAACTTCGTATCGCTCTATCATCCAAAAGATAACCTCTTGGAGGCATGCATGCTTCGACCCATTTGGCTAGGTCCCTATGTCATAACGAAATTCCTCCCCACAGGGGCATATGAACTGCAAGACCGGGAAGAAATCCCACTCAAGGAGCCCAGATATGGGCTCTATCTGAAAAAGTATTGTGCCTAGTATTGCACTGGGCATGTGCTTTGTAATTTTATGTATTCATAAGTTTTGCTTACCCTTTTTGATGTGATTGGATTGTTTTTTTATTTAGTGGAGTACTTGTCTCATGCATTCTTCTTGCAATGCAGATGTCGTCGTTGCCCTTAGCATACGTAGGATACGCAGATGGTGCCAGTCGTCACACACAGCACATTGCATCAGCTGCTTGGGTCATCTACACACCCGAGTCGGAACTATTTTGCTCCGGGGGGTCTTTCTTGGTACCGCCACCAACAATATTGCCGAGTACATGTCTGTCATTTCGCTTCTCACGGAAGCGTCATCAAGGGGCATCTCCAATCTGGTGGTCAGGTTAGACTCCCAGCTAGTCGTTATGCAATTGACAAACCATTATCACGTTCGTAATCCAGCCTTGTTATGTAACTATCTAAGGGTGTGACTCTTGGAATGTCGATTTGAAATAATCACATATGAGCATGTTCCTCGAGAATTAAATACAGTCGCTGATTCATTAGCTAACTATGTATTGGATTGGCATTTGTCTCATTCTTTATAGCAGCATGCATGAGAAGTAAAACATTTACTAAAGTTAAAAATTTGTTAAAAAAAACATTTAAAAACACATTTACACCACCAAAATACCAAAAATATATATATATATATATCAAAATCCAGTTTTTTACATCAAAATATTCCAAAACTTGGATGATTTAAGTACAAAATGGCTCAAAGCCCAGCTACAAGCACTCATATGGCTACGCCAGAACACCTGCTAAAAAGAGCCTATTGCTCCAAAAAAGCTAAAACAACTCTAGCTACCCTCTGAAGAGGAACCAGAAACCGCTCAGGTACACCAACGGTGTGCCGCTGCATATGAGCAGGAATCTCCCTCATAGGAAGGGGGGGACACCCATAGTTAAACCCTCTAGGTTCCTCAGAACCTCGCGAAGACTGTCAGCATTGCCCCCTCCAGCAAGTAGTTGGCCGCCTCGTCGCACATGGCGAGGTTCGTCTGCAGGTCGAACTGGCGCCACATCTGTGTTAAGCATAAAAGTTTCATGTTAGTTCTTATTTCACCTTTAAAAAACATTACATATATGTTCAAAAGCGCAAAAATACTTAAGTACTGTCAAAATTATTCTCACCTTGAGGACCCTAGTTGGTCCCGGGCGGTAGCATCAAGTCTGGGTCGCCGGTAAAGTCCATGCCTTCATAGGCATAGTCATCAACAATCACAATTTGGCTACGGAGCCATTGGAAGAAGTCTTCGTCAAAAAAGTGCTGGAGCGGTCCTCCTCTTGTGCGAGGATCGAGTGATGACCAGCGACCCTGCCTTGGCTCCCTCGGATCAAAGGGACCTAAGCTCATCCGTGGGCGCATGACAGGTACCCTCTCAAGGAAAAATGAGACTATGATAGTACCGTACCCAAAACTGTGTTGGGTATGGGTCTTGCATGTTGTTAATTCTGCCTTCAACTGGTGAAGCACTACTTCACACCAGTTGAACATCTGTGGCTGGACATAGTCAACCGCAAGCAACAGTTGGGCCTTTGTCGCTACGTGGGGACTTTTTGACCTCGCCAACTGCACAATCAACCATAAAACTGCCCTCATAGACCGAGATCGAATCCTCTCTATAGGGACTCTATTGCTGACTAGTCCACTCTCAGGGATGCAGTAGATCTGTACCAGCTCTGAGGTAGATCGTGGATCTGACCTGCCACCGGTGAGGTTTGCTTGTGCCCCATGGCACGACAAACTAGTCAAAAAGTAAATGTCATCCCGGTCAATCGCCAACACCTGATCTCCAATCCTGAACACTTGCTCATGTTCATCCCAGCGCTGGATGATCCATCTCAGTAAATCCTCCTGTCCTTTCATTAGCTCTAGCTTTGCATACTTCAATAAACCGCAGCGGCGCAATGCAAGTATGCATGCTGGATCATTTTGCATCAGCAATTCCTCATTGTCATGGGCCCGTTCTCTCCATAGGTGAGTCATTTCAGCCTGAAACCTGCACAAAATAACCCTAAAAACAGTTAAAATGGGGCAAAAACACTTAAGGAATCCATGCATGAGGGTTTTAACTGCGCCCTACAGCCCTAACGCTACCCCCAGTGCTACACAGGGAGGATTAACGCCCTCCAGTGGCTCGTACAGAGCGTTTAACGCTCCCTACTGGCCATCTGGAGGGCGTTAGTGTGCAAATAAGGCTTTAGGGCACCTCAGATCTGCAAAATTCCACCCATAAAATTGCTAAGAAAGGTTTAGTAAGGCATAGAGCAAGGTTTTAGCTCTCACCTGGGACTGATGACACATCGAATGGTTGCCCGGATCTCCTGCAATGGTCCGCGGAAAATCTACTCCTCTTTAGCTCCAGCAAGCTCTCACAAACTTCAAAATAGTGAAAATGATGCATGTGAAAGCTTAAAGCATCTCCTTATATAAATTTGAGAGACATGATTTTTTGAGAATCATTAAAGAGCAAGTAGTCCATTCTCTATGATTTTCTATCATGCATGAACCCATATGATAGGAATCGCTGCTTTTTTATATACTTTTTACCGCTTTTGATGAAAGTACTTTCAGGAATGAAAAGCAATAAAAGCTGCATGCAATTCTCAATAGAACACTTTTTGAGATATTTTATTGCTCTTTAAAAAATATAAACATCTCCGAGTTTTTATCATTGAGCTCGTTAAATCTATGCAACGATAGTCAAACTACTTTTTGTGATATTTTATTGCTCTTTAAAAAATATAAACATCTCCGAGTTTTCATCATTACGCTCATTAAATACATGCAACGATGCTCTGAGCAACTCTTTTTTGATCTTTTTCCAACTCATAGACTGAAAAAGACCAAAGGAGCATTCTTTTTAGGCATTTTTTTCTCGCTCTTTAAACTGAAAATATCTCGAGCTATGTCTTTTGGCTCGTTAAACTCGATAAAGATGACCCGAGAATTCTTTTAGGTAGTTTTTTTGCTCGTTAAAACTGAAAATCCCGAGTTTTTGTTATTGGGCTTGTTAAAAATAGACGGCAGCAGCAACAACACTTTTTTTGGGACCATTTCTCGCTCTTAAATCGAAAAATCCCTGAGTTTTTCCCCTCCTTCAAGCTCGTAAAACTATGAAGAAAGGATGAGCCGTTCTTTTCCCTCTTTTTCTCACTCATTAAACTGAAAAAGATACCTTGAGTTTCTTCATCTAACTCATTAAAAAAATTTGATGAAGGTGTTGAACACTACGTGTCAGCTACCCATAGCAGTACACCCCCTTTTTTTTCACAAAAGGGATGGCGCTTGATCGATATGTCCGTGCCATTCAACTGTCATCATCAACCCGTTCATGTTATATTATAAACCCAGTCTGCATGTGTAAATTGTAAATAATCTTAGTGTTAGGATATTCCGACACATAGGATATAGTTAAGTTCAACTTGGTCTAGTATAGAGTTAGGTAAAGTGTGTTTCTTTACCGTTGTACATTTTGTAACTTACAATCCGACGGTCACGATATGTAGTGATCCGACGGTTCACTCTCACCTCGGTATTACCGACACTTGATCCGTGGCTTGACACCCGATTGGTCCATGAGTTCTATTTAAAGCGCATGGAGGGTCATTGTTCGGGTAATCCGTGCATGAGAGAAGCTTATGTAAACTTTCATTCTTTGATTAATAAATTGCCTGTAGTACCCATGTTGGGACAGGCCGTGGACTGTTTCCCTCCTTGCACTCTGAGGGTTTTAACCACGTCAAAAATACTGGTGTATTGATTTGAGATCTGGTTGTGAGCGGTGTCCTTTTGGTATTCTTTCTGTGGAACTTACCCTGTAAATTCCTACATGGTATCAGAGTTATTTGAGGGCCGCGTCCGTTGGTGATCCAAATCTGAAGCCGGTAGAACTGCATGCGGCTGTCGTTTCCTAGATCTGCTGTTTCTGACTGCTTTCGGGCCGAGAGGACTGCTCTGTTGCGTTCGGAGCATCTGTTCCAGTGAGGAACCCCTTTCGTTTCACGCGAAAAGGTTTCTGGTAGCCCTAGCTGCGTCATTTTTCAGATCGGGAGGTATACAGTTTTTTTTTGCAGTTTACTGTTAATTTCTCTCTGCTTATTTCGGTCTCAGTTTATTTAGCCTTTTTTTAACCGGATCTATACCTTTCATTTCTGCGTATGCTCTTTGCCCTGCGACTCTGTGCGATCTGGGCAAATCAGAAACAGAAAGGAAGGATTTTTCTCATGCGTATGCTCTTTTCCCTGCACCTTAGTGTGATCTCGGAAAATCAGAAACATTGAGAAAAATATTTAGTTTTTCGGCTAAAGCTAACCTTGAGATTTTTTTTAAAAATTTCTAGTTTTTTGGCTAAAGCTAACTTCGAGCCGCAAGGTTCGTTTTTCTTTGCATATTCGTGTTGGGTTTTGTGTTTTGTGTTTTGTAGGGAAAAAGAGCTTTCTCAAGGCAAGCACGCAAACCAAGGCCCCCCCCTCTCTCTCTCCCTCTCTCTCTCTCTCTCTCAAATTTTTTGTATAGATCAATTGGTTCAAAGCTATTTTAAGAGAGTAGAGGTCTTGGGTTCAAGTCTCCATTTTGTGGGGGCGGATTTTTTCATTCCCGCACATTCGCGCACTTTGCCGGCAATTTTTTTTCAAAAAGCCATAACTTCTTCATCCGGAAGCCTTTTTCAGAGCCGTTTTTTTTAAAACCGCCTATTTTTTCGAGATCTATCCGTTGGTACACTTACTTCCAGCATTTTCAGCTTCAATTTTTTTAAAAAAATGGAAAGTCCATGCCAAGTCATTCTTGACAGCACTAACTACTTCCAATGGATAGAATACATGGAAGATTTACTTAGAAGTAAAGGTCTCTTCAGAATAGCCACAAACCAAGAGAAGAAACCAAAAGATGAAGACAAGGCGGCAAAATGGGAAAATAGACAAGATCAAGCACGTGGTTTGATAGGGATGTCTATTTCTCCTGATCTTAGATTCCACATTGCAGGACTTGAGACTCCTCATGAAGCATTAGAAAAACTTGCTAAAGTTTTTGGGATTAAAAATGAAATTAGAGCCCATCAACTTGAAAATGAGCTGCTTACTTTGGATCCTAATAATTTTTCTTGCATTGAAGATTTCTTGTCCAAATTCAAGACCCTTAGATATCTCTTGGAAGGTGTTAAAGTTAAGAAAGAAGATGGTAACCTTATTTATTCCATCCTTACTAAGTTGGGACCAGCCTACTCTGTATTTGTTTCCACTTTCCATTCTACAAGGGAAGCTTTCATTTGTCAAGGACAAGACTACAAGGCCCCTTCCTTTGACTCCTTTTGTGATTCCTTAATAAGAGAACAAGAAAAACTCTTACACCTTGGTCTTCTTAATCTTGGAAACTCTTCCACGAAAGCGTTAGCCGCCCAGCAGCAACCAAATTCAAAGAATCCTAAGAAGTCATATCCTCAAAAGAATGGTCCTAAACCATCTCAGCCTCAAAATGAAAGATCATTTCAGCAAAATGATAAGACCAATAAAAACAAATGGAAGAAGACTGATAGACATTGTAACTTTTGTAATCGAGATGGCCACTTAGAATCTAAATGCTTTAAGAAGATGGAAGCCTTGGAAGCCGCAATGAAGAAACATAACATCCATGTGGAGCCTACTTCAACTTCAACTTCCGGAATGGCACTTTCTGCATGTCATTGTCAATCATCTCAGTCTGGTTATGCATTAAATGTATCTTCTTCTTCTTCTCATTCTCATGAGTGGCTCATTGATTCTGGAGCCTCTTGTCACATGGCCAAAAACCAAGCCATGTTTTCTTCTTTAAATGATTGTAACACCAAAAATATATATATTGGTGATGATAGATCTCTTAATGTTGTAGGGACTGGAACTGTTCATCTAGACAATGGTCAGTTTAATGATGTATTATGTGTTCCAACCTTATCCTGCAACCTTCTATCTGTCTATCAGATAACTCATTCAGGTGAAGGTAAAATTGTTGAATTTTCACCTCATGATGTTGTAATCAAGGATCTAAAAGATCCTAAACAGATTCTAGCTACTGGTCTTGCTGATGATTCCAAAAGGTTGTATAAGTTTCACAACTTTGGGTCATCCAATCTTCCCTCAGTATTTGTTGCTCATAATGATGAAGTGAGCAAACTTTGGCATGAGCGATTTGGTCACTTAAACTATCGCTCCCTTCAGCATCTATGTAAAGAAAATATGGTGACAGGTCTTCCTATGGTATCTTGCAGAGATGGTGTTTGTTCCGGATGTGTACTCGGAAAACATCATCGGGACAGTTTTGACAAACGTGCCTCTTGGCACGCCTCAGCCCCTTTACAGCTTGTGCACAGTGATTTATGTGGTCCTCTTCCTGTTGCTTCATTCTCTGGCTGCAAGTACTTCTTAACTTTCATTGATGATTTCTCCAGACGCACTTGGGTATACTTCTTAAAACTCAAGAGCGAAGTATTTACCACTTTTTTGGCCTTCAAAGCATTTGTTGAAAAACAATCTGGACATCAAATTCTTAAGCTAAGAACTGATAATGGTGGAGAATATGTTAAAAACACATTCATCAACTTTTGCACCGAAAATGGAATTCAAATGCAACATACTGTTCCATACACTCCACAACAAAATGGTGTAGCTGAAAGGAAAAATCGCACCTTAAAGGAAATGGCTAATTGTATGCTGCAATCTAAAGGACTCAGTCTTAGTTTTTGGGCCGAAGCAATTAATTGTGCAAATTATATAATCAATCGCACTCCTACTAAGGTTCTAGAGAATATCACTCCAGAAGAAGCTTGGAGTTCCATTAAACCAGATGTAAGTCACTTTCGTGTGTTTGGAAGTGAAGCATGGGCCCATATTCCAGATGAAAAGCATAAAGCTTTAGAACCTAAGAGTGAGAAATGTACTTTTGTTGGATATTCTGAAGATGTAAAAGGTTATAGACTTATTCCATTTAAGTCCAAAAATGTTATCATTAGAAGAGATGTAAAATTTGATGAAAATAAATCGGCCTGCGAGCCTAGTCCGGCGGATGTGCCACCTCTTCCTATCTCTTCTATCTTTGAAAACATTTCTTCTTCAGATGATGAAAGCGAGGATGATAATCCTCCCCCACCTTCTCAGGATCCTCAACTTCCAAGATGGGTCCGTGCTACTCGGGATGCAGCAGGTGATCTTGCCGGTGATCCTACAGATCAGCGACGTACACGTTCTCAGTTTGAAAGAGCCTCTTCTTTACTGGCTCAAGCTCCAGTAAATCATGATCCTGACACTTTTGCAGAAGCTTCAGGCCATCCACATTGGGAAGCAGCTATGAATGAAGAATATCATTCATTGATGACAAATGATACATGGGATCTTGTTCCTCTACCAAAGGGACGCAAAATTGTTAGATGTAAATGGGTTTACAGAACCAAGTATGGACCAGATGGGAAAGTTGATAAACATAAAGCTCGTCTCGTTGCTAAGGGCTTTTCACAGGTTGAAGGCATTGACTACACTGAAACCTTTCCCCTGTTGCCAAAATGAACTCTATCCGCCTTGTTCTTTCCCTTGCTGCCTCTTTAAAATGGGAAGTCCATCAGATGGATGTTAAATCTGCCTTCTTGCATGGGGACTTGCAGGAAGAAATCTATATGGAACAACCCATTGGCTTCATACAAACAGACTCCAGCCTTGTTTGTCGACTTAAGAAATCCCTTTATGGCCTCAAGCAAGCTCCTCGGGCTTGGTATGCCAAAATGGATAGCTTTCTTTTAGAATCTGGCTTTTCTAGGTGTCATTCTGACAATACTGTCTACACCAAGAAAGTGGGCAACTCTCTTATCATCCTTGTTCTTTATGTTGATGATCTTATTCTTACTGGTAGTGATCCCAACCTTATAAACCATGTGAAGTCCAGCCTTAAAAAGAAATTTGAAATGACAGACTTAGGACATTTACACTATTTTCTCGGTCTTTAAGTCTTGCAATCCCAAGAGGGTATTTTTCTTTCCCAGTCCAAGTATGCTTGTGATATTCTTCGTCATTTTCACATGGAAGACTGTAAGCCAGCCCCTTCTCCCTTTCAGTCTGGAGTCAAACTTTCAGTCTCTTGTACTTCTCCTGAAGTTGATGCTACCTTATACCGTCAACTTGTCGGAAAACTCTTGTATTTAACCCATACTCGTCCTGATCTTTCCTTTGCTGTTGGCCTTGTTGCTCGTTTTATGCAAAACCCCCGTGAAAGTCATTGGAAAGCAGCTAAAAGAATACTTCGTTATGTTCGAGGTACAGTACAGTTTGGGATTCATTACAGTGCCAAAGCAGCTCCTCTGTTAGTTGGTTTCACTGATTCTGATTGGGCTGGTGACCCTGATGATCGGAAGTCTACTGCCGGTTATGTCTTCACTCTTGGTTCAGGACCTATTACATGGGCTTGTAAGAAACAGGCTGCCATTTCTCTTTCGTCAGCAGAAGCAGAGTATCGTGGTGCCGTGGAAGCTAGTAAGGAAGCCTTGTGGCTTCGTCAGATCCTATCAGAGTTTGGCTTTGAGCAGCAGCATCCAACCACACTTTGGTGTGATAATCAAAGTGCCATTCAGCTATGCAAAGATCCAGTCCAGCATCAGCGCAGCAAACACATTGAACTACACATGCACTTCATCAGAAAGCTCATTCATGACCATGTTCTTGAAGTGCAATATTGTCCAACAGATGATCAGGTTGCAGACATCTTCACAAAGGCTCTCACAGAGGCGAAGTTCACTAAACTTCGATATATGCTTGGAGTTCAGGAAGTTGTCACTAAGGGGGGATAGGCTCTAGTGCCTCCTTCCTTCTCCTATTGTGTCATATTTGTAAATCCTTCAATCCTATCCCAAGTTGTTCTTAAGGGGGGATGTTAGGATATTCCGACACATAGGATATAGTTAAGTTCAACTTGGTCTAGTATAGAGTTAGGTAAAGTGTGTTTCTTTACCATTGTACATTTTGTAACTTACAATCCGACGGTCACGATATGTAGTGATCTGACGGTTCACTCTCACCTCGGTATTACCGACACTTGATCCGTGGCTTGACACCCGATTGGTCCATGAGTTCTATTTAAAGCGCATGGAGGGTCATTGTTCGGGTAATCCGTGCATGAGAGAAGCTTATGTAAATTTTCATTCTTTGATTAATAAATTGCCTGTAGTACCCACGTTGGGACAGGCCGTGGACTGTTTCCCTCCTTGCACTCTGAGGGTTTTAACCACGTCAAAAATACTGGTGTATTGATTTGAGATCTGGTTGTGAGCGGTGTCCTTTTGGTATTCTTTCTGTGGAACTTACCCTGTAAATTCCTACACTTAGCAGATCTGAGTCATGTATGTAAATTGCCTAGGCAAACCTAATTTTCTAGTGATAATCTACGTTCCAGAAGGTTTTTTGTCTCACCGATCCATGATCGATAGAGTTTTTCTTCAGCCTAACCCCAAAGCCGGAATGGATTTTGTCATTAGAATCTTAGGGGAGCCCTAGTGTGCTAGGTCGAGTCTATGTAAAAGTGGTTTGGGAATAATCTTAACTATTTGGTTAGGTTACTACAAATTGCTTGATCTGCTAGATTATATTTATGTCACATAACTGAGTGGTCCATGAGGGTCTATGTCAAATGGGTTTTCCCCTTGAGATGTAAAATTGTAATAGTCATGATGTAAAGTGTCTTGAGGGTTAGAAAATGTTTTATCCCCTCATGAGTCCTAGGTCCTAGGTCCTAGGTGATTTTTCCAAAGGCTAAGTTCAAGGGTCCAATAAAAATAATAAAAGATATAAATAATAAAAAATTAAAAAATATTAAAATAATAAAATTAAAAAATAATAAACAATAAAATTAAATTAAAATAAATAAAAAATTGAAAAATAAAATAAAATAATAATAAGTCAAAGTTTTGAGAAAATAAATGCAAAATTTTAATTTTTAATATATTAAAATGCATTTAAAATTTCGACAGATGAGATTAAAAGAGATTTTGATCCTCATCGACGGTCGAGATCATTTTGACATGGATCACTCGAACTAGCCGTTGGGAATTTTTCCTTTAAATAAGGTGTCAGGGGTCATTTGAGATCATTCGATCTTAGAGTCGTGTGCTAAAGAAAGCTCTCTTGTAGTCATTTTTTGTGCAATAAAGAAAGACTTTGGGGTTGAAATCTTGCTAGTGTTACTCTTTTGGAATTGCTGTAAGATGTTTTATTTTTCTACATGAATTTATTTTCAGCCATTGATGATAGTTTGATGAAGAGTGATTTTAAACAGGTATCTTGTTTAGTCGCTAGGGTTTGAATAGTAGTTAAATTTTTGGATATAATGGCAGGTATCTCCATCACATTTGGATTTTAGTATCGTTTCCTCCTTCTTCGTTAATGGTTGATTTAAGCTGTGCAGAATTTTTTTTTTTTTTGAGATTACCGAGCATTCGGGGAAGTTCTCGACTGAACCAGCGAACTCCCAGATTGCATTTTCTGAAGAGCCCAGCCAGTTTTGATCCTAGTCTTATCATTTGAAATTTTTTTGTGAATACATGAAGGGTTTTCTGAAGCACCTCATCTTAAATTTAAAATTTTGAAAATTTAAATTTAAGATGAGGTGCTTCAGAAAATTTTGAATAATATATTTAGATTTTAGAAATAAAAGTTTTGATATATTTAATTTTTGTTCGATTAGATTTATTTGTTTTTTTCTTAAGTTAGGCTTTAGTTTTAAATTATAAATTTTTAGTCTGGCTTTGTTCTGATTATTAAAATGACATCAAAAAATATAAAAATATTAAAAATATTAAAAAAAAGAATAAAAAAGGTTTTGATTTGTTTGATTAAAAACCATAAAGGAAAATTCAATTTTTTAAAAGTTTGAATTGTATTAAGTTAGCATTCATATTTTGAATAATATATTTAGATTTTAGAAATAAAATTTTTGATATATTTAATTTTTTTTCTTAAGTTAGGCTTTAGTTTTAAATTAGAAATTTTTAGTCTGGCTTTGTTCTGTTCTGATTATTAAAATGACATCAAAAAATATAAAAATATAAAAAATATTAAAAAAAAGAATAAAAAAGGTTTTGATTTGTTCTTTTTCATTTCCTTTTAGCTTAACCTTTAATTTTTTTTAGTTTTAGTTTAGTTTAGGATTTGATTTTAGAATTAGATTTTAATAATTTCATTTAGTTTAGTGTAATTTTAATAATTTTAAGTTTCATTTACTTTAGTTTTTGCTTAGTTTAGTTTTGTTTTATTTAAAAATATAAAAATATATATAAAAAATAAAAAAAAAAATAAATTTTAAAAGCTTAACTAAAAATTGAAAATTCATTTTTTGGTGTCTTTTGTGGTATCTATGTTCCACTTCTCTATAGTTAAATGCACTTAAATGTTTATTTAAAGTTAGCTATATGAAAGTGGTAATTGGTTAGCATTTAAATTGTATGGTTGTTTAAAGCATTTAATCTTTAGAAATTTAATTGCTGGATCATTATTAAAGCATTGTGAGTTTATTGAATAGCTTGTATTGCTTGAGATATTTGATGATAAATGATTGTTTTACAACTTACAAGGGTCATATTTCTACAACATTTAATAAATAATCATTTAATCATTAACTCCATAAGGCACTGGTACATTAATTTCTAAAATCAATCAAGTGTTAAATAGCCTTGTTGTGTCTCCCAACCCAATTGGACCACTGTTGGTCTTCCTTTATCCCATAGGGTCTACACCCCTTAGCCTCGGGAGACGGCTTAAACGGAGGGATCGTGGATCAGGGTGACAGCCCCCGGTCTGAGCATTGTCTCCCGAGGCTTAAACGGAGGGATCGTGGATCAGGGTGACAGCCCCCGGTCTGAGCATTGTCGTGCTGCCTGGACAATCTGTGCAACGACAGAAGGTATTGAGTTTGTCGTCGCGTGACTCATTAAAAATTCACGATGAAACACGAGTTTAGTCCGTCGCCTCGTACTCGTAACAAAATGAGGTCGACATCTATTGGAAAAAGGTTTCTCTTTATCCGGATTCAATAGATTAAAAGACGGAAAACTAAATGATCCAGGTATACTATTAACCTTTTGTCGCACCTAGTTAACAACTATGACAAAGGGACCACCATGGAGTCTCGCTTTACGATCTTTTCAGACTCTCTAAACATGAAAAGACCATCGAGTTGTCTAGTCTGGACTCTTTAAATTACACAGACTCTTAAAACATGAAAAAATCGACGAGTTTGCCTATCTAAACTCATTAAACTAATCAGATAGGGCAAAGAGTCGTTGTTTTTGCGATCCTTTTCAGACTCTTTAAAAATGAAAAGATCAATGAGTTTACCCGTCTGGACTCATTAAAAAATCAGACGGGGAAAGTAGGTAACACAGCTGTATTCCATATTTGAAAGCGTGGTTTGGCAACAATTGTTCGCTTGAACATTGCACTCCCTCAGATAAACCTTCATTTTGATGGCCTCTCAAAATGAACCCTACCAACCTATGAGTTTTAGCCTATATACCCTGATGTAATTGCATCTCCGTATCCTAACACTCTGTAGTGTTCATGAGTCTAGTGTTGTCTGGTTAAAACTGTTGTCGTGCCTTCTATTGTTCAAGGGTTCCCATTTGTTTCCTCTATCAACTGATCATACATATCCTTTCATCATGCCCTCCGTTGTTCAGACCAAATGCTCAAAAGATTCCTCAAAAAACAAAATCATTCTTGTCCGGTTTCGTGTCAACTGATGTAGGACACGTCATTGCCTACCTTTTGACAGGTTTCTTCCTATCGACTTCAACACTCTATCTAGGAAGATAACCCAGAAACACATTCAGTGCCTTGGTACTTGTAGAGATTAGTGGCAGGTTACTTTGTGTTTGATCAAGGGTTCTCATTATTGGCTCTTGGTTAAGCGATTCTACGGGTGTTCGACGACAAAGAAATCTTTCACACTCGCTAGTTTGCACTGTGCATCTTGGAGACCATCACCATTATCGGTGGCCTTCCTCGCATCTGTTAATGGTCTCCATTATTGACTGGTAATCAGATGATTTCGTGCATGTTCAACATCAACACATATTTTTCACATGTATCGATCTATGCTGTTCGGTGAAGCGGAAATCAAGACCTTGGGTAGAGGCTTGCATCATTCAGCCTTGTTTCCTCTCCCAAGCTGCGGATATTGTTTTTTGGAGACAACTGTTTCAGGATGATTCTATTATGACACTGGATCCGCATTGTGCTTATCGGCGGCCAGCCTTGTTATATCTCTTTGGAGAAAATTACTCTGACATAGCTACTGAGCATGGGAATGCCCGACTCAGGACATGATTTTAGCAGTTTATATTTATGTATGTTGTTGTATCAGGTTTTCCCTTGCCGCCCTGTTGTCGCGTAGATTGACACGACAATGCTCAGACCGAGGGCTGTCACTCTGATCCCCGATCCCTCCGTTTAAGCCTGTCTCCCGCGGCTAAGGGGGGTAGACCCTGTGAGATGATGAAGACCAACTGTCGACCAGTTGGTTGGGAGACACGAGATACGATATAAAAAGCACTCGATGGATTTGATTAATTTAGCAGACCAGTGCCTTAAGAGATTATGGTTAAGATGATTACTTGTTAGATGATATAAAAAACGTGAACCATGAACAACAATCATCTATCATCAGCTAAATCACAATGCTCTTAGAATGACCAAAACGATATCCAGTGACTGAAATTTTTTGAAAAGATGAATGCCTTAAACCAAGAAACTGAAAACCCTAATGAAAACTGCATAGAACAAAATTTAAAACCCTAATGAAGAAAATATTAAAACCCTAGATCAGCCTAATAATTTACAGATTTAGGCCCTTAGCAGCCAGATTTAGCAATAAGAACAGGAAAATTTTCAAAAAAAAAACAATTTAAATGTAAAATGCTTCAGAAGACCCTGCATGCATTCATAAAAAAAAATTTCGAATGATAAGCCCGGGATCAAGAACTGGCTGGGCTCTTTCAGAAATCACAACCCGGGAGCTGGCTGGTTCAGCCGAGAACTTCCCCTAACGCCCGGTTATCTGAAAAAAGGATTTCCTGCACAGCTTAAAATCAACCATCAACGTAGAAGGAGAAAACAATAGTGAAACCTTGATCAAATGGAGATACCTGCCAATATATTTCAGAATCTAAACTATCATTCAAACCCCAAAGATCAGACAAGATACCTGTGCCTAGATCAATCTTCATTAAGCTATCATTAATGGCTGAAAATAAAATTATGCAGAACAAATAGAACAATCTTACAGCATTTTCAGAAGAGTAACACCAACAAGATTTTTAACCCCAAAGTCTTCTTTATTGCACAAAAAAAAATGAAATACAAGAGAGCTTCTTCAGCCACAGACTCACAGATCCGAATGAATCGACAATGACTCCTAGCACCCTATTTAAAGGAAATGACTCCAACGGCTAGTTCGATTGATCCATGTAGAAATGATCTCGACCGTTGATGAGGATCAAGACATCTCTTGATTTCATCCGTCGATTTATTCCCTTAAATTTTTTAATTTTTTATTATTTATTATTTTATTTTATTTTTTAAATTTTTAAATTTTTTATTATTATTTTTTAAATTTTTAATTTTTTTATTATTTATTATTTTATTTTATTATTTTTTTAAATTTTTTAAATTTCTTAATTTTTATTTATTTTATTATTTTATTATTATTTTTAAAATTTTTAAATTTTTAAATTTTTTATTATTATTTTTTAAAATTTTAAATTTTTTATTATTTTTTTTTTAATTTTTAAATTTTTTATTATTTTTTTTTCAAATTTTTAAATTTTTTATTATTATTTTTAAAATTTTTAAATTTTTTATTTATTTTTTTATTTTTTTTTTTAAATTTTTAAATTTTTTATTATTATTTTTTTTTAATTTTTTATTTATTTCATTTTTTAAATGGATCATCGAACTAAGCCTTTGGAAACATCACCTAGGACCTAGAACTTAGGACTCACGAGGGGATTTAAACCATTTTCAACCCTCAAGACACATTTCATGATGACTTTTTACAATTTACATCTCAAGGGGACAAACCCACTTAATACAGACCCTCACAAAACACCCAGTTCTGCAACACAACTATAATCTAGCAGATTAACACACTAGGATTCTCCTAAAGTTCTAATGACAAAATGCATCCCGGCTTTGGGGTCAGGTTTGAAGGAAAACTCTGCCGATCCATGGATCGGTGAGACGAAAAACCTTCCGGAACATAGATTACCTCTAGAAAGTTAGGTCCACCTAGGCAATTTTACATACATGACTCATATCTGCTAAGATTATTTACAATTCATACATGCAGACTGGGTTTACAATCAAAATGATCAAGTTGCTGATGATGGCAGAATGGCACGGACACGCTGATCAGGTGCTGCCCCTTTTTTCTTTGCAAGAAAAGGGGGTGTACTGCATGGGTAGTTGACCGGTAGAGGTCAACATCTGGCTCTACTTGGGGACACGTTGCTGCTTGCAGGAATGTGAGAATCCAGAATCTGCATCCATACAACACAAGAATAAAATATAAGTAGCGTCCGCCCAAAATCATCATATACATTAAGCACAGGAAAGATAAAAGCTCTTCATTTATTAACTAACTAATAACATGAAAAGTAAATCTAATCCTAAAAACAGAAATGAAATGCTGAAAAGACAAGGAGTAGGGTTAGAAATACGATACAAAGGATGCCCTACGGCATCAGATGTGTTCAATATAGTGCATACTGAGCATTTGCCTGCTTTCAGGCAAATCTGTCGGCTGCTTGTCGGATGTGCCATGTCCAATTTTGCATATGGTAGGACTCTTTCCTATCCGAAAATCAAGCTGCTCGCGGTCGTCTGATGTATCAAATCTTCGTCTCATTTTCTTTCTGTTGCGCTTTTTCTTTCTGGCTGGTTTAATTACTGATGACCTAGAACTTTCTGTTTCAAAACTATTAGATGAAGTATGCATGATATGTCTTTCTTTAGCCCGCGTCTGATCTTTATCATTCTTAAGTCTGTCCGGATCACCTTCAATTAACCATCTTTCAATCGAATCAATAACCTCCTCATAATAAGATGGAGCTTGTCGCAGCAAATGAGAAGGCTCCTGATCTATTGATATCACCTGGTTTCTTTCATCTTCCAATTGCTGAAACCTTTGAACCTGTATTTTAAATGCATCTATCTGACTAGAGTGTTCAACCTTTATAGCGCTGATTTGTCTGGCATGGTGTTCTTGCATATCTTTTATTACTTTAACATTTCCTTCCTTTATGTTCATCAAGCAATGCTGTATGGAATTTATTTCTTCTTTGTGATTCGCTTGCATGTCAGCCAACTGATTATTATGATTGAATGTCATGATAGTCATTTCCTCATCCATAGTGAATAACTTATTTTGCATAGAGTCAATTTCCCTATCATGATCAGCTTTAATGGTCACCATATTTTCCTCTAAGACTGACAACCTGCTTTGCATGATTCTAATTTCTGTTTCATAATTAGTTTTTATGGCCTCAATTTCCTTAGCATGCTGATTTTGCGTGACCTCAATCTCCCTATTACGTTTTCACATCATTGACATAATTAGTTTGATTGATTTCCATATTTCTCACCAGCATCATTAGATCTCGTAAAATTTGCTTTTGCTCTTCCCTTTCATTGTCATTTGTCCCTGATTTTTCACTATCATGAACTTGATCTGCAATATTTCCGGTGGATGACACATTCTGACATGATGAATCGTCTTGGGATCTTTCACCATCAGCTGGACCTCTTATCAAATTATTTTTATTCTGTTGCACAATTTTAGAGGCAGAAGGCAAGCTGTTTGGATAACCATATTTATCTTTAAAAGCATCAATAATGTCTTCTAAAGAAGTGAAAGATTCCTTAGGAAAACTGTTAAACCAATTCAAAGCATCATCTTCTAAAGAAAGGACAAATAGACGCATTTTGATATCTTCATGATTAAATTGAGGGGATCTGCAATATATGATCATGATGCGATCAAACAAGCCTAGATGCCTTCTAACAGCGATTGGATCACCACCTGAAAAGATAGGTAATTTAGAAATGGCCTCTTCTGGAAAATCATGGAGATGGTGAATAAAACGACATGGTTTAAATGAATAATCCATGATAAATAATAGGAGATCAAATGGATGATAGAACTAGATCTCTGCTCAAGAAAATCAAAAGATGAAAGAAGTGGAGTCGCCACTTGAACAACGAATCTGATTCTAGGATCCAAAAAGTAACCACAAGCAGATATGAGGAAAGCTTCTTGTCTGGGAAAAATGAGAAAATGGAGTCGCCACCCAAACAAGAGACAAAACCGAAGAGATGCTGCTGATATGGGATGAAAAGATGCCAAAAATATTGAATCTGCCAGCTCAACTGAGAGATGAGAGATGAGAAGATGAATGTCGATGAAACTTCCAGGAACAGAAAAACTCTATCCCCGGCAACGACGCCAAAAAATGTTGTCGCGTAGATTGACACGACAACGCTCAGACCGGGGGCTGTCACTCTGATCCCCGATCCCTCCGTTTAAGCCTGTCTCCCGCGGCTAAGGGGGGTAGACCCTGTGAGATGATGAAGACCCACTGTCGACCAGTTGGTTGGGAGACACGAGATACGATATAAAAAGCACTCGATGGATTTGATTAATTTAGCAGACCAGTGCCTTAAGAGATTATGGTTAAGATGATTACTTGTTAGATGATATAAAAAACGTGAACCATGAACAGCAATCATCTATCATCAGCTAAATCACAATGCTCTTAGAATCACCAAAACGATATCCAGTGACTGAAAAATTTTGAAAAGATGAATGCCTTAAACCAAGAAACTGAAAACCCTAATGAAAACTGCATAGAACAAAATTTAAAACCCTAATGAAGAAAATATTAAAACCCTAGATCAGCCTAATAATTTACAGATTTAGGCCCGTAGCAGCCAGATTTAGCAATAAGAACAGGAAAATTTTCAAAAAAAAACAATTTAAATGTAAAATGCTTCAGAAGACCCTGCATGCATTCATAAAAAAAAAATTTCGAATGATAAGCCCGGGATCAAGAACTGGCTGGGCTCTTTCAGAAAACACAACCCGGGAGTTGGCTGGTTCAGCCGAGAACTTCCCCTAACGCCCGGTTATCTGAAAAAAGGATTTCCTGCACAGCTTAAAATCAACCATCAACGTAGAAGGAGAAAACAATAGTGAAACCCTGATCAAATGGAGATACCTGCCAATATATTTCAGAATCTAAACTATCATTCAAACCCCAAAGATCAGACAAGATACCTGTGCCTAGATCAATCTTCATTAAGCTATCATTAATGGCTGAAAATAAAATTATGCAGAACAAATAGAACAATCTTACAGCATTTTCAGAAGAGTAACACCAGCAAGATTTTTAACCCCAAAGTCTTCTTTATTGCACAAAAAAAATGAAATACAAGAGAGCTTCTTCAGCCACAGACTCACAGATCCGAATGAATCGACAATGACTCCTAGCACCCTATTTAAAGGAAATGACTCCAACGGCTAGTTCGATTGATCCATGTAGAAATGATCTCGACCGTTGATGAGGATCAAGACATCTCTTGATCTCATCCGTCGATTTATTCCCTTAAATTTTTTAATTTTTTATTATTTATTATTTTATTTTATTTTTTAAATTTTTAAATTTTTTATTATTATTTTTTAAATTTTTAAATTTTTTATTATTTATTATTTTATTTTATTATTTTTTAAAATTTTTAAAATTTCTTAATTTTTATTTATTTTATTATTTTAATTATTTTTTAAATTTTTAAATTTTTTATTATTTTTTTTTTTTAATTTTTAAATTTTTTATTATTATTTTTTAAATTTTTAAATTTTTAAATTTTTTATTATTTTTTTTTTATTTTTAAATTTTTAAATTTTTTATTATTTTTTTTTAAATTTTTAAATTTTTTATTATTTTTTATTTATTTCATTTTTTAAATGGATCATCGAACTAAGCCTTTGGAAACATCACCTAGGACCTAGGACTTAGGACTCACGAGGGGATTTAAACCATTTTCAACCCTCAAGACACATTTCATGATGACTTTTTACAATTTACATCTCAAGGGGACAAACCCACTTAATACAGACCCTCACAAAACACCCAGTTCTGCGACACAACTATAATCTAGCAGATTAACACACTAGGATTCTCCTAAAGTTCTAATGACAAAATGCATCCCGGCTTTGGGGTTAGGTTTGAAGGAAAACTCTGCCGATCCATGGATCGGTGAGACGAAAAACCTTCCAGGACGTAGATTACCACTAGAAAGTTAGGTCCACCTAGGCAATTTTACATACATGACTCATATATGCTAAGATTATTTACAATTCATACATGCAGAATGGGTTTACAATCAAAATGATCAAGTTGCTGATGATGGCAGAATGGCACGGACACGCTGATCAGGTGCTGCCCCTTTTTTCTTTGCAAGAAAAGGGGGTGTACTGCATGGGTAGTTGACCGGTAGAGGTCAACACGCCCAAAGCTTCTCTCTCTAAAAATTTTGACAGAAAATTACAGTTTTAGTAAAGTATTTCGGCCATCGTCTCTGCCTCTGATCTCACACTCTAGGGGGCATCTATTATAAGACAAAATGACCTCCTCATCAACTCAAAGGTGAAAGACAGCATGACTGAAGCAAAGACCACAATTGCAGGCCTTGATTCCACACTAACGCTCCCTGCACACTGCTAACCTGCTTTATAAAGCTTGTTACCAAGCATAGAGGAGTGTTAGTCACCCTGCTAACTCAAGTTGTTAGACCAGGGGGAGCGTTAGTGAAACTAAGAGATGTTCAGTGGGTCAAGCCAACGAATCTGCTCACAAATATCTAGATATTTATCCCTAAATTTGCTCAAGAAAAGCAGGGAAAGTCCCAAAAATCGAATTATTTGGGGAAATTCCAATCTGAGAATGAAGGCAAATGGGAAAAAGCTTGAAAACAAGGCAGGTTCATGGCTTTTGCCCTAATGAACTCTAGGAGGAGCTTGGCAGCCCTAACTCAATTGCTACATAAGCAGTGAGAGGGCCATTGTGAAAGGGGTCAAAGCATTTGAAAGGATAGCCCATTAAGCTGTTGTGAACTGTCATACACTTGAAGAAGTGAGCTGAAAGAGAGAGAGAGAGAGAGGAAGAAGGGGCAAGGGAAGGCTGATACAACGGATGGTTGTAATCACTCTTCCATTATAAATACAGAACTGCAGTTGTGTTCCCTACTCCATAGTGTCGGTAACATTGTTCATTGAGTTGTTCATTTCGATACTTGTCGAGTTGAGTAGTTTAAGTTGTATACAAATATATGTTCATTGTGCATTCTTATATTAGTTTTCTAGATTGTATGTTGTGATTGTGTTTGCCTTTCCTTTGTGCAGGAATTGTCTTGGAGCCAGCTTTGGAGGAGTTCTTCTTGGCTGCATTGAGATCTCCAAACAAATCTAGAAGGAGATTTGAGGTAAACACTCTTTCCATACTTGGTTAACTGATATTTGATAGATGAACATGTGTATAACTTGGTAGCTTCTGCAGATAATCTTACAGTCTGTCAAAGGTCCCAGGAAGGCCTTTGAGGGTAGTTTTCATTCTCCATACACCATGCATTTTACCCCATAGCACAAGCGCTCACAAAAATCAAGCAAACAGCACTGATCCAGGAGAATCTCGTCAGATCAGTTACACAGTTTCAGTTTCGTCGTCAGCATTCAGTCTGGTGTCGTTCAACTTCGACAATGTTGTTTATGGTTCAGGTTGTCCAGGTGATGTCTAGGGTTTTCATGGTGTTCGAAGGATTTGGTTTTGTACCTAGTTGTCGACATGTGGTTGTCGTCAGTTCCGCTAGGATGTGGTTGTCGATGGGTTTGTCATCATGTTACGATTGTCGCAAATGTCACTTTGTGACAATTTGGTGTAAATGGATTCTTTTAGATCAAAATGATTTAAGGACTAAAACCTAATCCTAAACCCTAACAATGCATTGATATGTCAAAAAACCAAGTCTAAAACCCATACATAAGTCCTACACCTAAACCCATGTATTAAACATACATTAAAAAACATTAAACCTATGCTAAGACCTAAACCCTAACCAAAACCTAAAACCTATGCATTAAAAATACATTAAAACACAAACCTATGTTTAAAAGACTCTCGGCCTATATATCACATTGCAAAAACATTATAAATTGAATAACAATCCCTAACCGTTTCTTCCAGCACACAGCGGAACCGCTGGGCAATAACCGTTGTTAGTTAAATGACAATCACATGAGATGTCACCTTTCCTCCGCCCAGTTAGCAAACTGCTAACAGTTTGCGGGCTATTATAAGGTCAATTTGGGTTTGTTGTTTGGTTTGTTTTAAAATTAATTAAATGACCATGTGACTTATCCTAAGGTGGCAAAACATAACTTGACCGAGACTCATAAACCTAAATTTCATCCAATTCATGCCAAGTTTAGTCCAAAGAAGTTCGAGTGTACTTGTAGGATTATAAGAGGCAGTTTTTGCTCATTGAAAAGGGATAGACTGGTTTTGAGTTTCATGTGTAGGTTCTGAGGGATATAGGTTGTTTTGTTTTTAGTGTAACAGGAGCATCTTGAGTCAAAATTGGGAATCGTGATAGGCGTTGGAAATCTCGTTCAGAGAGATTTCTTATGGCAGTGACCAGAAGTTCCTACGTGCACATTCAGTTTGGTCAAATTTTTGTGTAATCGACCTCTTCGGTTTCAATCCTAATAAAGCGGTCGCCCATCTTGAAAGCGGACCCGGAGATGTAGTCCATCAGGCATGAACTTTGTAATCAATCTTGATGTTTGGTATCGCTGTGTATTTGATGTTTTCACTTTTTTTTGCATCATACTTATGTTTTATCAACTGTCGTAAAGTCATTATTCTCAAGCAGTTCTCACGGTTTCAGCGCTTTAAATTAACATTCAATTCACTGTTGGCATAATCAATTCTATTTCAGTTTTAACATATCAAATCATATAATTTGGTATCAGAGCAGGTTGTGCTTGTAGAATTTGCCATTGAATGTTAACCAAGTCAAATTCACAACGTGGAGAAGGAATCCTCAAGAAGATTGATCTAGAGATTGGAAAGCGAAGAGTCATTCATAAGTCGACCATGACAAGATCTGATGCAGGTGAAACGCCAGAAACTAAGATGAGTGATGAACAGTTTTAGCAAGCATTCTTGACTATGTAGCAGATGTTGGGAGAACTATACAAAGATAAGAAGGCAAGAGATGCAATTTCTTCTTCAAAGACATCGAAGAAGGACAAAGGTAAAGGAAAGGCTAATAAACCACCTTCACCTCCATCATCATCTTATTCTTCTTCTTCCAGTGCAGAATCTGAAACAGAAAAGAAACCTAAGAAAACATCTCTTTTGAAACTTGATGTAAAATTTGAGTTACCTATTTATGATGGTGAAATGAATCCTGAAAAGTTAGATAACTGGATTAAGCAGTTAGAAGTGTATTATTGTATTCAGAACATCTCTGACAATAAAACGAAAATTCAGTTAGCTACACTTAGAATGGGGGGAACAACTTTAATATGGTGGGAAAGTAAAACTCAAATAGATGTAAAGCAAAAAGGAAAAGTCATCTCTTCATGGTATAAGTTTTTAAAAGCTCTTAGGAAACAATTCTATCCTTTAGGATACATGCAGTAAGTTGTTATTGATTGGTAGCATTTGAGGCAAGGTAAAGGGCAGAGTGTTCAGGAATTTACTCAAGAGTTCAGAAATAAACATTGGCGCTTGGTATTTCATTGGATACACGTGAAGCTTTATTAAAATACATCGACAATTTACATTCATATTTGCAGCATACATTATTGATGTTTAATCCTGATGATTTTGATGAAGTGTGTGTTCAAGCCATACATATTGAATTAGGTGGTAGACCATTCAAGTTTTCACCGCAGACATCCAAAGAGATGGAAATCAAAGATTCCAATGACAGTAAAGGGAAGAACAATTCGAAGAGAAAGAAATCAACGATAGCTTAGAAGGAAAGACCTACTTGTTCTCATTGCGAGAAAATCGGTCATGATAAATCTAAGTGTTGGAAACTTCATCTAGAACTTAAGCCCAAAAAGTTCCTTAAGGAGAAGGATGAAAAGAAGGCAATTGTAGCAGTCCAGCAAGATCTAGGTTCCGATTCAGGTGATGAAAGGAGGATTCGAAGAGAAAGAAATCAGCGATAGCTTAGAAGGAAAGACCTACTTGTTCTCATTGCGAGAAAATCGGTCATGATAAATCTAAGTGTTGGAAACTTCATCTAGAACTTAAGCCCAAAAAGTTCCTTAAGGAGCAGGATGAAAATAAGGCAATTGTAGCAGTCAAGCAAGATCTAGGTTCCGATTCAGGTGATGAAAGGAGGATAACTGCCATAGTTTCGATAGGTAAAACTTCTGACACTGGTTTAAGGTCGAATACTATTGCATCATCATCAAACATAAATCCTTCAAATGAGGATAAAAGAGGTGAATTATTTAACATAAGGATAACTTCTAAGCATATAAAGATAGATACAATGTTTGACAGTGGATCACAGGAAAATTTAATATCTGAATATTTAGTTAAGAGTTTGGGTTTAGAGACACGGAATCATCCAAGACCTTACCCATTAGGATGGCTAAATAAATCAACTCAGATAAAAGTCACAAAGTAGTGTCGATTAAGATTTGCCATTACAGCTAATTACATTGATGAAGTGGAATTAAATGTGGTTCCAGTAGACATATGTGGAGTTGTCTTAAGAAGTCCTTATCTTTATGATCGTGATGCAATATTTTACAAAAGAGAGCATAAATATCACCTTAAGAAAGATGGGGTTGAATCTATTGTTAGGGAACATCAAAGTAAAAATCACTTGAATTTAGTTGTTGCTAATCAAATGAAGCGATTAATAAGTTACAAAAAAAGATTTGTAATCATGTGTGTAAAGGAACAACATAAGAATCAACATGATGTTTGTTCAAGTTATGAATCTCAGCGTAAAGATAGTTTGATCAAAGAGGTAGAAACTTTTCTAGTTCTATTTAAAGAAACCAAACATCTTACTCATAAGCAGGGAATACAACATGAATTACAGTTGATGCCTAAAGCTTCTCTTCCTAATGTCAGGATGAATTATTTCAGTCCAAGTTTGGAAGTTATAAGTTACAGGGATGCAGTTCAGTATTGGGGAAAATCAGTGTTACATTTCTCTTGTATTGTGTCACCATTTCATGTTTCAAACAGTTTGGAAGCCTCTTTTCAAGTGGAGAGGAAGCCTATTTTTTTTCATATCAAAGCCTTTTCTAAAGCAGTGTCAAAGTATCTAAGGGAAACTTATGCATCAAGGGAAATAGCTAATCAATGGAAACATCATTTAATAAATGAAGAAACAATGATTCAAACAAATCAACATCCATTTCAATATTTTCAAAGTCAAACTAAGTTGTAGCAATTTTCATCTTATAGTTTGATGGGTTTATTGCAGCAAGTTCACTTAGTAATCAGGAAGCAGGAAAGTATGTCAAGTCAAGTAGCTGGTTTGATGTCAAAAATGTCTTTGATTGTTTTTGCCATTCTGCAATATAGATTGTTAATACATGTCAAAGGTATTGAACAATATCCTGTAGAGACTGTTTTCAAAGATATGTATGAATCACTAATTCATGGTATTTTGTGGAAAGAAGTCAATTGCCATGTTCATAACAGGTTTTTAACCATCTTCACAAGTTGTAAACACTGCAGATGGATGGAACAAGTCACCGATTCAAAATGTTCCATGGCTAGCATCATCAGGGTCATCACTTTCAGGTGGTTGTTTGAATGTATTGGTACATCATCAGGGCAAGGTGGAAAGTGAGGGAGCTCTACCCTCATCGACTATTTTTTAAGTCAAACTTTTGTGGTCCAAAAGCTTTCAAGTGGAGAGGATTAATCTAGGAGGATCTCGTCAGATCAGTTACACAATTTCAGTTTCATCGTCAGCATTCAGTCCGGTGTCGTTCAGTTTCGACAGTGTTGTTTATGGTTCAGGTTGTTCAGGTGATGTCTAGGGTTTTCATGGTGTTTTAAGGATATGGTTTTGTACCTGGTTGTCGACATGTGGTTGTCGTCAGTTCCGCTCGGATATGGTTGTTGACATGTGGTTGTCGTCCACTTTGGAGGATTTGGTTGTCGACGGGTTTGCCATCATGTTACGATTGTCGCAAATGTCACTTTGTGACAATTTGGTGTAAATGGGTTTCTTTAGATCAAAATTATTTAAGTACTAAAACCTAATCCTAAACCCTAACCATGCATTGATATGTCAAAAACCTAAGTCTAAAACCCATACATAAGTCCTACACTTAAACCCATGTATTAAACATACATTAAAAAACATTAAACCTATGCGAAGACCTAAACCCTAACCAAAACCTAAAACATATGCATTAAAAATACTTTACAACATATAAACCTATGTTTAAACGACTCTCGGCCTATATATCACATTGCAAAAACATTATAAATTGAATAACAATCCCTAACCATTTCGACCAGCACACAGGGCGATAACCGCGGTTAGTTAAACGACAGTCACATGAGATGTCACCTTTCCTCCACCCAGTTAGCAAACTGCTAATGGTTTTTGGGCTATTATAAGGTTGATTTGGGTTTTTTGTTCAGTTTGTTTTAAAATTAATTAAATGACCATGTGACTTATCCTAAGGTGGAAAAACATAACTTGACCGAGACTCATAAACCTAAATTTCAGCCAATTCATGCCAAGTTTAGTCCAAAGAACTTCGAATGTACTTGTGGGGTTATAAGAGGCAGTTTTTGCTCATTGAAGAGGGATACAGTGGTTTTGAGTTTCATGTGCAGGTTTTGGAGGGATATATGTTGTTTTGTTTTCAGTGTAATAGGAGCATCCAGAGTCAAAATTGGGAATCGTGATAGGCGTTGGAACGCTGGTTCAGAGAGCTTTCTTATGACAGTGACCAGAATTGCCTGCGTGCACATTCAGTTTGGTCAAATTTCTATGTAATTGACCTCTTCGGTTTCAATCCTAATAAAACGGTCGCCCATCTTGAAAGCAGACTCGGAGACGTAGTCCATCAAGGACGAACTCTGTAATCAATCTTGTTGTCTGGTATCACTGTGTATTTGTTGTTTTCACTTTTGTTTTGCATCTTACTTATGTTTTATCAACTATTGTAAAGTCATTCTTCTCAAGTAGTTCTCACAGTTTCAACACTTTAAGTTAACATTCAATTCACTGTTGGCATAATCAATTCTATTTCAGTTTTAACATATGATCATTTCAGATCAAGCACTCACACAAAGCGAAACACAAAAAGCGACAGAAACGCAGCACAAGAAATGAAAAGCGTGTTTACCCCGAAACAGCTGAGTTGAATGTGCCAACGACTCCTAGATGCAATGTGGGATGTCAAAGCTGCAAGGTCGATGCGAGGAATGAACTCTGCAGTGTTTGGTTGATGATTTTTGATAAGATCAAGGTTATGACATGCATGCCACAAATCTAGGAAAAGCGACACTTGGCGGGATGTTTCTGAAATGATCCTTGCATGTAACCTCCAACTGCTAAAAATAGATCCCTAAATCTAGGGATGCCTTTGCATGCTTCCTTGAGAAAAGCAGTCCATGCATGCAAATCAGTGTTGCTCAGTCCCGGAGGGAACCGGTCAACCGAAATGCACATGCATCGGTCTGCGAGCCTGGGATGAAAATTTGCGTAGTTCCTGGGCTGAGCAGAGATGGTTGTCCCAAAGGGAGTGCGCAATGTCTGGGAGGAACTGGTGACTATCTCCCAGGATTGCGCAATTTCTTGGCTAAGCCGCTGTCCTGGGTTAGACTGCGCAATTTTCTCGAGGAAGCTTGTCTGACTGCATTGCGCAATTTCTAAGCCCAACAGGGTTGCCTAACTGATTTGCACAATTTTTGCTCGCTGTTGGGCTCGTTATCACAAAGGGATTGCGCAATTTCTAGAAGCAGCAGGTGACTGCTGCCCAGAATTGCACAATTTTTGGGCTGAGCAGCTGTCCTAGGATGAATTGCACAATTTTTTAGAGGAAGACTGTCAGGAAGAATTACGCAATTCTGGAGCCCAGTTGGGTGTCCAACTGGGTTTGCACAATTTCTGGAGGGAAGGTTGGTTCCCCTCCAGAATTGTGCAATTCCTTAAGGGAGTTTTTCAACAAGCAACTGACATTAAGTCTGGAAATCAACCTGTGAAGGAGGTGGAACAAACTTGCATGCACAGGCTGACAAGACTCTATGAAACAGTTGAAGCTGATGTGCTTGACAGTGCAAGACATGCTGTTGAGGATGGTCGGTAGGGAGGCTCCAAAACGAAACTAAGGCAAAATTTTGGAGGGTGGTTGTAGCCGCTACAACACAGCCATAGGGGGGGGCTTTTTCTTTCTTTATGTACAGTCTCATCTGCCACCAGGCACCCATATTGTACATGTTAAAGTTGTTATCAACCAATTCTTGCCTTCTATTTTTAGGTAAGGAAACAAATTGAATATCATCCTTGGTTATGACTACATCCTCTATCCTCTAAAATGTGAAATACGGGGGGACTCAGGTTTTTTTACTGAGGCAAAGGGAAAGCATATAAAATGAGATTGGAAAGATCCATCTAAGTAGCCATTATTTCCTTTACCTCTAACGAAAAATGTAATTTATCCAATTTCTCATCAAGTGGCCTACTCTCATGATCCTTCGGCCCAATGAGTTGATTTCTCTTTGCTACTTCCAGGGTCTGTCCAATGGGAACTTCATGGTCTCAAGTAATTGAGCAACCTCCTCCCTTTGATATTGTGAATTCATACCCTCTAATGGATGGGGGATAGGTGAAAAAAGCCTTCTTCTGCTTGCACTAGCAGGAGGGTTTGTACCTTGGGGCATTGAGGCTCCCATTAGCGGCTTTCCAACACCATTATTTCCCTTACCTCTAACGAAAAATGTAAGTTATCCAATTTCTCATCAAGTGGTCTACTCTCATGATCCTTTGGCCCAGTGTGTTGATTTCCCTTTGCAAATGGAAATACATAGTAAGGGTCATACTTCGAGGGTCTGTACAGTGGGAACTTCATGGTCTCAAGTAATTGAGCAACCTCCTCCCTTTGATATTGTGAATTCATACCCTCTGATGGCAATGGGATAGGTGAAAAAATCCTTCTTCTGCTTGCACTAGCAGGAGGATTTGTACCTTGGGGCATTGAGGCTCCCATTAGCAGCTTTCCAACACCATTATTTCCCTTACCTTTAACGAAAATGTAATTTATCCAATTTCTCATCAAGTGGTCTACTCTCATGATCCTTTGGCCTAGTGAGTTGATTTCCCTTTGAAAATGTCAATACGTAGTAAGGGTCATACTTCCAGGGTCTGTCCAATGGGAACTTCATGGTCTCAAGTAATTGAGCAACCTCCTCCCTTTGATATTGCGAATTCATACCCTCTGATGGCAATGGGATAGGTGAAAAAACCCTTCTTCTACTTGCACTAGTAGGAGGGTTTGTACCTTGGGCCATTGAGGCTCCCATTAGTGGCTTTCCAACACCACATTTCCCTGACTAAGCCACCGTAGGGCACACTATAGTCTCTACTTATGCATGCTTTGATAAGGAAATTATTGTTAGCCAAAGAAACGGATTTACCCACTCAACCAAGTAACTATAAGTGTCGGCTAAAACTATATAGTCTTTGTTGCCTACCTTTGTTAATACCACTAGTAAGTTGACGAGATCCACCTCAACCTTTACAAGTATGCTGGCTCAAGCTAGTATTGGCCATCTCTTAATAGATATTGTACCTCTTTGTGGCTGCTTTAAAGCTACCCTTACCACATTGATTAGATACACCAGCATCTCCTAGACATTGAATTGATCCAAGCACTTTTCCTGGGATTTAGCTTCACACTCTATCGTCGGGCTTTTTACTGGCCTTGCTAGGCTAGTAGTGGGGGCCAGCTCTTAATAGCAGTGTACTCCCTTGTGGCTGCTAATTATATATCCATACTACATTTAGTAGTTCACCTATACCTATAGATAATAGCTACTATACATATTTGTAGTTGCTCCCTCATATATATACCCATACTACATTAATTAGTTCCACTTACACTTGGTTCCACCTACAAAGTCAGTGAAAGGAAAAGCGATTTAGGCCGAACCAACAAGTGAAGTATTTATTGTTGCCAATGTAGCTTAAAGAGTTGAGCTAGCTAGTTCTCGAGTAAATCGGACCTCATCTCATGCTAGTTGGTACCCCGTAAGCTATTATCGATCCAAGGAAAAAGAAAAGGATAAAGTCAAGCAAAGGTAGAGCTAGTCATCGTACTTAAACTAGACTGAGACTTATACTTACGTTAGTCTACCCAAACCTGGTCTACACAGAAGTTGTCCTATCAAATAAAGACAGAAAGAAAAACATAAATAAAGAAAGTAGTCTCACCCAAATCAAGCTTTCCTCCTTAAACAATGTCACTGGAAGAAGAAAAACAGAAGAATAAACCATGCAAAGCAAAGCTCAACCTCTCCCTTATGGTCGAGTAACTAAAGTTCCTCTCCCGATGGTCTTTCCATTGATGAAATAAATGTCTTAAGAGTAAGATATATTTTTCTTTTCTTAAGAGCACATCCCCCTTTTCTCTTATTAATAGTGCTTCTCTCTTTTTATAAGATTCCATCTATAATCTCTTATTTCATCTTAAGAGTGCTAGCACATGTCCTCGACCTATAGAGGGTGAATGCAATGATGTTGCTCTCTTAATAAAAACTTTTCTTCCTCGACCTATCAATTGGGAGTACTCGACCTAAGCTTGACTCGACCAACAGAAGTGGGCTCCAAATTGGGTGTGGAAAATAAACTCGACCAATACCACATCATCACATCATAGGTGTCTATCTCCCATCCCAAGTGATAAATTGCCGCCATTATATAAAAATTTTGAGCGCATAAATGGTTGTCCTCAACCCAGAGAGTCGACCCCGGACGAGTAGGAAGTGAGTCCTACCAGAAATAACCCTTTTTGTGATTTGCTTTTACCAATTGCTTTCCAATCCCTTGTCTTTTGACTAATTGCTTACAATTGTTACAAGTGCTTCCAGTAGGGAAGGAACCGCTATATAGAAATAAAAACGGAGGATACCAACCACTTAATATTTTACGGTTTTATAAAAAGCATCACTAGAGTCTTAGGAATGTGCAATCACTTTGCAAAACAATCTCACTATTACATCAAATATTTACATTTTTTATTTATTGAAACACACTTATCAAATAGTTGTTGTACCACCTAAGCACATATTTCAATTTAGGCACATTTTATTGGAGTATTTTGTTTTTTGTATAGCACAATTCCCTTGAACCATAACCTCGTAGCTCGGGAGAGATTGAAATAGTTACAAAATACAGTGAACCCTTAGTCACCTATGTGTTCCCTTATGCTTCACAACCTCTCTCCTTTGAGAGGATGGGTTACTACTCTTTCCATATATCCAACAAGGCATGTTGGATCTCCTTCAAACCCTAATTAGAGTAGGCTCACTCGTATTAGGCTTATCCTATACCATCTTTTCTTCATTGAGCTCTTCCCCATCTAGCTAAGTAACCATCCATCTATGGTAGAGCCTACCCTACATGGATATCCTTTATATACCAGATTTGCTTAATCTCAGAAATTCTACTATCCCGCATGATCTTACTTGTCCACCCATATCAACCAAGTTACCCTCTTACGTTTCCACCCAAGTTTGAGGGACGCGCTAGATAGGATCCATCCAATCACATAACGTATTTTCATCTTTCGTGTTCCTCTAAGAGTATCAAGAATTATTCGATTATACTTAGGTTGTTTCAACACACCCTCACAGGTGTTGCCGCCAAGTGATATACTTATTAACCTGTGCATTCACATGATTCCCTTGAGTCTTTAGCGAAGGCCTTCCTTACCTTTTAGAAATTACCTATTCGCAGGGGTTTCAATTTTGACCAATTTGAATCAAACCACTTCTACACACATATAGGATCATATCCATGAGTGCGATAGATGATGTGGTTTGTGTAAAATTGAGATTAATAATAACCTCCTGCTAGACTAGTTTTTGAAATCCCTTCTTCCTGCCATTGCCAAAGATGTGGCCATGACCATGCCCCAAGCTAAGGAAGAAGCTATCATCAAAGATCAACAATTTGATCTCATTTATACCCAGTCTAGGTCTTTAGAAACTATTCTTCCTGATGCTCCTCGCCGTCGCTCAGTTGATCAACCTAAGCTGGGGGCATCCCACATTATTGATGGTGTTATTGGATCAATTGCCCAAGCCTTTCAAAATTAGGATAAAGGACCTTTTCCACTAGTACCAACATATATGGCAACCATTACGGTGGAGCCAGTACTTAATATGCCCCAACTCCTTATGGGTATCCCTCAACGCCTCATAATCCTACCCAACTGTTGTATGAACCATCACGCAAATCCTCTCAGGCAAGTGCCGGTACCTATTATTATGCGCCACAACCGCACCCTCATGTGCATGGTCCCTCATGTAACTGTCCTTATTGCAGCGGTTCCTCTACATCATATGGCATCCCCCCAACCAAAACCCATATTCTCCTTTTCCTTGTCCTCCGCAAGATGCCCCAACACCGAGTCAAGCAGAGTTACCCCCGTCCCATATTTCTCTAGTTTAGCCCAACCCTCCTCAGCAAGGACAAGTTACTGCCCAACAAAATGTAAAACCAACCCCAAATACAAGGAATAACAATAAGGGGAAGGGTGAGATGCCTAATAAGAATCCCAACCAAGGAAATGGAGGCAATCCTCCCAGTGAGCCTACTAATGCTATGGGCAATCAAAAAGTAATGAATCAAAACTAGGATCCTAATAATCCATCCAAGCAAGGGAAGCTTAGAATTAAACATGTTTGATTTATTTGCAGTGTATATACTATATAGCCATTACACTCATCATTGTGCTTTGTTTCTCGAACTCCTTCGTTTCAAAGAAGCATTAGATCAAGCTAGAGCTAACTCCGCACAAGGAAAACATAGCACCCACCCTAATCATCCTATTGCTTCCCAACCGGTAGTGTTTATAAATCCTTTCCCACCAGAGGGGTTAGTGAACACTTTGGAAGCCCCATCTTCGAACCAAGCATCTAGTTCCAACCCACCTAGAGATTCCACACTTCAAAACATTAACATTAACTCCACAAAGATTAATCATCAGACTTGTAACTGACAGTATGGAATGCCCCAAAACATATGCCAAGCAAAGCCAACAACCCTCCATCTTCCAATAGTGGTCACTTGAATATTCTTTGACCTAATTTTGATGCTCCTTCTAAGATACCAAAGGTCCTTTTATGTCATTAAGTAAAATGAAGGAATTGTAAAACGCAAAACAACATAGACTAGCTAGAATGGTGGCAGCTTATCTATGAAAAGAGATGTGTTGGCTATACTCATTCATAAGAGGAACATTATAAAGAGGCTGAAAAGACCTTTTATCACAAATCCTAAAAGGTATCAACCCTAAACATCCAAAACCCTAACCCTATCAACCCTAAACATCCAAAACCCTAACCCTAGGAGAATGTTGGATTATATCTCCTCTTCCCTCTCGGTCGAGCGATAAATCCCTCTCCTGTTGGTCGAGCGATAAATCCCTCTCCCAGTGATCGAGTCATGCTTACGCATCCCACTTCTTCACAAATTTCCCTAGATGAATGCCTCTAAACTGCCCCATTATAATAGCAAGAGTTAGGGTCTTATCAAGCTATTGCGTAATGTAGCATATCTACTACATGACGTAATGTATCCCCCTAATAAATTCCTCTAAACTGCTCCATCGAAAGGGCAATAATAAGGATCTTTCCAAGCTATCCTCTTCGATGAAAACCTCTAAGCTACCCCATCAACCGACACCATATAAAAGATCTCTCTATCCAAATCTATTACTAGATTACTACCTTTGAACTGTCTCGTCATAATAGCACCCAATCAGGAATCCCAGACCAATTCCCTTAAATCACTGCTTATTAACTGCTCCATCCTAATGGTACCCAATCAAGAGGGTTATCGCCCTCCTACCTCCCCTAGATAAATGCCTATAAAAGTTGCACCAACTAATGGTATCCAATTTGGGTCTCTTCCCGAACTATCTTTCCCAAATAATTTCTCTATGAATGTCCCACCCCAAGAGCACCTCTTTAGGGCCTCTCTAAATTCACGAGTCTTGTGCCTGTGATGCCAACAACCACTCCTGCGGAAGCTTGCCATCCCATGAACATGAAAAATAGAAAAGAAGTCAATCTCAGTCCGCAAGGCATGTCTCGATCTCTCCCCAATAAAACTAGTCAAAAGCTGCTTGAGTGTGGTCCAATAGGTCTAAATTCGATATGACTAATAGGATCACTAGCGACTACATATGACTAATAGGATCACTAGCGACTACATCTGAATAATAGGATCTCGTGTGAAATCCCACCTAACTAAAGGCAGAAAAAAGACAGTTAATGAGAGTACATATCACCTAAGAAAAAAAGGTACTCAATTACCCTCCCAATGAAAGGCGGGAAAGAGATAGTTAATGGGTTTGTTTCATCTAATAAGATACTAAATTTCCCGGATAGTAACCAAAGGTCTTATTCTTATATGTGAAGCCCGTTACACTAAAGGAAGGATATCAATGGTTACTGGGTGAAAGTCACCTAATAAGATAGGTACTTAACTACTCGGATGTAATCCAAATGGTCTTAGTTCAATGTGTTGTTAAGTGAGTTTCAGAAGGAAGCCAGGTGGTTATCGATACGTATTGGTCTAGTGTGTCCTTACTAATATGGTATATTCTGACCTACTCCAATCAGTTATCAGTATGTCTTGATTCAATGTGTTTACCTGCATAGTGTAATTACGTCTATCCCAAATGGTGACTTAGCAGGTTGATTCAGTGTATTCCAATCTAGATGTGTTCATGCCTAACCCCGGTGTGACCCGACAAGTCTGGGATTGAGGTGTAAAGCCAAACCAATTCTCAATGAATACTTCATGAATGCCTCACTCTCAAAGAAATACTCAGAGCTATCTTCCCTGGTGTCTCCCATTGGTGAATACTTCATGACTGCTTCATCCCAAGAGCAATACTCAAGGTTATATCTCCTCAGTGAATGGAGAGTAAGGAAGCGGTGGAAAAGGCCAAGGGGTGGGGGGCTTGAGACATCGATGTTTTGAGGAAGGAACCTTCTTCTACATGTTTAGTACCGTCGGCTAGAGTCGAAGCGTGAACCATGGCAATTGAAATGACATTAGAAAGGTCTTTGGTGGTTTCTTTAAGTCCCTGTTCACTCGATTGACTTGTCACATGGGCGGGTTATGTCCCTGTATAGCATTATATATTTCATTTCATACCATTGATGTAGTGTTCGAGATAAGCAATATGTTGCAGCCTCCATTGACTTAATTAAGGTTGTCGCTCATGTAACCTCTAGTCTTTTGCCCATAAAACTAAATAAACAAACTATTTTTTTATGCCCTTCTGGGTAATGTTGTCCGAATGAATTTCCATATAGTCTTTCCATACACAGAGACAACCCAAATCCGGTTCATTCGTTGAAAGTGTGTTTTGAGCCAGGGGCTGGAGAGACACACAAAATCAGATCCGTCGATGTTGGTTGCTTGCCCGAAGGAATGAGGGTAGGGGAAACACCATAATATTATATTCTATTAGAAAAAAACTCTCCCATATCCACCTAGATCCACCCGGATTAGCTAAGGAATAACATTCACTTTACCCAAGCCTTGGTTTCCCACCTATTAGAATTTGATCTGCTTCCAATGGCCCTATCTCAGCCCTTATATTATATTACCGCATCTCAATTCTATTTCCAATATTGGTGTGGGATTTGAAAACAAATGCAGCGATCATTCAAACTAGCAAATTATTTTTCCCACCTATTTCATTCTATTTAGCCAATCCAATTAGTATGGTACCGTACGAAATAGGCTACTTCCTCATTATATCACTCCTAGGACCTCATTTATTATGCCTTGACCATACTTCAGTAATAGCTCCTAGCAGCAATCATTACACTTCTCGGCAAGGCAGGGCTAGGATCAAACCTTTATACCCTTCTATTAGACGCATGCATGAACCATGAAAACAACATCAAACACTGGGATCAACCCTCTGGGGGGAGGGGGTTCACCCTCTACCTACCTTAGCATTGGTTACATAACCTGCTAACTCCCCACAATACAGTGCCTCCTACGGCTCCCCCTACCTTCAACTATTAGAAACTCTTACGCTACCCAAACATACAATAGTTAACATAGGCACACCTACCGGTTCCACCCAACCTCACCTTCCCCTAAATACAACGATTTACATACACCCACAATCACACTTAATTCGCCTATCATTACACTCTTTAGGAGGCTACCTTCACCCCAACTAGACACTTCCTCAATTACCCTAAAAACTACTCCTCTGCTACCCTTTAACCTGAGCCCCTTCCTACAGGGATGCATGGATCCCTCCGTATTTCACCCCTTTTATCCTATGTTATTGAGACCTGGTCAGCCTATTGGTCCATCCCTTACCTTCTTTCTCCAAACTAACAACCAAGACTAAAGAGGGGGGAAATAGATATATGATTTTGAACTATAAATGCAATGACACATGGTATCCCCCGCAGAGTGATTGGGACTAATGGGACTCGACTAGACGATCTTGGGGGAAGAGAAAGAGTGAGGAAGTTTTGCTTTGGGGTTTCTATATTTCTAAAGGCTGTCCATCTAAGGTCGAAGGAAATAAACTCCTAAGAAATGTTTGGCTACACAGTTAAGGCTATAAGGTACTTGAAGTGTTAGGAGGAGTCAAACCCTAGGTCCATCTCAATCTAGCCCATCTATAAGTCTTTTGACGATGCATGACATGTGTCCTAAAGCAGCAGCTCCTCACAGGCCTCGATGATGTAGCTCTACCCCTCAAGGGGGAGGTCAAGATGGTGATAACCAAGAAGGGACCTGAGGCCTCACCGATCTAATGTATTAAGTGTTATAGACCTTTGCATGTCGCATGTTGCTCAATCTAACGAGGCAACCTAGAAGTAAGAAGTCATTAGTTGAGATGGGGAAGTTAAGGATTGATATTTATGTTTGAGCGCCCCTTCCATGAAGAGTGCAAGGCATCTCTCATCGGGGTAGTGGAATTAAGACCAACCTTATCCTAAATCTAGCTCACCAGTTGCAAAGGAACTGCTTTAGGGCTTTTGGGCTAACTTACTTATATAGGAACGATTCTAGTGGCACACTCTCACTTTTTCCGAAGGTGGTAATATTGCCATACTAGATATATATCCTCTCTACTACTGACTGGAACAAGAGTGAGACAAAAAGACTCTCTCTCTTCCTTGAACTAGAGGAGGGAGCCATTGACGACCATGTGCTGTAGGCACCTCTAGAGCAATAGCTCGCTTTCTTCAAGCCTAAAGAGGGAGGTTATTATGTAAAGGGTGTAGTTCTCCTCTAAACTCAAAGGTGTTGTTCCTTTCTTCTACCTTGCTTTACATAAGTGTCATAGTGATTGGATTTCAGGTCCATTGTGTGAGGGGGTCTGATGAACGTTGCTCCGATGACGAATAAGGGCGTTGGAATAAGGAAGGTCCATATCAAATCAAATTATGGATGAATGAAATTGAGGTTATCAAGATTTTCTCAGAATTCATTAATTAGGTGGGGGTGTCGCATAATCACAATTAGTACTTTCCCTCTGTTCCCCCTGGTCCCTCTTGCCCTGTTCGAATAGTACGTCCTAGTTCGCTTTCGCTCGCCATTACTTACTTTCAACTTTTAAGAAAGAAAGCAAGTTAGTTCATTATTCCCAAGGGGGATAACTATAAGGGAGGGAGGTGGAAGGGATCCCATTGGTTAGGATGGGATGGAAAGGAGAGGGTATTGGGGACAACGAACCTTTTCTTCGTAATAGAAAGAACTACTTTATGGATGGTGCCTTAGGATTCTTGGGTCGCCTCCATCAGCTATGAAGGAGAGGATGGGAGGAGAGGTGAGGATACAGTCAACTCACCCATTAGCTATAAAACAACAGATATCATGGGGAAAATATTAATTATGAGAAGTTAATAACTACTTTCGGCTCATTCATTTTCGAAAACGATTCCTTTTCTCTTGTTGCTTCGTTCACAAAGGTTCGATCAGAGATAAGGATGGAGAGAACTACCAGAAAACATGCACGAATGGGGGGTTTTGCGATATTTGTTTACACCCACTCATTCGATCTCAAGATGCAAGCACTTGTGTTTCAATACCCTCCCTCAGATAATATGCTTGTTATGCCCTCCCTACTCACGTCGTTAGTTGGAAATATACTCCGAGCATGAACCCAACAAATTTAACGATTTATGAATGATAGCCTCGACTTACACATTATTATATCTATAAGGAAGGAAGGTGCAGGCTGCAACTGTATCGGATTCTTGGCTTATGCCGAATCAACGAAATTACATTCCTTCCCGGTGCTCAGTTCAACCCATCCACACCCTATCATATATGAAGCATCGAATCCATTTTGAGGGGATTCTGTAGTATTCCATTTTCTGGGTGGCTACCTCGAATTGATGGATTTATTGTGAAGGTCTGACCAACCTATGCAATTAGGTAGGTCTGAACTATGTATGATCAATCAGGTGGGTTCTAAAGGTAACTGAGTTCATTGAGGAGGTCTAGTGTTTAACCCAATAAAAAAGGGGGGGAACACACGAAATAAAAGGATCGCGGATGTTCCATCAATATGATATTCATGGGAGGAAAAGCAGCATCCTCCTCATATCCGATGTCAATGACTCCAATATCTATTCCTAATGAAGGTGAACCGTCAAAACTCAGTTTTTCCACCTCAATATTTAGAGGGGAAAGATCACTATTTAGAGGGGAAAGTATTTTCCTAGAACTCTTTGTCAGTCAAGTGTTCCCCTTGTAGGTGAATGAGCCGAGGTAAATAACAAAGAGAGTCGTAGTGGGGCATTGCAGGATGGATACTCGAGCCGTATGGGCCATAGTAGGGTTGGTTCTCCACACCGTCCATTAGGTTCAATTTCTTTTTAACCTCTCGTAGCATCATATGTAATGGGTAATCGCTTTTGGGAAACCACAATCATGGGCTTCGTTTGTGCCCCTCGGCCCACCTGAATTTGTTCTAGGTAACGAACAAAATGACGAATCACTCGAAGGAGTCAAATCCTTCATACCAGAATATCATAGATAGTGAGTGCACCTTGAAACGCTCATTCCACGGAGCTATTTTATTTATTTTATAAAGAAGCACCCAACCAGTCTTCCATATTGAGTTGTTGAGATTCCTTGTCGAGAGTGCCCGAGGGAGGGGTTTTATCTGACTATTGGTTCAGACCTTAGGTGGGGTAGGAGCCCTAAGTGGTTGGGTTCAATCCCTATTGAAGTGATTCCGAGAGAAGCACAAGAAATATTATGCCTGGAACTAGGGAAACCATTTTTCCTACTATAGGTGGGGTAGGTTAGCAGCCGCCATCCATAGGTTGCGCCTAGTGTTCAGTAGGCATAAGGCTCCAAACCGTCCTGAATATATATGTGTCACCCACCAATATGAATTCACTGTTTAGTTTTTTCTACCGCTTGATTGGAGCCATCAGGCTTACCTGCTCGATACACCACACTTGAGGGTGTTTTAGAAGCCCTAGTAATGCCTTTCGAGCAACCCATCCAATCTTTATTTTCCCTCCCTTACACCTGATAACCTACCTGCTGCAATAGACCATGGCGGGCGAGAGACTACCACAAAAACAACCACAACTATTATTCCAACTCAGCTATTATTTGTTTTTAGTTGTAACAAACAAGCAACACAAAATAGATAGATATAGATATCTATATCCATCTATATTATTTCCAGCAGGGCAGGCTCATGGGCAGACCGACCACCTTGATGAATTGAGGGGGTCCATCGAACTAAGAGACCCGGGTGTAATCCTCCTTGGGTCTGGGCTTGTTCAGCGGGGGGTTCTTAAAGGCGGTGATGGTTTGGTGGCATCTTCGTCGGCTTATCTTTCCAGGGAATGGATTGAAATTGGATTGGTCGAGGCCTGGGTGGGGGCGGGACTGATATCCCAGCCATTGAACTTTGTTAAAATTGGCAACTAGGGACAAACTCCATTTGGGTCTTCTTATTTATGGAATTTGATATTTTTCTTGGATTCCTCTCATCGAGAGGTGTAGGATTGATCTAAATATCATCCGATTCCGACTAAGTATTCATGGAGATATGAATTTATTTGTGTTATGTGACAATTTGTCAAGGTTTATCAACAACCAAATTACCCCCACTTGTCCTCCAAGTTTTAGTTTAAATTAGTGTTGCACTAGTCACGATTTTATCGTAAAATCGTGGTTTTTTAAAACTGGCGATATTATCGCCCGATAAATACAACAATTTTTTTTCAGCAATTTTTTGGGAAAAAATCGCGAAAAAAATAAATAAATAAAAATAAATAAATATTTCTTTTGTATGAGGAGGAGGAGGTGACACAACCTACCCAAGCTACCCCTGTCACTAGTAGAGGACGTGGTCTACCTCCTATAGCTCCTAGTTCTTCAACTTCTAGAGCACAACAGAGTCCACTGCCAACTCCACCGACATCTACATCTAGAGGGGCAGAGGAAATCAGTAGTATTAGACTTTAGTTATTTGGTTCATTTCATTGTATATGACATTATGACTCATGATATGAGATACATTATTATATTTTTTGTTGATATTTTGAGGCTGACTTGGGACTCAGGAGTCAAGACTTACTATTCAGGACATGATTCACTGTTATGTGTGATGTAACACTAGAAATGATATTACACATCTTATATATTAGTTCTTTTATCATATTTATGTGTCAATGTATTTATTTTATGTTGTAGATGCTTTAGATATTAAAAAAATTGAAAAAAGATGAATATTTTTGTATATTACGATTTTTTCCCAATTTTTACCGATTTTTTCCCGATTTTTACGATTTTTTCCGATTTTTTCCCCTCGCCGATAATATCCCGATAACGATTAATGCAACATTGGTTTAAATAGAGGTGCCTTGCAAGTCATTTGAGACTCACCTCTTGTGATTTCTTCTCTCCACTATTTTGGGTTTTAGTGGAAGGGGAAATCTCCAAGAGGATATGCGGTCCTAAGAAGAGCTCTACCATGCCCTAAATTTGAAAGGGACTAGGACGCAGTCAAACAAGGGACTAGGACACAGTCAAGCAAGGGACTAGAACACAATAAAACAAGGACTTATATGCTGGTTGCAATAGCCCTAAACGCTGAGATGAAGAAGCCCTACTTACAGTTAAGTAGAAGCCCAAACACTGTCCTAATTGAGGGATGCCCTAACTGTTGTTCTAATTGAAACGCAGTCATGAAGGATAGATCATATCGCTGTCATGAAGAGATCCTAACGCTATCACCTTAACGTTGTCATGGAGGATCTATCCTACCCTAGCCGCAGTAAGGAAGTAAACACAGAGATTTGGCTGTTGCCCTAACCTTAAACACAGTGTCCTAGCTGCAACACTTAAGTTTTCCCTAGGCCCCAATCCATGAGGGTATATACACAGCAAGAAGGGACACTTATACACAAGAAGGAAAGCTACTTTAATGCAAGCAAGGAGGCACCCTCATCTCAGCCTTAAAGGAGATCTAGATGTTGTCATGGGAAAGGAGCTCTACGCTGCCTAAATATGAAGAAGCCTAACGTTGTCATAGGAGATGACCTTAAGCATGAAGAAGGTCCTCTATCTCTGAGTTTGAATGTTGTCCTTAAGTACCCTAAACACTTTGTCATGAATAACTATAGCCTAGTTGCTCTGCTAGGCTACAAGCCATAGAAAGTAGCTAAGGCTAGTATGCATTTGCAGCAAATTGGATGTAGTATGTTAAAGTATTACAACAACATGATGTGTTGTAGCAGCATGATGATGATGGGTGCAACAACATGATGTGAGTAGTGCAACAACAAGAATGTATTGCAGCAGCATGATGATGATGTATTGTAGTATGCATTGAGTGTATGATGGGTGCAACATAGTGCAATGAAGGGTACAACATAGTGCAGCATGAAGGATGTAGCATAATGATGATGAAGAGCAGCATGATGGGTACATCATGATGATGAGGTACAACTCAGTGATGGGAGCAGCATAGTGATGAGAGCAGCTCAGTGATTGGGTGCAGCACAGTGTCGGGTGCAACATGATGATGAGGTGCAACACAGTGTTGGGTGAAACATGGTGATGGAATCAACTTGGAGAGTCAGTTGAAGTAGTATGCCTTCACCTGAGTTCAGATCAAGTACCTCATGTGTTATCTTCTTAGTGAAGATCTCTGCTCTTATTTTGTCAAGTCAAAATGTTGACTTCTGATGTATATGTACTATCTCTCTCTGTTGAACTATTCAAGAACATAAGAAGAATTGATCAAGGGTTTCCCTACATTGCGGTTTTTCCCTGGCTGGTGCCACATCTTGTGTCCTCTTGTCTTGGCTTGTCTTCTGTGATTCATGTTTATGTTTTATATGCATTTTACTATCATGCTAAATGTGATTGCTAATCTGGAATTGATATTGAGCTAATATGGAAAATTGAAGTAAATTTGCACTCAGCATAGAACATACCTAAAATTAACAAAGTTACATAAACCAAGCTTCCTGCGTTCACTATGGAGAAGGAACTTTGGATAGTGGGGTTGCTTCTTCATTGAAGGGTAGGACTAGGCGTACAGTCAAAGAGTTAGGCATGGCCGAGGGAAGAAATAACTACTGGGCGTGTGTGTTTATTACCGTAAACCCAGGATCCTTCATATGACTATGGTCCATGGTGGTAGAAACCCGCAATTGATAAGGATAGAGATAGATTTCTTCCTTCACACACCAAAGAAAGGGTTGTCTATCCTGTCCATAATCAGTATCTCCGCTACTTGCTTCTTCACTGAAGGGCTTGGTTGGATGGATAGATCTTGGGTTGATGGATGGGAAAGAAAGGCGACAGATGATCATCTCGTTGTGATTAAGGGATAGGAAATGGATCACTCATAGAATATTGGGAGGAATTCCAGCTAATTGTTCGGTGAAATAAAGTATAGGTGAGCAACATAATGATATGTGAAGAGAGCCAACATCCATCCGTAACCAGCCGATACATACACGAGGGCTTGTGCTTGGCTCAATTGGTTGGCTAGGATCAGACGGGATCAAATGTGCTAGGATGAAGTGATGATCTTAAGCGGATCTCTCACATGTGCTTCAAAGCATATATCTCCCTAGCAGGGGCTACCGAAGGAATGAAATGAATCTCTTCATTTTGAGGTGATCTCTTCCTTTGGGTAAAGGCCCATGGTTGGATCTCACTCATTCTAATCCATTTAGTTAGGTAGGAGTGAAGAATCTCACTTGGGTTGGGGCCCCTCCTTACAGATATAAAGGGTGGCTCTTTCCTTTCCTTCATAGAGACCTCATTGCTCTTTTACTTTGTTATTTATCACATGCTCGACTCCAACTCATCGTCTCACTGTTGAGATTTGTACACCTGGTGGTTCAGTGTTCCAATTGCCTATGCTAGTTTCCCATACATGTGTGAGTTTCATTAGGCCTCAGGAGGGGGTTTCCCTTATGGTAATCCACTACATGTTCCGATGATTGATCAGAGATTCCAGAGACTATCCTTTGGCTTTATGTTGTTCCTGGTTCCTCAACATTCCATTGATGTCTAAGTTCTAGTAGATTATCCCCTATTGACACCAACACAGTTATTCTGAGGGGGGTCTGGTACCTTGGTCCCATTATCATCACTGGTGGGTTTCCTTAGATCAAGCTGAGAGAGTCATCATTGCTCTCAGACTTGATATTTTATCACGTGCTCGACCTCAGCACCTTATTCGCATGCCTGAGATCCATACCTTATGTTCCTTGTTCCAGTAACAGTTGCAGTGCCTTTGTGGTTTGATTTATCCCCAACAGTTTCTTGAGCACACAGTTCCAGATTCCACAATCTCAATCAGGCTCCATGGGGCCTTTCCTTTTTAGCAGGGCTCTTGTGATTGTTCCATACATCCCCTTGGGAGCATCATACTCCACCGCTGTACACATCTCTATTGTATCATTGTCCATAATCACCGCAACGCAGGGGAAGCTAAAAGGATCCCCTTCGGTTGTTACACCTTTAGTAGTGAAGGCAATGCTCATAGCTCACTATTTTTACTTTCATTTCAGATGGGAGAGCTGCATTCGAAAAAAAATTGTCTTCTTCGGTTTCGGAAAAGGCGAAATATGAATGAGACCTTCTCCACTTTACGTTGTGAGATGAATGAGGAAAAGACGAAAAGAAGGTCCGCTTTATGAGACCTCTTATGTGTTACCAACATGAATCCTAATTTCCCTGGCCTAATCTCTTCGGTCATCCATCCTTGGCCTACCCATGAATCAATCTGTGTGAGTAACAATACTTGATCGGAATCAATTCAGTGTTTAGTGATTCTCCCTGGCCTAGTGGAATAAATCCTAATCTCCCTATAATCCATCATGAAGACTGATCTCCCTAGCCCAACTACCCGGATCATGGAATAACCATCCCGATCTATTACACGAATCCGGATCATGGAAAAGAGGATCATGGAAGATAAGAACCTAAGCCTAACTACCCGGATCATGATAGGAGGCCTACCTGTTGAACTCCTTCCCGGCCACCCTAAAGGGATTCTTTCTTCCTCGAAGCTAGTGCCGTAGTAGCTGATACCATTACTTTCTTAGAAAACAGCATGGATGATGACCGAATTCACCTTCGGGGCCCCAGGAAAAGGAGACCCCTAGCGACAGCGAACTAAGTCAGTCGTATTAATACGTCTATGATATGAACAACTATGACAATGAGTCAATGGGAGCAGGTCATATTATGTATGTAATAATGATTCATTGGAGAACCGAGAGTTAGAGCAATAAATGGGATATACCGTCCGTGATCCACCCTAGATATCCTCTGATCAAGAAATTGTGTAAAAGTCATTCTTAGGTTGGGGTTGAGTTAGTGAGCCATTATGTGGTTGAGGTAGGGTTAATGAGCCAAAGACGAGCGAAGTGCAGTGAGCAAAAACAACCTGAGTAGTTGTGGGGTCGGCGCAGAGTTAGTGAGCTATGTGATAGGAATGGAGTGCACGAACGATGGGGAGAGGATGAAGAGAACTCCAACGGGCCTTGGAGGATCAAACCCGCGTATGTGGAAGAATACAAGGATGAAACTATGGCTGCTAGGGGTGAAAGGCCAATCAAGATCAGATATGGATGGTTGATTACTTGCTAGCAAGCTGGGGAGGGGGGATGGTTGGGAAAACGCTAGCTAGATGGGGTTGGCACTAGATCACCTTTTTCATTGGGCAATGTAGGGAAGGGAGGGATTCTTATATGATTTTTTACTTGCGAGGCATGGTATGGTACATTCCGGGGTAATCCCCATTAGCAGTTGTTGACCCATTCTACTTGCCTATTTACCCACCCAACCTGCTTTCCCAATTATCGCCAACTTGCTTGCAACCGATGGACACAATCAACGGCTTCGAGGCAAATACCCAACCTTATACATATGGCAACAATTAGTAGCGTCCCATCGCTACTTGAATAAAACCCAATGAGTGGGCAACAACAAGCAGGTTCAAGCTTTCCGTAGCTGTTGCCTCTCCCTCCTACAACCTTTCTTACCATTTGTAATATAGTTGGATTAGAATATTGGTTGTGCTATAGCTTGACTAGAATGTTGGCAGTAGTATATATTGCTTTTACCCCTACCTACCCTAGTTGAATCAGTCTAGGTAGCTTAGTCCAGATACCATACTGGTTACACACTATAGTCATTTGGTACAGTCTTCTGGGATTGAGGCCAGTCTTCCAGGTTATGATTGCAGTCCAATCTTTCGGGCTATGGTTACGATCCAATCTTCCAGGGAATGGGTCTAGAACTGGGGACTCGTATTTATATGCATTTGGCTTTACAAGAATCTATATATGAGTGAGTTAGTTTGACTATATGTGTTAGAGTTAGTTCAACAACCCAACTACGATAACTAGTGAGTGAGTTACAATTTATTATATGTATGAGTAGTTTTGTTGAGCCATCCTTCTTCTGAACCCATATAAATGAGTGAGCCATCTTTTCCGGATGAGTTCATTCAACTTGATATTATATTTCGTAGCTAATAAAAGAGAAAAAAGAAATATGGATGACCTAGAACCAATGTCACATGGTTTGGGTTCGAGTTCGGGTTCGGCAATGATTAGGTTCGGTTTGAGTTCGAATTTTTTATGAGGTTTGGATGAGGTTCGCCATTAGGCTTGTGAATATATATATATATATATATATATATATATATAATGAATTATAGGATAAAATGTCAAGAAATCAACATCAATAAACATCAAAAATGCTATTACGGACATGAAAACTGCAAGGATAAATTACAAGCTTGTGTTGTGACATGAAGTTATGAGTTTTGGTCTATGGACTTGGTCAATGGCTATGAGGTTTGATGAGGTTCGCCGAACCTCAAAACTATTTTAAGGTTTGCCAAAATTCGAACATCAAGGTTAATTTTCGACGAACCTTGTGACATAGCCTGGAACTACCGAATCGGTCATAAAGGTTTGTTTGAAGACTTGGAACATGGTTGTAGAATCGTTTTTTTACAAACTTTGATTTTGTTGGATTTATCACTGGCTCGCTGAGCTGGCTTTGTATGGATTTGTCCGGTACTAGCTGGCTTTCTTTCGTGCAATGCTGGCTGAATGGGCAATGGAGCTTTCTTGTCTCGAGTCAGGGCAACTCCCACTCCATGTACGAATGTCTGGTATCCTCTCTCTTGTATGCCCAACTTGTCCAAAATAAACTTAGGAAGCAAGTGTGGAGGCTTGATGGCTCCAAATATTTTGATGTAGGTACCATTTTCTGTAACGTACCAGTCACCCAATGTCCCCGTTATCTGCATCGCTTTATCTCTCATACATGGTGTTGGTTTGCAAAATATCAGTGTTTACAATGGGGCCATAAAATGCTCACAGATCCTTGTGTAGTCCACTCTATCTTTATGTTCCTATAGCACATGACAATACACATGAACTGGTGCTTCACTCGGTTTCCACTGCCATCCCATGCCTGGGAAGCTATTGTTGGCACATATTTAATCTAGCGAGTATGATGACATGTAAAAGGCTGGAGGAATGCTGACAATGTGATATTTGGCCCTGGAGACCGCATCTCTTAGGGTCGCGGACAAGAAGATGGAGGACCAATTGAAGGTTGTCCCAACATTCGTCACTTGTTAGAGAAAGTAGATCCAAGCCTCTTGAACATTGACTGCATTTTTCTCAGCATACAACCTGCATATTAAGGCCACTGCATATTGGTATGGTGTTCGTAGATAGGCTGTCAGGTATACTCCTGATCATCATGACCTGAAGGCTTTATCAAAAATCCACCGTCCCTTTAATGATAGTTTCTGTTATGGATGAATTGCGATACCCATTCATATTTCTCTCTAGCCTGAGGATGCGCAAGCAGGCTTGACCATAAGGGAGAGGAATTTATTGCTTGCTTGACCTTTAAGGAATGGACCAAGGTTTTTAACACTCGCTTGACGTTACGAAAGCGAGGATGTGTAAGAAAAATCTCAATTTAAGGAGAGGATGCGTAAGCATGGCTCGACCAATGGGAGAGGTACGAAGTCACTCGACCAACGGGAGAGGAGGCGCAAGCAGGCGACTATAGTAAATTGAAGGAGAGGAATGAAAATCGCTCGACTAAAAGAAAAGGAACTTGTAGTAAACATCTAAGCTAGAAGGCTGGAATGATGTGATGCCCTTCCCCTCATCATTCATTATCAACTGATTCTCCACGTCTTTATGGCTTATTAGCCATGAAATAACCTTTGCACGTGGCATCAAGGCCGGCCTAGCCGCAACCTTATGAAGAGAATGCTTTATGATGGCCTGATATACTCCGACATCAGGATTGATTGCAGATCCAAATGACTTCATTGAAAGGACGCAAACTTTTTTCTTTACATATTTTGAAGATTTTATGCTTGTAAGGTCAAACAAGAGTCATTGTGAAGGCATCTACAGCTCACCTTGGTAACTCCATTGTAATAAGGTGCAAAAATTTCACCCGTTTGTGAGGTCTCATCCTAATTTGTAGATGGTGAAATATGGCTTCTTGGGAATTGCATGAAATGTATCCTGCTTTGCATATTAAGGACATTCCAGGATACCCAAATCAGCCTCCTCCCAAATATGAGAAGAACCTTCCAAGGTTTAATGGTGATTCTTTCTCTGCTAATCCAGATTCCAAATATCTTGTCATTTATAAGGCATGTTTCCACATTTGATGAAAGACACGAGGAACTCTTGACAAACTTATTTTTCTACTCTTTGGGGCAAAAGCAAATGGACTGGGTCCAATATTTCTGGGGTCCGAGGAGCATAACATCTCTTAAGGTTTTCATTGAAGAGTTTCTCAAACATACACCTATTAGGATCTATTAGCATCCCTATAGGAGGAAGGTCTTCTTGACTTTCTGAAAAGTGATAAAGGCAATGTTGATGAGGTAGCCGCTAAAGAAAATGGTGATGGCGATGTCCCTTCAGAAAACCAGGGTAGTAGTGAAGCACATGATGACATCAAGGCTGATCAGTCCGATGGACAGGAGACTGAAGATGAAAGATCAGTTACAGATCATGGTTCTGGCACTGAAAAAACAGTCATGCAACCATATGGCAGCCTTGGAGACGAAGACCCTATGCAACATAATGAGCAACCCTCTGAGAATAGTAATAGCTTCAAATTGCAAGTGAACGGTCTCAAGTCATACTCAGTACATGTTAATTGCCCTCTTCTTTTCAATGATGATGCTAACTTGAAGTGTATGTCTGATTTCATGTCTTATTTTAGTTAGATGTCATAGAAAAGAGAAGAAAACCTCAGAAGAGGACAGGTTTGTCTTATTTACTTCAAAATGGGGATATTTCTTCATTACTTCCGATAATGACCCTCATTATAATTCAGATGAAGAAAAATGTAAAAAAAATACTAAACAAAGGCCTAGGTATTATGTTAAATGGGCGATTCATGATAACATTTCTCTCTCAGAGAAAGAGAGTTTTATACTCTCTGATACCCTTGAAAATGAATAGAGTGGGACTGCTGACCACCCTCTTTTGCATTCAGAGACTAATAAAAATAGTAATGAGACCTGGCTGGTGCAATTTGATAGCTTTCCTATGAATGATCCATATAATGATGACAAAAGGGGACAAGATTTGAGGAAAAATCAATTCCTATGGATGATCCATATAATGATGACAAAAGGGTACAAGATTTGACGAAAATTCAATTTTTTTGGCTCAAAATCCTGCTTTGAAGAAGAAACTAAATTCCGTGAGGAACCTTTGATCATCTTAAATATTTGAATACAGATTTTCACAGTTGTGAGTCAGTGTAGAATAGTTTCTGGAGATAACTGTGTTATGAAGAGTTGAAATGTCTGATATTTCCAGTGAACACTTCTATTTATTATTAGTCTTATTATAACAAAATTATAATTTAATAATTGAAGATATTAATTATTCTCAACAATATCATTAATATTAAACCCCCCTTTTTTAATAAGAGTAACAAAACTATTAAAATATTCTATGATATTACCTTTTAGTTATTTATTTTATTTAAATTTTAATAATACTCCCACACTAACTAACTAAAATAATAATATTAACTAATAATATTACTGTTAATTACTTTTATAACTATTTTGGGTATTTTAATTATTTTATTAATAAATAGTATTCCCTCGATTTGTTCTTTCCTGGTTTAATTTTATAAATTTTCTCGGCACTCTGCTTGTAAATTGGTTGTGGGTCTCTCCTCCTCTTCATCTATATTTTTTGCTTCTAGTCGCTGAAAATGGCTGAAGTGTACATCCGAATCGTCGGATGTTTCAACTTTTCATAAGACAGTTATCTCCAGAAACTATTCTACACCATCTTAGATCTGACAATAAACCCTCCTGTAGTCAAAAGAAGCTTCACAAGTTCAAAAGCATTTGACTGTGGTGAAAGTTTTGTTAATTGTGAAAGGGATAAAACTTCCTCCATTGATGATAAAATTATGTTCCAACACTCCAGTCTGACTGTCGGGTTATGAGGGATGGTTTTCTAGATGACTCTATTTCCTGTAAATGATAAACACCATAGTGCAATTTTGAGAGCCACTGAATATGTGATCGTTGTTGTCCTTGAGGAAGAAAACAAGGGCAATGGAATAGCTGGCACATATGACAATGCCAATCACATCATGATCAAACAGTGATACAAGCCGCACACTGAAATTTGATGATGGTGGTGGAATGGTCATGTTCCATGATCCTGTTAGCACACCAACAAAAAACACTGCGACAGAAGTTCCCTTGGGGAACAGAAGTGGCCTAGATTTGTTGAAAAGCCACTTCACAGCTCTAACTTTGAAGAAGATCTAGCTTCAGCCCATGGTTCCATTTGTAATATTGATAGATTTCTTTATGATCAACCTGGCTTTTGCTAAATCTTGTTTCAACTTGGCAGAAGATGGTCCGAATGTATAGACAAATTTACTTTAAAATAAAAATGGCAAAGCATGTTGGAGTGACAGACATGATTGGTCCTATCCTTGCAACGCTTACACAATCATTTTTGGACTCTAATTCAGGATCTGTGCCAACAAATGCAGTTTTCTGCCAGAGTGAAGGAAGTCGAGTATATGAGAGGTTGAAATTTGATGATGGTGGTGGAAAGGTCACGTTCCATGATCCTGTTAGCACACCAACAGAAAACGCTGCGACAGAAGTTCGCTTGGGGAACAAAAGTAGCCTAGATTTGTTGAAAAGCCACTTCACAGCTTCCAGCTTTGAAGAAGATCTAGCTTTAGCCCATGGTTCCATTTGTAATATTGATAGATTTCTTTATGATCAGTCTGACACTACAAGAATACTAAACTCTGTAGAAGCTACTCAAGATTTAATTGGAGAATATGATGCAGATTTGGGAAGTTGCAATGAGGATATGCCTGAAGATGAAGTTACTTATGAGACTTATTGGAAGCAAATACAGTTTGAATATCCTTGTACTATAGAAGCTCAGATGGAAGGGATCAATGTTGCTGCAGTGGATAGTTTATCTCTTGTTATAGAAATGAAAAAATGTATTCAAGTTAAATTTTAGAGGGTCACACCACTGCAGCAGATGTTGTTGAGTAGTTCTACCCTCACTGAGCATGGCTTTTGCTAAATCTTGTTTCAACTTGGCAGAGGATGGTCCAAATGTATAGACATATTTACTTTAAAATAGAAAAGCCAAAGCAAGTTGGAGTGACAGCCATGATTGGTCCTATCCTCGCAACACTTACACAATCATTTTCGGACACTTCTAATGCAGGATCTGTGCCAAGAATTGCATTTTTCTGCCAGAGTGAAGGAAGTTAAGTACAGGACAGGTTGTGTTTCAACTTTCTGTCATTGAAGGATAGATGGAAGCATTCAACCAACCAGAAACCCTAAAGAGGTATCTTGCTTCATGACCAAGTACACATTGACATTAGTTCCATCTTACAAGCACTCATAGTTTAGTGTGGCACTATTTTAAATGATGACTGTTACCCTTCATGTCAGCAGGGATACATAAAAAAAAATTGCAATGTCAAAATCCTTGTAATAACCATGTGAGGCCCTGTATGAGGCATCCCTTGTGTCGTGTTGTCTGTATCTTATTTTTGTTCGGACCATGGCCGATCACTTATATTTCATCTCTGGTTCCTTTCATCCTGTGTAGGATTGGAGGGCCTTAAATGGGCTTACTTGAGAAGTCATGGTTTTATGGGACCCCGTTTTCTTGTAGGGGTAAGCATCGGTGTATGGGTCAGTCCAGCCCACGTCAAGATATATCTATGTGTTACCACATTGTGATAAGTCTATAAAGTCTATAAGTGGCCTTGGGTTTGGTGCAATATCTTTCAAATAGTTTTGATGCATGGTAATCTCATATTGACAACTTTCACAGTTCCCAAGGAAATTCACATTTCCCAATGCAAGGGGTCCTGGAGTCAAAAAGTGAATAGATCTCAGATTGTTCAACTTCATGAGAAGATTGCATGCCACATAAAACTTATCCAAACAGTGAAGGCAATGGCAAGTTACATATGGTCGAAGGTGGTCAACCAAGTCATATAGGTTCCAAGTAGCAGAACAAGGCCAATGTTGGGCAATTTGGTATATGCATTACGTCAGAAGTAATTTGCAAAATGAGAGGAGAAAAACCCAAGTTTCAGAATCCTCAAATTCCTTAGGGCATTAGAGAACCAACACAGTGAACTAATGATGTGGTAAGGTCAATCATGACGTGGCAACACTAAGTAGGATGTGGAAATTTTAAGGCATACCCAATTCAAATCAAGGCTAGTTTTAGCAAACCCAAGTGTTAGATTGGGAAAATTCATTAGGGTGTTGGAGATCCAATGCACAAGTGCCTAAGCTGAAGGGCCTTTGGAGGATGGATGCTATGTGCTCAAGCCCATTGAATGAGGGTGTCTCTCTTGAGGCTTGCTGATGTGAAATTTGTATTTGTACATGTGGTATAAATGGCCCTTATTTTCTGTATTTTAGATTAGTTGATTGGAGAAGAGGACTTGTGACCCCTCCATAAGCTACAATTGGGAAATCCCTTATCAATTCTAAAATTTGTCAAAGCACATTTGTCTTGTATTTGTGCTACTCCCTATAAATAGAGATGCATTTCCTCTCATTTTCTATTGGTGGGATTTGGGGAGAAATCCCTTACCGTGTGAAATTTGTTAGAGCACAATTGTCTTTGATTTGTGTTGTGGATGGACGACTAAGGAAACTTTATTTAGGAGACTATTTGTGGACGAAGTTTACAATTGATTTTATGTTTCATGGCTAGGGTTTATAGATGAGCAACAATTTCATCACTAAATGATCTCTCAAGGTTTCATGGATTTATTTTTTGGATTCATTAAGTGAAAATGTGGTTATCTCGTAGGTGCATTCTCTTTGTATTGTTCTTGGATGGATGTTATCTTGTAAACCTTGGGAAGAGTTCTAGTGGAGAACCTTCCATTGAATTTGATCTTGGAGCTTGCAGAGGTCATAGGAGGATCTTCTAGGGTTAAAAATGGACAACCCTAGTCCTCAACCTAAAGGAGAATTTTCTAGGGTTAGTAGTGGACAACCCTAGTCATCACCCTATATCCATTGTCTTCTCAAGGGAGACCTAGTCGACTCCATATGCCCAATGAAAAGACACTAGTCTCTAGTCCTCCCATCATCTTTCATACCCTAAATTTTTTTCTTAAAAAAAAAACGTTTTTCCTAGAAATACTCTTCATATAACCTTGAGCTTTTTTCCCCTAAAATCCTACCAATCTTCATCTAAGGGTACCCCCTCGAGCCCGAGGAGAGCCATCTTGAGGTGAGAGAGCCTTGGTGAGGTGATAGTGACCTAGCTCTTAGTTACGCTAGGATCACACTTGAGCTTTTTGACTTTTTCTCAAGAAGTTCGACTTTGTGTGATAATGTTTTTGGCATTGTTGCAAAGGATAAAATATACCTCTTGAAAGATGAGATTGGATGAAGTTTTGCTCTTGAAAATATGTGATCATCTAGGTGAATTCATTAAAAGGACAAAGATCTTGTTCTTTATAGATTTCTAAGACTTCATGCCTGTAGGGTGAGATAAGAATCATTGTGAAAGCATCTAGAACTCACCTTGGCAACTCCAATGTAATAAGGTATGAAAATTTCAAACGTTCTTGAGCTCTCATGTTAAAATTTGTATATGGTGGAAGATGGCTTCTTGGGATTGCATGGAATGTATCTTACTTTGGATATGAGGGATATACCAAGATACCCAAATCAGTCTTCTCCAAAATGTGAAAAGAACCTTCTAACATTTAATGGTGATTATTTCTGTGTTATTCCACATACCTTGTCATTTATATGGTATGTTCACATTTGATGAAAGACACAAGCACCTCTTGATAAGATTATTTTTCTCGTCGTTTAGAGAAAAGAAAATGGACTGGGTCCAATATTCCTTCAATCCAAGGAGCATACCTTCTCTTGAGGTTTTCATTGAAGAGTTTATCAAGCATATGCATATTAGGATCTATTAGCATGCCTACAAGAGGAAAATGATGAAGGCATTGTTGATGAGGTAGCCACTAAAGAAATGGTGATGATGTTGTCCATCCAGAAAACCATGGTAGTAGTGAAGCATATGATGACATCATTGCTGATTAGTTTGATGGCCAGGAGAGTGAAGATAAAAGCTCAGTTTCTGATCATGGTTTTGGGACTCTGGCACTGATAAAACAGTCCTCATGCAACCATATGGCAACCTTGGATATGAAGACCCTATGCAACATAATAAGCACCTAAATGGCGATGATGATGTCCCTTTAGAAAACCATGGTAGTAGTGAATCACATGATGACATCATTGCTGATCAGTTTGATGGCCAGGAGAGTGAAGATAAAGGCCTAGTTTCAGATCATGGTTTTGGGACTCTAGCGCTGATAAAATAGTCCTCAAGCAACCATAAGGAAACCTTGGATATGAATACCCTATGTAACATAATGAGAAACTTAGAATAATAATAGCATCAAATTGCAAGTAAATGGTCTCAGATCATACTTAGTACATTTTGATTTCCCACCTCTTTTCAGTGATGATGCTAACTTGAAGTGTAGGATTGATTTCATGACAGAAGAGTTGCTCCCTCTTATTTCAGATAGGTGTCACAGAGAAGAGAAGAATTCAGAGGTGAGGTTTGTCATATTTACTTGAAAAAGGGAATCTTTCTACATAACTTCTGACGATAACCCCATTATAAATCAGATGAAGAAAATTGCAGAAAGAAAATACTGAACAAAGGCCTAAGCAACAAGCGTTATGTTAAATGGGTTATGTTAAATGGGTGATTCCTGAGAAAATTTCTCACGGAAAATCAGTCTTACACTAACTCTGGTACCATTGAAAATGGATATAGTGGGACTATTGACAGCCCTGTTTTGCATTTAGATACTAAAAGAAATAGTAATGAAACATGGCTGATGCAATTTGATAGCTTTCCTAGGGATGATCCATATAACAATGACAAAACTCACTAAACTCCAATTCAACCCTAACTTGAAATCTATGTCATATTTCAATGTGTTATCTACCTTGTCATCTGTAAATTGTAATGTTGATTATGCAATGACCTTGTAATCCAGATTTTTGAAAAGGAGATTTGGTTTCTTGTTTTGTACTTGACCTAACCATAATTTATCTCAAGCTTGCTAAGAGGTTAAAAAAAAGACCTAAATGATCCTTCAAAACCTCACATAAAAGGTTATGAGTCATATTCTCCATTGGTTTTGTAGACATGGAAATATTACTGAAGCCCTAATTTAGTGTTTTCATTAAAAATCCACATTTATAAGAAGATAAAATTCTTTACAAAACACCTAATTTAAAGTTTTGATTAAGAATCCTTATCCGAATAAAAAAAAGCTATAAACTATTTTCAAATTGCATTCTAAAATCAAAGTAAAAAATAATCAACTAATATATATCTAAATTGTACAAATTCAAAACAAAAAACTTACCATATTAAAATAGATATATATAATGTTTATATTTTTAAATTACACAGTTTAATCCTATTTATTTTTATTATTAAAATCCTGTATTACATTAAAAATTCAGCAAACTCAAAACTCAGTCACGTTTAATATATACAGAACTTATCATATGATATTAATTCTAATTTTTATTAACTAACCTAATAAACTACTAACCAAGAAAACCTTTTAAAATATGACCCCAAGACAAAATATAAAAACGAATGCAATGGAAATTGTAAAACCGCTAAAAAGCAAGGGACATTGCGTATGTAACATACATGGTTCACATACTATTTATAATCACATTCTATATACAACTTAAGTGGGCTTAATGGTTAAGAGCATGTCTTTTCACTTAAGAGCTCATAGGTTCAAAACCAGAGGGGTAGAGTCTGTATGTCTTCGTAGCATGGAGGTGGGTCCCTTGTCCCACAAACAAAAAGGTCTCATACACTTTTGGTGTCTGGCTATACCCTGACCTTAAAATTGGATAATAATAATAATTTGACATTCTATAAACCAAAACCAAATAAACAAATTCTATATTAATGGTATGCCATCATCAGAGCTCATCAACGCTATTTGTGGGAGAAGGCATACTTGGCAACAAAAACAAATGAACATTAATGGGTCCGAGATGAATACGGCTCATAACTAGGCCGCCTGACAGAGAGTAATAATGGCATAATGTATCGATCCCTACATATTGGCTAATCTGGTTCATGGAGGTTGTACCAAGTAGAACGATGGAAATGACAAACCCACCAATCCCGCATCCAAGATGGTCCGGAAGAACTCCACGTCATTTCACATCCTTATATTGCAAACCGACCTTGTCATAGGAGAAAAGAATTCTATAGGCCGAAATAGAGAGACAGTATGGAAAATTGTGACTGTACATTCTTCTTTCTCATATGTGGACAAGATAAAAGTAATGTTTGAGGTGGAGGACCAGATTTGGTTAGCAGCAGAGTCGATGCTATTAGCTTTGATAAGATAATTATACTTATGTCTAACTAATGACCACAAAGTAGGTCAAAGGGATTGTTGAGTACACTGATGTATATACAAAGCGGGAGAACCAAACGGTCTCCTATAAAAGATACAATGCATGAAGTAAATCAACATCTGGTCCTAGCGGAGAAGATCCAGGAGCTAATAGGTCTAAGGATCAAACCCATCTCTCCTAACATCTGAGGCTGAATGACTAACACTGAAGAAACTCAACAAAGTCTGTTGGCCCGATGAAGAGTTGACGAGAAGTGCAGACTTTCCACTAAATTGTTTCCAGGGGGGTTCACACACTGCTGAATGTTGGAGGACCTAGTCCATCTCCCATGAACGGATTTGATATGGAACTGCTGCTGAGATCTCATGTGGCAGGGTGAGGTCCCACAGATCCTCACTGATCTGGAGTCTGGATATGTATTGGTATCAATCGATCTATTGGTGCCCCTGTCTGAAGGTAGTACCTTGAAAAATATCGTGATCCTCTGTGTGGGGTCTGGTCTGATGGGAGGCTGAAGAATATGCGCTCGGAACCTAAGAGCCTCCTGCATATATAGGGCCAAACATCTCTGATTGGGATACCTAAAAAAGTCGGCAAGGGTTCGAGAATCTCTGAACAAGCAATGAAACCTTCCTCTGATATCGTAATAGACAGGGCATCCAAGAATGAAGTGCACCTTGGTCTCCACTTACTGTAAATGACATACCTGGCAGAGTTTGTCTAGTCTATCCACTTGTTGGTCATTCTCTACCCAAGTCTATGAGAACCTACTCTGAACTGGCCTAGAGGAATGTGAAGAGCATGCCCCCAGTGGTGAAGCGTATACTTAAGCAAATTGTCTTTTGTTTGGATTGACAATTTCTTGACTATTATATGGGCTTTCGTAAATGAGGAGAGATGGTGCATGCCATTCTATGGATTGCTTCACAGTGGCATACAATGTGCAGGCCTTGTTTGCTTTGATCATGGAGATTCACAGAAGGCGGGATAAAGCTAATATCCCATATGCAAATGTTAGCTCAACACCTGCATTGTCCTACTTTTGCAACCCTTCAGTGGCACCTCAAATATATTAAGAACTTGGGACAGTTGATGAAACAGAGAATTTTTCATATGAGGTCAAGAAGATTGAAGATTTCAGGATGAGAGTTGAGCTGATGCTGCAACTCATCATCTTCAGTTAGTGGATTTCGATATTGGGGGTTTGATCTACAAGGTTCTGATCATGACTTTCTTTGGCAATGTGTTAAGGAAATTGTAACATATTGCCAATGTAAATTTCAGTATAGCAGACATGGGTTTCTCCATGGGTATTCAAGAAAATCTAAGATACCATTATTTTAAAGGATACAATTTGCTACTGTCATGAAGATAGTTTGGTAATTTCCATCTTATTGAAAGCATTGAAGCATTTGTAATTAATTTTGTGTCTGATGTTTTATTACTCTAACTTCTAACCAGTTTCTCTTGGTTTACCTCACCGTGGATACTTTTGGAACTGTAATGGAAACTAAACAGGGCACCATTCAAAAAACGTTGTGTTGACTCCATGGAGATTCTCTTGGTTTACCTCACCGTGGATACTTTTGGAACTGCAATGGAAACTGAACAGGGCACCATTCAAAAAACGTTATGTTGACTCCATGGAGATTCTCTTGGTTTACCTCACTGTGGATACTTTTGGAACTGCAATGGAAACTGAACAGGGCACCATTCAAAAAACATTGTGTTGACTCCATGGAGATCCGTATTCCTGGGCTAGAAACAATGTGAATTCATAGAAGAGGGAAAGAACTAAAAAACGAATAGTGTTATGGATTGTTCAGGAGAAGATTGCGATATTGGTTTGAAGTTTTGGAAAAGTTTATTATTATTAAAATACAAATGTTGGAAGAGCAATAAAGGCCAAGGATCAAGTTTCTTGTCTTCTCTAGTTCACCCATCCAATTGAAGAAGCCTTATACTCTGGAGTCTGCACTAGGCCTCTCAAACCCCACATTGTCAAGTAGAGGGTTGCAGGAGCTCACTTGTGCAAACAAACAAACCAACACAGCAAACACAAGTCAAACCAACACGGAAAACACAAGTGAAGTTCACTCCAAAATTGCACTGAAATGACTTGTGATACATAATTATATACATGAAACAATCTCCTTGGATGAAGTTTTGACTAAGCTAACCTGTGATATAAAGGACTAAGTCATTTCTTCGCAAAGATTTGCTTCAAATTAAAAGAAGCGCTACGCCATGGAAGACCACAGTGATTACCTAGTATGAGATTGCTAGATTAACAAGGACCACAATGATCACCTAGGAGGAGATTACCAAATTAACAAGGAGATTACTGGATTAACATGTGTGAGGCTCTCACACATGGTCTACAAAACTGAGCTTAGAGGTTTTTAACTTTTTAAAGGGTGTTTGACTGAATGGTTTTCTTGGAGATTTGAATCTACATGTTCAATGGAAGGGGGTTTGGTTATCTTTATAAAAAAAATACAGAAAAAGCAACTAGTTATATTAACTATATTTTCAACATGTTCAATGGAAATAGGTTTGGTTATCTTTAAAAAAAACCATACGGAAAAAGAAACTAGCTATATTAACTATATTTTCAATTGGTGTAGTTGACATGGAAAATTTACTAATGCTTTCATCAAGAAAGAATCTATCTACATCTATAATGAGATAAAATTCTTTACTAAACATCTTAATTACCAGATCTAGGACATTACTAAACATTTTAATTCTTTACTAAATATCTTAATTCTAATTTTTAAAGAATGTTTGACGGAATGGTTTTCTTGGAGATTTGAGTCTACATGTCTAATAAAAGAGGGTTTGGTTAAAAAAAAAAACCATACAATAAAGCAACTACTTATATTAATTATATTCTCAATTGGTGTAATTGACATGGAAAAGTTACTAATACTTTCATTAAAAATCCATCTACTTCTATATGGAGATAAAATTCTTTACTAAACATCTTAATTTAAAATTTGGATAAACGACAATTGAATTATGATGTGATTTTCATAGAAAAATCTTCTAAATAAACTAATATATATTTAAATTCCAAAAATTAAAAATATAACATAAAATATATATATATATATTCCAAAAATTATAAAAATAAAATATACAGAACTTATCATATGATATCAATTTTAATTAAACGACCTAAATAACTACTAACCAAACAAAACTTTTAAAATATGACCCAACACAAAATAAAGAATGAATGAAATGGAAATGGGAAAAACGCTAAAGCCAAGGCACATGTCACATGCATTGTTCACATCACATTAATAATCTGACGTGCTACAGACCAAAACCAAATGACAGCTTGTAAGTACTGCGCATGATAGAGAGCAATCATTGCAGAATGTATCGGTACCTGGATCGTGGTGATTCTCGTATGTGGAGGTTGTACTTTGTTGGCTTATAGGGGCCTGACCCAGGTTCAGAGGTGATTAGCCAAACAAATCTCTGTACTACTGGCCCTTTCGGCAATAGTCCGCGGAGCGCGGACTGAGGTCTCACCCGAAGTAGTATGGGAGGGTGCTAGAACCAGGTTTCCGCACCCTAGAGATGTCTGATGATTTTCAGTGGTCCGCAGATTTGCCCTGTGCACGTCGCTACGCGCATCTATCAGTACCTCGCAGCCCTGCTCGGGGCACGATCCGTGTTATGACCCAATTACTTACTACTAACCCAATAACTGTCGATCCCTTAGCTTATCAGTATGTGTCTAGTTATATTTAACAGTGTTCAGTATTCATATAAGTGCGCGCGATAAAGAAAACAATATATTTAAATAGGAAGTAGCACAAGAACAGATACACAAGATTTGGAATCAAACTTCTCTTTATTATTCTTCTTCTTTGATTACAGACTCAACTTCACTTTGCGCACTCAGATGCGGACTCTACTAGGCCTCTGCGCACTGAACTGCAGAGCCTCTTCCTACTACTACGACCCAAGTCACTTAGACCTTTTCTCTATGCTCGTTATTTTGTAGACTCCATTCGTTTTCATCTATCTTTTCTTCTCCTTTTACAACGGCTCTATTTATACAATCCCATGGTTCGTGGACCATGGGTAGACCGACAGTACATTACAAAACTTAGGGCAGACAACCCTTTGACTCAACATACATCTCGCGCTCCGCGCCCACAATTCGCGGAGTCTTACAACATTATTTGACCAAAACTTGGTCTTTGAGCCCCAAAACATGCTGTGGGGGGATTCCATACCCAACAGGCCCCCAAAACAAACATCATGACTCGCCCTCGAGTCACCCTGTCGGCGCGGAGTCCCTCCAACTGGTCCCGAACGACCTGAATGTCTGCAGCGCACTGCGCTGCTGCCTATTGAACCTGCTGCATTCTTGCTTCCTAACCCTCTGTGTCTGAATTGTGTCCTTACCTCTGTACCAGCATCTGCTGCGTATGTTTATAGTCTCGCACCCTTGTCCGACCCTCGGGTTGCAAATACTGTGTTTTGGCCGGTTAGTCAGATAGCCGCACCACTCATGTAGGGCTTCAAGAGACTGCCGTCTACTTTTCCTGGGAAGGGTTCCCCATTTAGTTTGATTAGTTGGACCACGCCTCTGTCTGTGACCTCCTTAACCACGTATGGTCCCAGCCAGTGCATTCTGAATTTTCCCAGAAATTTTTCAAGCAAACTGTCATACAGCAGCACTAAGTCGTTTACCTTGGAGGTGCACAACTTGATATGGCGGTCGTGCTAGGCCTTTTCACGCTACTTTTGTACCTGTTGATGAAATCCAACCAGAAATCGTTCTTCCTCGAGTTCTTCTAATTGCGTGAGCTTTTCTTCCAGAGCTTCGCAGTCTGTCATGCCTATGAGCGCTGCTATTCGCAGACTAGGTATGATGTATTCCATCAGCATGACAGCTTTCGTGCCATAGACTAACCGGAAAGGTGTTTGTCCCGTCAATTTTTTGCACGTTGTCCTGTAAGCCCATAGTACGATAGGTACGTGCAGGTCCCAGTCGTTGTGCTACGCATTGCACACTTTGGTCAACGTAGTCTCCAGTATTTTATTGAATGCCTCTACTGTCCCATTAGCTTGTGGGTGGTACGGTGTACTTTTCTAACGATACACCTGGAACTCTTTTGTGAGCGCACTGATGGTTTCATTCAGGAAGTGTGTTCCGCGATCACTCATTAAGATTTTCGGACAGCCAAATCGGGTCAACATGTTTTCGAACAAAAACTTCGCAGCCATAGCGGCCGTGCAATCTTTGACCGGCTACGCTTCCACCCATCGTGTCAGGTACTCCGTCGCGGTGATGATGTAGCGCGCACCCGTCTTTCCCTGAGGTTTGATCGGTCCCACAAAGTTGATTGCCCATTTTTCAAACGGCTACAGTGTCATTTGTGGATTTAATGGCATCTCATCCCTCCATGATGGTTTTCCAGTCCTTTGACATATATCACAGGCCTTACAGTGCGCTTTCGAATCCTGGTGTAGGGTTGGCCACCATAACCCTGCGTGAAGAATCTTCTGTGCAGTTGCGCGTCTTGCATAGTGTCCTCCTACAGCGCCCCCATGTGCTTCTGCGAGGATCTGACCTCATTCAAATTCAGGTACGTATCTTCGCAATATCTCATCATTGCCCATTTTGTATAGGTGCCCCACGATGACAGAAAAGTCTACCGCGCGCACCACCAATTCCTTTTTCTGTTGGACTGAGTATTCCTTCGGCACAGTCCCTGTTGTCAGAAAATGGATTATATCTTCGAAGTGTCCGTCCGCGACGCGCACTGCAAAGAGTTGTGCATCAGGTAGTCCCTCCTCCAAATTCGTGGGTTCCTCGCCCGTCTCAATTCGTGACAAGTGATCTGGTCCTGCGTTCAGGCATCCTAGCTTGACTATGACCTCAAAATCATATTCTTGGAACAATAAGAGCCATTTGCATATGCGCCCCCCCAACATAGCTTATTCACCAGGTATTTCAACGTGGAATGGTCGGTATACATCTTGAAATGTCCTCTGAGTAAATAGTGTCGGTATTTTTGGAGCGTGTACACCATCGCTAACCCCTCGCGCTCGGTGGTGGAATAGTTCTTTTTTGCTTTGGACAATCTCCGACTTGCAAACACGATCGGGTGATCTACGCCCCCCGCGCCCTCCTGTGTGAGTACTGCTCCTAGCGCAATACACGACGCATCAACATGCACATGAAATTCCACAGCCCATTTTGGGAAGACCGAGATTGGAGCAGAGGCTAGTTTCCCCTTCAAGTCGTCCAAACCCTTCATGCAATCATCATTCCAGCAATATGTAACATCCTTTTTCAATAGATTTTCCATCAGCGCTGTTATTTGGGCATAACTTTTGATGAACTTCCTATAGTATCCGGTGTGCCCCAAAGTAGCGCGCAGTTGTTTAACACTTCGCAGTGCTTCCAAATTTAGAATAATGGCAATCTTCACAGGGTCCACCATTAGTCCTTGTTTGCAGACCACATGTCCTAGCAAGTTTCCAAAGGGAACGAGGAATGTGCACTTCTTAAGGTTCAGCGCAATCTAGTGTCAGTGGCAAGTATCTAACATCAAGCGTAAGCTTGCTACATGGTGCTTAACTAATCCAAAGACAGTCCAATCATCCAGATAGACCTCCAAGAACTTGTGGATGTATTCTTTGAATGCAGCCACAACGATGCACGAAAAGATGGCTGGCGCATTCTTCAATCCAAACAGCATAATGGTGTATTGAAAGCAACCCCATTCTGTTGTGAAGGTCATTTTTCTCCTGTCTTCCGGCGTGATCTTGATCTGATGGTACCCTGAGAACCCATCCGTGAATGAGTATGCTTCCTAACCGCCAACATTCTCCAGTACTTCATCTATGAATGGTGTCGGGAATGGATCATGTACATAGGCATTGTTCAGCTTCCTGAGGTCCACGCATATTCTTATTTCACCCTTCTACTTTTTCTCCTGTACTACCATAGGACTCACCCAGTCGGATTCTTCCATTGGCTCAATAATTCCGATTGCGAGCATTTTGTCTAATTCTTCATGGACCTTTTCTTTATATTTCAGATTCAAGCGGTAAGGTCGCTGCTTAACTAGCTTCGCATCGGGTTTTAGGGTGATCTTCATCATCCCTAAGTCGCCAACGATCCCTTTTAAGTCTGTAATTTTGGTCGAGAACAAGTCTTGGTATTCGCGGAGTAACTCAGCGACCTTATCCACCGTGGCATCATCCCAATAGTCCCCAAGCGTTGCGTACTTTGGCTCCGCCTCCGTTCCAATGTTTACCTACTTTGTTTTTAGCGGCGCGGTGATGTCGGGATCCTCAATTGATGGTCCTTGAATCTTACAACAACCTTCCGTTTCTAGAATGTTAATATTTCGTGGGTCCTCATCATCCTCCTCAACATTTACGTTGTAACACTCTAGCGCGCAGCTTAGCTGTGTCACCCATTCTGGCTGAAGTACTTCCATTGGCTCCTGGGGTATTTTGAAGATAACTGCTTTTACTGCCTATAGCGCATCGTCAATAGTATCCCACCAACGATCTTCAAACGTGAAAGTTAACAGAAATCCCTCGTGCAAGACATCCCATTCGCTCGTACCATGGCAGAGCTTCGTCTCAGTATACCAATTCATGGGTATGACATCCAGGGTATGATAGAATAAATGTACCCATTCAGGTTGTGGCTCTTCCCCGTAGACCTTGGTCCATTTCGCGAGGTGTGTATGTGGGTCATCCCATCCATTATATTTTTCTACTAGCCATATTTGATATTTCCCAAATCATAGGCGCATCATCCTTCTGCATTCGCATCAATCCTCAAAACTTCCCTGATGCGTATCCCACCATCTTGTCGACATCGTGCACAGTGCCCATTTCAAAGCATCGCACCGCTGCTGTTCTAGTACTGCGCTTTCAAATTTGTTCAGGAATTCATCCACCTCTGTCAATGCATCATACATAGGCAGATCCCTTGCCTCTATTTTCATGCAGCACCGTGATCTAACCATCATGTTGCAATTAAGTGTTGTTACTTTGTGCAACCGATTCTGCCAATGCTCTATTTCTTCGTCTGAATCCGAAGTGCAGGAGCTTTCATGCTCCCACGAAATTCTACCATCTGCAGTCGGGTTCACCCAATCCTATTCTCTTGTAGATGCAATCGAGATCGTCATCACTATCATCGTCGCACACCGGTTCAGTGTATCTCGCTCCTTCGGTCGGATCTAGCGGTACTACTACGCATAGGGACTTGTTCTCAAAAATCATTTTACGCTCCTTCAGATTTATGACTCCGTTCATATCGGTGGCCCGGTCTATTCCTAGTAGCGTGAGATAGGGATTGTTGTCATCAACAATCTCTATCACTTCAAAATCTGCCTGCGTAATCGCACCTTCAATATCCATCGTCACCCCTTGCAATCTTCCCATGAGCAAGATCTTCTATTGGTTCGCCATTTGCAACTGAATATGAGACCATCGTAGTGCGAGTCTACCCATGCGTTCCCATGTTTGTTTCAGCAGTACATTCGTGTCCAATCCAAGATCCAGGATTACCTGATCCATTTCATACTCATTGATTTGCGCAGTCAACCTCATCTCCCTTCCTATGCGCAATGCATGCTTTCCAAGTTTCCTGACCATGCGCGGTTCTCCTCACCCCGCGCACCTAGTGATAATTTTATGTAATCCTTTTACTGCCTTGTTGTCGCATAGAAGTTTCATGCATGTCTCCAGAAAGGTAGTGAGCATTGAAGGATCCATCCCTGGTTCTAGTTGATCCTTACTACCTGAAGTGGAGGCCTCCGTGAAGCTCTTCTTAGCTTCCATGAATGTTTCCTTCACGCATTCTAAATCAAATTTGGGTTCCTTTGTAGGATCCTTGCGAACCCATGCACTTTCTTCTGACTGCTTACCTTTATCATTACCAGTGGTCATACCGCTTTTGAGCACTATGTTTACATTCGGGTCTTCTTCGCGTGGCTCAGACCTCATCATCTGCAAATTCTAAGTTGGAGGAGGCTGGAGCACCCCTTTTTCGCGCAACCTCGCTATCAAGGTAGGGTAGTCTTCTGCCTCATGATCAAACTAAGTACAGTACAAACATGATGTCCTTATCGGGTTTGTACAATCGCGGGCATAGTGCCCTAACCCTCCGCAATTGTAACAAATTAGTTGTCCACAACCCCTTCCTGGTCCCATTCCACCTCGACCTCGTCCGCGCCCTTGAAATCCAGCGCGCGCCATTCCTGTATTTGGGTCGAGGGCTCGCATTTTGGTCTGCACCCTGTAGGCAGGAGTTCGATCCATCATTAGTTCGTAGCTTCTGCAGGTGCGTTCATCATGGCCTACCGACCTGCAGAAATTACAAAACAATTGTTGGGATGTCTGTGTATACTTCTGCAATAGATGACAATTATCTGTAGTGTGTTTTCCTCCTATCTGACAGATCACGCACCATAGTGCAAGTGTCGTGCTCGGTCCTTCTTGTGCCTCAAGTCTTAACAGCATCGGCCCTCCTCCCGCCAAGTAATTCGTGAACACTGGACAATGGTCCTTGTCATGCCCCTGGCCTTTTCATTTTATGCACCATACCTCCTCGTGCGCCTCTGGCTGAGGTGTCCTGTCCTGTTTCAAACTCTGCATCTCCAGACACAGACTTTGCAGTTGTGCGTGGATTTGTTGGACTCCCAGACCAGGGTCTTTTATAGGGGTCTCATGCAATCTCATTGCCATCTCCAAAGCTTCGGCCTTGGTGGAAAGCTTTTCCTGTGACAACGCCATCCTTAAATGCAGTGTTAGTGACGCTACAAACCATGTGCAGTGTTGTCCATTTGTCAAAGTCATGTTGGCTTCACGAATCATACCTTTCAATCTTTGGTCCAGATCCCAGGGGGTCTCGCCCGGGAGCATCGCGATCTCCTTAAACCCGATAATTGATTGTGTCTCCGACTTTGGCTTGCTAAATTCCCTGTTCAGCGTGGTCTGGATTTGTTATATACCTAGGGGGATAATATGGGGTACCAAGGGAGGTACCCAAGGTAATAATGTAATAATGGGATGGGCCATAGTAATAAATAAGGTGATTAACCCATATCATGTAAGGGACCACAAGTAGTTAGTAATAATGTAATGGGCCCATGGTATTAGTTTGATGATATGAGGGAACCATGGTAATGACCCATGGTATTGTATGTATGAGGCCTATATAGAGGCTAGAGACTCTGTGTCAAAGAAGAATGTCAATGATTATTGTATGAACAGGCATATGGCTTGTGGAATGTTCTCCTTCCTTAAGGAATGAATGTATGGTGTTGCCCTACCTCAAGGGTTTGATCAATAAAAAAGCATTTCTATATTCAAATATTGTTATTCTTGGGTTATTTTCTATTCTCATATATTTTTGGATTAGAGCTATAACAAGTGGTATCAGAGCTATAACAAGTGGTATCATAGCACTTTCTTGGGCAAACCGTGGAGAATTTTTTTTATTTTATTTTTCGCAGGATTTCAGGGGCGGTGAGTTTGCAGATCAGATCTATAAGTTTTGGTGCAATATCTGTAAAATCTAATTACAGATCTGGATTCTTTGTGAAAAAATAGTCGATTTAAAAAAAAAATCGGTTGAATCGGAGTCTGGATGAAGGAGATATCGCTGATCTAAAAATTAGTGGGGTTGCAGACAATTTTTCAGGGCAGCGAGTTTGTGGCACAGATCTGGATGTCCTGGTGCAAGATCTGCAAAATCTAATTATAGATCTGGAATCTTTGTGAAAGAATACCTAATTTCAAAAAAAAAATCAGTCGAATCGGAGTTCGGATGAGGAAGATATCGCTGATTTAAAATCAACTCTTTTTTCAGAATTTTTGGGTGACGACGGGAGAGTTGCAGCGCAGATTTGAAATTCTAGTACCTAGATCAGGATTTATATCACATGGGTAGATGCAGAATAATTGTTCCATTTCCAAAAAACAGGTCACAATAGGGATTGTGAGCAATATTGACTAAACTGTGACAATTTCAAATTTTCTCCAAGTAAGTGAATTTTTTTAGAACCATCTTCATGTCGGTATGTTTTACAGGAAAAGATAATGGTTTTACTATTGAAGAATACATAAAGGAATACAAGAGGTTATTTAGACACAATTGGAAATGGGTGGCACTGGCTATTTTTGAAGATGAGACAGCCACATGGTGGGGATTACTTAACCAAAAGAAGTGTTTCAACATGCCCGATGAAGAATTTGAAAAATTACTTTTAGACAGAGGGTCTCATGCAGGAAAACAAGATAAGGAGAAACATGTGGGTCTATTTCCTACTGGTATATCCTTATTGCAGGTTCATGGATTGATTCAGAAGGAGAAAGTCATTGTGTCTATAAATCCGAGTTGTAAGCAAAATCTCATAAATGTCAACTTGGCAAAAAAATTGCAAATTCTAGCAAAACACATTGAAAACACACATGTGGATGATGAGGATGTTTAAGTGTACAAGGATTTGAAGATTTCTATGGATAAATATGTGTTGCATGGTGATTTTTATGCTTCAAATATGGATAACATGGATGTTGTTTTGGGATACCCTTGGATGGAATCAGTGGGTACTATCAATATTAATGTACAGAAGAAATTCCTGAAGCTCTGGTATAAAAAGAAGAAAATTACATTACAGGATATTTCCATTAATAAACAGGTAGAGTCCAAGGAGGCTGAAGCAGAAGATGTTCCAGGGTCTGACATATTAGATGATGAGCCAGTGATGATAGACAATCAAACACAAACAGAGGCTGAAGCAGAAAAGGTTACAGGTGCTGATACATCAGAGGAGGGCTCAGTGGTTGAAGTAATATTGAAAGATAAGACACCACAACAGGCACCACAACATGCACCAGATAATAGTCAGGCTCCTGTAAGGGGTGAATTAAAGAAAAAGCCATCGTGGGTTAAAAATTCAACATATCATCACCCACATCACCCCTCAAGACAACCATCAAGAAGGCAACCAATTAGCCACACGGACAACAATCCCCACAGGACAGATAGAGAGGAGCGAAGATCCACCTACTACACATCAACATAGAAGAGCTACCACAGTCAACTTCCATCTCAAGCGAGCGAGGCACTAGCGAGACCGAGGGTTCACCTCTCTCTTGGATGGCTAGATGCACGTGCATGGTACCAGCGGACTACTCTTTTGAGTATATCTTATTATTTGTGTTCTTCCCATGTTTCGAGGACGAAACATGCTAAGGGGGGTGGAATGTTGTATACCTAGGGGGGATAATATGGGGTACCAAGGGAGGTACCCAAGGTAATAATGTAATAATGGGATGGGCCATAGTAATAAATAAGTTGGTTAACCCATATCATGTAAGGGACCACAAGTAGTTAGTAATAATGTAATGGGCCCATGGTATTAGTTAGATGGTATGAAGGAACCATGGTAATGACCCATGGTATTGTATGTACGAGGCCTATATAGAGGCTAGAGACTCTGTGTCTATCCCCCCTAGGTTTATAATAGGATTTTTGTGATTCCTGCATTTGGATGGTCATTAGAATGCTTGATGTACCATGTTAATGCGTGACCCTGCAACGCGCTTACCAGCATAGCCTTCTTGATATTGTCATCCACGACACCTTGTGCTTCCCATAATGCCCTTACCACGAACTAGAATTGGTTCGGATCTTCATTCCCTACTCCTCTGAATACCGGTAGTTTGATCGCACTCGCCATACTGAAGTGTGGTGGTGGCAAAGGTGGGGTGGGTGGAGATGGAGGTAAGGAGGTTGAGACGGGAGACGAAGTAGGTGGAGGTGGTAAGTGTGGAATTCGCTGCCTTATCAGACTAATTGCGCTTCTCGGAGAAACTCTCGCGAGCTCTGTTGATCGCTACGTGTCAACTACCCATAGCAGTACACCCCCTTTTTCGACAAAAGGGATAGCGCTTGATCGACGTGTCCGTGCCATTCGACTATCATATTTAGCCCGATCATATTATGTTGTAAACCTAGTCTACATGTGTAAATTGTAAATAATCTTGGCAGATCTGAGTCATGTATGTAAATTGCCTAGGCAAACCTAATTTTCTAGTGATAATCTACGTTTCGGAAGGTTTTTTGTCTCACCGATCCATGATCGGTAGAGTTTTCCTTCAGCCTAACGCCAAAGACGGAATGGATTTTGTCATTAGAATCTTAGGGGACTCTTAGTGTACTTGGTCGAGTCTATGTAAAAGTAATTTGGAAATAATTCTAACTATTTGGTTAGGTTATTACAAATTGCTTGATTTTCTATATTATATTTGTGTCACAGAACTGGGTGGTCTATGAGGGTCTATGCCAAATGGGATTTCCCCCTTGAGATGTAAGATTGTACAAGTCATGATGTAAAGTGTCTTGAGGGTTAGAAAATGTTTTAATCCCCTCATAAGTCCTAAGTGTTAGGTCCTAGGTGATTTTTCCCAAAGCGCTGAGTTTGAGGATCCAAAAAAATAAAAAATATAAAAAAAGAAGAAGTTAATTTTAGTTTTTTTTATTAGCTCATAGTTTAGATCAGTTTCTTTAATTTTAGATACTTTAGATTTTAGCTTTGTTCTATATTTGATTTTAAATCTAGAATTTTAAAATCATAAAAAATAATAATAATAATAATAATAATAATAATTCCCAAAAAGCATAAAAAGTAATCCTTAGACTTTTTATTTTGTTTTATAGTTTGGATTTAAATTTAGATTTAAATTTTATTTTAGACTTTAGTTTTGTTTTATTTTATTCCTAAAAATAAAAAATTAAAAAATAAAAAGTAAAAAATTCTGAAAAAAGACTAATTAAAAATTGGAAATTCTTTTTAAAGTCTTTTTTCTGTTGTGGTATAGTTAAATGTGCTTAAAATGTTTATTATCTGGAGATTAACTATTTGAAATCTGGTCAGCATTTAAATTTTGTGGTTGCTTAAAGCATTTAATCTTTTAAATTTTAATTGCTGGAATATTGTTAAGGCTTTGTGCACTTATTGATTATCTTGCATTTGGCAAAATTCATCTTTGCTTGAGTTATTTGATAATAAATGATTGTTTTACAAGGTTCATATTTCTGCAACATTTAATAAATAATCATTTAATCATTAACTCCATAAGGCACTGGTACATTAATTTCTAAATCAATCAAGTGCTAAATTGCCTTGTTATGTCTCCCAACCCAATTGGTCCACAGTTGGTTTTCATTCATTGCATAGGTTCTACCCCCCTTAGCCTCGAGAGACGGCTTAAATGGAGAGATCGGGGATCAGGGTGACAGCCCCCGGTCTGAGCGTTGTCGTGACAATCTGTGCGACAACATTTTTTGGCACCGTTGCCGGGGACATTTTATTCTCGGCGTTTCAACGACATTCATCTTCTCATTTCTCATCATTCTTTCATTTTTCTCATCTCTCATTTGAGCTGGCAGATTCAATATTTTTTGGCATCATTTGGATCTTATCTTTCGTCATATCGGTACCTACTCTTCGGTTCATTTCTTGTCTGGGTGGCGACTCCATTTCTTTTCATTTATTTTTCCCAGACAAGAAGCCTCTCATATCAGCTTGTTTGTTGCTTTTTGGATCCTAGAATTAGATTCATTGTTCAAGTGGCGATTCCAGTTATTTCATCTCTTGATTGTCTTGAGTAGAGATCTCTTTCTATCATCCATTTGGTCCCTTGTTATTCATCATGGATTATTCGTTTAAACCATGTCATTTCACTGATGATCCCCATGATTTTCCGGAAGTGGCCATTTCTAAATTACCTTTGTTCTCAAGTGGTGATTCAGTCGTTGTTAAAAAGCATCTAGGCTTGTTTACTCATATAATGATAATATATTGTAGACCCCCTTAGTATAATCATGAAGATGTCAAAATGCGTCTTTTTGTCTTTTCTTTAGAGGGTGATGCTTTGAATTGGTTTAACAATTGTCTTAAGGATTCTTTCACTTCTTTACAAGACATTGTCAATGCTTTTAAAGATAGATATGGTGATCCAGATAGCTCGCCTTGTGCCCCTAAAATTGTGCAACAAAATGAAAGTAATCTTATAAAAGGTCCAGCTGTCGATGAAAGATTTCAAGACAATTCTTCATATCAGAATGTGCCATCCACCTGTACCATTGCAGATCAAATCCATGATAGTGGAAAAGCAGGGACAAATTATAAAATCAGTGTCGACAATGAAAAGGAAAGTCAGAAGAAAATTATACAAGAACTAATGCGGCTGGTAAAAAATATGGAGATCAATCAAACTAATTACGCCAATGATGTGAGAACTTTATGCACCCACCTGGAAAAACGTAATAAGGAGATGGAGATCATGCAAAATCAACATGCTAAGGAAATTGAGGCCATGAAGACTAATCATGACACAAAAATTAGTTTTATGCAAAGCAAGTTATCAGGCTTAGAGGAAAATATGACGACCATGAAAGCTAATCATGATAGGGAAATTAATTTTATGCAAAACAAGTTATTAACTATGGATGAAGAAATGACTATCATGACATTCGATCATAATAATCAGTTGGCTACCATGCAAGCAAATCATAAGAAAGAGATAAAATCTATTCAGCATTTCTTGATGACCATAAAGGAAAAGAACGATGAAGTAATAAAAGATATGGAAGAAGACCATGCCAGGGAAATCAGTGCTATGAAAGTTGAACACTCTAGCCAGATGGATGCCATTACAATACAGATACATAAATTTCAACAGCAGTTAGAGGATGAAAGAAACTAGGAAACATCAATATATCAGGAGCCTCCTTATTTGCTGCAACAAGCTCCATCTTATTATCAGGAGGTCATTGGTTCGATTGAAAGGTGGTTAATTGAAGGTAATCCAGATAAAATTAAAAACGACAAAGATCAGATGCAAGATGAAGAAATACATGTCACGCATATCTTACATACCTCATCTGAGAGCTTTGAAGCAGAATGTTCCACATCATCAGTGATACAACCTGCCACGAAGAAGAAACGCAAAAAAAAGAGAACGAGAAGAAGATTTGATGCGTCAGATGGCTGCGAGCAGCTTGATTTTCGGATAGGAGAAAGTCCCATCGTGTGCAAAATTGGACATGGCACATCCGACAAGCAGCCGACAGATTTGCCTGAAAGCAGGAAAATGCTCAGTATACACTATATTGAACACATCTGATGTCATGGGGCATCCTCTGTATTTCTAACCCTACTTCAGCGTTTTCATTTCTATTTTAGGGTTAGATATACTTTTCATGTTACTAGATAGTTAATAAATGAAGAGCTTATATCTTTCATGTGCTTAATGTTATATGATGATTTTTGGATGGATGCTACTTATGTTTTGTTGTGTGTTGCATGGATGCAGATTCTGGATTCTCACATTCCTATAGTGTAGCAACGTGTCCCCAAGTAGAGCCAGATGTTGGCCGCTACGTGTCAACTACCTATAGCAGTACACCCCCTTTTTCGACAAAAGGGATAGCGCTTGATCGATGTGTCCGTGTCGTTCAACTATCATATTCAGCCCGATCATATTATGTTGTAAACCCAATCTGCATGTGTAAATTGTAAATAATCTTGGCAGATCTGAGTCATGTATGTAAATTGCCTAGGCAAACCTAATTTTCTAGTGATAATCTACATTCCAGAAAGTTTTTTGTCTCACCGATCCATGATCGGCAGAGTTTTCCTTCAGCCTAACCCCAAAGCTGAAATGGATTTTGTCATTAGAATCTTAGGGGACTCCTAGTGTACTTGGTCGAGTCTATGTAAACGTAATTTGAAAATAATTCTAACTATTTGGTTAGGTTATTACAAATTGCTTGATCTGCTAGATTATATTTGTGTCACAGAACTGGGTGGTCTATGAGGATTTATGTCAAATGGGATTTCCCCCTTGAGACGTAAAATTGTACAAGTCATGATGTAAAGTGTCTTGAGGGTTAGAAAAAGTTTTAATCCCCTCATAAGTCCTAAGTGTTAGGTCCTAGGTGATTTTTCCCAAAGGGCTGAGTTCGAGGATCCAAAAAAATAAAAAATATAAAAAAAAGTTAATTTTAGTTTTTTTTATTAGCTCTTAGTTCAGATCAGTTTCTTTAATTTTAGATACTTTAGATTTTAGCGTTGTTCTATATTTGATTTTAAATCTAGAATTTTAAAATCATAAAAGATAAAAAAATTCCCAAAAAGCATAAAAAGTAATCCTTAGACTTTTTATTTTGTTTTATAGTTTAGATTTAAATTTATATTTAAATTTTATTTGAGACTTTAGTTTTGTTTTATTTTATTCCTAAAAAATAAAATAATAATAATAAAAATAATAAAAATAAGATATAAATAAATAAATAAATTCTTAAAAAAAAAAAATTAAAAAAAAAATTGGAAATTCTTTTTAAAGTCTTTTTTTTGTTGTGGTATAGTTAAATGTGCTTAAAATGTTTATTATCTGGAGATTAACTATTTGAAATCTGGTCAGCATTTAAATTGTGGTTGCTTAAAGCATTTAATCTTTTAAATTTTAATTGCTAGAATATTGTTAAGGCTTTGTGCACTTATTGATTATCTCGCATTTGGAAAAATTCATCTTTGCTTGGGTTATTTGATAATAAATGATTGTTTTACAAGGTTCATATTTCTGCAACATTTAATAAATAATCATTTAATCATGAACTCCATAAGACACTGGTACATTAATTTATAAATCAATCAAGTGCTAAATTGTCTTGTTGTGTCTCCCAACCCAACTGGTCCACAGTTGGTTTTCATTCATCCCATAGGGTTTACCCCCCTTAGCCTCGAGAGACGGCTTAAATGGAGAGATTGGGGATCAGGGTGACAGTTCCTGGTCTGAGCGTTGTCGTGACAATCTGTGCGACAACAAGCTCTTCCTCACTTTCCCGCGAGGGTGAAATTAAGGGATTAGTTTCTAATTCTTCACTATCTCCACTTCTATAGTTCTTCCCACTTCGTGTAGTCCCAAACATTAATTTATTCTCATAACCCGCTTTTCACGCAATAGCATCTTAATCCAAGTGTTCAAAGATTTAATATACTTACCTCGCGGTCCTTGAGAAAGCGTCGCTCCGCCTCATTGTAGCTGACGGTCGTATATATCGTGAACTCAGTGATAAATCCTCCTATAATTCGATCGAGCCAATGGTCCATAGCTTGTGCGATCTTATCTCCTGACGCTTCTAGTCTGCGCACTAATTCCGAAGTCCACACGATTGGTTTGTCGAGCTTAAACCTTCCTTGATTGTCTGCTAACTTCGTGATCCACTCATACAACTCAGAAGGGAAGGATGCAAAGAAAATTTCGTGGATTTCTGTATATAAGTAGCGCTCCAACCGCTGTTCCTTAGATACTCGCAGATTCCTGTTTTCCTGCGCCGCGAACTCGTGAATCTTCTTGTCCAACCACCTTTCAATTTCTTTCTTTATCAAATTCCAGTGACACGACATCAGACATCCCTTCTGCAGATCTCAGTTCCGGCAACGGAACCATTTTTTGGCTTATAGGGGCCTGACCCATGTTCAGAGGTGATTAGCCAAACAAATCCCTGTACTACTGGCCCTTTTGGCAACAGTCCATGGAGTGCGGACTGAGGTCTCACCCGGAGTAGTATGGGAAGGTACTAGAACCAAGTTTCCACACTCTAGAGATGTCTGATGATTTTCGGTGGTCTGCAGACTTTCCCTGCGCACGTCGCTATGTGCATCTATCAGTACCTTGCAGCTTGCAATGCTGCCTTTACGCAAACTTGCTTGGGGCGTGATCTGTGTTATGACCCAATTCCTTACTACTAACCCAATAACTGTCGATCCCTTAGCTTATCAGTACATGTCTAGTTATATTTAACATTGTTTAGTATTCATATAAGTGCGCGCGATAAAGAAAACAATGTATTTAAACAGGAAGTAGCACAAGAATAGATACACAAGATTTGGAATCAAACTTCTCTTTATTATTCTTCTTCTTTGATTATAGACTCAACTTCGCCCTGTGCACTCAACTACAGGGGTCCGCACACTCAGCTGTGGACTCTACTAAGCCTCTACACACTCAGCTATAGAGCCTCTTCCTATTACTACGACCCAAGACACTTAGACCTTTTCTCTATGCTCGCTATCTTCTAGACTCCATTTGCTTTCATCTATCTTTTCTTCTCCTTTTACAATTTAGAGCCTCGCTCTATTTATACAACCCCATGGTTCGCGGCCCATGGGTAGGCCGACAGTACATTACAAAACTTAGGGCAGACAACCTTATGACTCAACACACATCTCGCACTCTGTGCCTGCAATTCGTGGAGTCTTACAACATTATTTGACCAAAACTTGGGCTTTGAGCCCCAAAACATGTTGTGGGGGGATTCCATGCCCAACATACTCACAAGAATGATGGAATGTAACGAAATGACAAACCCGCCAATTCCACACATCCAAGATGGTCTGGAAGAACTAACTACGGCACCAGAACAACCTGTCATAGAAAAATAAATTTCTATATAAGTCCATGGTCTGGAAGAACTGCTAACTACGGCACCGGAACAACCTATCATAGAAAAATAAATTTTTATACTAGTCCAGAGACAGACATCGTGGCAAATTCTATCAACAGAACAAAGACCCTAGATAAGCAAGTGACCAATCAAATAAATTGGAGGAGTCGGATAGTATTGAAAGCACTTTACCTCGAATTACTTACTCTCTCATATTGGGATGAAATCCCAATATGACCTTTATCTGAAAACCTAAAACCCTGCAATAAAAATAAAAGATGAAAACTCAAAAAGGAAACTATCTAGCAGTCGTTTAAACTACATGCATAGCTATCTAAGTTTCTAAACCATTATCTACCAGAGAGCATCCTCCATTATTACAGACGACATCCCCTTATGTATATATTTATTGCTAAAACATTTATATAAATATATTATATCATCTCAAATTGAACCAAAATATATATACCTACTCTGGTGATTTTCCTCCATGAAAATATGAAATCATGCATTACATCTCTTTGCTCCACATCAAACCAAAATAAAATAAAATAAAAACCAACCAATCCGGAAAAAAAAAATAAAAATAAAAATAAAAATAAATAAATAAATAAATAAAATAGCCACCTGCTGAAAAATAGAAAAATTTATAAAGAAAATTGATTGTTGAAACCAATAAAAAAGCATGGCCATGCCTTGGACCAAACAAACAAGAAAGAATAAGCCAACTCCGAAACTGTAGAGATGAGGTTAAACTAATATGCTAGAGTGCTATATATCCACCTCATTTCAAACGGTCACAGACTTTCTCCAAATTCTAGTACTTTCTCACGTCCGCTTTTATCTATATTTTAAATTTTAATTTATCTTCATATCCATCCTCACCGACATGGCCTTGCATCTGAAGTTTTTAAAATAATCCGAGCAGTTATAAATCATCCCCTGTCGTGGTAAAACCCATGGATTATGTTTTTTATGCATCTGAAGTATTTTAGAGAGATGTCAAACACTTGCAAAACTAGAGGCCGCTCTAAAGCTTGGGGATTCAGAGGGGTCGTTGGTTTAGACTAGAATGATGAAGAAATTGTTACTCATGGTTATATTGGTTTGGTTACATTTTCAAACGAGTATGATGAAGAAGTGAATTGGTTAGTCAGGGTTATATTCTTTTGGTTATATTTTTATTTAATGTTATATTTGCTTTGACATATGATGACTTGAAAACGTATGATACTCCAATTATACAGCATGTCATCCCTACAAAAGAAGGGGCCAAACCATTTCAGCAAAAACTGAGGAAAGTGCATCCCGCATTAGAACCCCTCATCCAAAAGGAACTCAAGAAATTGTTAAACGTATGCTCGCATCATCTTCAAGGTCAGACACTCTACTTGGGTATCCAATCTGGTTCCAGTACGAAAGAAATCTGGAGAAATACGTTTGTGCGTCGATTTCCGGAACCTCAATTGGGCATCAGATAAAGACAACTACCCAATTCCCTCCATGGAGCAGATTCTCCAAACCGTCTTGGGATTGGAAGTATTCTCCTTGTTAGATGGCTTCTCTGGCTACAATCAAGTCCTGGTAGCTGAACCTGATCGAATCAAAACAACTTTCCGAACAAAGTGGGGAATGTTTGCATTTCGTCGTATGCCCTTCGGACTGATAAATGTTGGGGAAACATTCCAGAGAGCAATGGATATCGCATTTTGAGGTTTAATGGGTCAGAGCATAGTGGTCTACCTTGACGATGTCACCGTTTTCTCGAAGAAAAGGGTTGACCACCTTCACCATTTGAAATAGATTTTCAAACGATGTCGGAAATATGGAATCTCTCTCAACCCCAAAAAGAGCATATTTGTGGTTTTCGAGGGCAACCTGCTCAGACACATCATCACCAAAGACGGAATCACCATAGACCCTGACTGCGTGAAAGCTATAACATAAATTCCTCAACTGAGCACCAAAAAAGGTATGCAATCTTTCCTTGGTAAAATTAATTTTCTTCACAAATTTATTTCATATTTTGTGCAAATTGTCAAACCTTTATAGAATATGATAAAGAAAGATGCAGTGTTCAAATGGAATCAAGAAGAAAAGGAATCTTTTGATCGCATCAAAACAGTGATCGTTGAGGCTCCTTCCCTTTTTAGCCCAGATTTCAGTAAGGACTTCATCTTATACACTTTCGCCTCAGACTCATCCTTGGCCGCGGTCCTCACACAAAAGGATTGTGACCACGATGAATGTCCTATATCCTTCATGAGTACAGGGCTACAAGGCGCAGAACTAAATTACCCGGACATCGATAAGTAGGCATATGCAGTCTATAAAGCAGTGAAACACTTTAGACCATACATTCTAAAAAACTGCGTCATAGTAATGGTCCCACACCCAGCCGTCAGATCACTCTTCGTCCAATAGGAGCTGGGTGAGAGGAGAGCCAATTGGATGACCTCCCTCCAAGAGTATGATTTGGATTTCAAACCCTCTCACACCGTGAAAGGACATGGACTTTGTAAACTAACCGCCGAGGCGACAGATCAACAGGATCTGGAGGCAGATCAACCGGTTTCGGAGGCAGAAGGCTGGGAACATGAGATTGAAATGTACCAAAACGAACTACTTAGCTCACACGACTCCTCTTCGTGGTACTCTGACTTGAGGCAATACCTAGTGCTAGGATCTCTACCCGAGACCATGTCCACCAAGCAGAAGAGAGTCGTCAGGCTTAAGGCCGCCTCATATCAAATGGTTCAGGGAAACCTTTTTAGAAAGCACCACCTCGGCATACTGCTAAGATGTTTGGAATACGATGAGGCTCAGCGAGTGCTGAAAGATCTACATGATGGACCCGTAGGAGGTCATTATGCAGGCAACACCACTGCACACAAGATCATGTGGGAAAGTTTCTCCTAACCCACACTGTTAAACGACATGCATGCCTACGCTCGGAAATGTCCCATCTGCCAGAAGCACGCAGGAAGCTAGGCGAGATCATCTGCTCCACTCCAACCCATGGTAGTTGAAGAGCCTTTCCAGCAATGGGGGTTGGATGTCATAGGTGAGATCATGCCAAATTCATCAAAACAACATAGGTATATACTCACGACCACCGACTATTTCACCAGGTGGGTAGAGGAAATTCCGTTACGGAAAGTCAATGATGATGAGGTAATATCTTTCATTAATCAGTACATCATAGCCAAGTTTGGTGTCCCAACCTCACTTGTCTTTGATAATGCTACGTATTTTTCATCTTTAAAATTGTATGATTTTGCTTTGGAAAATAGTATTGTGTTAAAGAATTCAGCCAACTATTACCCTCAGGGGAATGGCCTAGCAGAATCTACCAATAAAAACCTCATCCACATCGTCAAGAAAACCCTGGCACAATGCACTCAGCAACGCCCTGTGCGTTGATCGGGTTACCCCCAAACCATCCATTGGCACATCCCCTTACTTCCTGGTTTATGGGAAAGAATCCATATTTCCACCTAACCTGTACCTCCCGGCCCTCAAACTAGATCAAGAGTCACAAGGCTCCTCGTGCCCTGCCATTCAGAGTCGTATTGACACACTTATGAGATTGGAAGAGGAGAGACTAAAGACAAAAGAGAAATTTGTCATTCACCAAGCCTAGATTAAAAGGTGGTTTGACAAGAAGTCTGCAGGGACCTATGAATTTAGTGTGGGGGATTTGGTTCTTAAATGGGATTGGGCCCATGAGGACAGGGGAAAACACACCAAGTTCCAAGCTTTGTGGATTGGCCCCTTCCAAATCAAAGATAAAATTGGCCAGCACACCTTTAAGTTGCAAACCCTGGGAGGGCGAGTTGAACCCCTCCCTATGAATGGCCAAGACCTTAAGTTCTATTTCACCTAGTAACCCCAAGGTTGCTAGCCCCATCTTGTACCATAGCTCCCTTTTGTTTTCTTAGATAGTCGTCATTTTGTTTTCAGTATAGTTTGATGTTCATTTCCTTTTAGAATAAAAGTTTGGGATGGCAGGTAGAGGTTAGAACGACCCTACACATTGGCTTCCGCGGATTCTCTACGGAACTATTTGCTAACTGAACCTTAAGTCGCGACCAAGATATAGTGTGCAAGATTGGCAGTAGTGGGGAACTCAATGGCACACACGGCCTCCTTACTTGCTCGCATCAGTCTATCCCAGCTGCTTGCATGGCTGATGAGTTTGAATTGTTCTAGCTCACTTATGGATGTCGTCACTCTCATCGTGGGAATTTTTTTTCGACAAGCCAGGGGGTGTGGACCTCGAGTGCATATCCATCTCTTTCTTCGAAGACAAGATGGCACCCCCAACTACTAAGGCCACTCGTAGAGTTTCGGGAAGCAGTTCATGGGAGATCTACCAGGACGAGGAGCCACCCATCTATGGGGATATAACTTGCAACATTAATAAAACCATGAAACTCTCCTGGTATAACATCTACGAAGAGTTCGCAAAGCTAGACATACCAAAAACCCAAGAGGATTTCCCAATATACCTAAATGTCAAAAGGTCGAGGCTACACCAGATAACATCACACCCGTCGATCTTGCCATGCACAGAGACTATTGACTAGATCCTGCAAAATACAGATACAGATTCATGGATGGTCAGAGACCACACTAGAGCATCCTTGGTTGCGATCTCCCCTATAGACATTTCCGCCTACTATAGACTCCCAGAGAAACAAGAGACCTTCAATACCAGGTGGCTCTCAGGTTTTGTAACCCCAGTTAAAGATATCCTAAGGGAATGGTGGCAGGACCTGTCAAAGTTTCGGGTTAGATCAAATCAGACATACAGGACAGAGGGGTTACAAAAGGTATTTCAACTAATTGTCGCTATGATGTGCCGCTTGTATGGTAAGGCAGACTGTGACGTATTCTATGGCACCTGGGTGCCTCTCATGCACGTTGTCGCCACTCGAGGAACTATTTTCAATTGGGAAAACATCATAGCCTCATCTTTGAAAACAAACATAGCTACAGCTAAGCACCCACAACCAGAACAACCTCCAGAATTCTACATGGCTTCATACCTCCTAGACGTTGTCTACGCAAGATGCCAATTTGAGGGTTGGAGCTATAACTGGGATACATCAGCGGCCGACCCCGTGCACCGCCACTACAAGGTTTTTTGGGACACTGCCTACAGAGGTATGTTAGATGTGATTTTAGAATCTTTTATCGCCCCGCTATACCAACTACTATTTTGTGAGGAACCACCATGCATGTCAAAGAGGGCTATGGAGACAGTGATCAAGGTAGCACATTGGTTTCCCATCCAAGAGGGAATGTTCATTAGAGTGTTCGGTACCCATAAGGCCCCCCATGCCCTACCTAGGTTCGTCATGGACAGGACACTCCTGCGAGAAGTCTGCTACCAAATGACACAAGGATTTTCAAAGGTACTGAACAAAGGAAAGAAGAAACCATGGCCTGCCTTCCCTCTCACCATTGGAGCATATGTAGTGGAAAACTTCAAACAAGTGGAAGCAGAGGTTGAAGCATTGAAGGGTTGTTGGGTTGTATTATATTCTTTCCACGTAGTTAACAGGGGGTTTGAAGGGCACCTGTAACCCCACTTTATGGGGTCGCTGCCCCGGAAAATTTTGGTTTTGGACCCTATGTTAGGTTGGGCGGACCCACCTATGGTTTTGTGCATGTTTTTCGCACATGTTTTTTGGGCGCGATGGTTTTCGGTCCATGGTATTGAATTCTCCGACATCTATAAATATGTATTGTAACATTGAAAGAAAATAATGAAAAATCAAGCTAGTAGTCTCAGTTTTGGGATACAGGGGAAAATCTCTATGTATATGTGTTTTATGTGTTATTTTCTGTGTTTTAGAATTCGTATGCAGGTAATTTATATACAGGGTTAAAACCTACATTTGGTATCAGAGTTGTTTTGGCTTCAAGGGGATGCCTTTGTTGCTGAGGGGTTTTGCTCAGGCCTGTGGTAGACCTTGTTCAGTGGGGGATCTGCGAGATCAATTCTGGTGGTGAAAGAAGATGGCAAGCAGTGGAAAGATAGAGATCGAGAAATTTAATGGTCAGAGGTTTGAGTTGTGGAAACTCAAGATGGAGGATCTGTTGGTGGATAAAGACCAGTGGATCGTGGTAGATCCGGGTACTAAACCAACGGGAGTGTCTGATGAAGAATGGAAGAAGTTGGATCGGAAGGCAAAGAGCACAATACGATTGCGTGTCTCAGATTCAGTATTGCTGAATGTATCAGGGGAAGCTACGACGAAGGCTTTGTGGGACAAGTTAGGGACTTTGTACCAATCTAAGTCTATGGTGAATAAACTGTTCCTGCGGAAAAAGCTGTATAACTTGCAGATGAAAGATGGAGACTCGGTGACAGAGCATCTGAATGCATTTAATATTGTGGTAAGTCAGTTAGCATCTATTGATATTAAAATTTCAGATGAAGATAAGTGCATTAGTTTGTTGTGTTCTCTACCAGATTCGTGGGATAGTCTGGTTATTGTAATAGGTAGCAATGCAACTGCCTTGCATTTTGATGAAATAGTCTCATCCTTGTTGATGGAGGAGATGAGACGGAAAAATATGGAGAGCCAAAATGGTGATGCCTTGCATGTACGAGGGCGAACCCAGAACAGAAACAAAAATAAATCATCGAGTGGGAGATCTAAATCTCTAGGAAAACCTGTAAAGATGGTGTGTTGGAAATGTGGAAAGGAAGGGCACTACAAAAGGGATTGTAAATCTAAAGCTCCTAACAAAGGAAAGGTATCTGATGAGGCTCCTTCTGCAGAGGCAAAAACCACCTCGGATGAAGGTGGGGATGTGTACTTGGCTTCTTCAAGTACACATGTAGATCATGAGGCATGGTTGATTGACTCAGGTGCATCCTTTCACTTCACTCCCCATAGAGAGTGGTTTTGCGAGTATGAAAAATAAGATGGTGGTGATGTCTACTTGGGGGATGACAGGAAGGCTAGAATCGTTGGTCGCAGAAAAGTAAAGTTGAAGTTGCAAGGTGGAAGGGTTAGAACGCTTCCAGGTGTTCTACATATTCCTGCATTAGCTAGAAATTTGATTTTTGTTAGCAAGCTGGATGATGCAGGTGTAAAAACAGTGTTCAAGAAGGATACCTGCAAGATGGTTCAGGGAGCACTGGTATTGATGCGGGGAGTTCGGATTGGAACTCTGTACAAGCTGCAAGGTAGCATTGTTATTGATGGGTGCAATAGTTTTGTGGTTCCTGAAAGTGGAGCAGAAAATCTAGTGGTCTCTGGAGAGAAGACCATGCTGTGGCATCAAAGGCTTGGACATATTGGAGAAAAGGGCCTTCGGATACTTCATGGTAAAGGTATGAGTAATAGCTCTCTGGATTTTGATTTCTGTGAAAATTGTGTATATGGGAAGCAAAATCGGGTGAGTTTCCCCTCTGGTAGTAAGAGGGCAAAACAAATATTAGAACTTGTGCACAGTGATATGTTTGGACCTGTGAAGGTTCCATCACTAGGTAAGTCTATGTACTATGTATCATTTATAGATGACTTCTCAAGGAATACATGGATATATTTCCTTAAGAAGAAATATGAAGTCTTTGACAGGTTTAAAGAATTTAAGGCTCTGATGGAAAACCAGACAGAGAAGAAGATAAAGGCGCTGAGGATAGATAACGGTGGAGAGTTTTGCAGTAAGGAATTTGAAGAATTCTGTAAGAAGTGTGGTATAGCACAGTAGAAGACTACTCCATATACACCTCAGCAAAATGGAATCGCAGAAAGAATGAATAAGACGTTGATGGAAAGGGCAAGAAGCATGCTCAGTGGTGTCGGGTTAGGACAGGAATTCTGGGCAGAGGCGATGGATACTGCATGTTACCTGGTCAACAAGTCACCTTCATCAGCATTGGAGGATAAGACTCCACAAGAGGTATGGACTGGTAAGAAACCCTCTCTTTCACATATGAGGGTATTTGGATGTGATGCATATGTACATGTTCCAAAGGAGAAACGAACCAAGTTGGATAGTAAATCTGAAAAGTGCATCTTTATTGGGTATAAGGATGGTTTAAAGGGTTATAAGCTTTGGAACCCAATCACACAGAAGGTTGTGTACAGCCGAGATGTGGTGTTCAAAGGCCATGGTTGATGAAATGGCATCTTTGCACAAAAATGAGGCCTGGGATCTGGTGGAGTTGCTGATTGGAAGGAAACCCATTAACAGCAAATGGGTGTTTAAAAAGAAGACAAATGCAGAAGGAAAAGTGGAGAAATACAAAGCTCAGTTGGTAGCAAAAGGTTATTTCCAGGTGCCGGGAATTGATTTTGGTGATATTTTTTCTCCTGTTGCCAAGGTAACTTCTATTAGATTACTTTTATCTGTTGTTGCTGCTTTTGATTTTGAGGTAGAACAGATGGATGTGAAGACAACATTTCTTCATGGGGATTTGGAAGAGGAAATCTACATGAAGCAACCCGAAGTCTTTGCAGCGAAGGGTAAGAAAGAACTGGTATGCAAGCTAAAGAAGTCTCTGTATGGGTTAAAAAAATCACCAAGGATGTGGTATCAGAAATTTGATACATTTATACGGGGACTTGGCTTCACCAGAAGCAAAGCAGATCACTGTGGGTATTTTAAATTAATTGGTGACCGTGTTATTTATCTGGTCTTGTATGTGAATGATATGTTGCTGGTTGGAAATGACAAAGAAATTATCCAGGATCTGAAGACCCAATTGTCCTCCAAATTCGACATGAAAGATCTTGGTGATGCAAACTATATTTTGGGCATGGAAATTAAAAGAGATCGGGCAAAGAGGAAGCTCTGGTTAAACCAGAGGAAGTATGTCAAGACAATACTACAGAGGTTTAATATGCGAGATAGTAAACCGGTGAAGGTTCCTCTCCTGTAGGTGTGAGGTTATCTACTGAACAATGTCCCAAGACACAAGAAGAGGAAGAGGACATGTCTCGTGTTCCATATGCAAGTGCAGTCGGTAGCCTGATGTATGCAATGGTCTGTAATAGACTAGACATTGCACATGCAGTGGGAGTATTGAGCAGGTTTATGTCAAAACCAGGAAAGGAGCATTAGGCAGCAATGAAACGGGTTTTCAGGTATTTGCATGGCACTAGTGATTATGGTCTGTGCTACCAAGGGAGACCAGGATTGGACAGAGTGTTGGATATTCGTGGCTTTGTTGATGCAGATTAGGCTAGAGATCTGGATCAAAGAAGATCTACAAGTGGGTATGTGTTTAACCTATTTGGAAGTGCAGTCAGTTAGATGAATAAGAAACAATCTGTAGTGGCACTATCAACTACAGAGGCAGAATACATCGCAACCACTCATGCAAGCAAGGAAGCAGTTTGGTTGCAGATATTGTGTTCAAGTATGGGGTTAGTACAGGGAGCTATAAGGATAGACTGTTACAACCAAAATGCAATTTTCTTGGCAAAGAACCCCACATATCATTCAAAGACAAAGCACATTGATGTTCAGTATCACTTCGTGAGGGATATGATAGAAGACAAAAAAGTGTTCTTGGTAAAGGTGGACACTTTGAAGAATATTGCAGATACATTGACAAAATCTGTGAGTTTTGAGAAGTTCTCTTGGTGTAGAGAGACAATGGGCATTTCAGGGCTGGAAAAGTGACTAAGCTCTCTTGTGGCCCCTTGTGGAAAGAAAACAACAAGTGGGAGAATTTTGGGTTGTGTTATATTCTTTCCACGTAGTTAACAGGGGGTTTGAAGCGCACCCGTAACCCCACTTTATGGGGTCCGGGGAGCGCCCCAGAAAATTTTGGTTTTGGACCCTATGTTAGGTTGGGCGGAACCACCTATGGTTTTGTGCATGTTTTTCGCACATGTTTTTTTGGACGCGATGGTTTTCGGTCCATGGTATTGGATGCTTTGGCATGTATAAATATGTATTGTAACATTGAAAGAAAATAATGAAAAATCAAGCTGGTAGTCTTAGTTTTGGGATCCAGGGGAAAATCTCTGTGTATATGTGTTTTATGTGTTATTTTATGTGTTTTAGAATTCGTATGCAGGTAATTTCTATACAGGGTTAAAACCTACAAGGGCAACCATTTTGTAAGTCTCAACTATCAGACATACGATCCTGAGAGAGTCGTGGCTGCCCATTGCAAGAAAGCAAAGTTCAGTTAGTCATATTTGCACACCTGACAAGATCATGAAGACAGGGTGAAGAATTGGTATAACGCCACGAGGGAACTTAGTTTGAGTGAGCAACAAGCCAAAGATGATGAGCTCCTCGAGGATTCCCAAGAAAATGTTAATCTTAAAGAAAGAGCCTCCACCATCAAGAAAAAACAGCAGGAGACACAGAGCGACACTAGGGAATCCGAAAAGCAAAAGGGGAAAGAGGTTGAAGATATTTTGAGCGACCCCAAAGAGGAAGACATTAATGAAACGTTGGAACAAAGAAATGCCACCCTGGCAAGAAAAAAGTAGGAGCTTAAGAGAAGAAGAGAGCAAGAGATCAAACAGTCTCAAGATTCCAGCAACCAAGGCCAGCTCGAGAAGAGGAGGCGACAAGAAGAGGAGGAAAAGGAGAAACAACTACAAGAAAATCTGCAGGAGGAAAGAAGGGCTCAAGAAGAGGTAGAGAAGAAAAAACAGGAGGAGGAGTGCAAGGCTAAGGAAGAAGAGGAGAAAAGGAGATTGAAGCAGGAGCTAAAAAATATGGAAGACGAGCTCAAGAGGCAACAAGCATTCGCAGAGCAAGAAAGAAAGCAGCAGGAGGAAGAACTAAGGAAGAGCAAAGAAAAGGAAACCAGGGGAATTGAGCAAGGAGAGACTAGTAAAAAAGTCGAGCTAGATACAGAGCAAAATGAGCTGCCCCCATTGGATGTGCCTCCTTCTACTCCCCTCACTGGCGGGCACCTTCCCTTGCAAGAACTGGGTTTCTCGGAAGGACAAGAAGAGGAAGTCCTAGATCTCACAAGGCTCACCTTCGATGAAGTCAGCCTCAAAATTGTGCAAGAAAGGAAAAATTATTGTGCCAGGAATCCAGCTGAGCCCTTATCAGTCACCATGGCCAAGGAGATTGTGCCCAACATCACAACGAACCCAGAAATGATCGCCTCGGCTGGGACAACTTTCGTTTCCGCTACGGAACACAATGTGGCCCAATGAGCAAGCAAATCATAGACCTTCATAATAGACTTTATGAATCTGAGAAAAGGTCCACTGCTACAAAGCAAGAGAGAAAGAGAGTAGAGGAAGAGAATGCAGCTCTCCGTTTAGTTCACTCAAGCACAACAAAATTTCAGGCAACGATCAAAGGAGAGGCTAAGACCCTTGGGGAAGCCATGGTGATGGTCTACGAAGAGATGTCTAAACTACATCACACAGTGGCCCCAATCTTGGCAATACAAGCTCACACAAAGGAAAGAGTCGCAATGCTAAAGGAGGTTGTGATTGCTCTAGATAAAATACATGAATGGTCCGTTAAGTACCTGGGAGCACCAGTGGTGGTCCCTAAGAAAGATTGGATCACCATGCAGAATGCCAAGGTTCAACTCTGCATCAAGATTCAATCGAAAGACAAATTGACCAAAGATGTGGACATGGTATTAGCTTCCTACAAACATCTTTTCAGCGGTCTAGAATCTATGATCCAACTTCATGGGGTCCCTTCTATCGGAGAAGTCGGGCAAGTGAGGAGGTAGGAGGATATCTCAAAGGAAGTACATGTTTTTGTGGATACATATAAACAAGCAGCCCGTGCAGAGGACATGCTAGTCACCAAAGAAAATATCACACGTTATGTGGTAGAACCAATAAGGATTTACACCAAACTGGTGACCTTGAATAACCAAGTGAATGCCAAATGGACCACCCTCATCCCAGACGCACTCGAGTGCTTGCACAAACATGATGAAGATTAACTGCATATCACTCCCATCACAATTGAATACAACCTATGGCACACCTATGTTATGAAACCAGCTCACAAAAAGATAGAAAAGAGAGATCCACGACTTAGAATTCAGCCTCTTCGAGGGGGCAACCTCCTTTACATTACATAAATGAACAATTCTTGGATGATACAAATGACAAAACCTCCTTTCTATATATAGGAGTCTAAGGAGTCACAATATAATCCAGCCGACCTAACAATAATAATATAAAGCCACAAAAATAACAATAGAGGGATTCTATGGGGCACATAAATAACAATATGGGGGTAATAGGGGCACAACAATATAAATAAGGGGTATAACTACAATAGTAATGGGGTAATCACTAGTATTATAGGGACCCAACATGCCCCTCTCCTTCAAAAAAGTGTTGTCCTCAACGCTTGAGTAGTTCTGGATACTTCTGCATAAAATTCTCATCCTCCCATGTGGAATCTTCAGCGGATAAGTTCTTCCACTTGATAAGATACTCTGAAATTGATCGATTTCGTAGCTGTCGAGTTCTTGTTTCTGTGACTGCTTCTGGTTCCAATATAATTTTTCCTTCCTCATCAAGTTCTGGCAATATTGTTTGAATTGGGAGCTTGTCACCTATAACCTTCTTTAAACATGAAACATGGAAAACTGGGTGCAATCGAGAAGCTGCAGGAAGCTCCAATTTGTATGCCATAGTACCAATCTTTTGCAACACCTTGTACGGACCATAATACTTTGGTGATAATTTATTATCCTTCTTAGCTTGCTTTAGGGACATTTGCTTATATGGTTGTAGCCGTAGGAATACCCAATCACCTACATCAAAACTTCTTTCACTGCGATGTTGATCTGCCTGTTGTTTCATTCTATTTTGTGCCAACACGAGGTTATCCTTTAAGAGTTGGAGGACTTGTTGTTGATGTTCGATGTGATGTTCCACTGCCTGAACCTTAGAATTTTCTCTTAAATATGATGTGATGGATGGTGGTTGATACCCATAAAGTGCCATAAATGGGGTCATTTTTGTTGCTGTATGGAAGGAAGTGTTATACCACCATTCAGCCAGAGGCAACCATTTGACCCATTGTGTCTGTTTATCAGATACAAAGCAACGAAGATATCCTTCCAAACATTTGTTTACTATCTCAGTTTGCCCATCAGATTGAGGATGATAAGATGAGCTATGAGCTAACTGAGTACCAAGACAAGAAAATAATTCTGTCCAAAAATTTCCAGTGAAAATGGGATCTCTGTCACTTACAATAATCTTTGGGTTTCCATGTAGCTTTTGAACTGTTTCCATAAATGCAGTAGAAACTGTACTGGCTTTAAATGGATGTGATAATGCACAAAAGTGTGCATACTTGGTAAGTCTGTCAACTACCACCATGATGACACTCTTTCCCTCAGACTTGGGTAAACCTGTGATAAAATCCATTGAAACCTCCTCCCAACGTTGGCTTGGAATGGATAAAGGTTGTAATAGACCCGGTGTCTTAATTGTTTCAACTTTATTTTGCTGGCAAACCAAACATTCTGCCACAAACTTTTGAATATCTGATTTAAGGCCATCCCAAAAAAATTCCTTCTTAACCCTGTGGTAAGTTTTTAAAAATCCTGAGTGCCCTCCTAAGGGAGAAGTGTGCAATTCCATAAGAATCTTTTGTTTTAGCTGGGAATTCTTACAGAGGTATAAGCGATCTTTGTACCATAACGAATCATTTTTCCAGCTAAATGTATCAGAAGTACTGGAATCTTGTTGTAGCTTTCGAATAAGTGCCCACACTTCTTCGTCATTCTTCCATTCCTCCCTTGCTTCGTTTATCCAATCTGGTTGGATAATAGAAATGGCACACAACAATGCTTCCACATCCTCATCCTTTCTTGAGAGTGCATCTGCCACCACATTTTGCTTCCCTTTTTTGTAGATGATTTCAAAGTCATAACCCAACATCTTTGTGACCCACTTTTGTTGCTCTTCAGAGGATAATCTTTGTTCTAAAAAGTATTTAAGGCTATCATGATCCGTTTTTACCTTGAAGTGTCTTCCCATTAGGTAGGGTCGCCATTTCTTAAGTGCATGGAGTATTGCCAACATTTCCTTCTCATAAATAGCTTTGCTTAAAAACTTTCCCTTGATTGGACGACTTTCAAAAGCAATGGGTCTTTCATCTTGCATTAGAACAGCACCAATTCCATTTCCTGAAGCATCACATTCCACAATAAAGGTTTTTGTGAAGTCCGGTGTAGCTAAGACCGGTGCTTGGCACATTGCCTCTTTAAGATGTTCAAAGGCCTTTGTTGCTTCCGGAGTCCATGAAAATGAATCTTTCTTCAATAATGTTGTTAGAGGTGCTGCTATTCTCCCATAATTCTTAACAAACTTGCGATAATACCCTGTCAACCCAAGAAATCCTCGCAGATGCTTTATGGATGTGGGGATTTTCCATTCCTTAATGGCTTTAATTTTGCTAGGGTCTACCTTAACTCCTTCATGAGATACAATATGACCCAAATATTCCACCTCCTGGACTCCAAAGAAACATTTGGATCTTTTTGCATATAATTGTTTCTCCTCCAATAGTTGTAGCACCCTGTCAACATGTTCAACATGATCCTTCCAAGACTTGCTGTAGATTAGTATATCATCAAAAAATACTAACACAAATTTTCTAAGGAATGGTTTGAAAATTGAATTCATCAAACCTTGAAATGTTGAAGGTGCATTGGTAAGGCCAAAAGGCATGACCAAAAATTCATAATGACCCTCATGAGTTCTAAATGCCGTTTTTGGAATGTCTTCAATCTTCATTCTGATTTGATGATATCCCGAACGAAGATCCAACTTGGTGAAGTAAATTGATCCATGCAATTCATCCAGTAATTCATCAATAACAGGAATGGGGAACTTATCTTTAATAGTGAGCTTGTTGAGCTCCCTATAATCTGGACACATGCGCCATGATCCATCCTTCTTGTGCACCAATACTACTGGAGCTGAGAAAGAACTTTGACTCGGTTGAATTATACCAGCCTCTAGCATTTCTGCAACCATACGTTCAATTTCACTTTTTTGGACATAGGGATATCTGTACGGCCTGATGTTTGGAGGAACACTTCCTGGAATCAGATGAATAGCATGATCATGATCACGCATAGGTGGGAGACCTTTGGGAGTCTCAAATACCTTGGAATGATTGTCCAAGACTTTTTGGAGATCTGGAGAAATAGATGATTCCAATGTGGAAACATCTAGCGAACATAATTGTGCAATTACACCTCTTTGCTCCTTTTTTAGAAGCTTTGTCATACCATTAGAGCTGATTATCTTTCCTGGTTTCCCTGCAATACCCCTTAATTCAACTTCCTTTCCTTCCGAAGAAAATTTGATGAAAAGTTCTTGAAAATTAAAAGCTATTGTACCCAAGGATTGTAGCCATTGGACTCCTAGTACAACATCAGCACCTCCCATTGGAATGGAAAGCATTGGGCTAGTCAATACATATTCTCCCATGGATAGCTTGATATTATGGCACTTTCCAGAGCAATTTATTGTTCCTCCATTTGCAATCATCACTTGACACTCTGGTGCTGGATATAGGAAGCAATTCAATTCTTTTGCTACCCTACAATGAATAAAATTGTGGGTGCTTCCTGAATCAATCAACACTATTACCTTTTTTTTCTTGATTTGTCCTTCTATCTTGATGGTTTGAGGAGTGGTAATTCCCGCCAATGCATTACAAGATATGGTCGGATTTATTTGTTCTTCATCTAGGCTTTGTTCCTGGAATATATCCTCTTCTTTTGACCTTTCTTGCTCCTTTTCTTCTTCCTCTTCACAATCTATGTAGAATAATTTCTTCTCAGCACACTTATGACCTTTTGTGTATTTGCTATCACAATTGTAACAAAGCCCTTTTGCTCTTTTTTCTTCCAATTGTTGTGGTGTCAACCTTGTAGGTTGTGGAAGACTATGGGCAACAACACTTCCGTCTTTATAGTTGTGAATGGTATGCTTCCTAGTTGCCATAATTTTGCTTTCCATTTTTCTTGCTAACCTGAATGCCTTCTCTAATGAATCAGGTTCCCAAAGGCGCACATCATGTTGGATATTATCCTTTAAAGACCCTATGAACACATCAATCCTATGCTCCTCTGGAATATCTTTTACCCTTATGTTCAATTTTTGGAACTCCTCAATGTGCTCCATTATTGAACCCTTTTGTTTGAGACTTATCAATTGGCTAAAAAAAGTGTTGCTTTTTGTATCCTCATAATGTGCTATCAATTCTTCCGTAAAAATTGCCCAAGTGATAAATTGTTTACGAGAACAAAGCCATTGATACCATACAAACTGATTTGGTTCCAAATATAAAGTTGCCATACGTACCTTTTGTGTGTTTTGCACATTATTGAGATCGAAGAATTGCTCCATCTGTAATATCCATGTGGCGGGATCCTTGCCATCAAACTTCCTCATATCGATTTTTGGAACATGGTGAGTCTTCGATCCAACATTAGAGTCTATGGAATCATGATTAACATTTCTTTTGTTCTCATCATGAGTTTCCTTTACTACCTTTTCACCATTAGTGACCCTTTCTTGTAGCAACTTCTTCAATTCATCCATCTTATCATCCATGCCATCAATTTTAGCGTCCATGCCATTCACCTTAGCTTCCATGCCATCCATCTTAGCTTCCATGCCCTTTATCTTAGATTCCACGCCATTTACCTTAGATTCCACGCCATTTATCTTAGATTCCACGCCACTTATCTTAGCTTCTGTTAGCTTTTGTGAGCGTGACATTTGTTGCACTTGTTCTTGTAATTTTGATATATCATGTAGCATTTCTTCCTCTTCTTCATGAGTCATGCTAGAGCTTTCAGGTTCCTTACTAGGTGTTTGCATTTTCTTTCCTCGGGGCATCAGTTACCGATAATAATGCTTTACTATGCCCTTTGAATTCCGTTAAACCAAACTTACACAAAAATTTAAAAAAAAACTACACACCTTTTTTCACTTTATAGAAGCCTGATATTGAATCTGATGTATCTCTGTAATTTCGGATCATCCAGTTCTGAAATTTCTATCTGTAGTAGCCTTCTACGTCCTCTTTCCAATGCCACAAGTCTGAGTCAAATTGGATTCTCCAAGGAAGAGTTATGCGAAATCTCCCACAGTGACTTGCTTTTAGACTGGTTCAGTAGAGCGAACTTGTACGACGTGCCACGAGTCACTGTTTCAACCTTTGAATCTGAAACTCACCCATAAGAAACTAAAGTCCGTCCTCTTTCTGTACCTTTTTACGAAATTTCAATCCGATCCTCAGAGAGAGAGTTATGACGATTTTCCCCAGGTCACCTGTTTTGAATGTAATTCAGGAGTCTGCAAAAAGGCCAAATTCCTCAGATCATATCTCCGAAAATATCGCGCTAAAAGCTCTGAAATTTGGACCCAAAGTTCAGCGCCAATTCTTCTCAAATGGGTTTTTTTTGCGACTTCTGAAACATTACATAAAAAAAGTTATAGCGAAAATGCCACGATGACCTATTTGGAGCAGCGAAACCCTAGAATCCAAAGCTCTGATACCAAATGTTATGAAACCAGCTCACAAAAAGATAGAAAAGAGAGATCCACGACTTAGAATTCAGCCTCTTCGAGGGGGCAACCTCCTTTACATTACATAAATGAACAATTCTTGGATGATACAAATGACAAAACCTCCTTTCTATATATAGGAGTCTAAGGAGTCACCATGTAATCCAGCCGACCTAACAATAATAATATAAAGCCACAAAAATAACAATAGAGGGATTCTATGGGGCACATAAATAACAATATGGGGGTAATAGGGGCACAACAATATAAATAAGGGGTATAACTACAATAGTAATGGGGTAATCACTAGTATTATAGGGACCCAACAACCTATTTGACAGAACAACTCAATCTGGACATCCCAGAACTTGCTATTGTTAAATTGATGAATTAGGTTAATAACTTATTTTGTGATGTATGTACTTTGGTAGAATAAGACATTTTGGAATATGAAAGGTCATGAGGGAGACTAAGGGTCATCAGGTAGATGAAGAGTCATGAGGAAGTTCAAGAGTCAAGGGTAGGCCATGAGTCACCCTCACTCTATAAATACACCCTCATGACACATTTGTAAGGACCTCTTTTTTGCTGAGGAAATTTTTGGAGATATAATATTGCTTATGAAAACTTATTCTCTTCTAATTGATGCAAGGAGTGATTGTAATATTCCACTATTGGTTTCCTCAAATCTCTTATGTCGTAATGCCATGAATATTTTCTTCGCTTCATGGATCGAATGTTCCTGAGAGTCCTTTGATGTGCGGTCTTGTCATATGCTGGCTCATACTACAAACTTTGTGTTGCTTCGTATGGATGGTATTTGATTCTCTAACTCTATGCTCGTGTTGATGAGATGTTTCGTTGGTATTGGTATAATTTATTTTTGACTCTACGTTATTTATGCTCATAAATGTTTGATTATTGTGAACTACTTTATAATTGTTAAGCGCTTTATGTTGTAGAACATGAGTCTTATTTGAATCCTACTAACAATTACTTTACATAAGGTTTATGTTGTTAATAGTCTGGCTATTCATGGTATGCACGTTATAAGATATTTGTCAATTATTTCCTTGTGTTTATTGAAGTTCATGCTTTCAATTGAGCTCACATCCCACCTCCGTCTGAAGCAAGCTCAACACACCTGAACGACAATCGGGCCTACATACCGGAAGGGATCCCTAAAGCAAACGATGCAGGCTCTAGTTGGGAACCTACACCGGGGAGATCCCCTTTGCTGTTGGCAGAAAATTCCATCCCGTCAACAGATACCAATGTAGAAATTCCCACTGTAAATCAACATATTATGCAATATACTAAAACACAATACAAGATCTACTTCTACAACACTTTGCGGAAGCTTAATCAATTTGAGCACGATCAATGAGAACACATATAACTGAGAATGAGAAGCAATCACACATAACACAGAAGAAGCAATCACTCTTTATTATCATACAAGTGGAAAATAGTCACTGAATTACACAAAGCCTTAGCTTGGAAGCCAACTAGCTCTCAGTATAATCCCTCTGCTGCTCATAAACAATCAAAGGCCTCTCACAAAACTTCTTCTCTTCCCTCCAAGCCTCCTATTTCCTTGTGCAGTTTTTCTTGGGGTCCAGTGCTTCCACAAATGTGAATTCCCACCTCACACTGCTCACTTGGCCTAGTAGTAACTGCGCAATCCTGAAGGAGATAAATCCTTCTGCATAGATGAGTTTTTTTTATAGGAAAAATCCATCCAACTGATAATAAATTGTCCTTTCTTTGATCTCAACTGGGTCTCTATCTGAACTGACATGCATGAGTTATTTATGAGAGAATATTCAGTGATCTGAAGTGTAGCAGTTACATGCATGCAAGCATTAACTAACTGAACTCACAATTAATTCAACAAATTGTTTGAATTAATCTAACTGGACTTGACTCAGTTAACTAAGTCAACTAATTACAACTCATCCTTATCTCTTTAACTAATGGATAAATTCCTCAATTAATGGAGAAACTGTTGCATGTCCCCACATAGACTTCAAGTTTGATTTTCCTTAACTAATTAACTCAAGATGAATTAATTAATTATTTTACAACTGCTGCTAAGATCAAATTCGAATTTTACTTCACTATTTTAGTTTAGGGACTGACTAAAATAGGAAGGTATCCCAAAATGCTATTTATAGAATGCTATTTTTAGCACTTCCATTTTTCCATCCATTGTTGCTAAGATCAACACTAGCTGAACTGCAATTTATAGCAGTGCTATTTTTATCAATTCTATTTTTAGCATTTCTTGTTACTATTTTCAACAACCAAGCACTTTTTATTACTGTACATTACACATTTCAGCGTCCTTGTGGCCCTTTTATTTGTACTTTGCAGCTTCCTTTTAACTTTTGTGATTGTGAACCTTGATTTGTTCATTGTGTGAAGGCAAATTGGATGAGAGATAGAGTTCATTGTATATTACAATAGTTTCTTAGTTCTTATCTATACGACCACCAATCCTTTGTGTGTTGCTATTTGTGAACTGTTACTTCAGTTGCTTACGTATCTGGCATATCGTTGATACTTGTAATTAGTAACTTATGTGCAGTTCTAATTAAAATTACCCATAACTGCTTCATTCTTATTATATACTAGCGCAACTATGTTACTATTGGTATTTAGAAAGTTCAGTACAAAGTATTTATATACCTAACATTAGTTTATATTGAGAAAGGAGTATTCCATATTGGTCCTTTCAGATTTCTCTTGTTGGCAAAACTGTGCTTCATCAACCCAATTGTCAATTTTTTTTTTTTTTACCCATGTTTATTTTCTCAAGATTCGTGAGTTTTTATATAGAGTCTTTTATGTAGCACATGAGGGAGTAAAGGATAATGCAATTTTTTTTTTATATTTGCAAATCTTTGGACAAGTTAATTGAGATACAAAGTTTGTTCACCTCATGCTTTTAAATGATTTACCACTCAAACACCATCCAAAACATATCTCCACCTAAAACACCATCGAATTTCCAAACAACAATATATATGTATGCGTTGAATGCTATATAGTCATTGTAAACATCCTTAAAAGTGTCTAAATTTATTTCAATAAAAATATCCATGGAAATGTCATAGAAAAGATAATTATCAACATATCTAAATTGATTTCAATAAAATATCCATGGAAATGTCATAGAAAAGATAATTAACAACATTTAACTCATGCTTAGGGAGTATGGCCCATCTACCATGTACCCATTTTGGACACTTTTGATTGACCACACAACTTGAGGAGGAACCTAAAGAATTCTCACTTTCAGGACACTTTTGATTGATCACACAGCTTGAGGGGGGACCCAAAGAATTCTCATGTTGGGAGCATGTGTGCGAACAAAGTGAATAAAGAGGAATTGCAAAGGATAGCATGTGTGCGAATAGAGTGAATAAAGAGGAAGAGCAAAGGATAGTAGTGAGCAGTGGAATGGGAATAGGAATGTGTGAGAGATATAGAGAAGGGTGTGCGAGTGAACTAGCAGACCCTGTGAGCAAAAAAATGAACTCATGTGTTCAAAAAATTGAACCATATGCAGGGGTGATAGAGAACCCTTTAAGTCACAGCAACCCCCCGTGGAGTTGTGAACTATTTGATTGGTGAGGGAAGTCAGTGCTAAAGGGGGAATTCAGTGCTGAAGCCATTAGCCTGAGCTAGAAGGCTAGATGATAATACTGAGAAATTTTGTTGAATATATACATAGAAATAGTAGAGATGATTTTTTTGAACTAATTTTATGTTGATTCATTCCAAACACTAATATTTTCATTCCAAACACTAGTATTTTCATCTAAAAAATATTGAATCTTTGTGGGTTCCAAACACTAGTATTTTCATCTAAAGAATGCAATGTAGGCACTTCAAAAAATCCATGAGAGCAGCTTCCCGCTAGATATTTTCATCTAAAAAAGAGCATTGCATTAGTATTTTCATCTAAAGAATGTTGACTCTTTGTAGGTTCCAAACACTAGTATTTTCATCTAAAGAATGCAATGCAAACACTTCAAAAAACCCATGAGAGCAACTTCCCGCTAGATATTTTCATCTAAAAATACAATGTACGCACTTAAAAAAATCCATGAGAACAATGAATTTAATCTTTAGCAGGCACTTCAAAAAATCCATGAGAGCAGTTAATTTAATCTTTAGCTAACAGTAAACAACCTTCAATTATTTTGTAGATTAAAAACATTAAAAACATTGCATGTTTTCAATTATTTTGTAGATTAAAAACATTGCATGTCTTGAACTAAGTAGCCAGCGGGTTCCAAACACTAGTATTTTCATCTAAAGAATGCAATGTAAGCACTTCAAAAAATCCATGAGAGCATCTTCCCGCTAGATATTTTCATCTAAAAAAGAGCGATGCATTAGTATTTTCATCTAAAGAATGCTGACTCTTTGCGGGTTCCAAACACTAGTATTTTCATAACACTGACTCTTTGTGGGTTCCAAACACTAGTATTGTCATCTAAAGAATGTTGACTCTTTGTGGGTTCCAAACACTAGTGTTTTCATCTAAAGAATGCAATGCAGGCACTTCAAAAAATCCATGAGTGCAGCTTCTCGCTAGGTATTTTCATGTAAAAATACAATGTACGCACTTAAAAAAATCCATGATAATAGTTAATTTAATCTTTAGCATGCACTTCAAAAAATCCATGAGAGCAGTTAATTTAATCTTTAGCTAACAGTAAACAACCTTGAATTATTTTGTAGATTAAAAACATTGCATGTTTTCAATTATTTTGTAGATTAAAAACATTGCATGTCTTGAACTAATTTTATGCTGATTCATTCCAAACACTAGTATTTTCATTTAAAGTAGTCGGGTTCCAAACACTAGTATTTTCATCTAAAAAATATTGAATCCTTGTGGGTTCCAAACACTAGTATTTTCATCTAAAGAATGCAATGTAGCCACTTCAAAAAATCCATGAGAGCATCTTCCCACTAGATATTTTCATCTAAAAAAGAGCAATGCATTAGTATTTTCATCTAAAGAAAGCTGACACTTTGTGGGTTCCAAACACTAGTATTTTCATCTAAAGAATGTTGACTCTTTGTGGGTTCCAAACACTAGTATTTTCATCTAAAGAATGCAATGCAGGGACTTCAAAAAAATCCATGAGAGCAACTTACCACTAGATAATTTCATTTAAAAATACAATGTACGTAGTTTAAAAAATCCAAAAAATCCGTGAGAGCAACTTCCCGCTAGATATTTTCATTTAAAAATACAATGTACACACTTTAAAAAATCCATGAGAACAATTAATTTAATCTTTAGCAAACACTTCAAAAAATCCATGAGCGCAGTTTAATCTTTAGCAGGGACTTCAAAAATCCATGAGAGCAGTTAATTTAATATTTAGCTAATAGTAAACAATCTTCAATTATTTTATAGATTAAAAACATTAAAAACATTGCATGGCTTTAATTATTTTGTAGATTAAAAACATTGCATGTTAATATATGTCCTGCAAAATCAAACTCATATACTATTATCCAATTTTCCACTCTTGCATGGAACTTTGCACTTTGGAGAAAGACTGTATCATGCTTTACATATATCAGGTTGTTCCATCTTGTTATTCCTTTTTTCATTTTCCAAATATCTACTTCAATAATAAACTAATAAAAAATTGACCATAAAAAAATGAATGTTCACTTGTATAACCATGAACCTAGCATCAAAAAAATTAAGTCTCACACTCAACTATTAGATAAATATTACTATTGTAGCTTTACATAATTCTTTTGAAAACCATTTAAACAATAAACACAAAAAAATAGCATGATGCTTCTATGTGAATATTGTAATATATAAGAAATTAAGTCTCACACTAAATTGTAATATATAAGAAATTAAGTCTCACACTCGACTGTTAGATAAATAGTGTTAGATAAATATTACTATTGTAGCTGTACATAATTCTTTTGAAAACCTTGTTATTCCTTTATTCATTTTCCAAATATCTACTTCAATAATAAATTAATAAAAAATTGACCATAAAAAATGAATGTTTATTTGTATAACCATGAACCTAGCATCAAAAAAATTAAGTCTCACACTCAACTATTAGATAAATATTACTATTGTAGCTTTACATAATTCTTTTGAAACCATTTAAACAATAGCTTTACATAATTCTTTTTGAAACCATTTAAACAATAAACAAAAAAAAAATAGCATGATGCTTAAGAACCAATTAGATATAATTGAAAAGAAAATATTGAAGAAAGATTTCAAAATCGAAAAAAAAAAATTGAAAAAAGATTTCAAAATCGAAATATTTGCGGAGGATTGTTTTAATATTTTTCAAAAGAAGACAATTAAAGGGAGGATCATTGATATCGATGACTCAATGAAGAAAAGAGAGAAAAAAATTGAAAAAAGATTTCAAAATTGGAATATTTGCGGAGGATGTTTTTAATATTTTTTCAAGAGAAGAAAATTACATAATTCTTTTGAAACCATTTAAACAATAGCTTTACATAATTCTTTTTGAAATCATTTAAACAATAAACAAAAAAAATGAAGAAAAGAGAGAAAAAAAAAATTGAAAAAAAATTTCAAAATTGAAATATTTGCGGAGGATGTTTTTAATATTTTTTCAAGAGAAGAAAATTACATAATTCTTTTGAAACCATTTAAACAATAGCTTTACATAATTCTTTTTGAAACCATTTAAACAATAGCTTTACATAATTCTTTTTGAAACCATTTAAACAATAAACAAAAACAAATAGCATGATGCTTCTATGTGAATATTGTAATATATAAGAAATTAAGTCTCTAAGTCTCACACTAAACTATTAGATAAATAGTAAATTGTAATATATAAGAAATTAAGTCTCACAATCAATTGTTAGATAAATATTATAAATATTACTATTGTAGCTGTACATAATTCTTTTGAAAACCATTTAAACAATAAACAAAAAAAATAGCATGATGCTCCTCTCTGAATATTGTAATATATAATGTAAGTTAATTATATACATCAACAACCAAAAATAAAAATCAATGAGACAAGAAAAATAAGCTGCATGCTTTCACAAATAAAAATAAAAATCGGAGATCTTGTGTACTGGCTCAGATATTAGCGATCCCCATGATACCGTCCAATTATGAAACAACGAATGGAAAACCACAGTTCTGGGGTTCTTCAAACGACAAACCAACGGCACGAGCTTAACGAAGGAGGGAAAATAAAAGGCCCGCAGAGAGCATTACAACAAGAATTACACGCCCAACATTCATCAATAGGACAAAGCAACACAAAATACTGCTTGAATTGGTGCAACCGTATTCTGTGGGCAATGCCCAATCCAGATGTGTAACTGCTAATTTATAGTGTTTTTGTTTTATTTCACTTGTTTCAACTAGCTTTATCTACAATTTTGTATTCGTTTTCGAAGTTCACTTTGTAGCCTGAGTTATTTCCATTTCTCTAATTTAGAGTGAACCACTCCTCAATGAATCAAGCAATTCTTTTGTGGTTTCCTCCTATCAGAATTTATACTTGTCACATCTTCCAACTACGAAAAAGGCAAATTTTTACACACAAACCATTATATATATGAGATCAAATTAATTCTTATAAGGTCTTTGTCCTTATTTTAGAAAGAATGCCATTTTTACATATAGGTTATCCATGAAAACAATAAACATGAGGGCGGCATTCTACTTTACCTAGTGTATGTGTTGCCACAGAAAAACGCCCAGAGGTGCATCACCATTACAAAGTTGGAGCGATGAATGTTATGGTAATTCTATTTCTGAGATATTTTTAAATGACCCAATTCTTCTTTAGTCTTGCAAGCGTCTTATGAACCTTCTGTAAAGAATAAGTATTTTGATTGGTAAGATTTGAATTATATCTATACTTATAGTACCATTGATATTTCTTTGAATTGAATCTATATTCGGAATTCCGTTGATAGTTTTTGTTTCAGGCAAGAGTGTAAGAGTTGATGACAAACGCCCCCGTTCATACTCAAATCTAGAGTGCGATATGTTTGTGAACAATCCTACGGCCATACAACACGCTATGTGTTTTTTCCTCGTTGTGAGCTTACCAAAACCACCACCAGTAATCAAAATACATAGTCCCGGAGGCAAATATTGAACAACACTTCCTAGTGCCCAGTGATACTAGCGGGAAAAGAAACATAGGGTGCCATTAACTAAACCGAAGATTCAAAGAAAGGCACCAGTGTGTTACGAACAGAAGGGAGAGGATGGGCTATTTCGCATGACAACGGAAGGACCTCAGACTGATCAACCGGATGTTCAGCGTGATAGCAGCGATTGAAAATGATGGCGCATCTTAGGCACCTATAGCCACAGGGTAGCAGTGGCAAGCCCCGCCAGGGCATTCCCTGCGCAGTCACTACCACCCAATCAATGTTAAAGTGGAAAGAAGCAACCATGGTGTGCCGCTTTGGTTTTAGCTGTGCTTTGGCACTGAAATGGCGGGCAATATTTAAACCATTGCCTGGCCGACTAGTGGGAAATGTGCATACTACGAGACGGTTGAGAATATGGCTGTATGAACCGTGGAAAACGCCATATCGATTTAGGCAGACGCGTTGATAACTCCATTTATCCCACATGAAAACCAGAAGCCGTTTCCAGACTCTTTATAAGCGCGCATAGGTTGACCGCGATCTTCCTGTAGGACTCGCGACTTGGCTCACAACTGATGAGTGCCAAGTGGCGAGATCTGGACCGTTGGACGAGTGCCAAGTGGCGGCACCAAGTGGCCAGATCTCTTCCGTTGGATGGATGGGTGACAAGTGGCGCCATCAAAGTTACCAGATCTAGCCGTTGGACCAGCGAAAAGTGGCGCCACCACAGTAACCAGATCTGGGCTGTTGGACGAGTGACAAGTGGCAGCACCACAGTGACCAGATCTGGGCCGTTGGACGAGCGAGAAGTGGCGGCACCACAGTAGCCAGATCTGGACCGTTGGATGAGCGAGAAGTGGCGGCATCACAGTGGCCATGTTGGATGATTGCCAAGTGGCGTCACCATGGTGGACAAATCTGGGCCATTGGTTGAATGACAGGTGGCAGCGCGACTGCGGCCAGATCTGGGCTGTTGAATGTGTGACAAGTGGCAACACGACAGTGGCCAGATCTGGGCTGTTGAATGTGTGACAAGTGGCGGCACCACAGTAGCCAAATCTTGGCCGTTGGATGAGTGACAAGTGGCGGCACCACAACATCTAAATCTTGGCCGTTAGATGAGTGACAAGTGGCGGCACCACAGGATCTAAATCTTGGCCGTTGGATGAGTGAAAAGTGGCGCCATCACAATAGTGAAATCTTGGCCGTTGGATGATTGACAAGTGGCGCCACCACAATAGCCAAATCTTGGCCGTTGGATGATTGACAAGTGGCGCCACCAGAATAGCCAAATCTTCTCTGTTGGATGATTGACAAGTGGCGCCACCACAGTAGCTAAATCTTGGCCGTTGGATGAGTGCCAAGTGGCGCCACCACAGTAGCTAAATCTTGGCCGTTGGATGAGTGCCAAGTCGCGCCACGACAGTAGCTAAATCTTGGCCGTTGGATGATTGACAAGTGGCATCACTACAACAGCTAAATCTTGGCCGTTGGATGGATGCCAAGTGGCGCCACCACAATAACCAAATCTTGGCCGCTGGATGATTGACAAGTGGCGCCACCACAGTAGCGAAATCTTGGCCGCTGGATGATTGATAAGTGGCGCCACCACAGTAGCGAAATCTTGGCCGCTGGATGATTGACAAGTGGCGCCACCACAGTAGCGAAATCTTGGCCGCTGGATGATTGACAAGTGGCGCCACCACAGTAGCGAAATCTTGGCCGCTGGATGATTGACAAGTGGCACCACCACAGTAGCTAAATCTTGGCTGCTGGATGATTGACAAGTGGCGCCACCACAGTAGCTAAATCTTGGCCGTTGGATGAGTGCCAAGTGGCGTCACCACAGTAGCAGATCTCGACCGTTGGATGAGTGCCAAGTGGCGCTACCATAGTGGCCAGATCTCGCCGCTGGCTGTGTGACAAGTGGCGCTACCACAGTAGCTGGATCTTGGCCGTTGGATGAGTGCCAAGTGGCGCTACCACAGTGGCCAGATCTCAAGTGGCTGCACCACAGTGGCCAGACCTTGGCCAGTGGATGAGCGATAAGTGGCTGGATCTCGGCCGTTTGATGAGTACCAAGTGGCGCTACCACAGTGGCTAGATCTCGGACGTTGGATGAGCGACAAGTGGCGCTACCACAGTGGCCAGATCTTAGCCATTAGATGAATGACAAGTGGCTGCACCACAGTGGACAGATCTTAGCCATTAGATGAGTGACAAGTGGCTGCACCACAGTAGCTAAATCTTGGCTGCTGGATGATTGACAAGTGGCGCCACCACAGGAGCTAAATCTTGGCCGTTGGATGAGTGCCAAGTGGCATCACCACAGTAGCAGATCTCGACCGTTGGATGAGTGCCAAGTGGCGCTACCATAGTGGCCAGATCTCGCCGCTCGCTGTGTGACAAGTGGTGCTACCACAGTAGCTGGATCTTGGCCGTTGGATGAGTGCCAAGTGGCGCTACCACAGTGGCCAGATCTCAAGTGGCTGCACCACAGTGGCCAGACCTTGGCCAGTGGATGAGCGATAAGTGGCTGGATCTCGGCCGTTTGATGAGTACCAAGTGGCGCTACCACAGTGGCTAGATCTCGGACGTTGGATGAGCGACAAGTGGCGCTACCACAGTGGCCAGATCTTGGGCATTGGATGAGGGACAAGTGGCTACACCACAGTGGCCAGATCTTAGCCATTAGATGAATGAAAAGTGGCTACACCACAGTGGCCAGATCTTAGCCATTAGATGAATGACAAGTGGCTGCACCACAGTGGCCAGATCTTAGCCATTAGATGAATGACAAGTGGCTGCACCACAGTGGCCAGATCTTAGCCATTAGATGAATGACAAGTGGCTGCACCACAGTGGACAGATCTTAGCCATTAGATGAGTGACAAGTGGCTGCACCACAGTGGCTAGATCTCAGCCGTTTGATGAGCGACAGGTGGCTGCACTACAGTGGCCAGATCTTGGCCATTGGATAAGTGACAAGTGGCTGCACTGCAGTGGCAGATCTTGGCCATTGGATGAGCGACAAGTGGCTAGATCTCAGCCGTTTGATGAGCGACATGTGGCTGCACTATAATGGCCAGACCTTGGCCATTGGATGAGTGACAAGTGGCTGCACTGCAGTGGCAGATCTTGACCATTGGATGAGCGACAAGTGGCTAGATTTCAGCCATTTGATGAGCGACAAGTGGCTGCACTACAGTGGCCAGATCTTGGCCATTGGATGAGCGACAAGTGGCTGCACTACAATGGCCAGATCTTGGCCATTGGATGAGCGACAAGTGGCTAGATCTCAGCCGTTCGATGAGTGACAAGTGGTTGCACTACAATGGCCAGATCTTGGCCATTCGATGAGTGACAAGTGGCTGCACTACAGTGGCCAGATCTTGGCCATTCGATGAGCGACAAGTGGCTGCACTACAATGGCCAGATCTTGGCCATTGGATGAGCGACAAGTGGCTAGATCTCAGCCGTTCGATGAGTGACAAGTGGTTGCACTACAATGGCCAGATCTTGGCCATTCGATGAGTGACAAGTGGCTGCACTCCAGTGGCCAGATCTTGGCCATTGGATGAGCGACAAGTGGCTAGATCTCAGCCGTTCGATGAGTGACAAGTGGCTGCACCACAGTGGCCAGATCTTGGCCATTCGATGAGCGACAAGTGGCTGCACCACAGTGGCCAGATCTTGGCCATTGGATGAGCGACAAGTGGCTGCACTACAGTGGCCAGATCTTGGCCATTGGATGAGCGACAAGTGGCTAGATCTCAGCCGTTCGATGAGTGACAAGTGGTTGCACTACAATGGCCAGATCTTGGCCATTCGATGAGTGACAAGTGGCTGCACTACAGTGGCCAGATCTTGGCCATTCGATGAGCGACAAGTGGCTGCACTACAATGGCCAGATCTTGGCCATTGGATGAGCGACAAGTGGCTAGATCTCAGCCGTTCGATGAGTGACAAGTGGTTGCACTACAATGGCCAGATCTTGGCCATTCGATGAGTGACAAGTGGCTGCACTACAGTGGCCAGATCTTGGCCATTGGATGAGCGACAAGTGGCTAGATCTCAGCTGTTCGATGCACTACAGTGGCCAGATCTTGGCCATTGGATGAGCGACAAGTGGCTAGATCTCAGCTGTTCGATGCACTACAGTGGCCAGATCTTGGCCATTTGATGAGCGACAAGTGGCTGCACTACAGTGGCCAGATCTTGGCCATTCGATGAGCGACAAGTGGCCAGATCTTGGCCGATGGATGAGCAACAAGTAATTATAAAGAGTTGGAATACAAGTTAGCCTTTGGCATGTGGGATAAATCGTGTTTTGTTGTTTCCATTATTCCCCTCTAATTATCAACGCGTCCGCCCAAATCAATATGGCAGCGTCCACGGCTCATAGAGTTACATTCCAAGCGTCTGCACAGATGGGCAAGCGTGTTACGCACATTTCCCACGAGTCGGCCCAGTAACGGTCTTAAATATTGCCCGAGAGTTCAGTGCCAAAGCTGCTAAAACTAAAGCGGCACACCATGGTTGCTTGTTTCCACTCTAAATCGATTGTAGTCGTCGCGTCTGCGCAGGGAAGACTGTGGTGGGCCTTGCCACTGTTAACCTGTGGCTAAGATGCTCCATCATTTTGATTAATCTGGGCCCTTGAGAGATCCAGAATCCACACACCAGCGATGTAAAGCGCCTATCTTCTCTCAACCCAAAAACTGGATGTGCCGATAAGAATTCGAAGCCATTCAAAATTGTGGATGAACTGATACTTACCGTCAAAATTATATTATCGTTGAAGCCTGGTAGAATAATTGTTGAAATTGTACAAAACCGCATTCTGTTTCAGACTCACAATCGAGGAAAAAACACAGCGCGTGTTGTATGACCGTAGAATTGGTCACAAACATATCGCAGCCTAGATTTGAGTATGAACGGACGGGGCGTTTGTCATCGCCCCTTACACTCTTGCTTGAAACAAATAATATCAATGGAATTCCGAATATAGATCGAATTCCAAGTATAGATTCAATTCTAAGAAGTATCAACGGTACTATTCAAATCTTACCGATCGAAAAAAGGGTCATTTAAAAATATCATATATATATATAAAATATGGCATGCCATGTTTTTAATGCACAAAATAATTGAAGGTTGTATTTGAACGTTGTATTTTTTTAAATTGGATTTTAAAAAATATTTATATAACAAAATTTATTATAATTTTTATTATATATTTATATATATATAAATTTCATATATGTATGTGTTTAATAAGAAAGAGGAGATCCTTATAAAATAATATAATATTTTCTTTTGATTATTATTATAATAATAAATTGAGGATAAATATAATATAAGTGTTATCATAAAAATCTTAAAGAATATGGATATGAAATACAATATGCTAACAAAAATTATAACAGTGATATGAAAATTTGGAATTTTTTCTTTTAACGTTTTAGAATTGCACTCCCATAAACTACAATAGATTTGTGCCATGTTCATGACCAAATCGAAAATTCCAAATCGAAGAACTACAATACTCCATGGGTTCAAGAAATACTACTAATGAGAATAATGAAATGATTTTGAAGGAGCACTTCTGATTTGATCTTGTAATATTTGGGGATAAGCACTTTCTTGTGTGTGTGTTCCACATCCTCATAAAACTAGATGTAGCCCTAAAATAAGAGGTGATGCATGGTCTCCCACATTTCAACTATATACTTGTTGGTTAATGTCATGCTTTGGTGACTAATGACATGAGATTTCATGAGTTCATGAATACCTTCAAGAGTGTCAATGAGGCAGTCCATGATATGAAGAAAGTTCATTATGGTATTTTGATGGGTCTCGTCAACAAATTTCAATGCAGGAAGGTTACTAAAGAACACTTCAATGTAAACAACAAAGGATATTATCATCCATGGAAGTTATATCAAAGTGCTTATTGAACCATATCATATGGGGAAGCCTCATAGAAAAGGATATGAACTTAATAGCTACCTTTGCGAGCTCCCACACTATATATACTTTGAAGGGAAATTCTCCCTTGGTTCAATGAGTGAAAAAGAAAATACTACACACTACTCAAGAAGGTTGGAGATTCTTTGCAACTAAGACAAATGTGAGAAGTCCAATCCTATTTTAAAGAATGGTGAAACAATCACATGAATGCAACCCAACAAATGCAAGTACATTAGTGCATCGTCAATGATTGCATATTTGAAGATGAAGAAATGGAACAAACATAACTCCTTGCATGCCCTTTGGAACAATTCTATAATGTCATCTTGCAAATGGAGAAACCACGACAATTCAAATTTCTCAAAAAATTCTTTCAACACTAAAAGAGGGATTTGATTCTACTTGAGAATGTTGCACTTTATATAAACACCATTCCAACTGTACAATCTGGTTAAAGAAGAAATATAGAAGAAATAATGAATCTACGATTATCATGAGAGAATTGTTTTTAGAATCCTTACACTTTGGTGATTGGTGGACATCATTCCTAGAAGTGCTCAAACTTCAGCTACAAGCCTTCAATCATTCCAAACATGTCTTAGAGAATGTGACATAATGAAGACCTACCTCCATGTTTTTTTTGAGTTTGGGTTTATGATACTATTAAGATCCCAATGACATAAATTTAGGTATGGGATGCTCTGGATTGCCAATTAGAATAACCTTCAACACATGCATAGGTGGGGCATCCTTTGTGGGCTTGCTTTCCTCAATTTGATGAAAAGTGAGTTCTTTAACTTATGCAATCCACTCTACCAAAAATAACTCCTTTTCAGTTCACAATGATAGACTTAAGCTTCTTCATGTTGACAAGGTTGGAATTTTCTCGTGCTTTGGGAATGCTACCTTTGTCAGTATTAACTTTGACACTTAGTTCAATGTCTTCCTTGTCACCGAGTTATGCATACTTCATTTTTTCTTTCCATTTGAGAATAAACCTACTTTTATTTTAATTCTAATAAAAACTATGCAAGGAAAATATGCATGATTGTAACTTGGATTTCAATATAATAATCAATGATAGATGGTCACATCGAATTTTTATTCATTATATCTTTCATCCAGAAGGAAGTGAGGTATAAAAATGAATGTGCACTCACCAAGTCGAGAAGTGTTTACATAAACCCATTTTTAGGGGTTGAAATTCCAGTGAAAGACATTGTCATATGCAAATTATATGTGTTCTATGAGCATTGCGTCATTTGAATAAAAAAATTGCTTGTATTTTAATGTTACACAATCTCATATTGGTTGGTTGAAACTTCCATTGCAACTGCCAATCTGAATTCTAAGTCATGTACACACAAAGCTTGGGCATATGCATTGAAAACATGATATGCATTTGTATTTTAATCTCACAAAGCATAATATTTATTACAAAGTTATTGTTCCATTTTATGTGAAGGATTTGGTTGTTTCAAAGCAATTTGTACTTCGTGTAAGTAATTTTCAGAATTAGTCAATCTACAATATCTTCTTTATTTTAATATGGTAAACACACATTATTTGTCCTAATGTTGTAAACTATCACATTATTTATAAGTTTTAGTATTCTTATGCTTTTCATTAAAATTATAAAGAGTTGTATTTAAAATGTGAATTTGTGCTCGTCATTAAATGTATAAAGAAATAGTAATTAAAATGTGACTTCTTGAGGAGTATTAATAGTCTTAAGAAAGCCATTAAAATTGGGTTGGAATTAGATGATCTTGCATTTGTTGTTAATCTTAATATTCTAAAATATCTTTTTCAAATACATTAAAGGTAAAGCTAAAGTATTAACTTAACATATTTATTAATTTTTATTTTTTTAAATTGAGTTTTATAAGTAATTACCATTTAGACATGTCATCATAAAACCTATCAATCATAATGTGTGTTAATTATCTTTTATCCTGAACTTTGCTTGGAGTTATTTCTTATCCCGAACTCTCGAGAATACATTTCAATTGATACAACACTGCTAAGCTTTGCTCCATTTAAGGATCTAAAATCAATTGAAAAATCCCCCCTAATCTTGGTTCGATTAAAGAATTGCCTCAAACATGGCCAACAGTCTCTTGATATTTATAAGAGGATCTCTTGTAGGGTTTCGTTGACCTCTTGAACTTTGAATGAACAATGGACATTCTTGCAAAATGATATCAAAGACTAGATCACCCAGAAAGGAGTCAATGGGCTCTTGCTATTAGAAGATCTTCTGGATTTCGAGTCATCGTGATGAGGAAGGGAACAACGACACAAAAAAAAAAATCACAATCAATAAATAACTTATGTCAATTTGAAAAAATTTATGCAATTATTGAGCATAAATTTTACTTGATTGTATTGATATTATCCACCATACTCACACTGACGATAATGGTTAAAATAATGCAAGAAATTCATAGCCATGATGCTAGATGCTATAGAGAATTTTTTAGAGAAGTACAAAGTAATACCATGAATAACATGTTATTTATTTTTTCTTAATTGTAGGTGTTGTCTATGATATAATATAGTTCCACTTTTTGTTTGCTAATCGAGAGATGTAGGATGAGAAGTAGGTTACAATTATGGATCTATAATTGGCTCCTTGTTGAGGCTATTTTTCTCTTTGAGTCAATGCATTGGGGCTATTGGTTTTTCAAATTTGTGAAAATGGTCTTAATGGAAACTAAATTTGGCAATGAATAACCCCATCCAAAGAAGGGACAAACTTTTCAAATAAATGAAGAAATCGACTTCTTCTTTCCACATGAAACATGGTGAAAATATTCCTCCCCTTAGTGACATAATGACGATCCTCTTCCTACCTCAAAGTGAATTTGCATTTGTTGGAAAAAGTAGGTGCTCTTAATCGCCTATTGATCTAGGCATATACATGCCTTGGGCATGTTCTTAGTCTCCTCTTGATCCACCATATACATGCTTGGATGTGCTTGATCTTAGTTTCCTCTTGATCTAGACATAGTTTGGGAAAAAGGTAGACTGCATCAAACTCAATATAAGTTTTATGCTAGCTATAATTTTCCTTCAGTGACTGTGCTATAAAAGCTTAGTAACTTGTTCAACTTCAGGCTTATGTTGGAGTTTATGTACACTAGATAATTCTCTCTACTAACTTTATCTTGAACAAGTGGTTTTTTTAAGTGACAAACACTTCAAGCATAAATTATCTTCCATTTGTTTGGACAAAATTTGAATAAAATACTTCTGCTATTTTGCAGTTTCTTGGACAAATGATTCAAAATGGACTTGTGAACCTTCTAGTTTAAGAACTTGATGTTGAAATTTGGGTAGCTACGAGATGAATTTGCCTAAAGGGAAAACCAGCTACCCCAAGGACAACCCATCTCGCCTCTAAGATGAATTCAATTTGGGTAAAGGCAAATTTATTATTGAAATGTGCAAATTGGTATAACACTCATTTCATTAATATCTAATGTGGAAAATTTCACACTGGGAAAGAAATTATTAAAGAGAAATAAAATATTATTTTAAGCTAAATTTTGAATTGTTGTTTCCCTCCAAAACAAGGTCAAGTCAACTTGCCCTTCTTGCATATCATATTCTCTATATATTGGCACATCAATTCGTTCATAACATACATCAATTTGAGGGAATGATTTTTGTGGTTTGTATAATATTCTCATGCTCATGTCTATTCTTTGTGGCTCATCATATTCTTGTTGACTATTATTTGCGCATGTGTATGCTTAGAGACTTATTTATTCAGTGTATAAATGATGCACAATGGCTCGTACATATTATGGCTTTGCAAATTGTTGTGGTTCACATTCATTCAATGAATTGCATATATTATGGCTCGACTAACTGTTGTGGTTTGCATTCATTTGGTGACTCACATATGTTATTGTTCCTGGTTATTTTTATGACATCTCTTGACAACATTACAAAGTGACATTGTGGCATTACACCATAAAACTGAGACACTCACTTTTGTTGTGTGACATAGTGGCTCCACATCATTCGATACAATGACTTAGGATTGCATCTCATTGACTTGTACATGGTAGTAGCTCAGAGTTGCATACAACTCTGTAAGCATCGCTCTCATGGTGGCACATACATGTATGATGGATTGTATACCTTTATAAGTGGCACATACATTTACAATGGTTTGTATACCCTTCATGGTGGCTAATATATTTACAATGGTTTGTAATGGTTCGTATATCTCTCATTGTGGAAAATATATCCTTACAGTGGTTTGTATATTCTCACATTAAGCCTATGACTTACATATGCTAACAATGGATTGCATATACATATTTGTGCCTCATTATTACATGAATTTGTAGGTTGCAATGTTATATGATTCATGTTTGAATGGACGACACTATGATGAATAGACAATGATCTACATTATGAGATTGTAATATCTATAAGACTCATCGATATAATATGGTAGTGTTCTAATATCTATGGTATGGCATTAACTATATACACAACATTGATTCATATGACAGACATGGCAACCACCATATGTATGTCATAACATACATCTTATGGTATGTATGATATGGAAGTCACCACATATATGACATGGAATACACCACATGTATGACATAGCATACACCTTATGGTATGTATGACATCGAAAACACCACATGTATGTCACAGTAGACAACTTATGATATGTATGACGTGGTAGACACCACATGTATGGCATGGAAAACACCTTATGGTATGTATGACATGGAAGACACCACATGTATGACATAAAAAACACCTTATGGTATGTATGACATGGTAGATACCTCATGTATGACATAGCAGACACCCTATGGTATGTATGACATGAAAACACCATATGTATGACATGGCAGACACCCTTACGTGGTTTGGTATGACTATGATCTAATGTGGCAATTCCTTCAATATGGTTGTGACTTTGATACAACATAGATAGATGACTTATCTCCTTGATAGCATGATACACTTGATATAGCCTAGCATATGTGAAAATTATTGATGGCGATATTGTTTCTTGCAACAATGATATGGTAGAATCTTTCTAGAACTCATTTGGTTATCGAAAGTCAGTTGATAATCGAAGTTGTGAACTAAATTTGATTGTCCCTAGGAGGCCTAATATAATGATGTATATCACTATGGATTTACTTTGTATCTCTGCTTAAAATTTGATGAATATATAATAGAAGAATAATTTTATTGGGTTTTCCCCCTTGTGGGGTTTTTCCCTGGTCTTTGACCTAATTCCTAGTGTCTTTGTTGTGTATGCTTTTCTCTAGTTTCATTGTTGATGTTTATTGTTCTCTCTACATAATTTCTAATGATGAAATAATGTTATGACAAATCCCATATCCACTAGGATGGGTAAATAAGGATGCAAATTTGGAGGTAACATACCAATGCAAAATTAGATTTGTTATCAATGCTGATTTTATTGATGAAGTAGAACTAGATTTGGTTCCCCTTGGTGTATATGGAGTCATGTTTGAGAGTCCCTACATGTACATGTGAGATACAATATTCATGTAGAGAGCCAATCAATATAGACTTGTCAAGGATGGGAAATCATTCACCATCAATGCAAACATAGGAAAGTCAAAAATTTCGTTGGTAAGTGCCAACCAAGCTAAGAAATTGATCAATTCCAGCAAGAAGTATGTTTTGTTGTTTTTAAGAGAAAATCAATCTTTATAAGAGTTAGTAAGAGGCAAGACATCCCTGGAGGGGTGTATTAAGAAATATAAAAAACACATAGAAAATTTTCTATAGTCATACCGAAATGTGTTTTGAGAGCCTAAAGGGTTACCACCTAAGAGGGAAGTGGAGCACGAGATCTAGCTATTGCTGAACTCACCATTGCCAAACAATAGGTTGTATATGAAATATGTTATAGAAGTAAGTGAGGATAATAAACTGTTGCATCAACTACTAGAATAAGGTGTCATTTGACTAAGTAAATCACAATGTGGCTCACCCATTATCATTATGCCAAAGAAGGATGGGACTTGTCGGATCTGTATAGATTATAGGGTGTTGAAATCATGCTTAATAATAGGTGCCGCTTACCTATGGTAGATGATCTACTGGGTCAATTGCACCAAGAAAAATACTTCACCAACATGGACTTAAAGTCTAGATATCACGAAGTTTTAGTTAAAGAATAAGATGCGTAGAAGACTACCTTCAAAACCAGACAAAGCTTGTATGAGTGGTTAGTCATTCCATTTGGCCTATGCAATGCACCAACTAAATTTATGAGATTGAATAATGATATATTGTTCTATTTCATAGATTCATTTGTTATTTTCTATTTGGATGATATACTAGTATACAATCCTACCCAGGAGGAGCACATCTCACATTTGAAACTGGTGTTGGAGAAACTAAATAAGCACGAACTGCTAGCAAGTCTCAAGAAGTGTGAGTTTTCATAAAAAAAATTGGTGTATCTAGGGTATGTGATAGGTGGAGGAGAGTTGAATATATATCCTTCCAAGATGGATGCCATCATGAAATGGCCAATGCCTACTAATGTTTTTGAGGTTAGGAGTTTCATTGGGGCAAAATAGTATTTGAGGAAATTCATAGCCTCATTTTCAGCGATAGCAACACTACTCCATGCCATAACATCAAGCGGTAAGAGTTTCTAGTGGGGAAAGGGTTAATAGAGGTATTTCAAGTAGCTAAAGAAGAATATCAGTAAAGCACCAGTTATGGCATTACCAAACTTGCAATAACATTTTGAAGTGGAGACAAATACGAGTGGGTATGTTAATTTTTCTTAGGGAAGTATTGTTCTTTGCTTTAAATAATTGCATTAGCACACTTATCTTCATTTATATATTGCATTCACCCCATATCATCATAAAATCAGTAACAATTATGTAGAAAGAACAATAACATCAACTATGTAGTGGAATAATAAAAGGAACATAAGAAGAAAAGCATGCACATATAAAGACACCATGATTTGGTCGGAGACTAGGGAAAAACCCCGCAAGGGGGAAAACCCTTCCAAATTCTCCTTCTTATTAGATTTTCATATAATGTTCAATAAATAGAGATTAGAATAATATAACTCACCAATCATATGATTATCTAACAAAACCAACCAAACAATGAGCCCAATATATAGATCTGATCCAGAACATAATTTCCAACCCTACAGTGAATGATCAAAATTTGTTGGTAACTGTCAATAATACCCTAAACCCTAGCCGCACGAAGCTAGTAACCATGTGTGTGGTTGAAGATCTTCAGCCGTAGGGAGAATCTTGTCATGTGTGTGGCTTTGGTCAAGACTTTTTCAATGACGAAGACTGAAAGAAGGGAATTCGTCCTTGAGCTGCCAAATTAACACTCCCTCTCATCCAGGGAGAAATTACCGACTGTAATGTGTCCCATCTCAGATATCAAATCAAATGCCATCTCTTATCATATGTTGAACAGTCTAAAATCCAAAAGAAGAAGAATTTGACATTCAAGGGGAGCTCAAGATACCACCCTCTATCCATAAATTGTCATAGGGAGTTCCAATTACACCCACATCATCGGGGAGCCCGACTCAACCCTCTATCCATCGGGGAGCCATTTCTACCACCTGGAATCACTACCAACGAGGAGCCAATGCTACAACATAGGAATCTATGCCAATCAAGAGCCAATGCTACAACCCATGAATCTCTGCCAATAGGGAGCCAATGATACAACCATGGAGTCTGCAAACAATAAGAGCGACTCCACCTACCTTATGAGGTAAGGATCACACCTATCCCACTAACTATAAATAATAAGAGGGATACCATTGACCATAAATGGTAAGGATCGTGCCTATCCTATTATCTACTGACCTTCCCAACTTGACCCTTAAGAGTTAGTCGTAGAACACATGCATCCACAACCTTGGTAGGAGATACACACTTACCCAACAAGGTAAGGATTAGATACAAACCAAGGCACTTGGGGGAGATACACACTTATCCTGCAAGGTAAGGATCAGACACACCCAAGTCATCATCTCAATCCATTTACCAGATGGGGAGGATCAATCCCAACAAGCCCAACTTGTAGCTAGGATGCATAATGGGGTATACTCAATTGGGGAAGATACACACTTATCGTGAGATAAGGATTAGACACACACTAAGATGAAAATAGGGGAGATACACACTTACCGTGAGGTAAGGATCAAACACACCTATTGTCCATAAGTTCACTCAACCCCGGGAACTCTTTGGCTCAATTCTTCACCATGAGACCTTAGATAGGGGGGAAGAGCATAGCTCCATGTCCTTGTTTAGCTCGAAACCTTACTCAGGAGGGTCACATCCATTAATCCATGTTTCTCTCTGAAGATCAGAAACATATCAAAGTGCTCGTATCTAGTACCAACTTAAACAACTCACTGAAGAGTTTAATCACACCGTCTCATGCATTAACAAGAGAAATAATCCTACATTTTTTTGTTCATATTAGACATCAAATAAAATATTATGTTACAACACATACATATCATAAAATGATACCTTATTCATATTTTCTCCCTCTCATGGAGGCAACAACCACAAGCCTAAGCTTGTCTCATACAACAATACTGTCTCAATACATGAAGATATCTTTGTCCTAGCTATATATGGGATTGTCTTCCAATTAGATCCCACTCTTGTTGTCACAATATATCACTGTTATATCAAGGAACTTCTCAAATAACGCTCCAAAGAGATTCCTTAATTAAAATTCCTTGTAGGTAGCCATGCTAGCAGCAATATACTCTACCTTCTCCATACTCAAACCCAATGACTTATGTACCACGATCATCCAAGATATCATGGAGATCCCAAGATAAAGAAACACCCAAATTCAATATTCCTATCACTAATGTTTCTAGCCCAGTCATCATTGGTGTATCCATGCGGTCTCACATCTCTGGAAGTATATATCAAACCAATATTGATCTTCCCATGCTAATATCTTAGAATGTGTTTGGCATCAACCCAATGTGCCTGAAGCGACTCAATCATGAATTTAATCAAGGATTTTATTGCAAAACATATGTTCGAATGAGTGTTCACAAGAAACATCAATGCTAAAATCAATTGATGATACTCTGAACGGTTAACCAAGTCAATTCCAACAACATCATTGCATAACTTCTTGAAATTCAAATCCATCGGGGTGTCCAAGGATTTGCATTCCTTCATTCCAAATCTCTCTAATAACTTCACAACATATTTTCCTTGAGAGAGGAAAATCTCTTGAGGTCTTTGACAAACTTCTAATCCTGGAAAATAATGCATCATGCCAAGATATTTCATCTCGAAATCAAAGGCCACTCCCTCTTACACTTGATCATCAAAGGCTCACTACACATCAAGAATCGATCATCAACATATAAAACCAAAATGAAAGGCATACCTCGAATCACCTTGAAGTAGAGGTTGGAGTCAACACTACTTCTTGTGAGTCCAAGCTTCACCAAGTAACTCTTAATGTGGTTATACCAGGCTCAGGGAGCTTGCTTCAAACCATATAATACTTTCTTCAACCTACAAACATGAGTCTTCATGTATTTTACTTTAAAACCTTGAGGTTTATCAACGTATACATCTTGTAGCATGCCATGAAAAAATGTTGTCTTTACGTCCATCTAGTGAAGTGTCCATCCTTGACTAGCAATAAGGGAAAAAATCGATCTAATGGTAGTGTAGTGGGAAACAGGTGCAAAGATGTCATCATAATTTTGTCTCTTTTTGGTATAATCCTCTAGCTACAAACCTTGCCTTATACTTTTCAATGCTTCCATCAACTCCATGTTTGATCTTGTACAACCATTTCAAGGTTACGATGGTATTCCTTTAGTTCTCGTAACAACATCCCACACATCATTCTTCATAATGGATTCATATTCTTTCGTCATAGGATCCTTCAAAACTTGTTCTTTCACTACATTTTCAAAGGTGGAAGGTCCATCCTAGATCATAGTCCTCATAGCTACTACGTACCATTGGTACCTGCATGGATTCTTATTTTCTCTAAAGGTCCTTTTGGCAATAACATATCTCTTAGCATCCTGTAAGGTTTCATGAAGCCATAGTGATATTTTCCTTCAACAACATCAGATGATCATCTATTCATGTCTAGAAGCCTTGCTTTATTCTACAATCATCCATCGCAAATAATAATAGGTGTTGGGATCTCATGGAGAGTTTCTTCCTCCAAATTTGAAGCTTCTTCAATCATCAACATATCTAGCATAATAATGTCAAGCATAAAAAAAAATGCAGATCATGGAGTTAAACTATATCAAGTTCTCAGACATATATACATTATGGTTATGAAAGTCATCATCGGCGACTTCATCATCACATATGAACATGTCATCAAATATTTAGCAAAGGTTAGTGTCATATAATTAAGGAAAATGACAAGTGTATCTTGATACTTTAGGGATTATAATCACATCACTTCTTTATCACATTACTCAACCTAACATCATCATGTCAGGGCATCCATACATTGTCAAACTTATTATGTTGTTAAGTTATCATAGCAATTGAAACTTATGAAAACCTTATCAAGATCAACAAGAAGATAGTAAAAATATCATGAGTATCAATCTTATTGCCATACTTTTACCATCAGGGTTACCATGCTTATCACAAGCATTGAAAATAATATCAAGTTACCATATACCAAAATCAATGTTTCTAGTCTGCTTTATAAAATCAGGAAATCTACCATCTCTAATAAAATGTATGATACTTACCAAATATCAAGTGCACCAATATATCACATATAATAGAAATCAAACTTACTTTCATATGTGTGTGTGTGTGTGTTACTGGAATTTATGAGTCATTTATCAATGTGATATCCTCTCCCAAGGGATTCCAATTCCATTTACAAGTTCAACTATCATTGGAAACCAACTGTTATGCCCACATTTGATCAACCGTATTCCATATAACTTCCTCTGCCCCAAAGTGCTTTCATGCACTTTAACTTGCTCTATTTCTTGGTCTCGATGCATGAGTTCCTTCTATTGCAAGATGCATTGAGGCTATGACTAGAACTCTCCCTTTGGTTCCACTTCTATCTTGATGATGGATGCCTGATGATTTGTCTTCCTATTATCACTGTTGCATAGATCTAAGGAATGCTTTGACCTACATCCCCTACTATCTATGCATCTTGAGCACTATAGATCTGAGGCCTGACATGGATCTTTTGCCGAACTCTCATACAAAGGACAATATTTCCTATGATGATCTCCATCACAGGTTCAACACCGCAATGGTTCTCTACCATTGCCTTTATTCTGCTACTCCACAAACTGAGACCCATGTCCTTTCTCAGCTGCATTAAAATTCTTGTAAGGAGAAACATTCTCTTTGTCTCCTGCATCTTGACATCTTCCTTGATTCTTAGGAAATTTTCCTTTAGTCTTCTCATTACCTTTCCAGTCATGCTTGAACTCAGGCTTGCGCTTTGACTGCTCGTAACAATGCTTCAATTTCCTGATGGCTTCCTCCAGTGACCAAGGCTCATCAAACTTAATCTGGTCTTTGAATGTTACTAACAACCCACTAATAAACCTTTGAATCTTTTATTTCGCGTCCTTAAGATAAGGCACATACCTTAATATCTCCATAAATCTACTAGTGCAATCATCATCTGTCATAGAACCCATCTTCATCTCATAAAAATCCTTGGCCCTTTCAACATAGTATCTTTCAAACATGTACTTCTTCTTGAAGGGTCATTCAAACTCATCCAAAATCAACTCCTCTTCTCTAATTCTTTTTACATGCTTAACATATTCGCACCAAATATATGATTTCCCTTTGAGACTAAAGGTAGCTATATTGGCTTTCATGTTCTATGAATAGTCATGTAATCTGAAAAACTCCTTCATCCCAAGTAACCATGCTTCTGCGTCTTCTGATTTCTTTAACTCTCCATAAAATGTAGGAGGCTTGGCTTTCTTGAACTCCTATAGAAAATATCCCTTCTCACTCCTCCTATAAGGATGATGGCGGTGATGGCAATGATGTCTCTTATAACCAGAGCTAGAATGAATTCCATAAGTGCTACCCCTCCTGTCAGGTGTATCCAAAGATCTACCACCTCTTACTGTATCATATTTGTCCATCCTGTGTCCTCTACGAGACCTGCTACTATATGCCCCATTAGTCTTCTCCTCCTTTCCATAAATGACCCCCCTCTATCCCTACTTCAAATCTGAAAGACTCTGAAGGATGACTGCATTAACTTCTGCTTGCTTTTCCTGAGCTCTTTCAAGAATTTCTTATGCCTCAATCAACCTATTATTATCTACTTTGCAACTTATTATCTCTGCCCTTAGACTTCTCAATGTATCTATTATATTAGGAGAATACTCTTCTCCTTACTTCTCAACCGAGCTTTCCCATTCCACTGAATTCACATCAGACCTATATGGGGATTCATGTGAATTGTAGTCCACCATTCTGCTCTTCATCTCTGATCTTCTATTTCCTACAAACATGCAATGTCATATAAACCAAATAGAAAACATAATCCAAAATCATACCTGAATGTATCCTAGGGGAGGCTATTCATCTACACAGGTCAGTCCAAATTAGCACAATACATAATAATATCAAGAACTTAACTATCATGCAAGCACTGTAATGACAATAATCAACATGAATATGACCACAATGCATATAGCAACAATTCAACTATCATACATGAATAACTAACATCTATCATGCATGTGACCACAATGCACATACCATCAATTAACCATCATGTATGTGTTCTATACATATATACCTGCATACCAATATGTATTTACCCCGAGGTCTAGTTTTGCAACCTCGCTCTGATACCAATTTGTAACCCCTCACCTCACATTTACCCACTTTTACAATCTCTCCAGGGTAAACATGAGTTGAGTAATACTATGACATGACCCAACCTTCAAGTTCTAGTTAAGGAATTAGGTCCTAGAAACCAGAAGCAAATTTCCATCCCTCAGAGACTAAAGATCACTTAGTACCCTAACAACCACCCCGGGTGATCAATCCCTGATCTGGAACTCTTTTTCACCAACTTGACTCCACAACCACACCCTTGACACATTGTGCATGTAGCTATGAGGCTCTAAGAACACCCTTGAGCCTGCCTCCATGTGGTTATGATCCAAATTCCTCAGTTTTGTGCCAGCAGTTGCGAGATCTATGCCAATTTTTTAGGCTAGCCTCTAAACCACTACCTAGAACTACCTACAACTTTCTAGAAACATAAATAATATGATAACAGTTCCAACCATTGAAACGTGAGAAATATCTGGACCAAGAAGTTCCTAATGCATGATAGACATTTCCTCAAACATATACTAAACATAGAAGCTACAAGTCATCAATGTATATCTGATCATAGACTTCTAAACTTCATCAGAGAATCATCAAGAAGGTCCAATGTCCTCTCATGTAGATGCAACAAAACTTGTTAGCTCATGAAGTCGTCAACCATTTAATAATATATCAAATCATGAACAAGAGACATAACTAGAGAACATCATAGAACCATGTATATAACCAACATGTAACCAGAATAGAAACCATGACAAATCAACCCTAAAATCAACATAACAACTAGTACATGTGCTCATTGGTCACAATAGAGAAAATAACTCATAACAACATATACAAATTCCAACCAAGTCAGGTACTTCCATGTACCACCCAACCATAGATTGGGTTGAACCAAATCTCTCTTTAAGCCAATCACCCTCGTGTCATATTCCAAGAATGAATGTGGTATCTCATGGGATTAACCAAGACATGACCAAACATGGACTCTAGAGGTTAAACCAGCTCCGCCCTCAAGCTACCGTGATCTCACCTAAACCGGTATCGAAAGCACAAAACAAAACCAATCTTGGATGCCTTATAATTCCTTCATCATACCCAAAGGAATTTTCATGTCTCCACCCACTTGTCGAGGGCTTCCCAGAGAAAACCATCTTTGCCCCCAACCCTTAGGAATTTCCTGAGACCACCTCACACGGATCCAAAATCTTCCAACAATCCAAAGCTCAACCAAGAATGGATCCCTTCACACTATGGCTATCTAGGAAATGACAAGGAAAGGCTGAAACCACTATCAAACCGGGAAAAACCCATGTCGGTGACAACAAATGAACCAAGTAATTAAATGGATGTACCATGCATTCACATCTCAACAAAGAAAGCACAAATGCAACCAGTTACCTGAAAAATCTTCTCGCTGAGTTGTTGATCCCACTTTCTCCTTATGCGCCCTTACTTTCCTTTGCTTTCCCTTTGATTTCCTTTGCTTGCTTGTTCTCTCCTCTTGAAGCTCTCTCTCTCTCTCTGAAACTCATCCAAGCTAAAACTGAATTAAAAAACTGTGAACTGCTTCTCTGATGCCTTTTTATCATTGATGTCTCCTTTCTTCTTCATTTTTGCTTTATTTCTCTCTAATTTCCCTTACATGCATATTTGTGTCTCTTCACCTTACTTTTTCTCCTATTTTCCTTTATTCCTTTAATTAAATTCCATTTATTGGCTCTTTTCCTTTGCCAATATCTTTGTCAATTTTCATAGCCATTAATAAACCACAAGTGATGTCCACTATAGTTTTTTCCCACCATTCAACTTGGAATATGTGTCCCATGAACTTGGTATTATTTTATTTACATGGAAAATCAATCAAGGGTTGTTACAAAGGACATGAAATGTTGGTGCTAAATATAGTTTGACAGGGATTGGCATGTGATAGGAAATTTGTGTTAGAGGGTGTGTTTGTAAGCCTTCTCTCATATTAATGCTCTTAGAACCTTGGGGGGAAGAAAAGGATTAAGGGGCTTATGATCTATGTATACAAGTGATACTAGTTCTAAAGGCGTGGTCATGGCCCACGAGCATAAAACAACAAATACTAGAGTTAAGGACATGACACTGCTTCAAAATATTGTGTTCAAGTGCCAAAGTTTATTGTGAAGTAATTAAAGAATTAAGGAAAATGAAAGACTTGGTGGACAATATAAGAAAAATGATCCAATTACCATTGAAAAAGATATACGGTAGCATAGAAGAGGCATAGCATATGAATAGAACTTGTGCTTATTCAATTGTAACTTCAAAGGGAGTGATAAAGCATGTATTTCGTTGTAAGCAATCAACGTAAGACAAGTACACAAATAACTAATGAAATAGATGGAATCTGATAGCTTTAGTTATGGGGAATTATTTCTTAAGATGTGTAAGCATTATTGATGTGCTTCCTCAAGTCGTGAGAGATTACAAAGGTGCCTCTTTGAACATTTTGTAAATTAAATGTAGCTCCTGCTTCAAGCCACATGAAATAGATTGAAGAAAAATCAACAATGAAGTAGTGAGTAATGTGTTGTTGATGTGAGTAAGAGAGTGTGGGTGTTGCAGTTGTGCTTAAGAGTGAGAAAATCAAATTGTTGCAGAAGTGTGGTGTTATGTAGAGTGAGTGAGAAAGTTCATGTAGAAGCAGAGAGGGATTTTAGAGGCAAAGGAGAGTTGCAGAAGCATAGGAGGATATAAAAGACAATGTGGTGAAAGTGCTTAATTCATAATTACAAAGATTATCCAAAGGTCTGAGTCTAAAAATGGTATGGAATATAGATTTGTTGGCTACAATAGGTTAATTCCTAAACATATAAGAGGTTGGTGCCTCTATCAAGTTGGTACTTGCTAATTTGAGGGGGTTGGGGCCTCTTGCGAGTGGGTGCTCACAAAATTGATGTAATCAAAATGGGCTATTTTGATTCAAATCACAATAAAAACAAGCTTTTGTTGTTTTTCTCCTCGAAGAGTTTCTACATCAAAATTTCTATGTACAATTGATATGTGAATGGTGTCTTGCTAGTATTTCAATGCATATGATAGTATAATTGTTTGAATAAGTAAAAATTATGGAATATTAATTTTAGCTCTTCTTTGAACATTGTGTAAATTAAATGTAGCTCCTGCTTCAAGCCATGTGCAATAGATTGAAGAAAAATCAACAGTGAAGTAGTGAGTAGTGTGTTGTTGATGTGAGTAAGAGAGTGTGGGTGTTGCAGTTGTGCCTAAGAGTGAGAAAATCAAATTGTTGCAAAAGTGTAGTGTTGTGTAGAGTGAGTGAGAAATTTCCTATAGAAGCAAAGAGAGCTTGTAGAGGCAAATGAGAGTTTCAGAAGCAAAGGAGGCTATAAAAGACAATGTGGTGAAAGTGCTTAATTCATAATTACAAATATTAACCAAAGGTCTAACTCTGAAAATTGTATGAAATATAGATTTGTTGGCTACAATAGGTTAATTCCTTAACATATTAGAGGTTGGTGCCTATAACAAGTTGGTGCTTTCTAATCTAAGGGGGTTGGGGCCTCTTGTGAGTGGGTGCCCACAAAATTGATGTAATCAAAATGGGCTCTTTTGATTCAAATCATAATAAAAACAAGATTTTGTTGTTTTTCTCCTGGAAGAGTTTCTAAGTTAAAATTCCTATGTACAATTGATATGTGAATGGTGTCTTTCTGGTAGTTTAGTGCATATGAGAGTATAATTGTTTGAATAAGTAAAAATTGTGGGATATTGATTCACCCACTTCGCCCCCTTCCCCCTACTCAAGATTCCTTAATTCCCAACAATTTGTATTAGAGCTAGTTCCTTTAGGAACAATTTAACAATTGGAGGGTAGATTAACATGGAATCATGGTAAGTTAGGATGCTTAATCAAACTAAGCATTAGTCTTTGGTGGAACAAACAAAGTTACTATCAAAATTGGAAATTAGGGACAAATTCCACCTTGGGACAACTCATATGATGGAGATTATTATTTCATTGGATTCCTCTTTTCGAGAGGGCAAAGATTGATATAAATATCATCTCATTTAGACAAGTAGAAGTGTGATTTTGAATTTATTCTCTCACATGTACAAATTGTTTAGGTCGACCTTAACTTAATGTAGGCTCAAGAAGCCCAATAGATGTGTCTCTACACCCATAACAGAGTGTATGAAAAGAAGATACCTCACGCCTCATTTGGACATCATTCACTCACACATTCTTCTCTCTCATCATTAGATTGATTTGTACAACTTGGACATCTTCTCTCTCTCACACACATGTGGCTAGGAGGACAAATTTTCTAGGCTAAAACATAACTGAAATTTCAGACTGTTGACCATCATTGACCGAGGTTATTTTGACCAAATTTGACTGCATTTTTGGGGGAAATTTTTTTCTTTCTTGAGATTGCATTGATTTGTACAAAAATCGAGAAGTTTGGGGTTGTTTGACCTGCATTGACCGTAGGCTTGTTTGACCATAGGGATGACTGTTGTTTGGCTGATTTTGACCAAAGTTTGTGGGACTGTTTTGAGTTAACTTTGACCTTTGTTGGAGGCCGAATTGGAATGTCTTTGACCGAGCTTCAAAGGAGGTGTTTTGCTGCTGATTTGACCAGCATTGACTTTCTGGTTAGGGCTGAAGTTTTACTGCAGTTGATTGTAGAATTTGACAGGGTTGATTTACTTTGTATTGGGCTAGTCTATTTGGCTTTTGTATTCTCTCTCTGCCGAACGATTGAATAATAATAATAATATTTGATCAAAGAGTTTTCCCCACATTGGGGTTTTTCCCTAGCATCTGCCACATTTGGTGTCCTCTTGTCTTGGCTTGTCTTCTGCATTTTTTTAATTTTTTTTTTAATGTTCTATCGGCATTTACTGTCAATGTGATTAATGGTTGATGTGATTGCTACTAGAAATAATTGGAAATTTTTATTGGGCTGCTAAGAAACATTGAAGTAAATTCTACTAAGAATAAAACATACCATTGTTATGTAAAATTAACATGGTATTAGAGGTCAGATGAAGACAAAGGCCATGCAAGAGTGAGAAAACCAATCACTAAGGGAATTTGTCGGACAATAATTTAGAGCTAGCCTCAATGATGACTACATATTACTTCAAATCTGAGGACAACCTTAAGGACAAATCCGACTATGATGCATGGAAGATGTCTTTAGATTTAACTTCGGAAGAAAATGATGCTATGGACTATGTCAAAGGAAGAGTGGTGAAGCCTTCTTCAAATGCACCCACTGTTGCAAAAAAAAAGTACAAGAAAGGTGAGGTCAAAGCTAAGAAAATTATCGTTGATTCTATTCACAAGATTTTGGTTTCCTATATTTCTGATTTGGAAACATATAAGGAGATGTGTGACAAGATGGTTGGTATGTTCAAAGTAAATAATTCAAATCAAGTTCTCTTTTTCAAGAACAAGTTGAAAGACATCAAGATGGATAGAGAAGAGTCCATTCAATCCTAATTCATGAGGATCACACCAAATGAAGAATGGCCTTCTATCTATTGGAGAAGTGATTGCTGGCAAGGAGCTCACTCTCATTGCACTTAGAGGTCTTCCAAGATCATGGGATGGGTTTAACACAACCATTATCAACAATGAAATGATTCCTAGTTTCAATGAATTATTAGCTAGATGCACTCAAGAAGAGACAAGGATGATGGAGAGAGACAAGCCCTCAAATGGAAATGAACCCACTACCTTCTCCGCTCATGCTAAGAGGAAGAATAATGCTGGTCCAAGAAGACAAGGTCAAGGATTCAAGCAGGGATTCAAAGAAGGAAGAAAAGGAAGGTGCTATAATTGCAACAAGTTTGGCCATTATGCTAGAGAATGTCTTCATGAGAAGGATACTCCAAGGGATGGAGAAAACAATAACAACTACAAAGGAAATGGAAATAAAAGGAACAACAAGTTCAATAATAAAGGAAAGAGGAATGATACCACTACTTGATATGGAAATGATAAACCTCCCAAAAGTCGAGAAACTCCAGGTATGAAGAAACTAATGTTGTAGATAAAATATATATATATTTTTTATCTTATTTCTGCCCTCACCACCACCTCTCCGATACATTGGATCATTGGTTGATTGATAGTGGTGCCTTAGAGGCACTTCACTGGGTATAAGGAGGCCCTCTCAAACTTGGTTGATAAGAAGACAAATTTGGAGATTATAATTGGGGACACAACTACCTACCCTGTGAAAGGGATTGGGGTTGTCACTCTTCACTTAAACCAAGGTCAAACCCTTCATTTACAAGAAGTGTTGGCTTAGGGGGTCGTGACCCAGGTTCAAAGTTAGTTGCGCCAAACAAATCCCTACACCATTGGCCCTTTTGGCATCAATCCGCAGTGCACAGACTAAAGTCTCACCCGAAGCAGTATGGGGGGATGCTCAAACCAAATTTTCTCAACTAGAGATCAATGTGATGTCCTTCTACGACCTAGATCTACTTTCGTGCAGATCTCTAATCCCTTATGGCTTATCAATGTAACCTCTCTTAATCGGCCTCCAGACCTCTGCGAAGGTCTACGACTGGCTTCTGCGGACCCTGAATAGGCAATTAGCTATTTTCGCGCACCCTAGATAACCCTTAGATCAGTGTTTGCTCAGATCTACTTAAGTGTTTAATAACTTTAACGGAACGTGTCAAGATCTTCGTGTAATCACTTAAAATTAATTGCATTCATATAATATTAGAGATCAAGTGAAGTCGCACATCAATGAATCATTATTTCATAAAGGAATCATTCATCACATCATAAATCACAATCATACATAACATAAGTAAAGAGACAAAACACATGAATTTATGTAATAATCTTCTTTATTGATCTTCAGTGTAAGTTTACAAACTCAATACTTCCCTGCGCACTCAGCTGCAAACAGTACTCTAAGCCTTTGTGCACTTAACTGTAGAGCCTTTTCCCCTCTAAGACTACTTCTCAGCGCTAGACTTCTTCATTCGTACCCATAGAAAAATACTTTCCTCTTGCCTTAGACTCTCTAAGACACACCTATTTATACAATCCAATGGTCTGCGGACCCTGGATAGATCTCAAAAGCTGACTCAACTTTACATAAAGGAGGGTAAAAGCCCTTTTTGACTCTTAACTAGCTACGTGCTCCACGACCACAATTCGCGGAGACTTTTCACCTTTTACATCAAAACTTGAGCTTTTTCCCCAAAACTGACCCCAAGGGACCCCATCCCAATAGGCCCCCAACACAAAGTTCGTGACTTGCCCTCGAGTCGCTCAGATGTTATGGTGATCTTGCTGCGAAGATCCCCCAGCTCCACTTGCACAACTGCTACTTCAGTTGTGCTCTGTATGGCTGCATGATTTACTTGCTCTACCAGTTGCTTTGTGGTTGGTCCTTCACCGACTCACTTTATATTCTACTGTGTAGTTTACAAGTTCGCCAACTTTTCCTGTATGTTGGCCGAAACTAGGTAGGCTTCATCCAACCAAGGCCCTAACTTGGCCTTAAGGACTGCTTCCTTTTTTGTGCTGCCTCCACTTGTGTAAGGAGCTGCTTAGCCTCCTATAGCTTGGCGAGGCACTGCGCTGTAGCAATGGATTGTGCCGTCGCCCTTACTTCGTCATACTGCTACTACAACTCGTGGATCTTTGTACTTAATATTTGTAGGGTGGGATCTTTCTGCAGGGTCATCACCACTTCCATGGCCTGTTCAAATAGAGATGTGTAGTCCACAACCGCGAAATCCACAGTAGCTATCCCTTCCTTGACAACAGCTTCACGTTGTTCCCTAACTTATGGCGGGGTTGAAGGATGTGACTTAAGCTCCAGTTCTGTGATTTTCATATTAAGCTCAAACTGAACTCTGGCCACCTCGGCCTTAACACCACTGATGCCCGCAACATGTTTCTGGATCTTGGCCTTGAGTAGTGCCTCCGCAGGTATGTGCGACTCCAACACTGTCATGCATGACCCTGCTACCATGGCCGCTAGCTGGGCACTCTACGCCTGTATCGTTTCCTTTGCCTTCAGGGCCTCCATCTTCCCGACGAACATTTGCTCATTGTTTACCCGATATTCACTTATTAGGCTGCTCTAGCGCTCTTAACTCTGTTGTCACACCTGTCTGCAGCATGTGAAGATATTCGTTGGGGAGCGTTGCAAGGTTAAGGTCGATGTTCTTCAGAGTACTCACGATGACCTTGTCATCAGCTGATTCTGCGCTCAAGGACCCTTCTAGTAGCGCGACTTCCCGAAGATCCATTGACCTGACCATCTCTGCAGCCTAACTAGTCCCCGGCACCAGGCTCGTCTATGCGGCGCTCACCTACCCTACACCCACCTATATCTTGCTGGTCTGGATCTGCAGTTCATGTAGATCCTTTTGAATAGTGCCTAGCAACTACAAGTGTTGTTGTTCGAAGTACTGCAATAGTTCTGTAGTGGTGTCGCGCACTTTGTCCCTGATCTCATTGAGATCACCCTTTGTCAACGTTATGGGATCTAGCGGTGGCTTAGTCGCTTTTGACTTCTTCTGGGGTACCTCAGTCAGTTGTTCTTTGTACCTCTTGACCCAGAATGGAGTGCTACATCCTTCATCACCGCCACTGCCCTGCACTAACTGCTCTTCTTCCTCGGTTTGGGGCAAAGGGGATTTACCGATTCGCTTGAAGTCACGCTGCTCTTATTCATCCTGCTACTTTGCAGCGCACTCCTTTTCCAGCCAAGCCTTCTCCTCGACCTCCCTTCTTTGTCGTGCAACCAACTTTTGGACCGCCTGTTTCGCTGCCTCCTTCTTGTTTTCCATGGAACTCCCCACGCCTTTTCTGGTACCCACAGCCAGATCGGACGGAGAGTGCCAATCTTCCAGCCAACGCTTGATAAATTCCTGAATGGCATCATCCATGGTAAGATAGGGTAGATTGAACCACTTATGCTGCGGATCCTTCCACGCCATGATATATATGCTATGGAAGTCTACCTTGAACTCCCCGTACTCAAACAACTGCTCATACACAGTCGAGGACAACCGTGGGCGCTAGTTGATGGCCATGTGAATGCTCGCCTACATCAAAACCCATATTTTTTTTGTCTCAATGACTTGCATAGGGTCCTTCATTGCCCAAAGGGAGGCAAACTGTGCAGCCTCCGATAATCCTTTCTCTAAGGGATGAAACTGACTATCCTCCGGCAACTCCCAAGAAACTAGCACAATGGAGAGCAACAACCATGCGTATTGGAAGGTCTTTCTCTTGTCTCGAGCCTCGCGACAATTTTCAAGGAACTTGCTACACAAATAACGCAACCAGTTAAACTACATGCCCTCCACACATTGTGTAGCTAACGAGATCATGACGCCGAAACCTCGTCCGCACGACATTTCCTCATGACCTTACCAGCTAGTATCTACATGGAAAATTTTACACAGGGTTGGTGATGGATGATATGGAGTACCCGCATGACTTCTTGAGGAGGTCGAATTTCTTCTTCATCTTTTCTACCAAGCCGCGCTTACTTGTCTTTCCGGCAAACTCCTTGGTTGGATTCAAGCCTGAATGTGGTAGGAGCGTGATCCAATGGATAAGCATGTCCATGATGGGGATAGGCACACTCATCCATAAACACCCGTCATGCACTAGGGTCAGCAGTTTCTTTATACAAATGATATTGATATTGGAGTGGTGGTAGTAGGGCACCCACAACAAGTTCAACAACCCTGATTGATTTACTCCGTGAATCCACTCAACTAGCTCCAACATAGTGACACCAGATTCTTTTTAAAACACTTGTTTCATGTAATTCTTCGTCGTGAGGTGGGGCAACCTCTCATGGTTAGACAAATCCCATTCCTCCATATTTAAATAGGGAATCCATGCGAGGTGCAGACCTTCAAAGGTGGTGCTTTCTAGTAGCAGGGGCGTATGGATGAGGAATTTCTTCGCATTTGGGTCCTTGGTGACCTTCACCTTTCCTTTACGCTAAGGGATATACTTCAGAAACTTGGAAATGGGCTCCACGCCCTCAACATCTATATCCTCCATGGCCTCTTCAGCCTCTAAATCGACAACCTTCTTAGGTTTATTGTCCTTATTCTATGCCTAAGTAGAAAAGTTCTTTCTCGGTGACTCATGCACTAACATCGGCCTCCTCTGATTGTCTTTCTTCGGCTTGTGGGTCTCGCACACTGGTGTGGGCTTCGACTTAGGTGACCTCAGCGTTGTAGGCACAGGAGCTGGAGCTCCATGCTTACTACTTCTGGGGTCGCTTCTTTGGAGGCAAAAGTTCCTCTGGTGCTCGGAGTATCTCTTGGTCACGACATAGTGTTGCGAATAAAGCACTGGGTGTCCTCGGGTAGACTATCAAACACAGAGCTTACAACCAAATCTGCGAAAAACTGAGGATTCATAAGCGACAGACAGCACAACGCAAAAATTCTAAGGGTGTAAAGTGTTCTTTGATGTATGGCCATGTGTAATTTATAGGGGATTTTGAATCCAAATGCGATCATTCCCCCCAAAATTCATTCATTAATGTTGATTTGGCAGCAACTCTCTAGAGATTTTAGCCTTAAATTCCGGTCGCCCACTCCTCTTAACCATCTTCTAGCTATCAAATCATGAATAATGACTCTAACGATCACTTGATGTCTGTGCTGCATGGCATCTCCTTCCATAGCGCAGCTCCCTTCGTTCCACTTCTAGTATTGTGACATCACCCTTTTTCGCGCAACCCCCCTGTAGCGGAATCCCCAAAACCAGGCAATGTAGTTTATAGTGCCACACTCCCTTACAACTACCTAGAGCACTAAGAATGTCCTGCCATCATGTAGTCATTTAGTCGGATCTCCGACATAGGGCTTCAACCAACTCCCATTCACTTTTCTAGGGAAAGGTTCTTCGTTTAGCTTTGCGAGCTGAACCGACCCCCATCTATAATTTCTTTGATGACACATGGCCCCAACCAATGCAATTTGAAGCTTTCCTGGAAATTTAGTGAACTTACTATCATATAATAAAACCAAGTCATTTACCTTGAATGTGCGTAGTTTGATGTGTCGATCGTGCCGTGCCTTTTCACATTCCTTTTGTACTTGCTGATGAAATCCAGCCAAGAATCTGTCCTCTTCGAGCTCCATCAATTGCGCGATCCTTTCTTCCAAGGCTCCGTGGTTCGCCATCCCTGTGAAAGCTGCTATGCGTGGACTAGGCACGATATATTCCATAGGCATCACAATTTCTATGCCATAGACCAACCAGAAAGGTGTCTGACCTGTTCGTTTTTTGCAAGTAGTCCTATATGCCCATAATACTGTTAGTATGCGCATGTCCCAATCATTCCACTGCGTGTTGCAAATCTTTGTCAGTGCATTCTCCATTATCTTATTGAAGGCCTCCACTGTTCCATTAGCCATTGGATTAACCCAATCTTGGTCTCGCACCGTAATTTTGTAGATTTGATCCAAATCATCCACACTTTCCTCATAGTCATGGATCGTTCAGTATAGCGTGGTCCTTCTACAGGGTCCAATGGTACTACAACGCAGAGCGATTTCCTCTCAAATGACATTGTACACTTCTTCAATTTGATGACCCCATTCATATAGATAGCCCAATCTATTCCAAGGAACGTGAGGTATGGATTGCTGTCATCAAAAATTTCTATTACTTCAAAATCAGACAGCGTGCTCGCACCTTCTATATCTACAGTAACTCCCTGCAATCGTCCCATGGGGATAATATTTTGTTGGTTCACCATCCTCAGTTGAATTGGAGACCACTATAGCATAGGTCTCCACATTTCTCCCAGATCTTTTTAGGCAAGACGTTTGCGTCAGACCCCAAATCCAAAATAACTTGGTTCATCTCATAGTCTCCTATTTGTGCAGTAATCCTCGTCTTGCCCCCTGTCCTTGTCTTATGTTTACCAATAATTTTGACTACGCGAGGTCCATCAGGAGCATTATCCTTACCAACACACTTTTTTATCAACTCCTGTAGTCCTTTCACAACCTTTCTATCCCGTAGTAGTTTCATACAAGTCTCCAAGAAGGTGGTAAGGACAGAGGGGTCAACCTCTGTAGGCGAGCTGGTGCCTGGCAGTTTCTTTTGACTTCCTGAGGTAGAGGCCTCAGCGAATATTTTATTCACTTCCATGAATGTTTCCTTCACGCGCTCCAGATCGAAACTAATTTCCTTTTTTGGGGCCTTGCAGACCCATCCACCTTCTTCAGGTTGTACTACCTTATCGTCACTGGTCATGATCCCGCTTCGCAACACGATATTCACATTTAGGTCCTCTTCACGAGGTTCGACCCTCATCATCTGTAAGTTCTGGGTAGGATGTTGAGGCTGCAACTTCTTCTCCTGCATCTTGGCCATTAGCATAGGACATTCTTCAATTGTATGGTCAAATTGAGTGCAGTATTGACATGATGAGAATGTCTGATTTGTACACTCCCACGCGTAGTGTCCTGGCATTCTGCAATTGTAGCAAATGACCTGCCCGCGACCTCTACCAAGTCCTCCTCCTCCTCGGCCTCATTCATGTCCCTGATATCCTCCATGCACTCCCCCAGCGCCTTGATCCGGAGGTTGAGTTTTTGCTTGCATTCGATACATAGGTGTCCTCTCCATCATTAGTTCATAGCTATGATAGTGGCACTCATCGTGGGCCACCAATTTTCAAAAATCGCAGAACAATTTTTGTGGCGTCTGTACAAACTTTTGCAGCAAATGAAAATTATATGTTACATGTTTTCTCGCTACTTGACAGATAGCACACCATAGCATGGTCCCCGCACTTGGTCCTGCTGGAGCTTCTTGTCTCATGGGCATCGCCCCCCTGTAATATAGTTCGTGAAGACAGGGCAATGATCCTTATCATGCCCCTGGCTCTTACACTTGAGGCACCAGACTTCTTCGCATACCTCTGCCCTGGCCTCTTTTTCCTTTCTCAAGCTCTACAATTCCAAACGGAGGTTTTGCAACTGCGAGTGAATTTGTTGGACTCCCAAAGACGCATCCTGAATAGGTGTCTCATGCAATCTCATCGCGATTTCTAGAGCTTCCGCCTGAGTTCCTATATTTTGCTGCGATAAAGCAATCCTTAGGTGGGGTAGGAGCACGACTATAAACCAATCATGGTGCTGACTATCTATGAGATTCATATTAGCTTCACGAAAGTTGCACTTTAGTCTTTGATCTAGCTCCCATGGTGTTTCACTGGGCCTCATCATGATTTCCTTAAATCCAATTACCGATTGTGAGGCAAACTTAGGCTTACCGAATTCTTTGTTCAAAGTGGTCTGAGTATCTGCTAATGATGCCAATGGATTATCAATGCAGTACTTAACGTACCATGTCAGCGCGCGATCCTGCAGAGCGGTAACCAACTGCACCTTTTTTATATTATCATCTATAATTTGTTGTGTTGTCCACACAACCTTCATAACAAACCAAAATTGGTCTGGATCCTCACTTCCTAAGCCCTTGAAAACTGACAACTTCATTGTATTCGACATGTTGACTAGCGATGGTGGTGGTGGCGGTGCGAGCAAAGGTGTATGTTATGGAGGTGAAGGTGGAGGTGGTGTGGATGGATGAGGTATTTGCAGAAAACCCTGTCTTATCAACTGGACATCGCTCTATGGTGAAGCCTGTGCTGCTCCCTCGTTGTCACTCACAGGAGGTCCAATCAACAGGCTATATTCAGGGCCTGTTGTTCCCCTATCCTTGAAGAGCTTCCCACTTCGCGTATCTCCAATCGTCAAGGCAGTAACATAACTCGTTTTTCACACAACAACATCTTAATCCAAGTGTTCAAATATCTTAGATACTTACCTTGCGGTCCTTTGAAGAAACATTGCTCTGCTTCACTGTAATTGACTGAGGTGTCGAACGCAAACTCTGTAATAAATCCTCCTATAACCTGATCGAACCAATGGTCAACAAAGCGCACGATCTTATCTTCAGAAGCTTCCAACCTCCGCACTAGTTTTGGAGTCCACACTATTGGACCGTCAAGCTTCCACCTCCCTTGGTCGTCTGCCAATTTAGCTATCCACTCATATAGTTCAATCGGGAAGGTGCAAAAGAAAATTTCATGTATTTATGTGTACAAATATCTGTCCAACCACTATTATTTTTTCAGGCGCGAATTCATGTTTTCCTGTGCCGCGAATGCGTGGATCTTTTTATCCAACCACTTCTCAATTTCCTTCTTAGTCAGATTCTAGTGATGCGACATCACACATCTCTTTATGTAGATCCCGGTCCCAACAATGGAACCATTTGTTGGCTTAGGGGGTCTTGAACCAGGTTCAGAGTTAGTTGCACCAAAAAAATCCCTACACTACTGACCCTTTTAGCATCAACCTGCGGTGCGCGGGCTGATGTCTCACCCAAAGCAGTATGGGGGGGTTCCGAAACCAAGTTTCCACACCTAGAGATCAGTGTGATGTCCTTCTCTGACCTAGATTTGCCTTTGCACAGACCTCTAAGCCCTTAAGGCTTAGTGCTGTAACTCCCTTCGATTGGCCTCTAGACCTTTGTGAAGGTCTACGACTAGTTTTTGCGGACCTTGAACATGCCGATTAGCTGTTTTCGCGCACCCTAGATAACTCTTAGATCAGTATTTAATCGGATCTACTTAAGTGTTTAATAACTTTAATAGAATGTGTTAGGATATTTGTGTAATCACTTAACATTAATTGCGTTCATATAATATTACAAATCAAGTGAAGTCGTGCATGAATGCATCATTTGTTGAGCCTCAAACCTGCACTTCTTTACACATCCTCTCAGCCTCCTTTTCCTATTCATTTCCTTCTTTTGCCACTCATTTCCTTCATCAAATTGCTCAAATCATTGTATTTTAGGAATTTTTACATGGTTTGTTAATTATGCTAATGACTATGTTGTTGGTTTAGAATTTTGGTTCAAGTGCTGCGTTTCCGCAGCTCACACAAGGTTTCCGCAGCTGATCCCGGTTTCCGCAGCCAACCCCGGATTCCGCGGCTGTTTTATTAAACGGCATGTTCCAGGTGTCCTCCGGGAAGAAGAGCCACATGGGCAAGTTCGTGGAACCAAGGACATGGTGTGTGTCCTTCCAGCTCAGCCAAACCAGTCATAAAAACCCATGGTCAACGAGGGGGCAACTACAGTCAACAGAGGTCATTGGCGGTGGCACGGCTCTGCGTGTTCTGTTTTAGAGCACGTGAAGAACAGCTGGCCTCTTCCTCAGCCACGAAGACGGTGGGAAACACGAATCCAACAGAAGATTTAATGCCCACCACGACCGTTGCCTAAATCCGAGGACGCTGCTAGATTACGTGTTTTTAAACAGCTGATAGAATAGCGTAGTTTGTGTTAAGTTAGTTTGCTTTCTCTGCTATAAATAAAGCGTCTCTAAACGCTGGATAGTTAGCTGCTGATATGTAATTTTGATCTCCCACTGTACTTTCTATTTTGCTACATAATATATGAGAAGACCGTTCTGTTTCTAAGCGTGTAACTGATCTTTTGAGCTGGCTGGAGTAGGCAGAGGGCCCCTATTTACTTAAGGCCTGTACAGTGATTTTAATTTCCTGCATTTCTTCTTATCAGTTTATGTATAATAGTTGTACAGAATGCTTTTGATTGCTGTGTTTTGATCATGTACAATAGCTGTATATAACTTTGAATTCTGCTCATTTATATTTCTGCACTTTTCCATGACTGATCAGTGTGTTTTTGCAGATTTCTTAGGTGCCCGGGACAATTTTCTTTCTTCTCTTTTTACAACTAGTGGCATTTGTGATTGTCTTATCTAGACTGCTGATCTTTATTTTTGATTTCCATTAGTATCATTGCTTTAGTTTGCACTTTACTTTCTGCTCATAGCTTATCAAGTTGTTCATCTTTTGATGGCTCTTTTTGTCATAATCAACTAACTTTAGTGGAGCCAGAATATCACTTAGTGCAGCTTGGTTTATTTTGTTTTAAGACTCACATTGCTAACTTGCTCATAACTCTTTCTTATATGATCAATCTAGCTGAAGGCAGAAAGGTTAAGGGAAAATTAAGTGGTGTGATTTCTCACCTAGATTTTATATTGCTTAAGATTTAATTGAAGAGTTAAAGTAGTTTTTCTTGTTTTTAATTGAGTTAATGTAGATGTCATTTTCAATTTCATTTTCATCAGCAGTAGAGGTACTGGGCCGATGCCATTGGTCTTTTATTTGATGCCTTCATTTTCCTTTAAAGAGTTGATTTCATTTCAGTTGTTGTTCAAAGCTTTCTTGTAGAATACTTTTAAGTTTTAAGAAATCATCTAGAACTCATCACAATCACACACACTTCACTCACTTTATTTTATTTCCATCACATTATAAGTAGGAGAAATATATTTGAAAACAAACTTAAAAAGTTAAAAACGACAAAAACTTAAGAACTAGTTGCCTAAGTACATACAGTACACATCACTTCATCAACTTACGAGCCCCGGGTTGACATTTAAAAGTTGCAATTTAGACATCACTAAATTGACCAAACATAAATTGACCAAACATTTTGGCGCCGTTGCCGGGGAAGTGAAAATTAGGTAGCCAATTCTTAAAAAAAAAACAAGAAAATTTCAAGGAAGGAAAATTAATAACCTCTCAAAGTATGCTCTCCTCTTGCACCTAGAGTGATCTGGAGGATCAGAAAGGAGAAAGTTATTGGTTTAATAGTTTCTTGAGTATGCTCTCTTCTTGCACCTAGAGTGACCTGGAAGATCAGAAAGAGAATTATTACCCTGACTTGAAGGAAAATAAAAAATGACATGCATAGAGCAAGAGATTCTAGGGGAAGGTTTTTAGCTAGAGCTAAGAGTTCGATTTTTATAAGTCCATCTACTTCAAGGAATAGACAAGAGACACCTCCATCATCTCCAACTCACACTCCTAGCCCTAGGATTCCTGGAATTCAAGAGGAAATAGTTGACTCTCCCACACCATCCATCGAATCTGAAAGAGACCCTTTTCTTCCTTCCATAGGAGGACAAATTGTAATTGAAGAAGTAGAATCATCTGAAGAAGAGGGAGAAATTCCTTCTCATTCACCCTTAGTAGAGGAACTGGAAAACTCTGAAGTCTCCGGGGAAACTACCATGACAGAAGAAGGAGCACCTGGATTTGGTAGGGGTAGAGGTAGAGGAGGAGGAGGAGGAGGAAACAATCGAGGAGGTCGAGGTAACATTGGGGGAAATAGGGATGGAGATAACTCATTTGGGTTTCCTATAGTCGATGAGGACTCCCGACCCACCATGAAAAACATCTCACCATCTGTCCTCCCAAATTTCCATGGGATGAGGAATGAGGACCCTGAAACATTTCTATTTGAGTTTGAAGTCGTTTGTCGAACTTATGATTATCTGGAAGACTCTCAAAAACTCAAACTGTTTCCTTCAACATTGAAAGGAGCAGCTCTGAAGTGGTTCATGGGATTACTCACTCAATCCATTAGGTCTTGGAATGATATGAAACAAACATTTTTGGATAGGTACCTGGACTATTGTATGCCCACCAATCATAAGGATGAGGTATTCAAAATGGTACAAAAGGAAGATGAAAATTTGGAGGATTTGCTTGAAAGATTTCAATACAACTTGAAAAGAGCAAAAATGAACAACTTAGATGAGGAGACCTTGAAAGCCCTTTTGTTAAAAGCCATTAGAGATGAATGGATAGACATTTTGAACATGATGGGGAAGGGAGATATATCTCAACTTTCACTCAATGATATAGCAGAACTATGTGTCCATCTCTCAAGGGGGAAATCTAAAACTCAAAAAGGGCCTAGAGATCCTTCTCTCCTCAGAGCAAACAAATCTGCAACTGGATCAGTAAGTAGGGCTGAAATTTGTAGTATGCTTGATGAATTTAAAACTGACATCTTAGAGAGTCTTAGTGAACAACTAGACACTCTTAAGATTCACAATAAGCAGAAAGCAGAAGCTGAGGCTTTGGCCATCTTTTGCCCAAAGTGTAGAAAGAAACATGCTCTAAGGGAATGTCCCTTGGAAGCAAAAGTTGTAGAGACATGTGTAATTTGCTCAGAGAATCATGAGACCAAGGATTGTCCTTCAATCCCTGGGCTCAAAGTTGTCTTTCAAGAAGATCCAAGTACACTTGAATCTTTTGAATCAGAGACCGGAGAATCCATAGTATGAACATTTTTACACCAACGTTTCAAATCCCAAGTGGGATCCATCATCAGGGTTGAAGAATGATGATAAAAGAAGAGTAGATAAGGGAAATAAATACTAATGAGGAAGGAAATTTCAAGGAGGAACACACTGTCGGCTAGAATCTTTTTAATTTTTATTTATTTAATTTTATTTAATCTAATAAACTGCTTTTATTTTCCTTAATATTATTAAAATTTTTATTTAAGAGAAAGAAACTTAGTTCAAAACCTAATAATAAAACTAGGGACAATAAGAAATAAATAAATTAATTAAACTAATTTAATATATTTAAATCATATTAATAATTATAAATAATTAATTTTTATAATTAATTAATATAATAATTCATAAATTAATTAATATAAAATTAGTCATTATAAAATAATTAATTAACTAATATTAAAATAATAATAATTAATATAATAATTAATATAATGATTATTATATAAATTAAAATTAATATATATAAAATTTTTAATTAATTAATATAAAATTAATTAATCTAAAAATAATCATTATAAAATTTTTTTCTTTCATTATAAATTTTTTTATTTAATATAAAATTAACTTATAAAATTAATTAATTAATTATATAAAAATTAATCATTATATAAAAATTAATCATTATACAAAATTAATTAATATAAAATTAATCATTATAAAATAATTAATTAACTGTTATTATAATAATAATTAATTATTATAATAATAATTAATTAATATAATAATTAATATATTAATTAATATAATGATTATTATATAAATTAAATTAATATATATATAAAACATATTAATATTAATAATCATAAATAATTAATATTTATAGTAATTAATATATTATAGTATATTAATGATATAAAACTGGACCAAAAAATGGAAAGGAGAGGGGAGATAACTTACCTGAGGGGTGCATTACCTGGGGATGGGATGGCGACTTTTAATTTTCTTGATCAAGGGAAGCCAGCTTCCGCTAATTTCCATACCACTGTCTCTGTTCAGATTCTGAGGATGCTTGATAATTTCAAGTGCTTCTCTGATCTTTCGTCTTTGATGCTGCTCTTCTCTTGCGATAATCGATGCGTCTTCCAGGCAGATATGGTGCTTAGTCTTCAAGGAGTGTTCTACCAATGCTGAGGTACGAGATCTTCCATTCCTAATATCAGCGCCATGTTCTTTGAGCCTTGTCTGGAGGGAGCGACCTGTTTCACCTATGTAGCTTTTTCCACAAGAACAGTCTATTTTATAGACTCCTTTAAGCTGAAGATTGTCAATATCATCTTTAACAGACTTCAAACCTTGTCTGATAGTACCAGAAGCTGAGAAATGAGTGATAATGTTTTTCTTTCTTAGGATTTTAGCGATTTTATCTGTAACACCATGGATATAAGGTAGAAAAATCTTACTACATTGAGGTTGGTCTTGCACCTTATGCTCATGAGATGACAACCTTCTTTCAGCTTTCTCTATGGCTTTTTTAATCTCATGCTCTTTGTAGCCTATATTCTTAAAAGTTGAAACCAGATGCCTCTTTTCTTCATTCAGATGATCTGAGTCGGAAATTCGAAGGGCTCTAATGGCAAGGGTGTTTAGAACCCCAAACTTCTGGGCCGGGTGATGGTGGGAGTCCGCATGGAGGTAACTTTCTGTGTGGGTTGACTTTCTGAAAACCTTGTGGCCTAGAGAGCCATCCTCTTTTCTGATGATTAGAACGTCCAAAAATGGGATGCTCATGTTTTCTTCGAGTTCCATCATAAATTTTATTTCTAGGGAGATGGAATTTAAGTGAATGAAAAACTTTTCAAGTTCTGCTTTACCATGCGTCCATTTTATGTTGGTATCATCGACAAAACGCTTCCACCATGCCAGTTTTAAAGGATATGATTCCAGGGCCTTCTTTTCAAAGTGTTCCATGTATAGGTTGGCCACGATTGGTGATAGGGGTGATCCCATTGCCACACCTGATGTCTGCTCATAAAATATTCCTTGGAAGGTGAACACAGTTGACCTTAAGCAGATCTCAGCTAGCTTTGCAGTCCCTGGATCAGTGACATCTTTTATAACCTGAATGGCTTCATCAAGAGGAATCTTCGTGAATAAGGATACTACGTCAAAGCTAACAAGGATGTCATCACGTTCCATCCTTTCATTTTTAATCAGATTCACAAAGTCCTGGGAGTCTTTGATGAAGGAATCAGTATTTCCGATGAGGGGTTTAAGGATTTTAGCAACATATTTAGCAAGCTCATAGGTTGGGGAACCAATAGTATTAACTATCGGTCTGAGGGGGACCCCTTCCTTATGGATCTTGGGTAATCCATAGATTCTAGGGATGGTTTCACAAGAGGGGATTAATTTCTTTTTTAATTTCTCGTCAAGGTTAGAATCTGAGATGATCTTTTTTACATCCTTCATGATTTTGGGAATGGGATTACTGTTCAACTTCTTATAACTGCCACAATTTAGGTGATCATTCATTTTGCACACATAGTCTTCTTTATCTAAGATGACTGCTGCTCCTCCTTTATCTGCTTTAAGAACCACCACCTTGTCATTGTTCCGCAAGGATTTGAAAGCTTTTTGTTCTTCCCTACTCAAGTTGCTTTTGGGAGCTTTGGCTTTTCTCATGATGAGAGAAAATTCTTGCCTCAATGCTTCTTTGTCTTCCAAAGGGAGGTTACTAATTCCATCTTCTATGCTACAAATCATGCTTTCAACAGGAAGGCTTCTAGGAGCCACTGCAAACCCCATACCTTTGCTGAGAACATTGATTACTACAGGATCTAATTCTTGGGAAGACAGGTTGACCACTTTCCTTTTTGATCTTGACTCACAAGTGTTTGCTGAAGACATACTTTTTCCTCTCTGAATACTCATGTCTAAGCCTTGATCTTTATTGATTCCCGTGTCATTACCTGAATTCTGAATGTGCTCATCAATGTTATTTAACGTATTATCTTCAAAGTTATCCATTTTTGAATCACCATGATTGCTGGGATTGTAACTGATAACATTGTTTTTTATCAAAATAGGACTATTGACTGCGCAGTTATTATTGTTTGCATTATTTGAAACGCAACTTTTAATGATTAAAGCTTTAGAATTATCTGCGTAGTTCTTATCCTCTGCGTAGCTTCTAACCATACCTGCGCAGTTGCTTATATTGTCATTGGCGGGGGCAACAAAATCAAGGGTTTAACAACTCTATGAATTTTCAACCTCCACCAAATTGGAATCCTTGGCAACAACCTTGGCCCCAAACTCAAAATTCTTTTCAAGCATGGGTACAAGGTATGCAGAATCCTTATGGTAGATTTGCTCAATTCTACCAATATCCTCCATCTTTCCAAAACCAACAAGCTCCACAACTTCCAAATCAAAATCCACAACTATCATTACCATTTCCACAACAACAACAACCTTCTCAACAGAATCCCAATTCTCAACTCTTGATTCCATTCCAACAGAAGTCAAATCAACTTCCTTCTCAGCCATTGCCAAACCCCAACAATAAAAACCCTCAAAATGCTTACATGATGGAAGGACAACCTTTTCCTACCTATATGATTGTTCCTCTCAACGAAGTACAACTCAGATCAGGTAGAGTTTTAGACAAACCTTCTATAAAAGCTCAAGAGCAAAGCATTTTTGAGGAAGAATCTCTTGAAGCCAATAAGGGTTCTGAAGCATCTCTTCAAAACCCAAACACTCAAAAAGGAAAAGAAAAAGAATTAACCCCCACAACTCCTATAGTTGAGCAACCTACATCTCTATCCACACCTCCTTTTCCTGAAAGATTACAAATTAACAAAGGAGTGGGAAAACAAATTTGGTTGCTTGACTATAATTTCCTAGATGAATTGAAGAATGTCTGTATCAAGATTCCTTTGTTACAAGCCATTAAGGAAATTCCTATTCTAGCGAAAACAATAAAGGAGTTGAGCCTTAAAAGACCAGGAAGGAAACCAAGAGATACCAGAAGGATCCACCTGGTAGGAAAAATTGCAGACATCATGATGGGAAAAATTACTATGCAGAAATATGTAGATCCCGGTAGTCCAATTGTCAAAACACATATCAATGGGGTAGAAATACCAAATACTTTGATTGATTTAGGGGCTGCTATTAACATTATGAGTAGGCAGACTATGGAACAGCTAAAACTTCCTAATCTTCTTTTTACACCTACTTTATTGCAACTTGCAGATCGATCAATTATTAAACCAGATGGTGTATTAGAAGACATTCCTGTCTCCTTAGATTCTTGGGAATATCCAGTGGATTTCATGATTTTAACTCCCAAGAGTAATCTAGGAGGACATCCTCTTATTTTAGGAAGACCTTGGCTAGCCATAGCTGATGCTTTCATAAGTTGTAGGTCTGGGGATATGTACATTTCTGATGGTAATTCGACAAAGAATTTCAATCTGTATCCTCCAGCAAAAGCAATCACAGAAATAGGGGATAATGAGTGGGTTGATGATGAAGATACTATACAACCTGTCTTTACCATTTCTGAGATTAGTGAAGATAGTCAAATTCTGAACACATTAGAAAATTTTGAACCATCTTCAGAATATGACTCCACACAATTTCAGTTGGATTCTGACATAGAGTGTCTATCATCTAGACAAATGTATCTTTTCTCTATGGAAGATTTTGGTAGTTCTGCCATTGAGATCTTTCCAGGAAAAACACTAAACATCAACAGAAACTTGGAAAAATCACAACATGGAGAGCTAACCAAAATCTTGCAAAGACATTCTACTGCATTTGCATGGGAGTATACCGATATGAAAGGTATTGATCCTAAGACTTTCATTCATCATATCTACATTGAGGAAAACAGTAGACCAATCAGACAACCTCAAAGAAGGATGAATCCAAACCTTAGGGAGATAGTGAAAGAAGAGCTCCAAAAGTTACTTAATGTAAACTTCATTTACCCTATTTCAAATAGCCGGTGGGTTTCCCCTTTGGTTATAGTACCTAAAAAGAATGGTAAATGGAGGGTTTGCATTGATTACAGAGAATTGAACAAAGCAACCTTGAAGGATCACTTTCCTTTACCCTTTATTGATCAAGTATTAGATACTCTAGCAGGTAAAAAGTATTTCTCATTTTTGGATGGTTTTAGTGGTTACAATCAAATTCAAGTAGCACCTGAAGACCAGGACAAGACCACATTTACCTGTCCATGGGGAACTTTTGCTTACCGAGTACTTCCTTTTGGATTATGTAATGCACTTGCAACATTTCAAAGGGCAGTACTAGGAATCTTTTCTGATCTAATTCATGATTGTGTAGAGGTCTATATGGATGACTTTACAGTTTATGGTAATTCATTTGAAGAGGCATTAGAAAATTTGGAAAAAGTCCTTGTAAGATGTAAAGAAACAAATCTTTCATTAAGTCATGAAAAATGTTTTATGATGTTTACTGAAGGGATTGTTTTAGGACATCATATTTCAGGAGATGGAATCAAAGTTGATAGATCAAAAGTCGAAGTCATCTCCAAGTTACCTATTCCAAATTGTCAAAAATATGTTAGAAGTTTTCTTGGGTTTACTGGGTATTATAGAAGATTTATTGAAAACTTCACCAAGATAGCATCTCCACTCTTCAAATTACTTACCAAAGACTGTGAATTCAAGTGGGATCCTGACTGTCAATCTACATTTGAAACTTTAAAAACTAGAATATCTGAAGCACCCATTTTGAGAGGGCCAAATTGGAAAATCCCTTTCCACATTTCTATAGATGCTTCAGATACAGCTCTAGGAGCTGTGTTGGGTCAAAAGGATTTAGTTCCTTATGCCATTTATTACACCAGTAAAAATTTGACTCCCACTGAGTTAAATTATACTGTAACTGAAAAAGAGTTCTTAGCCGTTGTCCATGCAATCAACAAGTTTAGACACTATATAACAGGCTATGAAACTTTTGTCCATACTGATCATTCTGCAATTAGATATCTCATGAACAAACCTGTTACTAATGGCAGAGTTACAAGATGGCTTTTACTTCTACAAGAATTCAATATTACTCTGTTGGATAGACCAGGAAAACAAAATACAGTAGCTGATTTCTTGTCTAGAATCCAAAATACTAACGAAGATTCTCCCGTAAAGGATAAGTTTCCAGATGAATATCTGTTTGCAATAACTACTAAAACTCCTTGGTATGCAGATATTGCTAACTATTTGGTTACAGGGAAGCTACCTCCACACTTATTTCCTAATGAGAAAAGGAAAATCATTCAGGAGAGCTCAAAGTATTCTTGGATTTCTAATGAATTGTTCAAAACAGGGCTAGATTGTGTGATCAGAAGATGTGTTCGGGAAGATGAAATGCCTGACATCCTTAAGGCATGTCATGATGAACCGTGCGGTGGACACTTTGCTGACAAGAGGACGGCCTATAAAGTCCTTTCTTTAGGATATTATTGGCCTTCTCTCTTCAAAGATGCAAAGCAATATGTTAGAAGGTGTGACAGCTGCCAAAGAGTTGGGAGACCAACTCCTTCAAATGAAATGCCTCTACAGCCACAGGTACTCATCGAACCCTTTGAGAAATGGGCTTTAGATTTCGTTGGACCTATTAATCCACCATCTAAACAAAAGAAGTATATATTGGTTTGCACTGATTATGTTACTAAATGGGTAGAAGCCAAGGCATTGCCTTCTGCCACTGAAAATTCAGTTGTCCAATTTCTTTTTGAGGATATTTTTACTCGTTTTTGTGCCCCAAGAGAAATTGTAACAGATCAGGGAAGTCAATTTACATCTAAATTGATGGAGAAGCTGATGGAGGAATACAAAATCAAGCATAGAAAATCTACTCCATACCATCCGCAAGCAAATGGTCAAGTGGAATCTACAAACAAAGTTCTTGAGAGCATCATCACCAAGACTGTTCATCTCCACAGAAGAGATTGGGCAGAAAGGCTTCCTGAAGCCTTATGGGCCTATAGAACTACATGGAGAAACACAACAGGACATTCTCCCTATGAACTTGTTTATGGGAAAGAAGTCTTGCTCCCCATTGAGTTTCAAATCAAGACCTTCAAGATGGCAGTTCAGTTGAGGATGAGTCTATCAGAAGCCCAAAAGCACAGAATGGAGCAGCTGAATGAGCTAGATGAAATAAGACAAGATGCAATTTTAAGGACCGATCTAGTTCAGCACCAAAGAACTAAGTGGCATGACCGATATATCAAAGAGAAGAAGTTTCAAAAGGGAGATTGGGCGTTACTGTTTGATTCAAAGTTTAAAGACCTCAAAGGGAAATTTCAAACTCATTGGCTTGGGCCATATGAGATTGATGAAGTCTTTAGCAATGGAGCAGTCTGAATCAAGACTATTGATGAGTTTCAAACTCCTCTCATTGTGAATGGCCACCGATTGAAAATTTATCATAAGCCACTCTCAAAAGAGGACTTTGTCAAAGTATTTCAAGGAAATTCTGCAATGAGGCTAGTGGAGAAGAATTCTTCTCCTCCATCAGCCTAATCTTTGTTTCTTTCTGAATTGAAAAAAAAAATAAAAAAATAAAAAAGGAAAAAAAAAAAAAAAAAAAAAAAAAAAAAAAAAGAAAAAAAAAAAAAAAAAAAAAAAGAAAAAAAATATGTGTATAAGCCTGAAAACCAATCTCAGATTGGCGGTCTTATACAGAAAATATGGAGTGAAAATCAGGGACACCTGACACTCTATATTTTCCAAAAAAAATCTCTCTCTCTCTCTCTCCATCCTCACTTCATCTTCATTCCATTTCACTTCACCTTCATCATTTTTCATCTCCATTTCACTTCATTCCATTTCATTTTTTCCACTTCACTCCATTCACTCCATCTCATTCCATTAATAAAAGTCCCTTTCAGGACTATTTCCATTCAGTTAGTCTTTTTCTAACTAACTTTGTGCAGTTAAAAGGGAGATGTTTTAGTTTCCGCAGCTAGAAACCGTTTCCGCAGCTCGCACCAGTTTCCGCAGCCAGAAACGATTTCCGCAGCCAGCATCACTCTGTCTCTACAGCTAGCAGCACTCTGTTTCAAAAAGATTAACATCATCATCATCACCAAAGGCAACAAGGATATGAGGCACCTGCAGGATCAAAAAGCAATAATGGATCAGCAACCTTAATCAACAAATGGCAAACCCATGAAGGTATGATCAAAATCTTTTCCAAACAACCATTTAAATGTCATTTTATGCATAATTATTAAATCGTGGACAGAGCCACTAAATGCAATGATTCAGAAAGATCATCCCACTTCTCCTCCACGATAACACTTCATCCACCTCATACCCTCCTAACGGTCTCATAATCACTCTTAGTTCAAACTCAAATTGAGACTGCGCTTTCATTTATTAGCCGTACAAGGAAGAAGAGACCTATCGTACTACGTCTCTTCTCCACCACGATCTCCGCAGCCAATGCTGAAACGTGTGCGTAAGCCACCCGACTCCAAGGGATTCGGCCGTTATTCCATTCACTTATCACCCCATTTCCGCACGCATTTAAACTCATTCTCGTGTTTGTCTTCTACTCCCTCGCACTCACACCATTTCCACTCTCATTTTCGCTGCAAACTCCACAGCTCTGTTTCAAACCCCGCAGCTCTGTTTCAAACTTCACAGTTCTGTTTCAAACCCGTATTGCCTTGCATTACATTGCGGCTATTTCACTTACAGCCATAATCCATCTGTTTTTCCCGTGAGCATCCTCCTTGAGCATCCATACACAGTCAAAGCTTCAGCCGAAGATGGGGAAACTGCTTAGAGCTGAACCTGAAGGTTCAAAGTATCTAGAAGGATACCCACAAACGAAGGAAGAATTAAAGAAGGCAAAATGGTTGAAGTTTATTCAAAAATTCAGAGGATATGATAAGGAGGTAACGAAAGCATTTGCTCGATCCTTCAATGGACACACTGTGGAAGTAGGGGACCTGAAATTCACAATCACAGAGAACTCCATAGCAACAACAACCAGTCTACCTCAGGTGGGAGACCGATGGTTTAAGAACAGAGGAGTGGAAGATCAGGGATGGAAAGACATGCTTAAGAACCCAGGTATGGACACTTCAATATTCACCAAAGGGATTCCTGTACATGTAATTAAGGAAGAATGGAATGCATTGTTATTACTTGTTCAAAAGTTTGTTACATGTGAGGGCCGCTTTGGCACTATGTATATGTACCATGCCAGAATTATGATGAACTTCATGGAAGACCATGCCATCAATTTACCCTACTTTCTGTTAAGAAGCCTAACGAAAATGAGTTCCACTGTCCAAAAGAATATAGGCCATATTGAACCTCACTTGTATCATCACGGGTTCATTAGAATTCTCATAGAGGACCAATTGAAAAATAGCAATGATACATGGGAAAAGTTTTTAATCAGGAATCATTTTCAAGAGGTAACTGAAGCTTCCGCTAGTAGTTCTCCTAGAGTCCCAAAAAGAAGTAGGAGAAGGAAAAGAGATGTTGCAGTCCAAGATCCCCCTACTGTAGAAACTCAGGAAACTACTCAAGAAGAAGAAGAAGAGAGAGATAAAACTAAGAAACAGAAAAAGGATAAAGGGAAAACAATTGTTCAAGAATCATATCCATCACCTGAACCTTCAGTACAAGAAGACTCTCAAACCTTGGCTGATAGACTCTCACAACTTCAAGCTGTTGCCCTCTCAAAGAAGAAACAGAAAGAAAAACAGAGTGCCCAGCAAAAGAGCACTAGTGCACAAGTGAGAAGAAGCAGTAGACTTAAAGCAAGAATGAGTGTGACTAAAGAAAAACAATCACATTTCATTGATTTGGGAGAAAGTACACCTGAAAAGTCTCCAACTCAGCTTGACCTTGAGTCCACTCCTCCACGGGAAGAGAGCCTCTTTCAGCCAGAACCTCAAACAGAGTTTGATTTTGAACATAGCCCAAAAAGAACACCTGAAATTGACCCTGACCAGCAAGAGGTATACAATTATTTGGAGACCTTGGAGCAATCAGTTGCAGGTCCAAGCACTATATTGCCTCTTAATGAACAGGTCCAATCTTTAAAAGAAGAGGTGTTTGAGCTGGAAGTCCTGAACCGGCATATTAAACAAGAAAACAAAGCATTGAAAGAACAAAGCAAGGTGGACAAAATTGTTCATGACAATACTATGCTTCACTTAGGACTCTGGCAGAAGAAGAACAGAAAAATGAAGAGAAAATGCAACAAACTGAGCAGGGCCTTGATCAATTTGAAATTCAGGTGTTTAGTCAAGAAACCAAGAACAATTTTGGCAGCAAGAAGAAAGAAAAGAAGGCTAGATGTTTTGGCAGAAGCATCTGAGCACATGAATTGAAAAGCAATAACAAAGTTTTGGTTGCATAAGGACATGCAACACCTTCACAGTGGGGGTATGTTGAGCCTCAAACCTGCACTTCTTTACACATCCTCTCAGCCTCCTTTTCCTATTCATTTCCTTCTTTTGCCACTCATTTCCTTCATCAAATTGCTCAAATCATTGTATTTTAGGACTTTTTACATGGTTTGTTAATTATGCTAATGACTGTGTTGTTGGTTTAGAATTTTGGTTCAAGTGTTGCGTTTCCGTAGCTCACACAGGGTTTCCGCAGCTGATCCCGGTTTCCGCAGCCAACCCCGGATTCCGCAGCTGTTTTATTAAACGACATGTTCCAGGTGTCCTCCGGGAAGAAGAGCCACATGGGCAAGTTCGTGGAACCAAGGACATGGTGTGTGTCCTTCCAGCTCAGCCAAACCAGTCATAAAAACCCATGGTCAACGAGGGGGAAACTACGGTCAACAGAGGTCATTGGCGGTGGCACGGCTCTGCGTGTTCTGTTTTAGAGCACGTGAAGAATAGCTGGCCTCTTCCTCAGCCACGAAGACGGTGGGAAACATGAATCCAACAGAAGATTTAATGCCCACCACGACCATTGCCTAAATCCGAGGACACTGCCAGATTACGTGTTTTTACACAGCTGATAGAATAGCGTAGTTTGTGTTAAGTTAGTTTGCTTTCTCTGCTATAAATAAAGCGTCTCTAAACGCTGGATAGTTAGCTGCTGATATGTAATTTTGATCTCCCACTGTACTTTCTATTTTGCTACATAATATATGAGAAGACCGTTCGGTTTCTAAGCGTGTAATTGATCTTTTGAGCTGGCTGGAGTAGGCAGAGGGCCCCTGTTTACTTAAGGCCTGTACAGTGCTTTTAATTTCCTGCATTTCTTCTTATCAGTTTATGTATAATAGTTGTACAGAATGCTTTTGATTGCTGTGTTTTGATCATGTACAATAGCTGTATATAACTTTGAATTCTGCTCATTTATATTTCTGCACTTTTCCATGACTGATCAGTGTGTTTTTGCAGATTTCTTAGGTGCCCGGGACAGTTTTCTTTCTTCTCTTTTTACAACTAGTGGCATTTGTGATCGTCTTATCTAGACTGCTGATCTTTATTTTTGATTTCCATTAGTATCATTGCTTTAGTTTTCACTTTACTTTCTGCTCATAGCTTATCAAGTTGTTCATCTTTTGATGGCTCTTTTTGTCATAATCAACTAACTTTAGTGGAGCCAGAATATCACTTAGTGCAGCTTGGTTTATTTTGTTTTAAGACTCACATTGCTAACTTTCTCATAACTCTTTCTTATATGATCAATCCAGCTGAAGGCAAAAAGGTTAAGGGAAAATTAAGTGGTGTGATTTGTCACCTAGATTTTATATTGCTTAAGATTTAATTGAAGAGTTAAAGTAGTTGTTCTTGTTTTTAATTGAGTTAATGTAGATGTCATTTTCAATTTCATTTTCATCAGCAGTAGAGGTACTGGGCCGATGCCATTGGTCTTTTATTTGATGCCTTCATTTTCCTTTAAAGAGTTGATTTCATTTCAGTTGTTGTTCAAAGCTTTCTTGTAGAATACTTTTAAGTTTTAAGAAATCATCTAGAACTCATCACAATCACACACACTTCACTCACTTTATTTTATTTCCATCACACTATATGTAGGAGAAATATATTTGAAAAAAAACTTAAAAACTTAAAAACGACAAAAACTTAAGAACTAGTTGCCTAAGTACATACAGTACACATCACTTCATCAGCTTACGAGCCCCAGGTTGACATTTAAAAGTTGCAATTTAGACATCACTAAATTGACCAAACATCATTATTTCATAAAGGCATAATTCATCACAACATAAATTGAAATCATACATAACAAAAATAAAGAGACAAAACACAAGAATTTCTGTAATAATCTTCTTTATTGATCTTCATTGTAAGTTTACAGACTCAATACTTCCCTATGCACTCAGCTGCAAGGGTCCACACACTCAGTTGCAGAAACTACTCTAGACCTCTGCGCACTTAGCTGCAGAGCCTTTTCCCCTCTAAGACTACTTCTTGACGCTAGACTTCTTTGTTCGTACCCATAGACAAAGACTTTCATCTTGCCTTAGACTCTCTAAGACACACCTATTTATACAATCCCATGGTCCATAGATCTCAAAAGCCGAATCAACTTTACATAAAGGAGGGTAAAAACCATTTTTGACTCTTAACTAGCTACGTGCTCCGCGACCACAATTTGCAGACACTTTTCATCTTTTTACATCAAAACTTGGGCTTCTGCCCAAAAATTGACCCCAAGGAACCCCATCCCAACAAGAAGTGTTGTATGTACCTGATTTAAAAAAGAACCTGGTATCTATTTCAGTGATGGAATACGAAGGATTCAAGGTGACATTCGTTGATGGGAATGTGTTTGACGAAGAAACCCAAAAGATGCATTTACACTTAGATTTAGGGTTGAAGATTGTTATTAGGTTGGAGGAATTCCTTTGGGAGCTATAACTTGTGATACTTCTCTTCAATCTAGATTATGGCACTGAATATTTTCTCACCTTCATTACAAAGCCTTACCTGATGTAAGGAAGATAGTCACAGGTATGTCCGAATCCAACATAGATCATGAAGGAGTTTGTCATGGTTGTGCAAATAGAAAACATACAAGGGGACCATTCCCTTCAAGTGAAAGTCAAACTATTGATATTCTTCGATTGTTCCATTCTGATCTATCAAGTATGTTGCCCATAACATCTTTAGGAGGATACTTGTACTATGCAATTTTTGTGGATGACTTCTCTCACAAAACATGGATCTATTTCTTGAAGAAGAAGGATGAAGTGTTAAAATGGTTCCACTCTTTCAAAGCCTTGGTTGAGAATCAAACAAGGAAGAAGATAAAAATATTGAGGACCGATAATGGAACTGAATATGAGGCAAATGAATTCAATGATTATTGTAGAGAAGTTGGCACTAAGGGAGACCACTACTACATATACTCCTGAGCAAAATGGAGTTTCCAAAAGGAAGAATTGAACAATCGTAGAAGCTACCTATGTTATGCTTCATGACCAAGGCCTAATGAAGTTCTTATGGGGAGAAGCTACCAACACCGCTATATATGTTCAAAATAGAAGCCTGCATTAAGCATTGGACTTCAAGACACTTGAAGAAGTTTTCACCGGTAAGAAACCTGATGTTTTTCATTTTAGAAATTTTGGTTGTCTCGTATATTTTCATGTGCCGAAAGTGAAAATAAACAAGCTAGATGCATCTGGGAAGAAAGGAACGTTTGTGGGCTACAATGAAACTTTGAAGGCATATAGAATTTATGTGCCTCGTTAAAGAGAAGTGTAAATAATTCATGATGTCACCTTCAATGAGGATTCTACCCTTGGGAAAGTCAGAGATCTTCCTATCCCTAGGAAGGACAATGATGATGGTGCAAGAAATAAAGATGAATCTCCGATAGATGATCTAATTCCTGATGTTGAAGGTTGGATGGATCCCATTGATCCATCTCCTTGTGAGCTCTCTACTTAAAGAAAAATACCTTTGTGGCTCAAAGATACTCTCGAAGATGCTGAAAGACATATTGCTCCAGGAGGGACATTTTGGGAAAGAAAGAAGAAGAACATGCATCAAGGGTACTTATTTTCTATTAGTACTATTGTTCAATATGAGTCATGTATGTTCGAAGAAGTTGTAAAGCACCAAGTCTGGAAGGATGCAATGAATGAGGAATATGAATCTATCATGAAAAATGATGTCTAGGATGTGGTGCCTAGACCAAAGGACAAGTCCGTAGTCACCCCAAAATGGATTATAAAATTAAACATGGAGCTGATGGGAGTGGTGAAAAATATAAGTCTAGGTTCATTACTCGAGGCTTATCTCAAAAGGAAGGAGTGGACCATGACGATATATTTGCACTATTTGCCCGATATGTTGTTATATGATCAATTATTTCTCATGTTGCCTCTCAAGGATGGAGCCTGCATCAAATGGATGTTAACACTGCTTTCTTGAGTGGATAGATTAAGGAGGAAGTCTACTTGGAACAACCTCAGGGGTTCGAAGTACAAGATCCAAGGACACACATATGAAGGTTAAAGAATCCCTCTATGGTTTTAAGCAAGCCCCTAGGGCTTGGTATGAAAGGATTGATAACTATCTTATGAAGCTAGGATTTACAAGGAGTGACGTTGATCCTGGCCTATACGTCAAGGTTGAAAAGGACATGTCTCTCATTTTTTTCCTTTATGTAGATGATCTCTTTCTAATAGGTGAAAAACCTCTCATTTATCAACGTAAGAGGGAGTTAGCTTCTGAGTTCAAGATGAAGGGCCTAGGACTAATGCACTACTTCCTAGGCTTGGAGGTCTAGCAAAAGCCAGGTGAGATTTTCCTTCCTCAAGGAAAGTATATTGTGAAGCTGCTCGAAAGATGTGGGATGGTGGATTGAAAATCCATGTCTACTCTGATGGAACTCAACTTCAAGAAGATATGTGGAAGTTCATCTTGGATCATATTGGAAAATCCTTTCGAATATAGACAACTTGTGGGGGCCTTGATGTTCTTGGTAAACTCCCTCCCTGACATATGCTTCGTTGTGAACACGTTGAGTCAACTTATGGTTGAGCCTCATCACATACATTAGATTGCTGCTAAGAATATCTTGAGATATCTTCGAGGCACAATCTATTATGGACTGAGATACACTGCTGAGAATTTGAGGCTACATGGATATACAAATGCTGACTGGGCTGGCAATGTGGTGGATCGTAAGAGCAATTTTGGATGTTGCTTCTCATTAGGGTCTACTTCAATTTGTTGGATGAGAAGGAAGCAAAAATAGGTTGCACTAAGCACTGCCAAGGCCGAATACATTTCAGCGAGTATGGCCTGTTGTGAAGTTGTTTGGTTGAGGAAGCTCTTCAGTGAGCTATTTTAGCATGTGTTGTATACCACTGTGATATTCAGCGACAACCAGAGTGGCATTCTCCTTTCAAATAATTCTATGTTCCATGACTGCTCCAAGCACATTGATATCCGATACCACTTTATTCGAGATATGGTACAATGGGGAGCAATAAATCTCCAACACATGAGGACTGACGAGCAGGTCACATATATCCTCATGAATCCTTTGGGGAAGGTCAAATTATTAACCTTTTGAGAGAGACTTAGAATCATGGAAAGAGCCTCACATGAGGGACCTGCTTGAGTTTCACTGAGCTCTAGAAGATTCTGGGCGCTTGGGGTACTTCTTAGAGCTATGAGTGACCATAGGGTGAGTGGTTCACCTTCTCCTAGTGGTGTGCTATGTACAGGGTGAGTGGTTCAGCTTCCCTTGTGATACCCCATGATGGTTGACATGTGTGTAGGGTGAGTGGTTCACCTTCCCCTTTGATTGCAGACACATGTATGTAGGGTGAGTGGTTCACCTTCTTCTATGGCATATGGACAGGATGAGTGGTTCACCTTCTCTTGTCGATACCCCAACATGCATCCTACCCATGGAGTCTAAGACTCATGGGAAGTACCTCTCATATGGCCAATAGCACTATCGATGGACGCATCGTGTACTTTTGTACTCCCTATGACTAGGATGCATGGTCTTCAATAACTTGATCTGGGATCATGGACTAAATTTTGTCAGTGGAGAGTGGTAAGGTCTTGTGACTTGCTCTTGATCACTTATTCTTCATTATTACTTCATGGTTCAGCAGAGTATAGATGACAAAGATGGTACTTGACGAAAGGATGGCATGATGATGACAGATAGATTGGAAGGTGGAATTCTCCCTAGTTGAGAGGGAGTGTTAAAATTGGAAACTAGGGCCAAATTCCACCTTGGGATAGCTCATATGATGGAGATGATTATTGCAATGGATTCCTCTTTTCGATAAGCCCAAGATTGATATAAATATCATCTCATTTAGATAAGAGAAGAATGATTTTGAATTTAAGCTCTCACGTACAAATTGTTCAGGTCAGCCTCAACATAATGTAGGCTCAAGAAGCCCAATAGATGTGTCTCTTCACCCCACATCAAAGTGTATAAATAGAAGAGACCTCACCCCTTATTTGGACATCATTCACACACGCATTCTTCTCTCCAAGGCGGCGCTACCCAGGATAGCCAACCGAAGCCGCAAGCAAATAACAAAACCACGAAGATGAAGAAGGACACGAGAAAATGGTGTGCATTCCATAAGATCTCCACTCACAATACAAATGAGTGTCAAGCCAAGAAGTCACTAGTGGCCGAGCTAAAGGCTTCTGAATCAGACGCAGGTTCCGACTCTGAATCAGAACCCAATAAGGGAATTGATAAAAAGAAGCAGATCATTGATGCGAAGCCTAGTGCCAATGTGGGCACCACCAAGATCCAAAAGATTGAGCCTGAAGATCCAGAGGAGGGGGAATGCCTCTTCCACTCAAAGATGTGGGTGAAGGGTTCTCTGCTATAGTTCATTTTCAATAGCGGGAGCCAAAAGAACCTTATTTCAGCAGAGGTCATGAAGCGGTTGGGCCTAAAGACTATAACACATCCACAATCATACACCATCGGTTGGCTTCACCAAGGACGAGATCTTCGTGTCATCCAGGAGTGTCGCCTTCCCTACAACATCAAGCCCTTCACGGATGAGGTACAGTGTGACATTGCTCCTCTTGAAGTTTGTGATGTATTGTTAGGACAACCATACTTGTGTAAGTGACATGTTGTATATGAGTCTATACCTTGCTTTATGATTATTACTTTGGCTGATAAGTTGTACATGATTCCAGAGGTAGCACCACCTACTACCATCTCTTTGATCACTACAAATAAATGTATTAAGATCATTTCCCAAACTAGTAAATTTGTTTTCCTTATGATTTGCCCCAGGGAAGGAAGACGGTTCTGGCCATGACTTCCAGGCAGGGATCCTCTGCACAACAACATCAGATGGACAAGGTCGTGGACGAGTATAGGGATATTTTCACCTCACCCACAGGGATACCTCTGCACTATCAGGTCAAGCACTCCATCGATCTGACCCTAGGTGGGCCGCTGCCCAATGGACCGATCTATCGACGCTCTGTTCTGAAGAAAGATGAGATCAAGAGGCAGATTCAAGAACTATTGCAGAAACGACACATCAGGCTAAGCTCATCACCTTGTGGGAGCTCAATTGTATTGGTACAAAAGAAGGATGGGACCTGAAGGCTCTGTATTAACTATAGAGCGGTGAAGAAGATCACTGTCTAGAATAGGTACCCAATCTCGCAGATTGATGACCTTTTGGACCAGCTCAAGGGGGCCAAATATTTCAGCAAGATTGACTTGAATTCATGTTATCACCATATGCCTATCGAACCCTTTGATGTGTGGAAGACTGCCTTCAAATCCAAGGAGGGGATTTTCAAATGGTTGGTCATGCCGTTTAGATTGACAAATGACCCTGCAACCTTCATGAGATTGATGGACGACATCTTGCAAACCTTCACCAATACATTCATGGTGGTGTATTTAGATGACATCTTGATCTTTAACTAGAGTTGGGAAGAGCACCTCCACCATATTCGATAGGTCCTTCAAACCCTGTGCCAACACAAGATGTGTGCTAACTTGGAGAAATTCACCTTTGACCTAACCGAGGTTCAATATCTGGGGTAAATCATTGATGAGAAGGGTGTACATGTGGACCCATACAAGATACAAGTCATTCGGGATTGGCCAACCCCAACCACTCTAACAGAGCTCTGCAGCTTTTTGGGTCTTGCCAATTTCTACTATAGGTTTCTATTGGGGTTTTCTCATATCACTTGGCATTTAAGTCAAGTCACCAAGGGCGGAGCAAAAGTAAAAAAAAATTGGTCGAAAACCCAACAACAAGCGTTCTCTGAGTTGAAGAATCACTTTTGTTCTACACTAGTGCTCACATTACCAGACTTACAACAACCATTTGAGATTGAGACAGATGCCTCTGACTATGCTATTGGTGTTGTACTTACTCAGCATGGGCATCTAGTGTCTTACCATAGTGAGACACTTTCAGACACAGTGCGAAAGTACCCCACTTATGACAAAGAAATGTGTTCCATTGTGGAGGCTTGTCGTCAATGGAAGCATTACATTTTGGGGAAGGAAACGATCATCCACATAGACCACCGACCTCTACGGTTCATATAGATGCAAGGGAAATTGCAGAACGATCGCCATCAGAAATGGTCCACCTATTTGCAATAGTACCATTTGAACATTAAGTATAAGAAGGGAAACACTAATAATATTGTTGATTGCCTCAGCCGACCACCGGTCATGGCACTGATCACTATGCTCGACTCATGTGGGCACGATACATCGGGGTGGCTGCATCTTTACAAGAGTGATCTAGGATTCAACAGAAAATACCAGACACTCCTAGAAGGGAAACAAGTTCCAAATTTTCACCTTCAGGATGCATTATTATGCCACCTGGGACACATCTGTGTTCCTTCAAGTGAGCGTGCCAAGATGATTTGGGAGGCGCACTACAGTCAGGTCGCTGGACATTTCGAAGTAGAGAAAACAATGGCAGTGTTACAGAAGTATTTTTATTGGTTGAAACTTCATAAGGATGTTGGGAAGTACATTGGATCCTGCACTGCCTGCGTCATTTCCAAACAAACCATCAAGAAGCAAGGCTTGTATACTCCTCTACCTACTCCTAGTTGGCCTTGAGAATCTGTCTTTGTGGCTTGCATGTCGGGCCTTCCTTCTACTAAGCATGACAACGATTGTATTTTTGTGGTCTTCGTCAGATTCTTTAAGATGGCCATCATGGTGGCCTGCAAGAAGAGTATCACATAAGAGGCCACTGCTAAGCTCTTCTTTGAGCGAGTATGGGTACACTTTGGGATCCCACGGTCCATTCTCTTAGATTGAGACAACATATTCCTAAGTGCATTTTGGTCAAGTCTTTGGTCAACGTTGGATACAAAACTTACTATGTCCACGACTTTCCATCCCCAAACTGATGGCCAAACAGAGGTTGTTAACAGGATGATTGTACACATTCTACGCATGTACAACTCGAAGCCTCCATGCACATGGGATGAAAGTCTCCCCTGTGTCCAACGCACTACAACAGAGCTCTCCAAAAATCAATAAGTCATAACCCCTTTCAGGTAGGGCTGGGATTTCAACCATTATTCCCCATTGATTTGTCCATAGCATTTGCAACCACTAAGGTAGATTCGTCTCACGTTCAGTTCAAAGATGAAAGGGCTAACAACTTCATTGAGTGCATTCACCACATCTGCCAACATGTCCATGATATAATGGGCAAAGCCAATGCTAGGTACAAAGTACAAGAAGCGCCATGATCAACATCGAGTGTTGCACAAGTTCCAGGTGGGCGACAAAATTTGGCTACATTTGCAAAAGGAGCGCCTTGCTGGACCCAACCGCAAGCTTCACCCGCTCCATATGGGCCATACACCATCACCAAGGCCATTGGTGACAATTCCTTCGAGCTAAACATCCCACCATTCCTTGGTCTGCACCCAATGTTCAATGTAGATCGCCTTCAGCCATACTTTCCACCATTGTTGGACACATCTGACATTGCAGAACAACTCACATCAACAAAGCTCAACTCGGACTACATGGAACATGCCACAACTGATCATATCATGGAAACACAGATCAAGAACACTCACCAACATAGGATACACCTATATCGAGTTGTCAAAGCAGGCCAACTCCTTCACTAGGGCAAGTGGTTCACCAGGGACTATGTTCAACATAAATTTCCTCACCTCATGGAGGCTTTGCACACAATGGGGACCATTACATGATTCGATTTTATCCCATGGATTTTTCAACCAATGACCTTTTCACCGTGGAGTGCCTTAATAGAACACCCTATCACCATTTTCTCTATGCCTTGTGGGTGATTAAAATAATTATATGCAACATATATGCGCGTGGGTGTGTGTGTGTGGAGAGAGAGAGAGAGAGAGAGCGATTTTTCCCTCTTACAAAGCACCATTGGGTAATTTCAAGTGGTGTAAGTTTTCCTTGAATAACAATGATGAATCCACGTGCATTTAACCAATCCTCAGTGTTGGTTTGACAACTAAGTTATGATAGATTTTCCCACTATGTGTGTAATCTCATATATCAATTCTAGAAGTATTTAACTAAAAAAAAAATTATTATTATTATTATTATTAACAACTTTGTATATTTTTGTGTGTATCACCTTTTTCCTATATGTATGAACAAGAAATAAGTTTAATTTGATCTGTGTGTGTGTGTGTGTGTGTGTGTGTGTGTGTATATATATATATATATTCATTTAATTGGTATGGAATTTTTTTCATATATATATATATGAAAAAAATCCATATTGATTAAGTGAATTAAACTTATTTCTTATTTATGTATATAGAAAAAAGGTTATATACAAAAAAAAAAAAAAAAAAAAAAATACAAAGTTGTTAATAATAAAAATAACTTAATTTAATTTTTAGGTTAATGTTAAGTTAAATACTTATATAATTGGTATACGAGATTTTTTATTTGTTAGATACAAAATTTCTACTATAATAATTTGACTATTAAAATTTACAGAAACTTACTTATTTTAGATTTACTTCTTAAAAATAAGTTTAAATGAAATATATATATATATATATATAAGAGTTTATAATTAGAAAACGCTATATAAAAAATTATAATTAGAAAAAATTACTTAAAAAAAATACAATTCCATTTAATAGTTAAAAAAATCAAATTTAGGGCTTCCTTTTAAACTACTCATTGATAGGGTGGTGGATCTTCTTGTACCAAACTCAATTAAAGGAGATATCAATTGGTGAGATTTCTTTTTTGAATTTGACATGAAATTAATGCTCTGAGGCGCTAGGAGATTTGTGACTTTGAAGGTTTCATGTCAACACTTCTTGCAGCTAGATGGCTAGATTAGGCAGGTCTCCACCTCCACCTCTAACACATGCTCCATACATTTCAACTTTCTACTTGTTGGTAGAGAATGGGCCGAGGTATCATAAGACTAAGCCTTCTTGCTTCGTAAAGAAGTTGGAAGAAATTTCAAAGGTTGAGGTTTTTGCACCTTAGTTAAGAGCAAGATCCCTGCAGTTAGTTGAATGGGGTTTGGTTAGCCAATTAATGGGGATATGGCCTTGTCACCAATTTGTGTGATTATGGATTGAAAAAATTGGAAACCCATGATGAAGGGTTCGATCACCTCAACCTTCAGTGAAAAGGGGTTTTTTACTTTCTTTTTCAAATTTAAGGAGGCTCGAGACTTGGTCTTTTGTAGTAGACCTTACCTCATAGGATCACAAGGATTATACTTGGATCATTGGAGCCCATATTTTAAACCTGAAAGTGACGTCCTTTCTACGATGGTTGTTTGGGTAAAATTCCCATTTTTTCCCCTACATTGTTGGACTGATACTACATTCAGAAATATCGTCAAATCCCTAAGGAAACATATTATTTTTGTCTAACCACAAGAGGGGATTTTCTCTTGTGTAAGGATATGCATTGAGGTTGTTCGAGATAAGGGGCTTCCAACCATAATAACCCCAAATATGGATAGTTGGAACCATATTCAAGAGGTTTACTATGATGATCCTCCGTTTAAGTGCAAAGTTTTTCATGAATACAACCACTTTGCAAGAAGTTACAAAATGTGGTAGGAGGAGCAACAAAATCTAGGGAATTATGGAAAATAATGGAAAAAAAATAAAAGGAGAAGAGGTCTAACAAAACAATAGAGTAATCCACCAAAACATCCATATTATATTGGAAATAAAGGGAAAGGACCAGCCTTGCCTGAGAAATCCACTTCGAGGGGAGGAGAAGAAATGAGCAAAGGCCAAAGAAGGAAAGAAAACAAATTCAAGGCCCTCAACTCGATGACCTAAGAAGGTGAAATTATTGAAACGAATGATCAGGTTCAAAATGTAGGACTAGGAAATTAACCAAAGAAGAACGATGAATTTATGATGCCTTTAGAAGAAGATCCAATCTTGGAGAAGTAATATGTGGATTCTTCTTTAGATGAGGAGCAATTCCTCTCCCCTAAAAGCTCTAAACTGGGGCCTTCCATCCCTAATTTTGCAGATGAGAAGTCAATGGCAGAGACGAAAAAACAAATAGAAAGTATTCATCGAAAGGTTGGTCGACAATCCAATAGAGAAGTCAGGCATGAAAAAATAGAAAAGGAAATGGAAATAGGAACCCAAGAAATCTTAGATCCAAAACTCAAAGGATTTCTAAACAAAAAAAAATCAAGCAATGCAGCCCCTCAACAAGGATGGAGAAAAACTAGATGGATTGGAATATGAAGAATGTTCCTCCAAATCTTAAGCAAGTGACCACCAAGTTTTGTGAATGGCTTATTAGTTTCACACCTTGAAGAAAGGATGTGGAAAATCATCTTGAATGGAAAGATTCAAAATACAAAGTCAAGGATGGCAATAGTGATTTTCTCTTTCAATCTAGAATGCCTCCAAAACTCAATATTTGGAAAAGAATATGGAAAACGAAGACATATCCAAAGGTAAATTCAGTTTGTTGGTTTCTTTCACATAGTGAAATATCAATAGCTAAGAACCTAAGAATGAGAGGCATCCATGGCCCTTCTATATTCTTTCTTTTCAAGAAATAAGCGAAAGATATCTCTCATATATTTTTTGAATGTTAATATACAAGAAAGATATGGACGAAGGAAATTTCTCATATACAATGAATGCTCAAATGGCCCTCATATCTGCAATAATTATTCTCCTCTTTGGGAAAAATTACAAAGGTAGTCTTACTTAGAAACTTCTTCCTAAAATGTATTGGGAGGCCCACCCAAAATTATATGTTGGAAAGTATGGCTCACTAGGAACAATGCAATATTTAGCAATAAGCTTACTCCTCCCCAAAGCATTGCATTGAAAGAAATAACATTATGTGTTAAGTTTGTAGCTCAAAACAAATATTGAAACTCCCCTTCGAAAGAATTGGATTAGTTAGAGCAAGCATGGATTAATAAATTGATAGGTGTGATGGCCAACCAATCCCTCACTTATTGGAATCAACAAAAGTCGGGAGGATGTTGGAAGCTTAGAATGACAAAGGTAAAATTCAGAACTTGAAATAAAAATAGACAAGGTTGGATCCTCTTATTTGATGGAGCATCTAAATGAAATCCACAATGGAAGGATGTTGGGGTGGGGGGGGGGGGGGGGGGGGGGCACACTCTTTATAGCTCTAAGGATGAAAAAGTATTTAGGTACACTTGGGGACTTGGTCACATGTCAAACAACCAAGAAGAGATCAATGGCCTTTATCAAGGTCTCTTGATAGCCAAATAAAAGCATGTGCAAGAGCTCACAATCCTGAGCGATTCCCTTCTCATTTTGCAAGATTTAGTCATAGAAACAATGGTGAAGGATAAATCCTTAGAGAATATTATGAAAAAAATGATGGAAAATGGAAAAATCCATTCCATGGATAGAATTTTTTCATGTCTTACAAGACCATAATAAAGAAGCTGACAAAATTACTAAGGATGGTTGTAAATTGAAAGTGGGAGACTTATATATTAATGGACAACTTAGGATATCAATTAACCCTTGATGAAGTTAAAAAATATATAAAGTATTTAGCCTGTAGAAATAAATATTATTGGAAAACAGGGGCTTCGTGGCATCGTGACAATTTGCAATGATCTTGGTCATCTAAAGTAGTCACTCACACTTCAATCGATCCAACATATCATCTCAATTAAGGTGGAGATTAATACAAGTATAGAGCAATCAATCCTTAGTCTATCACCACGATATGTGGTACTTAGGATATGGGTGAAGGTAATAATGAAGTGTGATGGTATCCTACATTGCTGAGGATGTAGGATTTATCTATGGTGGTTTTCCATTGTTCAAAATTCACCACCCTTATGCCTCTCTCATATTTGTAAACTAAGGGGTGGGTTTGGAAATGAAGCGATGTCTGGGAAACCTTTAGAAGAAACTAGAGCTTTTTGGAGCAAGAAACAAGATTTTCCCTTCAACCTTGGGAAACAATTCACAAAGAAATTCATTATCTTGTCTTCACCTTTCATGCATGATCACAACTCACAGCTCAGTTTTGACGTGCTCAAGTTGGATAATAAAATAATTTGGATTCAATGCATATTGTGGTTGATCCAAGGGATCAATTTAGTGCTCAAAATTTAAAGTATTCAAAAAGTGCTCAAAACCTATACCAATGCGTAGATCACGACGACCTGAATCCAACGCAACTTGTTTCACTCAAAACCAATATCGTATGCTCCCAATATCATGTTCTAATCGAATTTCCAAAAAACTAAAATTTTTGTAATTGGGTTACATGCACGCCCAGTCAACAGTCTATACGCTGACTAGGCATGTGAATGGGCAGTTTGACTGTATAATTTGGGCAAATGGTTGATTGACATGTGTCCTAATGTGATTGGCTCATGAATGATGGTTTGTGATTGGTTGGAGTTCAACCAATGGAGGAGAGCCATGTGGGCCAATTGTTGGTTGCCACGTGGCCTCATGGTGGTGTATTAAAATTTGGTATGGGCAGATCAAGCCTTGGAAGGGTTCAAACGTTGGACCTTCTAGGTGGCAACATAGTGCTCCACCACTGTGCCACTAGTGTTCCTTATTAAACATAGTGGTCTCAACTTATTTAAATTTGAGCGCATATGTATTTGGGGGTAGCGTCGGGGCTAAACCCCAACCCTGGTCACTGCGCCCACGAGAACCAAGGGTCAGGACCGTGGGCTAGGTCTTAGCCCCAACCTCAAGCCATGGTCACCACCCACACACCTCAATGCCATAGGACCGTAACTGGAGCGAATGGAGTGGGGGCGGAGTATGGGGCCTAGCCCCCAGTCATATGCCACGACATGGAAGCATCAACGGAAGCCTTTGAGGAGGGGGCTAGCGATTAGTGCTAGTACAGAGCCACATGCATCTCAAGAGACCGTCGGCAGAGGTTGAATGGGGCTAGCCCCTAGGGCACGAAAGCGGGGGTTGGCCCCAGGGCACATGCGCCCTATATGACCACAATCTCCTGAAAAAGGCATGCGCTTGGAATCTCAACATCCGATGCGGTCACATGCACACTAATACGAACACGATGTCAGGTGTTAGTGGCCTGACTGGCAGGGGCCAACAATTAGCCCCGACCCCTGAGCACATAGCCCCCATATGACCTCAAATTTCGGAAATTGGGCATTTAAAGTGGTCAAGTTAACTGTCCAACAATTTCACCCATGGGGTGGGATTGTAGGCCAGGTTTACATGCTAGTTCCGCGTTTAGGGCTCTCAAGCCAGGTATGGGGTGGGATTGTAGGTTAGTTTTACAGGCCGGTTCCGGGTTTGGGGTGCTCAAGCGAGGTTTGGGTCGAATTGTAGGATGACTAGCTATGGAATTTGGAAAAAACTTGTAACATGTATATTTTTCTCACTTTTTGGCGAAATAAGCTGCAGAAAGAACCTATACAGGGGTTTTTGATAGTTATGAATCCCTTGGAGACATTATTTTTTTCATTATGAGCATTGTAAATCCATGAAAACACAAATTTGAGCACTTAATGAAAGAGGCTCTGCATTGGAAGTTGGAGCAGGAGATGTAGCCTAGGAGAGGGGTGAACTCCTTTATCATGTTTGTTGTTATGTGTTCCGATATGATATTTTGTTTTTGTTTTGGATGTTAACTAAGTTTACAAAAATCACTTGTTTATGTGTTTTTTAACTTGATCCATTACCCAAAATACAAAAATAATAAAATTACTTGTGATTTGTATATCACCTTCAAATTTCAATTACAGATCATTTTAGTATCAGCGCATCGGGTTAGTGTGAAGGTTTGATTTTGTTTACAAGTGTGTTTATGATGCTTACAAGGTTGAAGGTTAAAATAGGAGAAGGAGAACTTGTGGAGCCATGATCTCAAATTGTTTCAAGGACAACAAACACACCTTAAGCTTCAATAGTTATGGCACGTGAAGAAGGTCATGAAGGGATGTCTGAATATGGAAGAACTTTCAAAAAATATTTCTTTGAGGTGTATGAAATGGTAAAGGTTCTTCATGAAGAAAAGAATTCAAGGCTGTATGGACAGAGCTCAAAACCTCCAAAAGGAGATGCAGGAAAAGGAGACAAGCCTCTAAAAGTGAATGGAGAGAATGGTGACAAACCACCACCTTCACCTCCATCCTCATCCTCATCTTCATCCTCATCTTCTTCTACTTCTTCAACCCTTTCACAAATACCTCCAAATTCTCCAAAAGGACATGGTAAAACTCCTTTGTTAAAGCTTGATATAAAGTTTGAATTGCCTATGTATGATGGAGAGGTAAATGCTGATAAATTGGATAATTGGGTTTGTTAGATTGAAGTGTATTGCAGGATACAAAGAATCAAGGATGATGAGACCAAAATTTAGCTTGCTTCTCCTAGATTGGAAGGTGCAACACTTATTTGGTGGGAAGCTAAAAATCAAGAGGACATGAAGAAACATGGTAAGGTTTTATCCTCTTGGAATGATTTTGTTATTGCAATAAGAAGGAAATTTTATGCATTAGCATACATGCAAAAAGCTATTATGGATTGGCAAAAATTTAGGCAAGCTAAAGGTCAAAATGTGCAAAGTTATCCTCAAGAATTTAGAAAAAGAACTTTGATTTTGGGTATGGATTTTTCCTCTCAAAATAATTTTCTCGAATACATTGGAGGATTACATAGTTACTTGAGACACACCATTCTCATGTTTAACCCTGCAAAACTAGATGAAGTTTGTGTACAAGAAACTCTTTTAGAGGCAAGAGGGAAAGATGTTTCTAAAGAAACTAGTGAGAAGTACTTTAAGTCTAGAGAAAAAAGGAAAAGGGAATTTTAAAGGGAAGGATAAAAATAATGCTTCAATCAAGAAAGAAGGAGAAAAACTCACATGTAAGCATTGTTCTAAAGAAGGCCATGATGAAGACCACTTTTGGAAACTTCATCCTAAGATTAGACCCAAAAATTTTAATAACAAGGAGAAAGAAAAGATTCAAGTTGCAACCACACAACAAGATATAGGATTTGATTCCAAAGATGAAACAAAAATCATAGCCATGGGATTGAAAGGTAAGGATTCAAATGCAAGTACTAGTTCTTCTAGGAAACCCATTGAAAGTCAAAATGAAATAAAAATAATATGGTTGTTCCATATTAGAATCATCACAAAACATTACAAGGTAGATACTTTGTTTGATAGTGGGTCACAAGCAAACCTCATCTCAGAAGACATTGTCAAGAAACTAAATTTGGAAACCATTCCTTGTCCTAAACCTTATCCTTTGGGTTGGGTATGTGACAATGCCAAGTTGCAAGTGACAAGAAAATGCGTACTTAGATTTGCCATAGATGCAAATTTTATTGATGAGGTAGAACTTGATGTGGTAGCACTTCACATTTGTGGGATTGTTTTAGGAAGCCCATACTTATATGAAATGAAATCCATCTTTCATATCCATGAGAACAAGTATCACTTGTTTAACGATGGGATTGAGTACATTGTTAGAGCACATATCAAGAAGTTGAATTTATCTCTTGTGAATGTTGGACAAATGAAGAGGTTTGTAAATGTTAGTCATAATTTTACATTGTTGATGATTAAACATAAATATGTTGATGAATCTGAAGCCTTTCAAGGATATGAATCAAATTTGAAATCTGATTTCATTGAGGTTTCTAATCCATGTGATAAGATGTTTCAGGAGTTTAACATGTTGCCTCCTAAAAGAGGAAAGCAATATGAAGTGCAATTGCAGCAGGATGCATCATTCTTGAACATTGGTATGAACAAGATGCCAGTGTTAAAGAATGCAGGGGTAAAAAAATAGATGCTAAAGCTATTTGACAAAGAGGACATTAGTTCTAAAATATCTTCTTGTGGGTTTCATAATGTTTTGGCTTTGAGGAAGAAAGGTTGATGGCGATGGTGATCACATTTGGTAAAGAATCAAGCCAAGTGCAGGGCTAGATATACCAAACATCGTTATGACTATAGTGTTCAAGGTGAAGTGAACTTGAAATTGAATAAGCCTCCTTTGATTGAAGACATAGGAGAGAATGTTCAAATTTATTTAACAAAAGTTTTCTCTTATAAACATCTTGAAGAATTGCAGCAAGGTCCTATCCTTGATAGAGAAACAAGAACTTCAAGAAGAAGGAACAAGAAGCACCTTCATATGGGGTTCCAAAGTACAAATTTAGGAAAAGCCAAATGGATTGAGTGAGGGAAGGGTGAGGGAATTGTACTCTCATCTGTTTTTTGACTGAAAATGAGTTTTTGGAGGTCCAAAAGCTTCCAATGGGGAGGAGTGATCCAAGGGATCAATTTAGTGCTCAAAATTCAAAATGTTCAAAAGGTTCTTGAACCCTATACTAGTGCATATATCTCGATGACCTGAATCCAACGCAACTCATTTCACTCAAAACTGATATCTTATGCTCCCGATATCGTGCTCTGATCGAATTGCCAAACAAATAAAATTTTTGTAAATGGGTTACAAGTATGCCCAGTCAACAGTCTGTACGCTGACTAGGCATGTGAATGGGCAGATTGACTGTACAATTTGGTCCAATTGTTGATTGACAATTGTCCTAATGTTATTGGCTCGTGAATGATGGTTTGTGATTGGTTGGAGTTCAACCAATGGAGGAGAGCCACGTGGGCCAACTATTGTCAGCCACGTGGCCTCATGGTGGTGTATTATTTGGTATGGGCGGATCAGGCCTTGGTAGGGTTTGAATGTTGGACCTCTGAGGTGGCAGCTTAGTGCTCCACCATTGCGCCACTAGTGTTCCTTATTAACCATAGTGGTCTCAACTTATTTATAGTTGAGTGCATATGTATTTGGGGGTAGGGATGAGGATAAGCCCCAGCCTTGGTCACTGTGCCCACGAGAACCAGGGGGGGACTGTGGGCTAACGCTTAGCCACAGCCCCGAACCATGGTCACTGCCCACGCACCTCAACACCATGGGACCACAACCAGAGTGAATGGAGTGGGGGCGGAGTATGGGGCCTAGCCCCTAGTCATATGCCATGACATGGAACCATCAGTGGGAGCCTTTGAGGAGGGGGCTAGAGCTTAGTGTTGGGAAAGAGCCATATGCATCTCAAGAGATCGTCGGTAGAGGTTGAAGGGGGGCCAGCCCCTAGGGCGCAGAGCGGGGGCTAGCCCCAGGGTACATGCGCCCTATATGACCACATTCTACAGAAAAAGGTGCACGCCCAGTATCTCAGCACCCGATGTTGTCACATGCGCACTAATACGACCACGATGCCAGTTGTTGGGGGCCCAACCGACGGGGGCGGGCGGTTAACCCCGACCCCTGGGGACATGGCCCCCATACGACCTCAAATTTCTAAAACTGGGCGTTAATGTACAAGTTAACTGTCCAATAATTTTGTCAGTCAGGAGGGATTGTAGGACATGTTTGCACGCTGGTTCCAGGTTTGGTGCGCTCAAGCCAGGTTTGGGTTGTATTGTAGGATGACTAGCTATGGAAATTGGAAAAAAATTGTAATAAGCATATTTTTCTCAGTTTTTGGCCAAATGAGGTGCAGAAAGAACCCAGATGGAAGTATTTGACAGTTTTGGATCCATTGGAGACATTTGTTTTGCATTCTAAGCATTGTAAATCCATGAAAAGACAAATTTGAGCACTTAAAGAAATGGGTCCAGCATTAGAAGTTGGACCAGGAGATGTAGCCCAAGAGAGGGGTGAAATCCCTTATCATGTTTGTTGTTATGTGTTTCTAATATGGTATTTTGTCTTCGTTTTGGCTGTTAACTAAGTTTAAAAAAATCACTTGTTTATGTGTTTTGTAACTTGATCCATTACCCAAAATACATAAAAACATTTACTTGCAATTTGTATATCAACTTCAAGTTTCAATTACATATCAGTGGTGAAGTCTCTTTGTATAGAATTCGTGTGCAGTCATTCTAGAATGAGTAAGCATTGGATGTATATCAAATGGGAACCAGATGGTGTTGGTATTGAGAATATTATTATTTTTTATCTGCCTTTTAGCACATAGAGCCAGGTTGGTTTTGGAGACTGTCATCATAATTTAAGAGGGTGTAAGTGTTAATTTTTTCAGTCTGCTTATTGTGAAGGACACAAACCTTGTGGATATTAAATTTGGCAACTTCTAAAACAGAGCAATTGTTGTCGGTCTTAAAACTTTGGTGTTTTAGCCCCGTGGAGAAAATTTAATTAAGCCTCTTGACCTTGACCTCATAACAACATGACTTGAGTGAGTATTTTGTTCCTAGATTGAGATTCAAAATTATAGCAGTTTACTCTCAGAAATGGACAAGTCGATCTATGTGCAACCAATCAATGTTGTAAAGGGTTGTAAATGCAAGACTCTCATCACCAATCTGGCTAAGAGAGATGATGCAATCCAATTGGATATTTTCACTCTAAGGATGAAGCAAAATGATCAAGGAGCAACCATAAACAATGAAATTGATGAAATTCAAAGTCTAAAAATTCAAGCACGGCGTCAAGAACATGAAACATATGCTCTGTGACAAGAAATAAACTAATGGAATAGCTCAAACAAAAGCCTTACACTTTTAGTGAAGCAGAAAGCACAAGCTCACAACCAATAGTCAAATGTTTGTACTTAAATGAGCCTCCCTAGGACGCTGGAAAGTTCATTGGTGTCACAAATTATAATATAAACCAATAGTTTATGTTTTTTAAATGTAGAGTTTTGATGAGACAATTTTGTAAAATTTGTACATGTGGAAACCCCAATTTTGTTAATCAATAACATGCTCTTAATGATAATTTTATATATCTCTCAGATATAAGAAACATTATAGAAATTTTGAAATATATGTTAAGTAGTGTATGATATATTTAGGACTATCAAAAATAGATTTATACTATAAATACTCTTTCTAATAAAAATAAAAATAAAAAATTCAAATCTATTTTATAATTAATTTAATAATTCATTTAATTCTTCATATATTATAATAGTTAATTTAATAATTCATTTAATTCTCAATATATGAAGATGGGTGTAATTTAAAAAAAAACAAAACGAGTTAATTTAATTTAAAATGCTTTAAATTTTAAAAATAAAAAATATAACTAGAATTTATTAAAATATAATTTAAATTTATCTGCATATAATTTTATGCAAGGATTAATATATGGTACAAAATTAAATAACAAAATCGGACTATGCTCTATGGGAGGGCTAAGGAGTATCCTCATCTATACCGGGCTCAGGATTTACCTTTGATTTTTTTAAATACTTATAAATAATAAAATATAAAATTATATATAAAGGTATAAAGAAGAATCAAAAGTGTATAAAAAAAATTCTTTTTATTTTACTATCGTTTACATAAAAAACGTTCCACTCTCTTTCAGAGAGATGAGATCCTAACAACTCGATTTCGGGGCGCGGGGAGCTACCACTCATTTGGTAAACAGGGATTCCGGGACCAAATTCAAGATGGCGCATTATGTGAAAAAGGGGAATAACGATGATACTCAACACTATTATGACATTCTGCACCCGTTAAATTATTATCATCATATCCCTGTTCCTGGTGTAAATTTGAGATATAAGTTTTATTAATATAATTTGTTGAGGATGGGTTTATTTAGTAAGATCATTGAGGATTAAATTTCATCTGGTGGTTGTGTTTTCTGTTAGGGGAGGAGACATACTAAAAATTCTAGTCAGCTAAGAATTAATGTGGCCTAAGCCGGGTGACTTTGACAATTTAAATGCCCCTGAACTATGGCTCCTCAAAAAATATTGTAATTGATTTTTTTAATGTATTATTTATATGTTTTAATGATGTATTAAATTTATAATATATATCTTTTTAATAATGTATTATATTGTAATGTCTCTATCATAAAAAATAAATAAATAAATTCTTTTACCTGGTATTACCACAGTATGACTGTAATTCCTGTCAGCATGACTGGTCAATTACCGTAGTAATTATTGCTCCGGCCATTTCTACCGTTTTCTGGGCAACCAAATGATGGATTCCCTGGTGGTAATAAAGACTCGGTCCTGTCAATTCATAGTTCATTCACCTAATTCACCTTGGGAAAACAACACCCTTGCTACCCGCGAACTGCAATGTGTGACTTAGATTGACATGTGGCATTTGTTATTAATTAAATACTGAGTTTGTATGCTTGGTGTAATTCTCACTGCTTTGCCCTGTACGTGGCACGAGCAGGCTTGATCATCGCAGCCACCATCCTTGGGCTTGTCATCAGATCGACGGACATCATGGGGGTTTACAGATCTATGGTTCAAAGTTCATCTCGGGATTATGTCAACCATAACTGGATTGATATGCTATTTTTTTTGTGTTGGCGCCGACTCCATTTCACTATTGTTTGTTTTTCCGCGACCCGTTCAGCTATCGATCTAGAACCAGAATGGTTTAGATACTAGTGGGCAACAAACTATGACATCTGCTCAACCTGGTGGAGCCCCGGGTAAGTACTCTGGTTTTTGGTATTGGAATTTTCTACCATTGAACTTTTCCCTTGATGCCCTGTCTAACCAACGAATTATTGTGGTTGATCGTAGGGCCCTTCTACTGGACCCTGGAGCTTTTCGCTAAGGATGTGTGGTGGTTATTTACCAGACTTGCGGCCAAATTTCCAGGTAAGAGGTTATCTGTATGTACCAGGTTTTACTCCCCTACATCCTGGCAGGGGTTCTTGGTTCCACAGAGTTCCTAAGCTATCTCACGGATGGCTCGCAGTCTTTTGAGTTAGAGGCTTATGAATGTTACCAGCTAAGTACCATGGATGTCTGAAACCCTTGCGCAGTATCTGCGTCGAGGGTTTGCCTCCCGTATGGGGCTCGGCAATGACTGTTTCGACTGAAACAAAGCATTAATACTTGCCAGGGTTTGCCCTCATGGCGTACCTGTTGTTTATAAGTTCTAATGTACATAAGATCTATTTGAAATACCAGTCATGTTCCAGTTAATTTACTTTTCTCTTTATGTATCCAATTTACATGTCCAAATGTGCATATGACCAAGGTTTTCTTTGGAATTTGGTTGGATTTCAACCGAGCTATGACGGTTATATATAATCCTGTGTATTTTCGATCATAGTTTCTTGTTTGTAGGGAAGATTATGACGATAACGGCTTTCTGTCAAATGCTCTGTTTGGTCTTTCTATGGGTTATAAAGAGGTTCAGGGAACCCGCTTAATCTCACTATTTTCAGAGAATTTTCAAGGATTGTTGTCCTTATCTATCTGTATGTTTTTGTTTTTCATTTAAATAGTTGACAAGATCAATCATAGCCTCGTTTTGTATAACAACTGTTTCTCATATTTCGCAGATAGCAGAATTTGTTTAACAGAATTATTTTTCCCCACACAGTGTTTGATGGTGTCTACTGTTTTTGCTATGTGAATATTCGATACAGTATTTACTAAATTCATTTAAGGTCATGAGTATTTTAATCATTCGTCAGTCTGTGAAGGAATGTTTCTTTTAAAATATGATATTACGCTTAGTCTTCTCTTTTCTAGAGATTGTCGCTCTACAGCAGTTGTCTTACCACGTTCATTTGTCTAACTCAGTCATATTAGCACTCAGGTTGTCCCTAAAGCTCCTTAAAGGGATACGACAGAGGTAACCACAAACCAATCTTTGGACTGCAGGTTCTAGCCCACTTGCAATCAGAGAGGGCTCTCTCTTTATGATTTAGCTTTGTTGATGATGATTTTAGGCTAGTTATTCAGTTCAAGGGGTTTCGTTTAAATTTTGGTGGGAAGGATGATGCTTTCAAGTAGAGAGGTAGGTATAGTATGAGAGTTTCAAACCATTGGGCATGGAGTCAAGGAGTAGGACTGCTGGTGCGTTTTCTTGGTCACAAGAGGAATATGGAGCAAGACAGCTACACATGAAACAACTTTCAAGCTAAATGGATGGAATGAGGGCTAAGGAATGAGAGGCAACAAAGAATCTCTCATTCAGCTTAACAGAGGGAAGGTGAATGAGCTCTATCTAGGAGCAGTGAAGAATCCCTAGATAACTGTCAAACATGGGTGAATTAGGGAAAATAGGAGCCCAAAGGGAATTCATATTTATTACCAATTCAGAGGAAAACATAAAGAAATAGCAGAAATTGAGCATAGAGTGCAGTCAAGCAAGTTCTAAGCTAATCTTTATTTCTGCTATTTAGATGGTGATACATGTATAATATGAGCATATATCAATGAAAACAGAGGTAAGAAGCACTTATTAAGTCATGTTGCAGCACAAGAATTCCATAATTCACTTTTCAAACATTAATACACAGCACACAGTCCATTCTCCAAGCTTTCAGCAGTCTTTGATTAAGGAAAATATCAAGTATACAGAGCGAGTCTCTCTTGGAGCTATACAACCAACCAACCCTTTAAACAATGCAGAGGGTGGTATAAATAGGGAAAATATCCAAAATTATCTATTACAGCCGACCTAAACAGGTCTGAAGGAAATGATTTCTTTAACCTAATCTTGTCCAGAAGTTAATGCAAGAAAATATCTTTTGAGCTGCGCTGAGGGCAGCTGTATCAAAATGAGTTAATATGGTGTCCTCGGTGGCTCGGTGCAGTGAGGCGGTTCTGCAATAACTGTGCCTTGTCTTTTATCTGCACTTCTAAGGCGGTTATGCTAATTTTCGGTGGCTTTAATGTGCACTAATCCCGATCCGATGAGCTTTAAATGGCCTTTACTGCTTCTTTGACTTTGATGGAGGCCTTTAATGTTCACCTGCTTTGATGTTGCTGAACTGATACTCTTTGCCGCTTCACTGATACTCTTTGATTTAATCAGGGCTTCATCTTTCCTCTGATACTCTTTCACAATTGAATCGGGCCGTTTTCTCTCCCTTGCTGTGTATGAAACTGTCAAATCACCCTTTTCTGCCCTTTCAAAGCAAAAATGGCTGCTACAAATGCTGTTCGTGTTTATCTGGAATGATATCAGCGCTGGCCGATTTGAATATGCATATAAATGAAGAAATCATGTTGCCTTCGCGAATTTTCGGGCCTGCTGGTAGCTGAGCCATGAGAGGCCCTCCATTTTGGTCAATTTTTCTCAGCGATGCGTGCTTAGCGCTAAGCGCGCATCTAAAACTACCTCGGTTTTTCATTCCGGGCATCCTTTGCTGCAAATTTGGTGATGACGTCAACGGTGGGTCCCAGTACGGCAGTGACGTGGCAGGGTGACGTCAACAGGGTGACGTCAGCAGTACGATGGGGTGATGACATGGCAGTATGGTGGTAGCGACGTGGCACAGGACACGGTGGCGGGAGGCCGACGCAGGCTGATGAAGTCATGAAGACGTGGCGCTGACGTGGTGTTGTCGTCAGGGGAGGAGAGACAGAAGGTGGTTTGCGGTTTCATCGGACTGCCTTCTGTGCGAGAGTGGTATCTGTCAGAGGGGCTCCGATGCAATAAAAAATGGACAGGTGTCTTTTGTACGGCGGAGAAACTGCTAGCCTATCGGAGGCTAACTGTCGATTGTCGGGGCGGCTCCGAAATCGCCGAGAGCCGTCGGATCTGGGCGGGTGGATCAGAGGGCTGACGGAGTGCGGAGCTGGCGGCAAGTTTATGCGTGGGGCCCACTGGAATATTCAGATATTAATACAATGCGGCGGGGGTTCAAAACTTTGGGTTTGTGGGTTTTTTGCGGGTTTTATGTGGGCGCCGATGGTTATTAATTTAACCGAATATCAAATTAATCCCAAAAATGCATGCGCGGGGATGCTGCTATAAGGTTTATGTGTGAGAGAGGGGAGGGGGGTATGGTTATTAATTTAACCAGATGCTAAATCAATCCCATGTTCGAACGCGGTAAGGCTAATGCCAAGCCCCAAATGAACTTAGCATTTCCCAAACTGATGTTATAGAGCTATAGTGCCAGGGAATGGGAATATGTACATAGGGGAGTTATTTAGTGTTTTTAGTAAGGGGAAGGGAAAATAGATAGGGAATTACATAATAGAGTTAGTAGTTAATATGAAATGTGATGAGAAAGCGCTAAGTTTAGAGATCTTAGGCTTATTAAGGAGAAATGAGACTTGTAGAGGAAGTATGGACATTCCTTGAGTAAAGCAGATCTTTACCAAAGCAACTGATATGAAAATGATGAGACTAAGAGATATCAAGCAGATCTTGACCTCTTTAGGGGAAGTTAGTGAGTGATTTGGGGAATAAGAAGAAAGGGGAGTTAGACATGCCTCGCTTGATCTGATCTAAATGAAAAAGCTGCGTCATAACTGTGATCTGAATGGATATAACACTTGAAAACTGAAATGGATCACATAGCTTGATTCTGCAACCACAAAACTACTTACCCAGCCTACTTACCTAGCATTTTTTCTTCTTTTTGTATGGGTGCGCTTGGACTTGCAGACCCTGATTATCCTTTTTTCTTTTAACTGTCCTCCTATCTAAATCTACACTTATTTCTTCCAAGGGCCTAGATTAAGCAGTTGGGCTCCTTTGTTTCTCTACCTATCTACAAATCTGCCAAGATTAAGCTGTTTCGACAGATATTGATTCTCTATATTCTACAACAAGAAATTGAAATCTAGGGAAACCAAGATTAAGCTATTTGGACTTCCCTTAACTGAAAAACTCATCAAAATTTGGAATACAGCAGTGGCATTTAAATTAGCACACTTTCATGGCCTCTTCTTTGGCCTCTTTCTGGAAATATGGAGCATTGCAGCATGCAAAGTATGACATATTTGGCATGTAGAAACGCCAATCATGAAATATGAACACTTGTCGCAACAGGGGGCTAACAGTGGCTCCACTTGGGGATGGATTTTCCTTGTGAAAAGCCAAGAACAATAGGTCAGACTGCCTTGATCTTCTATTGTTGTTGTGGACTGAAACACTTCCCCTGTGCTGGTTACTAAATGATTTGAAACTTTTGAAACCTGAACACAACATTCTCATAAACTGAATTTTTATATCATAGCAGCATCACCTTCTTTCTTCTGTGTGCTCTATCATTATATGCATCTCTGCCTGAGAACCTGCCTTTGAAATAAACACAACATAGGGGAACAAAACTGGAGAACTTCCCTTGATTCTATTTTGAAAAAGGGTGCTGATGTAAATTGAAAATCCTACTTTCTTTTGATACTATCGACTGAAAAACTGCCTGCTCTTTTGCTGAGATTAATGCAATGATGACAGAAATCTAAATGGAGGACTTGCTTTGGTTCTGCCTTTTAAAGAACTTTGTTGCGCTTTTCCATTATTCAGCCTTATAAAATCAAAACAAAGTGCTGAAAATACAAGTATTTATGTACAAATATAATACAGTTGCGTTGTGTTCAACAACAGGGATCATGATAATGCTTTAACATCCGGCCATTAACAGGGCCTTCTTCAGCTGGGCCGCCCTCTACAGATTTGAGGAAATAAGTGTTATTGCCCTGCACAACGCTGATAACAAATGGACCTTTCCATAGAAAATCAAATTTTGCATGTTTGCCCTTGTCTTCTCTTCGTGAGTCCCACCTTAGAACTTTGTTGCCAACACAGAAATCCTCAGCCTTAGCTCTCTTATCAAACATCTTTTTGAGCTTCTCTTGCAAAATTTGAGCTCTGTCATAGACCTGCTCTCTGGTTTGCTGAAGATGAATGGTCTGATTTATTCTTCGTTGAATATCATTTGGTTCTGCCTGAACCTCTTGTAACAGCTTCATAATGGAAATGCCCAAAGAAGATGGAAACCTGGCCTCCATGCCATATACCAGCTCATAAGGGCTCATCCCAATGGATTTCTTTGTTGAAAGTCTGTCTGCCCATAGGGCATTTGTGAGCTTTCTATGCCAGTTCTTCTTGTTTTCTTCTAAGATCTTCTTGATAATACTAATCAGGCTCTTGTTAGATGACTCGGCCAAGCCATTACCTTGAGGGTAATAGGCTGTGGAATGGCCCAAGGTAATGTGAAATTTATGGCAAAAATTGATCATCTTTTTGGATTTGAAGGCAACGGCGTTGTCAGTAATGATCTTCTCAGGGCAGCCAAATCTAGAAAGGATATTGCACTCAAGGAATTGGATAATGGTGGTATCATTGGCTTGCCTACATGGGATGGCCTCAATCCACTTGGTGAAATAGTCGGTGGCTGTTAAAATCATCTTATGCTGGCCTGAGGAAGAGGAATGGATTTCTCCAATGAAGTCAAGACCCCATTGTTGAAAAGGCTTTTCAGTTGAGATGGGCTTAAGGGGAAAGGGTAACAGTTTTCTTTTTCCCTCAAAGATTTGGCATTTGTGACATGAGATAGAAAACTTCTTTACATCAGCAAACAGAGAGGGCCAATAGAAACCAACCCTTAAAATTTTATCAGCAGTGGACTTCCAATATAGATGTCCTCCACAGTCCCCTGCATGGAATTCTTTCATGACATTGTTAGTTTCATTCATGGTTAAACAATTAAGCAATATGCCTTCATGATTTTTCCAAAATAATGCACCATCTAAGACACAAAACTTTAAAGCCTTCATTTTCAAAAATATTTTCTTAGTTCTGGACAATCCTGGGGGAGCAAATAGGTTTAACAATACAAAAAAAAATATCAGCATACCATGGGGATTGCAAAAAGGTTTCACTGATCTGTGGAGTCGCCAGCTCTTGTTCATTGTCCAGTTGGTTAATGTCTAAGGCTTGAAAGTTTGTTTCGGACATCAGTTTGGCTAAACCTTGTCCCTTTATCAGCGTGGTTGGTTTTATTTTTATGTCATACTCAAGGATGTTTGTAATCCACTTGCCTCTTTTGCCTTCTAATCCCTCTTGGGTTAATATGTCTTTTACAACAGCATTTGGGACATAGGCAATCACATGTGAATATAAAATATAAACTCGAAAATCTTTGATTGCTTTAACAAGGGCATAGGCCTGCTTCTCCATGATTTGGTACTTCAAAGGGGCATCTCTTAAGGCTCGGCTGAAAAATGCAATTGGCTTTTCGTTTCCTTGGTCATCCTTTTGCAAAAGGACAGCAGCTATGGTGTGATCAGATGCAAATGAAAATATGATAAAATCTTTGTCAAATTGCGGACTGGTGAGGACAGGGGCTTGGGTTAAGGCAGATTTTATGCCCTCAAAGGCCTGCTTGGTTTCAAGAGACCATTTTACCTTGGCATCCTTCTTTAACATGTTGCTTAACAGTCTTATCAGCTCGGCTAGATTTGGGATAAATCTCCTTAGGAAATTGATCTTTCCAAGGAATGCTTGCAACTCTTTTATGTTCCTTGGATATGGGATTTGGAGGACGGCTTGGATTCTTTCAGGATCAATTCTAATTCTGTCCTTTGATATGATATGGCCAAGAAGTTTGCCTTCTTCAAGGCCAAAGAGAGACTTCTTGGGGTTCAAGGAAATGCCATATTTCCTACATGTCATGAATATTTGCCTTAGGTGTTTGAGGTGCTCTTGATCAGATTTGGAGAAAGGGGTTAAGTCATCAAGATAGACAACTAGGAAATCATGTATTTCCTTGGCAAATGCAATATCCATTGCCCTTTGAAAGGTAGCACCAGCGTTTTTAAGTCCGAAAGGCATCTTCACATACTTAAATGTTCCCCACGGTGTGGTAAAAGCTGTCTTGTCTTGGTCATCCGGGTGAACAAGTATTTGATTGAAACCTGAAAAGCCATCTAGCAAAGAGATTCTAGATGACCCCACTACTCTTTGTAGAATGTGATCCATTTTGGGCAATGGGTAGTGGTCTTTTAGGGAGACTTGGTTTAAATTTCTTAGGTCTACACATAGCCTAATCTCACCTGTCTTTTTTCTTGTGGGAACAAGATTGGATACCCATTCGGAAAATCTGATGGGTGCTATGATACCTGCTTCAAACATTCTTTTTACTTCCTTCTCAATCAAAGGAAGAAGCATAGGATTGATTCTTCTAAGTTTTTGTTTGAAGGGCTTTTGGTTTGGTTTTAAGGGAATGGTGTGTTGGATCACTGAGGTGTCATAGGACTTCAAGTCCTCATAACTCCAAGCAAATACATCTTAATTCTTTGAATAAATCAACATATTTGGGCTTTTGATTGGGTGGCAAAGATTGAGATAGTTTGATCATTTTGGGCTTCTCTGCTGTTCCAATGTTGTGTTCTTCTATAGCAATGTTTAAGGGCTGCATTTAAGGCTTTTTGGGGACATCATTTACATCAAACATATCTTCTAATGGAGTTAGGCCAGCAGGCAAAAAGTTATCCTTTAAGTCAATGATCTTGACCTCTGTTTTGGCTATTTCCTCCAAATGCATCTTTTTGAGCTCTTCTATGTTTGTTTTGTCGAAAACAGATGGGTTTAGGATTTGTTTGGCTGTTACAGCTGTTACAGCCTGCTGATTTTCATTTGTTTGCTGTTGTTCATCCGTCATAGCATCCATGTCAATGTTAATGTTTGAAAACTCATGCTCAAGAGTGAAGAAATTGTTAATCTGGGCATCATTTTCGAATACTTGCCAATCTTTAACGTTATTTGGGACAACAGGCCTATGTTTTATCTCGGTAGTGAAATGGTGATTTGGCTCAAAGGGAAGCTTGCATGTACTAGCAAAAGTGGCTAGGTTGTGTGCATGAATGTTATGATTTCTTGAGATCTTGGAAAGCTTGGATTCAATGAATGCATTGAGTATATTAGTGGAAGCAGTCCTATAGGCCCTCATTCTATTGTCATTGGTAACAAAGTTGCCTTTCATTTGTTGTATGATTAAATCAGAGTCACCTAGAATGGACACTTTTGCAGCTCCTAGAGCTTTGAGCAGTTTAAGGCCTAAAAGGAGAGCCTCATACTCTGCCATGTTATTGGTGCATTTGAAATTCAATCTATAGGCATGGCCTTCTAAATGATTGTTATGTGTATTGTGAATCCATACACCTGCTCCTGCTCCTAACTTGTTAACAGAGCCATCAAACTCTAAATACCATGTGATTTCTTGCTTGTGGTTAGTATCAAGAGTTTTAGTCATTCTTGTAGTGGGCAGATTTGAATTTTCTATTTGGGGAGGTTCTTCTTGTATGCTGGTTGCCTTGATTGTTTTGACAGTTTCATCAGTATGGGCAACCAATTCTTCATTGATGTGTGTGTGTAGTTCTAAAGCCAACGGCTTATCATCAGTTGGAGGACTTGTTTCATCATTAAACAAAATAAAAGAATCCATATCAGAATGGATTGAGTAAATAGGAAAATTTTCAGGCTTGTCCTCACTACTTACCACATATTTCATTAGTGTTTCCCTATACAGTCTCTTTGGTTGCCCAAAGACTGAAATAGTGGCATAGGAGAGGTCTAATTGAAGAGATCCTTGGAGCTTTGCTCCCCATGATCTTGATAGGAGCATGCCATACTTTGGTGGAATGTCAGCAACCACCACATCCATGAGGATTGTCTTGTTGGGATATTGGACTAAGGAGACACACAAGTCTTTGATGAGGCCTAAACACTTGACTTGACTTGAGTCAAAGGAGAATAAATCTTTGTAAGGTCTTGTAACATCAAGGTTTAGCTTCTCCATAACTGCTTTGGGCATAAGATTGTGCGATGCTCCTGAATCAAACATAGCATTGTGCAAAACTTTGTCATGTATATGCAAACTAACATAAAAGGGTAGAACAGATCCATATGTTGATTTTCCATTAACTTCTGGACCAAACAATAGTTCAGGGGTATCATCTAAAACATTTACATCATCCTTATTCTCTGGGATTTGAAGTGATCTTTGAATTTGTTGCCTATACACATCATGTTGGGTTTTAGTATTGTGAGGGGCAGGCTTCCCTTTTTCCATTGGAATATCAGTGATTTGTTCTTATTTATCAGCGTTATGGGAAATGATTGCTTGCGGTTTTTCAGTTTTAGGAGGGCTTTTTGGAATGTTGTTCGAATTCTCTTTCAAGGAAGAAGGTGGTAGAGGCTAATCAATAGAAGGCTGCATGTATGTTATGTCCTCTACAGTCACTTGATGCAGGTTTGGGACAGTTATATCAGCTGGTTCTGTTATAATAGCCTTGCCTTTACTATTGTTGGGCTGTTTGCCATCCTTTGGTTTTCTAGGTTCAGGAATATCAATGGTCCTAGTTCTCAGCTTATATTGTTTGTGGACCTCATACACAACAATATCATAGCCTTGTTTAAAATCAAAAGACTCACCAGACTTAGTCTGAAATTGATTTATCTCATGGTCATCTTGGTCTTCTTGGGTTAGGAAAATTTGATGCTCACCCTTTAGATCCATCAAGTTCATGTGAGTGTCCTCTGTTTGCTCACTAGATGTGGATGCTTCAGCATAGTTTTCTTGAAAAGGGGGTCTTATATCATGGTCTGGGCTAGACCTACCAGCATTTGTGTTCTGAGTTTTCCTGAAATTTGGGTTCCTTATGGTATTGGACTGTTGTCCTTCCCATGATGATTTCCTCTCAACACTTTCTACTCTGTCTCCCAGCCTGTGCATGCCATTGATAATAGCATCCAACTTCTGGTCTAAGGCTGAGGGTTATTCCTTGAAGGTGGTTCTTCTTTCCATTCTAGCTCTATTTCTTTTGGCAATTAGGTTTTCCTCTACGCTAACAGCAACATTTTGCATGTCTGCAAGGCTTTGAGGGGCTCTTTCCCTCAACTGATAGGCCATATCTGAATCAAAACCATCAGGGAACTTATACAAGGCAAGGTCAGGTGGAGGTCTTAAGTTCTGTGGTATTGCATTGTAAACATTGTTGAATCTTGCATAGTAGTCTAAGACAGACTCTTGAGGGCCTCTTTTGATGGTGTCATATTCAGATAATATGTGCAAGGGGTCTTTCTTTTTCTCCCGTCTGTTGATAAATGACTGGTATAAGGCTTCTGGGTCTGCTACGGAATTGGCTGTGAGTGCTCTAAACCAAGTCCTGACATCACCTGTCAAACTTTGGACGAAAATATTCATTCTCACGCTATCATCCTCTATCTCGTAGTTCTCAAAATAGTCTTGCATCTTCTTGGTATGCTGAATGGCTGTGCAAGAACCAGTTCCATCGAAATATGTGATTTTAGTTTGATAATCCTAAGGCATAGCCCCAGGATTTGCTGGTAATTGCAGGGGTGCATATCTATTGGACATATTCACAGGGATAAGTGGAACAACAGGGATAACCGAAATAGCTGGAACAACTGGGATAATAGGAGTAATGGGAGTATGTGTAGTGAATGAAGGTGTGGAAGGAGTGATTTGAGAGGTGGATGATGAACCAGGGGAAGTAGGGGTTGAACGAAATAAAACTTTGACAGGGGTTGGAACACAGCTTGGCTGGACTATTTCAGGACTAGAATCAACAAAATCTTCTCTTCGCTCTAGCTTCCTGAGGTTCCTTGGGATTAAATTCGGATTTTCAAAAGCAGCTGGTGGATTTGGGTCTGGGTTTGACCTTGTATAACGTGGATTCCTTTTGGGAGCCAGATTCTGAACTTGTTTTGGTAATTTTCTGTGAATGTTTTTAGAATTAGCAAGGAACTGATCAAATTTTGGAATAGCTATGTACAGCTTAAAACTAGCATGAATATTGACTGAAGCAACTTTTATTTACTCCTGTAAATGCAAAGCAAGAAAAGTTTCAAAGGCTCCCTGGCTGACATTTAGGCTTCATCTATAGTTTTAAGGAATATATAGCAATTGGAAAATTCATTAGTCCCCAGTGGAGCTTTCCAACTTGATTTGTGAAATTAACTGAGGATGTTCCCCAGTGGAGTCGCCATTATGTTATCACTTAGGTTGTCCCTAAAGCTCCTTAAAGGGATACGGCCGAGGTAACCACAAACCAATCTTTGAACTGCAGGTTCTAGCCCACCTGCAATTAGAGAGGGCTCTCTCTTTATGATTTAGCTTTGTTGATGATGATTTTAGGCTAGTTATTCAGTTCAAGGGGTTTCGTTTAAATTTTGGTGGGAAGGATGATGCTTTCAAGTAGAGAGGTAGGTATAGTATGAGAGTTTCAAACCATTGGGCATGGAGTCAAGGAGTAGGACTACTGGTGCGTTTTCTTGGTCACAAGAGGAATATGGAGCAAGAAAGCTACACATGAAACAAATTTCAAGCTAAATGGATGGAATGAGGGCTAAGGAATGAGAGGCAACAAAGAATCTCTCATTCAGCTTAATAGACGGAAGGTGAATGAGCTCTATCTAGGAGTAGTGAAGAATCCCTAGATAACTGTCAAACATGGGTGAATTAGGGAAAATAGGAGCCCAAAGGGAATTCCTATTTATTACCAATTCAGAGGAAAACATAAAGAAATAGCAGAAATTGAGCATAGAGTGCAGTCAAGCAAGTTCTAAGCTAATCTTTCTTTCTGCTATTCAAATGGTGATACATGTATAATATGAGCATATATCAATGAAAACAAAGGTAAGAAGCACTTATTGAGTCATGTTGCAGCACAAGAATTCCATAATTCACTTTTCAAACATTAATACATAGCACACAGTCCATTCTCCAAGCTTTCAGCAGTCTTTGATTAAGGAAAATATCAAGTATACAGAGCGAGTCTCTCTTGGAGCTATACAACCAACCAACCCTTTTAACAATGCAGAGGGTGGTATAAATAGGGAAAATATCCAAAATTATCTATTACCGCTGACCTAAACAGGTCTGAAGGAAATGATTTCTTTAACCTAATCTTGTCCAGAAGTTAATGCAAGAAAATATCTTTTGAGCTGCGCTGAGGGCAGCTGTATCAAAATGAGTTAATATGGTGTCCTCAGTGGCTCGGTGCAGTAAGGCGGTTCTGCAATAACCGTGCCTTGTCTCTTATCTGCACTTCTAAGGCGGTTATGCTGATTTTCGATGGCTTTAATGTGCACTAATCCCGATCCGATGAGCTTTAAATGGCCTTTACTGCTTCTTTGACTTTGATGGAGGCCTTTAATGTTCACCTGCTTTGATGTTGCCGATCTGATACTCTTTGCCGCTTCACTAATGCTCTTCAACTGAAACAGGGCTTCATCTTTCCTTTGATACTCTTTCACAATTAAATCAGGCCGTTTTCTCTCCCTTGTTGTGTATGAAACTGTCAAATCGCCCTTTTCTGCTCTTTCAAAGCAAAAATGGCTGCTGCAAATGCTTTTCGTGTTTATCTGGAATGATATTGGCGCTGGCCGATCTGAATATGCATATAAATGAAGAAATCCTGTTGCCTCCGTGAATTTTCGGGCCTGCTGGTAGCTGAGCCATGAGAGGCCCTCCATTTTGGTCAATTTTTCTCAGCTAAGCGCTAATCGCGCATCGAAAACTGCCTCGGTTTTTCATTCCGGGCATCCTTTGCTGCAAATTTCGCGCTTCGCGCCCTTTTTGGTGATGACGTCAGTGGTGGGTCCCAGTACGGCGGTGACGTGGCAGGGTGACGTCAGCAGTACGGTGGGGTGATGACGTGGCAGTACGGTGGTAGCGACGTGGCACAGGACACGGTGGCGGGAGGCCGATGCAGGCTGATGAAGTCATGAAGACGTGGCGCTGACCTGGTGCTGTCGTCAGGGGAGGAGAGACAGAAGGCGGTTTGTGGTTTCATCGGACCGCCTTCTGTACGAGAGCAGTATCTGTTAGAGGGGCTTCGATGCAATAAAAAATGGACAGGTGTCTTTTGTACGGCGGAGAAACCGCTAGCCTATCGGAGGCTAACTGTTGATCGTCGGGGCGGCTCCGAAATTGCCAAGAGCCGTCGGATCTGGGCGAGTGGATCGGAGGGCTGACGGAGTGCGGAGCTGGTGGCAAGTTTATGCGTGGTGCCCGCTGGAATATTCAGATATTAATACAATGCGGCGGGGGTTCAAAACTTTGGGTTTGTTGGGCGCCGATGGTTATTAATTTAACCGAATATCAAATTAATCCCAAAAATGTATGCGCGGGGATGTTGCTATAAGGTTTATGTGTGAGAGAGGGGAAGGGGGTATGGTTATTAATTTAAACGAATGCTAAATCAATCCCATGTTCGAATGCGGTAAGGCTAATGCCAAGCCCCAAATGAACTTATCATTTCCCAAACTGATGTTATAGAGCTATAGTGCCAGGGAATGGGAATATGTACATAGGGGAGTTATTTAGTGTTTTTAGTAAGGGGAAAGGAAAATAGATAGGGATTTACATAATAGAGTTAGTAGTTAATATGAAATGTGATGAGAAAGTGCTAAGTTTAGAGATCTTAGGCTTATTAAGGAGAAATGAGACTTGTAGAGGAAGTATGGACATTCCTTGAGTAAAGCAGATCTTTACCAAGGCAACTGATATGAAAATGATGAGACTAAGAGATATCAAGCAGATCTTGACCTCTTTAGGGGAAGTTAGTGAGTGATTTGGGGAATAAGAAGAAAGGGGAGTTAGACATGCCTCGCTTGATCTAATCTAAATGAAAAAACTGCATCATAACTGTGATCTGAATGGATATAACACTTGAAAACTGAAATGGATCACATAGCTTGATTCTGCAACCACAAAACTACTTACCGAGCCTACTTGCCTAGCATTTTTTCTTCTTTTTGCATGGGTGCACTTGGACTTGCAGACCCTGATTATCCTTTTTTCTTTTAACTTCCCTCCTATCTAAATCTACACTTATTTCTTCCAAGGGCCCAGATTAAGCAGTTGGGCTCCTTTGTTTCTCTACCTATCTACAAATATGCCAAGATTAAGTTGTTTGGATAGATATTTATTCTATATATTCTACAACAAGAAATTGAAATCTAGGGAAGCCAAGATTAAGCTGTTTGGACTTCCCTTAACTGAAAAACTCATCAAAATTTGGAATACAACAGTGGCATTTAGATTAGCACACTTTCATGGCCTCTTCTTTGGCCTCTTTCTGGAAATATGGAGCATTGCAGCATGCAAAGTATGACATATTTGACATGTAAAAATGCCAATCATGAAATATGAACACCTGTCGCAACAGGAGGCTAACAATAGGCAAATGACACGTCAGGCCCTCCTACTGCCCGTGCCTCTAGGGTGGAAGGTCTTAGGGTTTATTGTCCAATTTTTGCCTATACAATTCTATCGAGTGCATGTATATCTGAATATATTTATTTATTTTTTATCTTTATTTTATACAGTGCCAAATTCAGCTTTTCTACACGCTCGAGTTACTCAATGGAGGAAAACAATTCTGTCGGGTCATTAACTAACCCTCCCCACCCTTAAGGGTTTTTCTGGCGAACAGGGATTCCATGGTCCAAGCATTTTATGAACCTACAATTGTTCTATCGTGACTCTGTTACAAATAGGTTTCCATACCCTATAAGGGTTCTAGTTGTGTTTCCCTTTTCTTTAAAAAAAAAAAATGCAGATGACAACTAATCACTCCATTACCATTATTTCTAAGTTTCCCCTTTGGTTGAGAGTTATGGCTGCACTAAATTTTACTGTTACGGTCCCTATATTATAAATGGCACAAACTTGATTATTGACATAAACTTAATTAGGCACCTCAGTGGTAATTTCCATACCTGTCTGCACGTTGTTCTAGTCTGACTGCAACTGAATTGCTCACCTCTGCTTCCTATATCGCTGCGCTCTGTGTATTTTTACAGAAGCGGAACTTCCTCTTGTCCTTTGCTTCCAATCTACCACCCAACCTCGAGATTCGTCTTTCGGGACCAGAATCTCTCCCCCGGGACCTAGTGCCTGGCTATCTAGTCCTCACCAGACTTAGTCGTTTCTCCTTTGTTTCTTGCTCTGCCTGTCCTCACAGCACAGACAAACCCCCCCCCCCCACCCTTCTCCTCTGGGACTTTCCTAGTTAGGGGAGGTGGTTAGGGTTGCAGTTCACTGCAACCGTTTTTTTTTTCCAACTTCCCTCTCAGAAGTTGCTAGCTTTCTCCAAGAAAACATTTCTTGTTTATTAAAGAAATTAAAAATATTATTAAATTCCAAAACAGTAAATAATGTCATATTCAGTTTTTTAACCACAGTCAAATCAAATATTTACATTTTCCTGGGGCATTACATCTCCCCGTCCTGAAATTGGACATCGTCCCGATGTCCATTGACCAAAAACAACTCCGGGTAAGCTTTTTTCATGAGCTCTTCATCCTCCCAGGTGGCCTCATCAGGCCCAAAGTGCTACCATTTCACTTTAACTTGGGTAATAGCTCGTTTCCACAGCTGCACTTCTCTCCGGTTGAGAATGCTTAGCGGCTCGACCAAGACTTCTCCTTCCGATTCGACCTGCAACATGCAATATTCTAAGTCAGTTCCTTTTTAAAGAAACTTTTAAACTGGTCTACTGGAAGTAATTCTCACCTGAATATCCTGCCATCTGATCACATGTTTGGGATCATAAACGTATTTTTTTAACATAGAGACATGGAAGACATTGTGGACTCAGATGTGACTTGGCAGGGTGAGCTGATAAGCCACTGGCCCAATTCTTGCCAAGACTTGGAATGGTCCACAATATCGGGGTGCCGACTTAGTGCACCCGCTCCAATGTAGTGTACTTCGCCTTGCTTGAATTCTCACATACACATGGTCACCGACTTGGTATTCTTTAAACCTCCTCTTCCAGTCAGCAAAGTTCTTTTGCCTATCCTGAGCAGCTTTTAAATTAGACCGTACTTTTTTGACCATTTCCTCCATATCCTTAAGCATTTCCGGTCCTAACCTTAGTTTATCTTCAGGTCCACCCCAGCTTGAGGGTGTGCGACATTTCCGCCCGTATAGGACCTCAAAGGGGCTCATTTATAACAAGGTATGATACCCGTTGTTGTATGCAAATTCAACCAAGTGCAAATACTCCTCCCACTGCGTTGGTTGCTGCATTACATATGCCCTTAACATGTCTTCTACCACCTGGTTCACCCGTTCTGTTTGTCCGTCGGTCTGGGGGTGATACGCTGTACTGAAGTTCAGCTGTGTCCCCAATTCTGCAAATAATGTCTTCCAAAAGACCGACGTGAATTTCACGTCACGGTCTGAAATTATCATCTTCGGGAGTCCACGCAATTTAAACACATTCTGCATGAAGATATGGGCAATCTGTATAGCTCTGTAGGTGGATTGCACAGGTATAAAATGTGCTGCTTTACTCAACTTGTCTACTACCACCATAATAGAATCATTATTCTTCTTTGTCTTAGGCAACCCTGTTATAAAATCCATAGAAATGTTTTCCCACTCCCATTCCGGAATGGGTAAAGGTTGTAATAACCCCGCTGGATGTTGATGCTCTGCCTTAATTTGTTGACACTCCAGGCACCGTGCCAAATACTCAGCCACATTCCTCTTCATTCCGGCCAATAGTATTCTTTTCAAAGCGCAGTGATCATTTTCTGATAACCTGGGTGTCCAGCATAGTGACTGATGTGGAATTCATCTAAAATCAGATTTTTAATGTTGTTTTGATCAGGTACATATAGCCTTTTTTTGTAGTACAACATTCCAGCATCATCCATCTCATATCCTTGCTGATTCTTCTCGCTGGTAGATTGTTGTACTTGCTGTTTTATTTGCTGGTACACAACATCTTGTTCTGCTGCCTTTTTTATCATTTCCTCGAAGGGGCTTTTCCATTCGCTATAGGAAATTTCATACAAACATTGTACTTTCCGACTTAAGGCGTCTGCCACCCGGTTTTCTTTCCCCTTCAGATGTTTGATTTCAAAGTCAAAACCGCTTAGGAAATCTACCCACCGCGCTTGCCTAGCGTTTAAAGTGGGCTGGCTAAAATAATTGGTCAGACTGTGGTGGTCGGTCAGTAACAAAAATTTCCTGCCCATAAGATAATGTCGCCACATCTTCAAAGCATGTATGACGACAGCCAACTCTAAGTCATAAGCAGAATACTTCTGCTCATGCTCTTTTAGTTTCCTAGACTCATAAGCAATTACTTTCCCTTCCTGCATCAACACACCTCCCACGCCTTCCTTGCTTGCGTCAGTGCACACCACATAATCCTTATTAGGATCAGCGATGCTCAAAATGGGTGTTGTGGTGAGCAGATGCTTAAGCTGCTCAAAACTTCTTTGACATTCCGGGGTCCATTTGAATGCTTTTCCCTTTTTCTGTAAGGAGGTGATAGGATACGCTACTCTTGAGAAGCCTTCTACAAATCGTCTGTAATAACTGGCTAATCCCATAAAGGACCTGATGTCTGCTACATCTTTCGGTACGGGCCACTCCATTATGGTTTTTATCTTTTCAGGGTCCACCACGATCCCTTCCCTTGTGATTATATGGCCCAGATACTGTATTTCTTCCTTGAAGAAGTCGCACTTGCTGAACTTAGCATATAGCTGGTGTTCTCAGAGGGTTTGTAGCACCAATCTGAGGTGCTCCTTGTGCTCTTCCATTGTGCGGGAGTATATCAGTATATCATCAATAAATATCAGCACAAATCTGTCCAAATATCGATGAAATATGTTGTTCATCAAGCACATGAAAGTTGCAGGGGCGTTAGTTAACCCAAAGGGTAGCACCACAAATTCGTAATGCCCATACCTTGTTCTAAAAGCTGTTTTAGCTATGTCTTCCTCCTTTATCCTGATCTGGTGGTAACCTGATCGCAAATCGATCTTGGAGAACACTGTTGCACCCTTCACTTGATCGAAAAGTTCATCAATCCGAGGTAGAGGATACTTGTTTTTGATTGTTAGCTTGTTCAACTGACGATAATTTATACACATGCGAAGGGTTCTGTCTTTTTTCTTGACGAATAACACTGGGGCTCCCCACGGAGACACACTGGGGCGAATATAGTTTTTATCTAGCAGTTCTTGTAACTGCATTTTTAACTCTGTCAACTCAGGTACACTCATTCTATAGGGCGCTCGCGATACCGGTGCTGCCCCTGGTACCAATTCGATGGTAAAGTCTATATCCCTCTTAGGCGGCAGTCCGGGAATCTCTTCCGGAAACACATCAGCAAATTCTTGTATCATAGGAATGTTGTCCAACGCGGCTATTTTATCTTTCGAGTTGGCATAGCCCACTTGAATAGCATAAATCTGACACCCCTTCCTAATGCATTTCGCTAACCGGGATGCAGTTATTGGCCGAACCTGTACTGGCCGTTTAATTCCTTGCATTTCCTGCCTTGCTCCATGTTCATCCCTATAATAAATAGTTTTTGTTTTGCAGTTGACCAATGACCAGTGCTTTTCTAACCAGTCCATACCGATCAGAACATCGTATGAACCGAGGGGAAGCACATTTAAATCTGCCATTACTGGCTGCCCTGCTATTTTCAGAGAGCAGTTATTGACTTTCGCAAGCACCCGCCTCTTGGCCCCCGTAGCCAACTGTACTAGCCACGGATTCTTGAATTTAACAGGTTGTAGTTTACAATGTTCTACCACCTTAGGACTAATATAACTTAGAGTGGCTCCAGGATCAATTAAAATAGCTACAGTAAGGTCTGAGATTTTACCTTCGAATTCCAACATGGTCGGCTGGTACTCCGCCTGACGATCGTCCAGGGCTGCATTAATCCTCGGTAGGCTACGTCCTATGTCGCCGACTATTGATGCTTCATGGATTTGGGATAATTGTTCGGTTCCCTTTCGCTACGGACAATTTTTAACGTAGTGAGGCCCTCCACAACCCCAACACTGTACTGGAGGTCTTGCTGTCCCATCGTTGTCCACTCTTGCAGGCTATTTGCCGACTCTGGACTCACTGGTTGGCTTGGATTTGACTGAGTTTTTCTGTATAGTTCTGTTGTTCTGCCCCTTTCCAACTCCCTTACTTCCTCCACTACGATTTCCTTTACTGTTTCCAGCGGGCTTATTACCTCTTTTATCATTCCATCTTCTACTTGAAACTTCTCCTTTCTGTTTACTCTACTGGTAACAAATCTTGGCTTTACGGATGGCTTCGTCCATTGTCTTTGGATTGTCAAACTCAATCCTTTCCCGCATATACAGGGGTAAACTACTAACAAATCTTTGCACCTTAGCTTTTTCCTCTCTAATATAAGGCACATAACGTAGCAAGGAAGTAAAACGGGTGATAAATTCGTCCATGGTCTGCTGCCCCAACCGCAAGTCATGGAATTCCCTTGCCTTTTCGTCGTAAAAATGCTCGGTCAAGTATCTTTCTTTGAAGTACCTTTGAAATTTCTCCCAAGTGATGGTCTGTTCGCTTACTCCCTTTACGATCTTAACTTCTTCCCACCACAGGGTGGCTTTTCCCTACAGTTGGAAAATGGCCAGCCGTGCCTTAAGGTTGTGATTGTATTCGTATAACTGGAAATATTTGTTCATATTAATTAACCATGCCTCAGCTGCTTCCTCCTGTTCCCCATCGAAGTGCGGCGGTTTAATCTTACGGAACTCTCCTTGCAACTCTATCTGTTGCCTTTTTGAGGTCTGTTGTTTAGATGCATTATTAGATCGTTCCTCCCTCACTTCCGACCCTTCAGGTTTTGTATGGTGGTTCTGTTCTTCCGACATTATTTGTTGTTCCACACTGGGATTAGCTGGCAGCTGGTTCTGTCTGTTGGACAAGATTTTTATAATTCTCTCTTGTTCCATTGTTAGTCGTGCATTATCTTCACGTAACCGTGCCATTTCATTTTTCAATTCCTGCACTGTCTCCAAAATAGCCTGGTTTGTGTTGCGAGCTTCCTCTCCGAGCTGTACCCATAGCTCGAGATTACTCTCAGGGCCAGGTACAGGTCCCTGACCCATTGCATACCTGCACGACGCACTGTCACCTCTTCTCATACTGTCAGTCTTCTGGTTTCCTGTCCTTAACATGAGAAAAGTAATTCAACACACTAACTATTTCTTTTTCTTTGAACTACTCAAATAGGGACAAAAGAAAAATAAATAAATAAATAAATTGTATGTGCTACTCTCTGTTTCATTTCTTCAATTTGTTGTATGGGCTATTTACTATTTCAAATTTCAATTCCCAAAGGCCTCAGTTTTGTAACCTGGCTCCGATACCACTTGTAATGTCTCTATCATAAAATTTTTTTTCTTTTACCTGGTATTACCACAATATGATTGTAATCCCTGTCCACATGGCTGGTCAATTACCGTAGTAATTATTGCTCTGGCCATTTCTACCGTTTTTTGGGCAACCAAATGATGGATTCCCCAGTGGTAATAAAGACTCAGTCCTGTCAATTCATAGTTCATTCACCTAATTCACCTTGGGAAAACAACACCCCTGCTACCCGTGAATTGCAATATGTGACTTAGATTGACATGTGGCATTTGTTATTAATTAAATACCGAGTTTGTACGCCTGGTGTAATTCTCACTGCTCTGCCCTGTACATGGCACGAGCAGGCTTGATCATCGCAGCTACCATCCTTGGGCTTGTCGTCAGATCAACGGACATCATGGGGGTTTACAGATCTATGGTTCAAAGTTCATCTCGAGATTATGTCAACCATAACTGGATTGATATGCTATTTTTTTTGTGTTGGCGCCGACTCCATTTCACTATTATTTGTTTTTCCGCGACCTGTTCAGCTATCGATCCAGAACCGGAATGGTTTAGATGCTACTGGGCAACAGACTATGACATCTGCTCAACCTGGTGGAGCCCCAGGTAAGTACTCTGGTTTTTGGTATTGGAATTTTCTACCATTGAACTTTTCCCTTGATGCCCTGTCTAACCAACAGATTATTGTGGTTGATCGTAGGGCCCTTCTACTGGACCCTGGAGCTATTTGCTAAGGATGCGTGGTGGTTATTTACCAGACTCGCGGCCAAATTTTCGGGTAAGAGGTTATATATATGTACCAGGTTTTACTCCCCTACATCTTGGCAAGGGTTCTTGGTTCCACAGAGTTCCTAAGCTATCTCACGGATGGCTCGCAGTCTTTTGAGTTAGAGGCTTATGAATGTTACCAGCTAAGTACCATGGATGTCTGAAACCCTTGCGCAGTATCTGCGTCGAGGGTTTGCCTCCCGTATGGGGCTCGGCAATGATTGTTTTGACTGAAACAAAGCATTAATACTTCCCAGGGTTTGCCCTCGTGGCGTACCTGTTGTTTATAAGTTATAATGTACATAAGATCTATTTGAAATACCAGTCATGTTCCAGTTAATTTACTCTTCTCTTTATGTATCCAATTTACATGTCCAAATGTGCATATGACCAAGGTTTTCTTTGGAATCTGGTTGGCTTTCAACCGAGCTATGACGATTATATATAATCCTGTGTATTTTCGATCATAGTTTCTTGTTTGTAGGGAAGATTACGACGATAACAACTTTCTGTCAAATGCTCTGTTTGGTCTTTCTATGGGTTATAAAGAGGTTCAGGGAACCCATTTAATATCACTATTTTCAGAGAATTTTCAAGGATTGTTGTCCTTATCTATCTGTATGTTTTTGTTTTTCATTTAAATAGTTGACAAGATTAGTCATAGCCTTGTTCTGTATAACAGTTGTTTCTCATATTTCACAGATAGCAGAATTTGTTTAACAGAATTATTTTTCCCCACACAGTCTTTGATGGTGTCTACTGTTTTTGCTATGTGAATATTCGACACAGTATTTACTAAATTCATTTAAGGTCCTGAGTATTTCAATCATTCGTCAGTCTGCGAAGGAATGTTTCTTTTAAAAGATGATATTACGCTTAGTCTTCTCTTTTCTAGAGATTGTCGCTCTACAACAGTTGTCTTACCACGTTCATTTGTCTAACTCAGTCGTAGGCAAATGACACGTCAGGCCCTCCTACTGCCCGTGCCTCTAGGGTGGAAGGTCTTAGGGTTTATTGTCCATTTTTCGCCTGTACAATTCTATCGAGTGCATGTATATCTGAATATATTTATTTATTTTTTATCTTTATTTTATACAGTGCCAACTTCAGTTTTTCTACACGCCCGAGTTACTCAATGGAGGAAAACAATTATGTCGGGTCATTAACTAACCCTCCCCACCCTTAAGGGTTTTTCTGGCAAACAGGGATTCCACGGTCCAAGCATTTTATGAACCTACAATTGTTCTGTCGTGACTCTGTTACGAACAGGTTTCCATACCCTATAAGGGTTCTAGTTGTGTTTCCCTTTTCTTATTTAAAAAAAAATGTAGATGACAACTAATCACTCCATTACCATTATTTCTAAGTTTCCCCTTTGGTTGAGAGTTATGGCTGCACTAAATTTTACTGTTACGGTTCCTATATTATAAATGGCACAAACTTGATTATTGACATAAACTTAATTAGGCACCTCAGTGGTAATTTCCATACCTGTCTGCACGTTGTTCTAGTCTGACTGCAACTGAGTTGCTCACCTCTGCTTCCTGTATCGCTGCGCTCTGCGTAGTTTTACAGAAGCGGAACTTCCTCTTGTCCTCTGCTTCCAATCTGCCACCCAACCTCGAGATTCGTCTTTTGGGACCAGAATCTCTCCCCCGTGCTCTCTTGCAGGACCGCTGTCCTCGACAAGATATTGGCACCTAGTGCTTGGCTATCTGGTCCTCACCAGACTTAGCCGTTTCTCCTTTGTTTTTTGCTCTGCCTGTCCTCACAACGCAGACAAACCCCACCCCTCATCCCCCTTCTCCTCTGGGGACTTTCCCAATTAGGGGAGGTGGTTAGGGTTGCAGTTCAGGGGACTTTCCCAATTAGGGGAGGTGGTTAGGGTTGCAGTTCACTGCAACCGTTTTTTTTGTTTTTTCCAACTTCCCTCTCAGAAGTTGCCAGCTTTCTCCAAGAAAACATTTATTGTTTATTAAAGAAATAAAAAATATTATTAAATTCCAAAACAGTAAATAATGTCATATTCAGTTTTTTAACCACAGTCAAATCAAATATTTACATTTTCCTGGAGCATTACATATATATGTTTTAATGATATATTAAATTTATAATATATATGTTTTTAATTATATATTGAATTTATAATTTTATGGTATTTTGGATAGAACTTTTATATATATATATATATATATATATATATGGGGTCTATTCAAAACACCATATATACATATATATTTTGAATTTATAAGATTTTGAATAAACCATAAGTGGGTGTATTATTAATATTAAGATTATTAATTCATAGTAAGGTTATTGATATAATTTTTTCACTATTAAAGAAGTGTTTATTTTGGAATAGAGTTTGTATCATTTTAATTTAATTAGTATAGATCGATTTTAGCAACGGATCTAATTACTAATTTATAGTAAGGTTATTGATTTAAAATTTTCACAATTAAAGGAGTGTTTATTTTGGAATAGAGTTTTCATCATTTTAATTTAACCAGCATAGATCCATCTTAACAACAAATCTAATATGAGTTGAGAGGGATCACATTTGTTCAGATGCAAACTTATTTTAGAGTGCAAAAAAAAACAACATGTAACTTTTTATTGTTTAAATTTGTTAAGTGCAAACTTATTTTAGAATGCAAAAAAAACAATATTATATTTTTTAATGTTATAGAGATTATATAACATGTGCATTGAGCTATTTTATCGACGCATATTAAACATATTGGTATATTAATAATAATACATTTTTAAATATACATCAATATTAATTTATATTAACATATTTTATTCATAATCCATATTGGATATTTTATTTTATATAACATTAAAATATTTTCTTTTAACATTTATTTCTATATATAGATATATATAAAGTTCATATCACGTATTAAAATATTTTTGAAAGTACAAGATTGTTTTTTTTTTTTTTTTTACTTTACATAAAATTATATTAAGTCATATAGACAACTAATTAAATATGCATAACATTTTTTATTCAAAAAAATATTTTATTTTATTTTAACACAAACAAACATACTTACACATCACCTCACACTGGGCTATAGAACCAACATAGATCAATCCTAAGTACTAATCTAACATGACCGGAGAGGAGGGATCAAATTCTTTAGATGCAAACTTCTTTAGAGTGTCAAATACAATGAGTTATTTTTCATTGTTTAAATTGTATTTGTGAATGCTAAATAGAGTGTATCTATGAACAAAGAAACATTTTAACCATAAAACTTATTTTTTGATAAACTTAAACAACTTACATATTTTTTGACTTTTAATTACTTAACAACATATTCATTTTTTAGCCGACATTATTTTTTATTTAGAACATAATTTTTATTTTAAAGGGAATAGAGGGATGGACAAACTTACACATCCCCTCATATTGGGCTGTAGAATGAACCTCTTGGCTCAACTAACATAAATCCATCTTAAGTACGAGGGATCAAATTATCCACGTGCAATTGTTTAAATTGTATTTGTGAATGCTAAATAGTGTATATATGACCAAAGGAACATTTTAACCATAAAAACTTATTTTTTGATAGACTTAAACATCTTACTCATACATTTTTTTACTTCTAATTACTTTACAACTTATTCATTTTTATAGTCGACATTATTTTTTTATTTAGAACACAATTAGTTTTCATTGTTTAAATAGTATTTTTGAATATTAAATAGAGTATATATGAGAGAAAAAATTAACCATTAAACCTTGATATTTTTTTCTATATATAGATATATATATGAATTTGACATAGACCTAAATTAGTTAATATAAATCTTTACATAATTAGAAGATCTTCACATAGTTTATTTAAATCTCTTGTTGAAATATTTTTTAAAAATAGAAGATTTAAACATTTGATTATTCTAATTAGGCTTATTCAATTTTTTAATTATAGCGCACATTATTTTTCTATTTAAAACATAATTTTTAAGTTTGATTGGTTTTTATTGTGCGTTCTCCGATTTCTAAGTTACAAGATATTAACCACAAAGGTCTTAAATCCAGTAATTATATATTTTTGTTTTTCAAAGTAATTCCAAAAAATTATTATAGAGACAAATATCATTAAACTTCATCGTTTTTTATCACTAAATAACGAAGAAACAATCAACCTGGAACCATGAGTTTTCTAACACACTCCAATCCGATCCGGATCTAAATGGAATGATGTTTACGAACAGTGAACAATGAAGCAACAAAAAAACCTGGAACCATGAATTATCTGCCACACTCCAATCGAGTACAAATGGTCTCCTCTTGGGAGACATTCTGGGATTACATGAAACAGGGGGTGGAATAAGCCCCTCCATGCACAAGTAAATCACGAACAACGGCGGTCTTGAACACATAATTCCACAAAGCAATTGGAGAAGGAGCAAACCCTCTCGCCAATAAATGGCGCCGCGGGGTGTTGACATCCATTTGCTGGAATAACAACATTAACTACACTTTCTTCTTCATCCGCTGGGTTTTGTTTTCCAGCTTCTTCAATAAGCATCGACCTCTCAAGATCTCCTCTTCCCAATGGCGACACCAGGATTGGAGATAAGAAAGGAATCGGGCTCCTGCAACATAACCCGATCGAATCTGCGGACTGCCTTTCCAATTGCATTATAGCCGGTGCCTTCTTCTGCAATCGGCTAAGAGGCCGCGGCTGAGAGACCAAGGATCGAACCTCGGCCGCATCGTCGTCATGTTTCTTGTTCGATACAAACGACCTTTCTTGCACAAATTCAACAGCAGCAGCGCTACCACTTTGGCTTGCAGCCATTTCTCCTGACCTTTTAACAACTCCACCAGACATTTGCCCGGCAGAAAGCGCCTGTTCGAATCTCCTTGCTTATGAGCAAAAAAAACCCTTTTCTACCGGATCTGATGCCCTAGTACCGAACAACAGCTCGCAGATGGGATTATAGAAGTAGGGGATTATGTAAACAGGTGGAGAGTGCAATATAAATTTGGTATGAGAAATAAATAAATCAGAAGACTCAGAGGAAGGGAGCAATAAAGTTCGTCCTGCGACTTCTTGTGTGAGGGTGGTTTCGCCCAGGGTTTGCGGATCTCATCTCCACAAATCCGACACATGTGAATTAAACACGGTGGCGTGTTTTGACCGCACATTACACGGAGGATCGATCTGGACGTCATTCTTTGTGGGTTTTCTGTTTTCTGGTTCTTTTTTTGGGTTTTATTTTTGGTTTAGCTTCCAAACACGTATTATCGAAAACGACCATTAAAACTGTGGGCAATGGGCGTGTGTTGACCACGCTCTCTGGGTGGAATTTTGAAGCCATTTGTTGGGATTTTTTTTGCAAAAGCTTATTATTTTTTTATTTCATTTTAATCATAACTGCCAGTCTTAATCTATGGGAGACCTAGGATCAACTCTAGTAGCTGCCACTATAATTCCAAGAGTACATCCAACTATTTGCAAGTCGATATACTAAGATTCTATGGTTTTAGCAAAGCGAGACTCTCGTGTCGCCAAGGCATACATCATATACTAAGATCCTATGATTTTAGCAAACCGGAGGTGGGGAATCTGCTTCTTGAACCGCCACCACAGCAAATCAAAATACTCAATGAGATTTGAACTGCGGTCTCCTCAACTTTACTCAAATAAACTTATTATCAAACCACACATCACTATGTTCTTTACCAAAACTTATTGGTAGAAACAACGACTAAAACTCTGGGTCATTGGTGCTTATCATGCGAGTGGCATTCTTATTTCCTTTATTGGAATTTAGTGGCATCCTATCAATGGGGCTTATTATGGGAGTGACATTCTTATTTCCTTTATTGGAATTTAGTGGCATCCAATCAATCTTGACCAGTGATGGAATTTGATAATGTAATGGAATTTGATGATCTAATGCCTCCTATTGATGTTGGACGAATGACCAATAATGGAATTTGGTAATCTAGTGCCTCCTATCGATGTTGGAGTGCATCTGGTTTATCTAGTATTTAGCATTTGGTAATCTAGTGCCTCCTATCGATGTTGGAGTGCATCTGGTTTATCTAGTATTTAGCTATCTATGTTTTATCCAAAATCATCCCTTACTTTTTTTCTTTTTATTACTAACTGCCATTTCTTTTTTGGGCTATGCACTGAGGTCTGCAATGTTGTATGCAAGTCATATTTCTTCTTTCTTTGCGATGACCCCCGGTCTCGGATTGGTATGGTTATCCCTATGACTTTGAAGTAATTGTTTTAATAACATCTTATTACCTTATTTCTCGCATTCATTTGTTGGAGACACGATTGCCATTACACCAAAACTTACAGGTGTTAGTAAACAAACATATCGTTAGATTTAAGCATATGCCACAGAACACACGGGGAGCATTGACCTTTTACATCGCCATTAATGGGGAGCCAATAATCTCCCCCCAACGCCAGCCCAGTGTGTTTCAAACTTGAGGCCTCTAGCTTTGATAACACTTGTTGGAGTCACGATTGCCGTTACACCAAAACCCGCAGGTGTTAGTAAAGAAACACATCACTAGATTTAAGCACATGCCATGAAACGCACAGAGAACCTTGACCTTCTACACCGCCATTAACAAGGAGCCAACACCTAATGAACTTTCGATGTCCTCTTCACAGAGTTACTCAGGATGGCCTTCCAGGGTCAGTGAGTGCAAAAGCACTTACGTCCATTAGTCAAGAAAGACAAGAGAGGGGCTCCTTGCCTTCCTTCAAGGTGGATTATGACTTGCCTAATTGCGCGGGTGGCTTGCCTACACTTGCCCACAGGAAAGAGTAAGTGGGGTTGAACATTTGGCATGAAAGACACCATATACAGTAAGTTCCAACACATGTACGCATTTATTTATTACCAAATTTTGTCATGCACCACATTCATCATCTATTTGTTTATTTATTTATTTTTTGTGTTTATTTAATATAAATATTCATATAATATAAATTGTATAAATTGCATTTATTATATCATAAGTTTTTTTATACTCATATTTATAATTTAATTATTGAAAGCCTGTTTTTTTATTTGCCATTTAAAATGAAATTTTATAATCTTTACGGATCTATAAAATCGAATTTGAAACTTGGTTTACACTCATATTTATAATTTAATTATTGATTTTTTTTTTTGCAATTTAAAATGAAATCATATAATTGTTACGAATATATAAGATCGGATTTGAAGTTGTTTATTTGACAAATCTCAAGTATTTGCCACATGCAATTTTAATAAAATTGAATCATTTTACTCTTACACATTGATGAGGATGTTAACGTTTTGCTTATGGAATTCTAACTTAGGTGAGAAGTTTGGAGGTCAACACTTTGTTTAATGGAATTTTCTTAAGGGTGAGAAACTTGGATGTTAACATTTTGTATATGGATATTTAATTTATGTGAGAAGCTTGGTTAGTGAATCTCTAGGATTAGTGTTTAGATATTTTAAAATTGAAATTAAAATTACAAGAAAACGAGAAGTCATGATTGACTATATATATATTTTAATAAAAATGTTTTTTTCCATCAACCTTATAACATGTTTCCAAGATTATGAAGATGCTTTTTTCCATCAACCTTGTAACATGTTTCCAAGATTAGTTCAACCCTTCATGGATTAGTGCTAAATAAATTACATTTAAGTAGAGTGAAACATAGAACATTTTTTCCTCAAAATATCTTTTTCTCATTAGATATTATAAATACCTACATTCATATTGGTAGTGTAATATCTCATCTCACCAACCTTATATATAAATGACATGTAAGAATTTATATTTGTGGATATTTCGTGATGGAGTATTAATTGTGATCAAACATTGAAAAACATTATAATATTAGTTGTAGTGTAAATTCTATTATTTTAAATATATATTTTAAAACCAAATTTAGAATTGCTATTTTTTTTAATTAAAAAATTAAGTTTGGTTCGAAACGCGTCGACACAAGATTGGTTATGTGATTTTGCCGAAGATTTTCTAAACAATGTCATACACTGTTAGAGAAGAAAAGTTATATTAATATAATAAAAATATAAGTTTTGTTAAGAATAAAGAGAACGGTTATAACTGGATGAAAGTTAAAGACATAAATGAAAGATAAGGGTTGAAAAGATAAATGAAAGAAAATCATCCAGATACATGTTTGATTTTTTTCAATATATATTTTTTTAAATTAAAATAAAAAATAAATGGTATAATATTAAATAAAAAAAATTATATTATTATAAAAACGAACATATTTATCACTTCATACCAGAGAAAAAAAATGTTAATAATTTAACAAAGAGTAAAGAAACAAATTAGAAAAAAAAAGAAAATGACCTATAACATCTTTCCACTACTTTTAACATCTTTCTAATACATTTTATACATAGAATAGGTGAAAATTTAAAATTAAAAAAAAAACCTCATGTTTCAAAGTACAACTTCCATGCAAGTGGAAAATAACACTTAACTAACTCCATTTAAATTTCATATTTTAGTACATTTCGTGCCTATGCAAAACTCTCTTCACTCTCTTCACTTATACTATATATATAGGGTAAAAATTCTAAGATTAATTTCATATTTTAGTACATTTCGTGCCTATGCAAAGTCTCTTCACTTATACTATATATATGGTAAAAATTCTAAGATTGGTTTTTTCCTGGTTCATCTTGTCATCATATATGTTTATTACACCCTACATTATTGTGACCTTAAGTTGATTATGGATGGAGGACTTTATGTTCGTTATTGATGGGAAAATATAGAAGTTGTATTGGATTAGGGGATTGAGGTTAATTAAAAAATTTGTATTGATATATGGGATCTATGAAAATCTAGGTTGATATGGAGTCTTGAATTTATTAAATATAAATAAAGTAGAATTTATATAAAAATAGTATATCAAATAATATATAAAAATATTTTTTATTTTTATTTATTTATTTTTATTTTTATTTTTATTTTTTTTTCTTTCTTCTGATTATGTGTTTGGGGTATTTTATAGATATATTTTTATTTATAAGTTTATAAATATAAACATAGTTTATTTACTATTAAACTATCAACTATAAATGATTATTAATATTTTATATAACTAGTCAAATATTTTAGGATTTTATATGGTTTGTAAAACAAATTAGAGATTCATTATGTAAAATAATAATTTTATCCTATAAAAAATTGGACAAATTGATTTTGGTAAAGAGAATAGACATTGTTAAATCAATTTTGGAAAATAAAAAAAGAGATTAATTGACCAAATTGCCAAAATTAACTTCTAAAGTTTTCTTTGATGAGTTTTCCAACAATTAATTTTATTAATTAAATTAGTTCATTAACATGAATTTAAAAAATACAAATAACTTATGGTGTATTAAGTCAATCAAAATGATTTAAAATTAACAATAATTAATTATTAAATAAATATAAGTTATAATTAATTGTAAAGTATTGGGAGATATGGTTCTTATAGGAACCAAGGGGAAATGCCCCTAGTGGCTTCCCATCATTGTTGATAGATAGGTTTGAGGGGTAATACCATGAAACTTTTACAACATATGGTGTCAATGACACTAGTCTATAAGTCCCTCTACAATCACAAATTTCCTAGAACATTTATTTATGAGTTGTCATATATATCCTTGATGAGATGTCATCCTATCTATTGATGAGTTGTCACTATATTGCAACACTCCATTCGTAAGAATATTACATTTATGTACTATATATTGATATCATTAGATGAACATATTGTTGAAATGACTAAAGCTTTTTCCATTGATCTTCTTTTGTTGTGTCCCATTGCATAATCTATCATGATATCAAAGTTTGTATGTGTAACTTTTACACCATTACAATAAAGTAATGCACACAAAGTATTTATAAAACTAGAAAGAATAACAATATCATTCACACATAAAACTAATAGATTTACCTTGAAAACCTTAATTAGGAAAACTAGCTAATTTATTTCATTATATTAAATTCATCATTTACTATACAATATATAGAATTCCATAACATCCAAAACTCTAATCCATTAACCTAGATTAGATTACAACCATCATTCCTTAACTGGAATTAGATTACCATGGTCTAGTAAACACAAAAAAAGCCAAAATGGATATTTAAAAGTAGCCCAATTTTTTAGGGGCTCTATCCACTTTGCAACCCCATTAATGCAATCAAGGAACACATTAGGATAACAATGCCAAGAATACAACACATTCTGAACATTTTACCTCTTGTTGTTTTCTTTACATAAAAGTGACTTGAGGATTACAAGATCAAAAATTCAAGACAATAATTCCCATTGCTTCTATGCAACATGAAAACTTCTTAGTACTAATAGACTATGTTAATGAGTCTATGACATTCTACAAAGTGTTAACCTTTACTAGCAACACCTTCTTATCTTTGACCATATCTCTCACAATGTATATCAAACACCAAAATGCTTTGTTTTAGAATGATAAGTAAGATTATTTGTCAAAAACATTGCACTTTGATTGTCACAATCTAACCTTATAGCTTATTAAACAAATTTAATACCTAAACACAATCTTTGTAACCATATAATCTACTTCTATATGTGGCTACCATGTATCATACTTTTGTAATTGAAAGTGCAACTACATGTCATCTCTTGCCCATTCAATGGTTACTCCTCCAAATATGTTAAATACATAACCACATGTATATCTTCCACAATATGTATCTCCAACGTAGTTTATATCAACAAAGTCATGTACATTTAACACTCTATAGAGTCTAAGTAGTCCTTGGTAGGAAATTCTATAATCTATAGTGCCACACAACTTGATCAGGTGCTCAAAAATTCGCTCAAATTTAAAAGTTGTCAGATTGGTGTGGAACTTGGATGACCACATAGTGCTCATCATCCTAAATCCGACGCAACTCGTTTCGCGTGAAACAGACTCCATATGACTCCAGAAATGAGTTCTGTTCACTTTCCCAAACATGTAATTTAAAGAAAAAGAAGGAAAGCCCAGTCAATAGTCCATACTACTGACGTGACGCTGACTGGGAAAATGAGTAGACGTTGACTTGGTCAAAGCGCTTCTCGGCTAATGAAATCGTGTCAAGTGGCACATTTTGACTCGTCGGATTTTTAGTGGTTTTTATTGGTTGGAATGATGGTCAACCATGGGCTGACACATGGCCCAGCCAGAGGCCACCATGTGGCAGCCCAGGAGGCCACCAAAATTATTGTCATTATTTGGGTGGAGGAAATGGGGGTCGAACCCATGACCTCCCAACACACAACACAACCAATTACCGTTGCACCATGTCCATTATCGCTTAACCTTTATGATCGCGGGGTGTATTCAAATTTGAAAGGCACGAAATTTGGAGGTTGAGCCAGCCCACGGTTATGTAAACGCCATGTGAACACCACTGTCTAAAGCCACTAATGGTTATGTGAATGCCAGAGGAAAGGGCCCATCGCTGGGACTAGCCCCTAGGCACATGGCCCCTCACATGACCATATTTTCCACATTTTTAGGCCTCGACGGCCAAATTAACTATTTGACAAATCTGCCCAGATTTTAGCAGGTTTTTTGATATGTTAGCGGAAATTTGGGCAAAAATGAGGGTTCGGTGTAGGATTTTGGGCATTTTGTGGAGCGAATAGTGGAGAAACTAGGAGAGGTCATAACTTCTCCAGTTTTTGACCAAATTGGGTGCAGAAAGAGGCTAGGTAGTCATTTTTGGACATGTTGGACTCATTAGAGTAGGCTACAGAAGCATTTGAGCATTGTAAATACATATTTTTACACATTTGAGCATAATAGGGAGGCCCAAGCCATTGGAAGCTAGACCAAGGAGACATAGCCTAGGAGGGGTGAACTCCTTCATCATGTTCCTATTGTGATGTGTTGTTGGTGATGTTCTGTACATTTATATGTTATTTTTCAGTTTTTTATTTACGTTAAAATTTCTCATAAATTTAACATAAAAACTAATTTTCACTTGCAATAAACTCATGAATCCTTAAGCACATGAATAACATTTTGTTTATAATCTGAGGAGGATCTTAGCGCAAAAAACATAATATTCTTAAATAGATCGTTTCAGTATCAGACCACTAGGTTTGCTTTGTGAAAGAAGGATTTAACTGTTTGCAATTTTATGTCATGCTTACAAGGTTAAAACTCAAAAGAGGAGAAGGGAAGTTGGTTGAAAGCCCTGAAGTTAGGTCAAGGGGAAGGAGGGAAAGGTTTCCACAATCTCCAACACTTGTTCTTCCTCAAGTCGCAGTTGAGACTCCAGTGAGCATGTCTCATGAAGGAGAGCCTACAATGAGAAAGGATGAGAAGGTCTTCAGGAAGGCTTTCTTTGATATGACAGAGATGGTGAAGGTCCTATATGAAGAGAGGAATACCAGGTTGCCAGGTGAAATCTCCAAAACTCCCAAAGGAGAAGGTTATTCAAGAGGAGGTAATGGAAATGGAGGTAAATCTCCACCCTCTCCACCATCTTCTTCATCTTCTTCTTCACATGCATCTTTACCCTCTTCCACTAACACCACCCTTACTCATACTCATCAACATACCTCAAAAGGAACTGGTAAATCACCCGTACTAAAACTTGATGTTAAATTTGAGTTGCCCATGTATAATGATGAAGTGAATGCAGAGAAGCTTGATAATTGGATTCGTCAGTTGGAGGTCTATTGCAGAATTCAAAACCTTCAAGAGGATGGCATAAAGATTCAGTTAGCTTCCTTGAGAATGGAGGGTGCAACACTAGTATGGTGGGAATGAAAGACAGAAGAGGAGACAAAAAAACACGGTAAGATCTCAATTTCTTGGTCTGATTTCATTACTGAAATTAAAATACAATTCTACCCTCTAGCTTATATGTAGAAAGCCATCATGAATTGGCAGAACTTTAGACAACTTAAAGGTCAAAATGTGCAAGATTACACCCAAGAATTCAGAAAAAGGTCTCTAATGTTAGGTGTATATTTGCAATCACAAGACACGTTGCTGAAGTACATAGGGGATTTACACAGTTACCTTAGGCATACTATCTTAATGTTTAATCCTAATAATCTAGATGTTGTGTGTGTGCAAGCCACTCATCTTGAAGCAAGAGGGAAAAACAATCCAGAAGAAGGTAGTAAAAAGCCATTTAAGGGTAAAGGAAAATAAAAGGGTTTCAAAGGGAAGGGAAAGAAAAATGCATCTATTAAGAAGGAAGGACATAAATTAACATGAAAACATTGTTCCAAAGAGGGTCATGATGAAGCACATTGTTGGAAGCTTCATCCCGAAATGAAACCAAAGAAATTCAACAAAAAGGGAAAACAAAATACAACTGCAACCACTCAACAGGATTTGGGATCTGATTTGGATGATGAAACTAAAATTATAGCCATGGGTATGAAAGGAAAATAATCCATTGCTAGCACTATTACTTCAAATTCACACAATGAAACTCCAAATGAAAAGAAGAGGATATAAATTTTTCACATAAGGGTGATCTCAAAACATAGCAAAATTGATACACTTTTTGACAGTGGCTCTCAAGCCAATTTTATCTCTGAAAATGTTGTCAAAAGTTTAAACTTGGAAACCATTCCACATCATAAACCATATCCACTTGGATGGGTGTGTGACAATGTGAAATTGTAGGTTACTAGAAAGTGTACACAGAAATTCGCCATTATTGCAAATTTCATAGATGAAGTGGAGCTTGATGTTGTGCCATTAGACATATGTGGTATAGTTTTGGGCAGCCCGTACCTCTATGACAGAAAATATATCTTCCATAGACATGAAAACAAATACCATTTGTTCAAAGATGGAGTAGAATATATTGTGAGAGCTCATAGCAAGAAACTAAATATTTCACTTGTTAATGTGGGGTAGATGAAAAGACTAGTGAATTCAAGCAAGAATTTTGTGCTTCTAATGATCAAACCCAAGAATGATGTTGATAATGAAGCTTTTAAAGGTTGTGATTCAAAATTGAAATCTAAATTGGTTGATTTAGTTAACCAATATGATGAGATGTTTCAGGAACCAAAAGGATTACCTCCCAAGAGAGGAATCCAACATGAGATACAGTTGCAACAAGATTGTCCTCTTCCTAACATTGGCATGTACAAGATGTCAGTGATGGAAAGTGCAGAAATTAAAAATAAAATTCAAGAGTTGTTGGATAAAGGAATCATCAGGCCATATTCTTTGCCATGTGGTTCACCTATTTTTTTAGTGCCAAAGAAGGATGGAACATGGCGCATGTGTGTGGACTTTCGTGCATTGAACAAAATTACGATAAAGAACCATTACCCACTGCCTAGAATAGATGATTTACTTGATCAATTGAAAGATGCAAAGTATTTTACTAAGTTGGACTTAAGGAGTGGCTACCATCAAATTAGAATTGCTGAAGGAGACATTTGGAAGACAACATTCAAAACAAAACAAGGTTTGTTTGAATGGCTAGTTATGCCTTTTGGTTTATGTAATGCTCCTGCTACATTCATGTGTGTGATGAATGATGTGTTGAGGCCATTTCTTGATGAGTTTTTTACAGTCTACATAGATAACATATTAATTTTTAGTTAATCTCATGATGAACATGTCATGCATGTGAGAAAAGTACTTGATGTATTAAAGAAATAACAATCGTATTTAAAGATGTCAAAGTATGAGTTTGGAACTTCTTTAGTTTACTTGGATCATATTGTTGGAGGAGGTGAGTTGAAAATAGATCTCTCCAAGGTCGATGTCATTTTGAATTGGACAAGGCCCAAGACAGTTACTAAGGTAAGAAGTTTTTTGGGAGAAACCCAATATTGGAGGAAATTCATTGCTAACTTTTCTTCTATAGCAGCTCCTTTGCATGCATTGACTAGTGTGAAAAAGGTTTTTCAGTGGGGAGGAAAACAAAAAAAGGCCTTTGATGCATTGAAGGAAAACACCAGTTCAGCTCTAGTACTTGCACTTCCAGACTTGAGACAATCATTTGAGATTCAAACTAATTCTAGTGAGTACACCATGGGTGCAGTCCTCATGCAACATGGTAAGCCTATCTATTTTCATTCAGAAACTTTCAATGGTGCAGTGATTAATTATCCTACATATGACAAGGAATTGTATGCATTGGTGCAAAGTGTGAAAAAGTGGAAATGCTACTTGATGGGTAAGGAAACAATTATTCACACTGATCATCATCCATTGCAATACTTGCAATCTCAATCAAAGTTTTAGCAGTCAAGGCACTTCCGATGGATGGGTTTTCTTCAACAATTCCACTTGGTAATCACGTATAAGAAAAGGTATCTACAATAAAGTTGCTGATATGATTTCTAGGCCTATTGTTAGTGCAACTACTTTACTCAAGAATAATTATGTTTTGCATGAAAGTTATATTGAGCAATATGCATTAGACAATGACTTTCAAGATGTTTATGCAAGCTTGATTCAAGGTAACCAATTAGAGGAATTGGATTATCATTTGCATGATAACTTTTTGTACCATCTTGGCAAGATTTGTATTCCACAGGGAGAAAGAATCAACATCATAAGAGAGGCATATACTTCTCTTATTGCTAGTCATTTCATTGTAAGTAAGACGGCAGAGGTATTGGTAATAACCTTGTATGATTGAAAGTGTGTCACGTTTTATTAAAGGATGTTCATTATGTGCTGTTAGTAAGCCTAACAATAGGAAGTTAGGATTATACACACCACTTCCTGTTCCTTCACGACTGTGGGAGAGTGTTTCTATTGATTTTGTAGGAGTTCTTCCATTGTCAAGAAAGGGTCATGATTATTTGTATGTAGTTGTGGATAGGTTCAACAAAATGTGTATTTTGATGCCATGTAAAAAGAAAATTACAGCTAAGAAAACTTCTAAGTTATTATTTCAGAATGTATGGGTGCATTTTGGATTGCCCACATCCATTGTTAGTGGTCGAGATTCTCGCTTTTTTGGGAATTTTTGGTCAAGTTTGTTGGGATTCATGGACAATAAATTGAAAAAGAGTTACAACTTTTCTTCCGCAAACAGATGGTCAAACAAAGGTGGTGAACAAGACAATGATACATCTTCTTCATGGGTATTGCAGCAAGCATCCTAAGTTGTGGGATGAATATTTGCACTATATTCAACATGCTTACAACCAGGCCAAGCACTCTTCAACTCAAACATCGCCATTTGAGGCATGTTTGGGATACTTGCCTAAGTCTCCTTTAGATTTCATTTTTGGAAAAGATGTTGCTATTGATGGTCATAATAACATAGACAAAGCAAGAAGGTTCATTGAAAAAATCCAATCGGTAACCAAAGAGTTCAAGAAAAACTTGAAAAGAGCCAAGGAAAGTACAAAGAAAGGCATGAAAATCATTGTGTAGATCACAAGTTCTAAGTCGGTGATGAAGTTTGGCTTCAAAATTAGCAAAGAGAGGCTCCAAGGAGAAGGTAGAAATCTAAAACCAATTAGATATGGTCCATTCAGAACTTTGGAAAAGATTGGTAACAATGCCTTCAAGTTAGATTTTCCTTTATATATGCAAATTTATGTTGATGTTAATGTTGAGAACTTAAGGTTATATGAGCATCCATTGATTGAAGATCAAGGAGAAAATGTCCAAATTCCTTCCATAGAGGATTTTTCTCCTGAATACCTTAATGAAATACAACAAGACACCATTCTTGACAGAAGAACAAGGTCTTCAAAACGAGGGAATGTGTATTACCTTCAAGCGGGGCTGAAAGTAAAAAATCCTTCAAAGGCCAAATGGATAGAGATTGGAACGATGAGGGAACTATACCCTCACTTGTTGGACATCTGAAAGTGATATTTTGGGGTCCAAAAGGCTTCTAGTGGGGAGGAATGATTAGGTGCTCAAAAAATAGCTCAAATTTCAAAGTTTTTGGATTGGTGTAGAACCTGGACTACCATGTAGTGGTCGTCATCATGAATTTGGCGCAACTCATTTCACACGAAACAAACTCCGTATGACTCAAGAAACTAGTTCTGTTCACTTTCCCAAATAGGTCAATTTTCAAAAAAAGGACAACCCAGTTAGCAGTCCATACTACCGACATGGCATTGATTGAGCAGGTGAGTTGGAAGTTGACTTGGTTAAAGCGCTTCTTGGCTAATGAAATCGTTCCAAGTGGAACATTCAGACTAGTCAAATTTTTAATGGTCTTTATTGGTTGGAATGATGGCCAACCATGGGCTGATACGTGGCCCAGCCAAAGGTTACCACGTGGTAGCCCATGAGGCCACCAAAATTGTTTCCATAGTCCGGGCAGAGGCAATGGGGGTCAAACCCACGACGTCCCAACACACAACACAACTAATTACCATTTCACCATGTCCATTGTCGCTTAAACTTTATGATCTAGGGGTATTTTTAAATTTGAAAGGCGCAAAATTCAGAGGTTGGGCCAGCCCGCATGGGGCTAACCTACGGTTAGGTAACCTCCATGTGAACACCACTGCCTAAAGCCGCTAACGGTTATGCGACTGCCGGACGAAAGGGGCCAACGCCGGTGGCTAGCCCCTAGGCGCATAGCCCCCCATGTGACCCTATTTTTCGCATTTTTAGGCCTCGATGGCCAAATTAACCGTCCAACAAATCTGCCCAAATTTTGGTTGATTTGGTGGCTCGTTAGTGGAAATCTGGGTGAAAATGAGGGTTTGGTGCCGGATTTTGGGCATTTTGTGGAGCAAACAGTGGAGAATTAGGAGAGGTCATAACTTCTCCAATTTTTGACCAAATTAGGTGTAGAAAGAGGCTAGGTAGCCATTTTGGACATGCTGGACTCATTGGAATAGGTTACAGAAGCATTTGAGCATTGTAAACACATATTTTTACACATTTGAACATAATAGAGAGGCCCAAGCCATTGGAATCTGGTCCAAGGAGACGTAGCCCAGGAGGGGTGAACTCCTTCATCATGTTCCTGTTGTGATGTGTTGTTGGTGATGTTATGTAGCTTTATATGTTGTTGTTCAGTTTCTTATTTATGTTTAAATTGCTCATAAAATTAACATAAAAATTCAATTTTACTTGCAATAAACTCATGAATCCTTAAGCACATGAATAACATTTTGTTTATAATCTGAGGAGGATCTTAGGACAAAAAAACTAATATTCTTAATCAGATCACAAATACCTAAATATCCTCTTTATGATTGTCCAACAACCCTTCCCTTGTTTTGACATATATTTACTCAAAACTCCAATTACATCATTTGGTCTAGTACAAACCATTGCATACACCAATTTCCAATAACATTAATATAGAGGACACTGGAAATATATTCTTCCTCTTTCTATCTTGGGACATGGATATGTAGATAAGTTTACACACATAGGAATAGGGACCATGAATAATTTACATTCCCACATGTCAAACCTTTGTAATTATATCTCAACATATTTTCTTTGATTCAATGAGAGTCTCATGTTTTCATAATCTATTTTAATTTGCATTTCCAAAATAAAGTATTATTCAATATAATTTGACTAAGTATTATTCAATATACTCTCGCAATGTTGCAATAATTAACTGAAGTTTTACCTTCAAAGTGAATAGCTTATCTTCAATTTCCTTCAATTCAAAACATGACTAATAAATTACCTCCACTTGATCATCATTTTTGTAAGCAAAGTGGATTACCCACTTTTCAATTTCCTCTTGGGAGAATTTAGTTAGGTAATAAAATTCACTAGCCCATGAAATATTGAGAACATAGAATTGTTCTTGCATTTGATCCTTTCTAAGGAATATATTGTTCATTATAAAATGTGGACCCTCAAAATCCTTTGTTATATCAACAAGCTTGAAAAACAAACTTTTTCTATTTTTGTTTATGGCACCAAATTCAGTATCATTTCTAGTGAACATTCAATTTTTCTTGACTAACGTGTCTCTATTTGTTTAAGAAGAACCTTTCATGGAGATTTGTTCTCTTTTATGCGCATCATTCATACTTGGTACTTGAGCACTAAAGGTTGTCAATTGTTGGAGGCTTGAATAAAGCTACTAAGTAAAACCTTGACTTAGAGGAGAGGTAGTTGCCATGCGTGAAGAGAGAAGCCACTTATGTGAGGTTGAAACCATCAAGTGCAAAGCAACAACAATAAAAATAATAGAGGCCATGGACTTAGGGATGTGGAATTCAAGGCTAGAGAATGGTGTAGGAGGAATAACAGGCTATTGTGACATAGGCTAAATGTGTGAGTGTGGAGCAAGGGAAAATATGTAGGTATACCAAAGGTAGTGTCCAATCTTGAAGAAAAGGGACCAAAACCTACATTAGAGGATTAGCAAGTAGTATGAAAATGCACCTTGAATCTCGATATTTAGAGACTAATGAAATATTTATATTGATAAATAAAGAGTTGAGAAAAGTGGTCTATTGGCTATTGAGATGGATTTGTGTAAGATTAGTCTTGAGAGTTGGGTGGATGAGAGATCACTTGGATCTGGTGAGTGGAAATGATGTTGGAAGTTTAGGTCAATGTGAGAAGAGTGCAATGGAGGCACAATAGAAATGTGCTCAAAAGGATGGGTAGTGAAATAAAGGTTAGGTAGTTGCATGGATATGAGAATGTATATGGAGTTGATGATGCTAAGGCCTAGTTAAGGAGCCAACATGTTATGGAGAGTCGTAATGGTGTTTGAACACCCTAAAGTGTTTGGTCCAAGTTGTAAATCCTAGCCATAGGTGGGTTTCATTTCCCCAAGTTGTTGTAATATCTATTATTCAAGCATACATGTTGTGGTGCAATAGCACATGATGTTATCCTTCATGAATAGATATGATAGAGGATTAAGTTATTGAATAAACCACTTGAATAGGTACAAGGGTGTTGAAGTGTATTGGTATTCTACCTTGAGGTTAGTTTGTTGTAAGACCTATTATTCATGGATACATGTTGTAATGTGTTGGTGCATGGAGTTACATATGATCAAGTTGTGGAATGGACCACTAAAATAGGTACAAGTGTGGAAAGTGTACTTGTATGTTAGCTTGAGGGGGGAATGTGGGATATTAGGGTGTGAGATGGTTGATGAACCATGTAGAAAAAGTATCCAAGAAAATTGGTGGATATAGTGGCTAGTTACCAATGTACTATGTTGGATGATAACTTTTGTATATGGACTTCAACGATAATTAGGATCAGGTTAATCTCCCCAAGTAAAGTTTAAATGGGGAAATGTTAATCTAGTTAAGGTAAACTTGACTTAGTCATAGAGTCAATTTATTGTTCTTGGCTTACAACTCGAGGTTTTGGTGGCCCATGGTATTCGAATGTAATGTAGCTTATTTAAAGGCATGATCAATCCATTTTTAATTTAATTTTGGCCATTTATGAGATTTGGTAAAAGAGGAGAAGATAAGTTACCCACCCGGTGGAATCAAGGCGAGGCAGACTGGCGATCAAGGTTTAGGGTTCAACGTAGAGAGCGACAGAGGGTAACAGGCACCCATGGAGGCACAGGGAGGAGGGAGCTCCACTCCCTCCTATAATAATGTGGTTTCAAACAGAGGAAGAGCCGGGAATAAAAATCAGACTCCACAACCCTTGGAGGTCAAGACAAAAAAACACTGAAACTCAGAAGGCGGAAGGCAGCAAAACCAATGCAGAACAAGGGACCCACGGAGAAGACCGACAGGAGAAGATAGTGGAAGACAGAGGTCAGGGAACAGAGAACAGAAACAAGATGGGACCCTGTGAGCCCAAGACCATTACCAAACCGCGTGTTATTTTGAATGATCCAGCTCTACAAGAGCACATGGATCACATGGAAAACTATGCCATTATATGTAAATTTATGGGAGTCTGGCTGTCGGAGAAAGCGTTGTACACCTGGATAAAATACAACTAGAAACCAAAGGGGGAGTTAAAAATACATCTTGGATCCAAAGGTTTTTTTTACAGTGGTATTCACGAACATGGAGGACAGAGACAAGATTTTTGAAGGAGGACCATACTTCTTTGCAGCTGTCGGTCTCTATATGCGGCCATGGATGATGAACTTTGTGCCAGAACGTGAAACCTTCACTTCGGTTCTGGTATGGATTAGACTCTACTCCTTACCTTTAGATTACTGGATGTCAGAGTCTTTAAAAGCTATAGGCAATAAATTAGGTCATTTCTTAAAGATTTCAGAGGCAACTCTACGAGGAAAATATACCTCCTATGCTCGTATATGTGTGGAGATGGACCTATCAGGAGCCCTTCCAGATGAGGTCATTCTAGAAGTCTATGACGAGGAATGGGTTCAAACAGTTGACTATGAACATATCTCGTTTAGATGTCACAAATTTCATGAGCATGGGCATCTATCTAGAGATTGTCCTCTTAAGAGAAGGGAAGAACACCTAAACACCAACAAAGGGAGAGATCAGATAGGTTTCACCAAAGTAGGAGGAAAAGGAAAAGGAGGGGGAAGGAAGACACAAAAGAACCCTACTGAGAAGGATAACAAAATAGGAAGTCACAACAATTTTGAGATCTTAGAAGAAGAAGATGTCGAGGGAGGTGATCAAAAGAGAACAGAAAATCAAACAACAAGGGGGAAAGAAAAAGAGACTAGCATGGAGTTCACATAGGAACATAATGATCAAGCAAAGGACCCTTTGAGTATCATGGAATAGAAAAATACTAGGAAATGACTCAAAGTGAAAGTGGCACAGAGGACCAAGACTTACAGGAGATACTGGAAAGGGAGAACCTAGAGCTAGAAAAGTTTCTAGAACAAGGAGGAAACCTGGGAATAAACTCCATGCCTCAGGAGGATGTTGACAAGGTACAACAGATATTCCTTTACAAGTCACATCAAATAGCTGCAGGAGTCAAAAGAGGACATGATGACCAGGATACTAAAGGGACTTCTTCAATAGGATTAATAACAGGCAATTTAACAAAAAACCCAAGCAAAAGGAGGGGAAAAAAGACAGAAAGAACTATGGCTGGAGTGGGGAAAACTCATTATTGAATCAGGAAGGATGAAAGACCTGCCCAATTACTCCTTTAAAACTCCACCTCAATGAAGATCACAAGCTGGAACATTAGAGGACTAGGGAGTAGAAGAAAACAGAGGAATCTAGGTAACAGGATCAAAGAGGAAAAACCTGACATAGTATTCATACAGGAAACAAAATGCTCAATGGAGAAGATCAGAGAAAAACATAGTAGATAGTTAAATAGATATGAATACCTTGAAGTTAAGGCAAAAAAATCTATTGGTGGCATTCTCACGATATGGGATCCATAGAAATTTGGTGTGAGTGATGCGAAGGCATCCAGACATCACCTCTCTTTGATTTTCCAACCGGTGGGTGATAGGCAGTGTTACATGATCACAAATGTCTATGGTCCTCAGCCAATGGAGGAAAAACTTCGACTACTCACAAAACTGGAGGATATGAAGAAGAGATACCCAGCTCTACCCTGGATTCTAGGAGGGGATTTTAACATGACTAAATCACTCATGGAGAAGAAAGGAGGAACTAGAACACTTGGAAAGGATTCAGTTGCCTTCCAGAACTTCATCACCAATATGAAATTGGTTGATATGGAAACCAGCAACAGAATCTTCACTTGGAATAACAAAAGAGGTGGCCCTACCCAAGTAGCCTCAAAATTAGGAACTTTTTCTCATGGAAGCCTGAATGTGCTCATCCTACCTTTTGGAGGTTCAGATCACTGGCCTATTCAATTGGAAGCTTCTCTTTTTGGTAAACCGAGGAACTCCCCCTTCAGGCTTGAGAACGCTTGGCTCACACATTCAGATTTCCTCACAAACATTGAAAAATGGTGGAAGGAAGAGCTACACCTTCAAGGTACAAAGATGTTCCTTCTACACAACAGGCTCAAACACATTAAAGGCATACTCAAAGAGTGGAACAAAAAGGAATTTGACAATATCTTCAAAGCTAAAGGAAACGTGGAAAAGAAACTTAAGGAAATAAACCAAATTCTTATCACAAAAGGCTTTACAGATGAAAGGAAAGAGATGGCAGAGTCACTTCAACATGAATGGGAAAACAGATGTCTACAAGAGGAAATATTCTGGAGATAGAAATCCAGAGGACAATGGATTAAGGAAGGGGAAAGAAACACCAAATTCTTTCACAAATCCACCATAGCTCACAGAAACAACAACAGAATTGTGAAACTTACAGATCAGCATGGTATAGAAAGAAACACTCATGAGGAGATGGAAGAGATTCTCGTCCATCATTTTTCAGATAATTTTTCAGGAAACCTCAGAAGATAGATATCAGTTTACAAATATTTACTCAATACATTCCAAAATTGGTTTCTAGAGAAGACAATCACAATATCAACATACCAGTAACAGAGGAAGAGATTGAGGAAGTCATTACAGAGATGCAGAATGGGAAAGCACCAGGCCCGGATGGCTTCAATGTGGACTTTTTCAAAACATGTTGGAGGATAATAAAACATGATATTCTAGAGGTAGTGGAAGACTCTCAAAGATTTAAGACAGTCTTGAGGGTGCTCAATGAATCCTTCATAGCCTTAATCCCAAAACAGGAAAAGGCTACCTATCCAGACAGATTTAGACCTGTAGCATTATGCAATGTGGTATACAAAATAATATCCAAAGTAATTGCCAATCATCTCAAACCACTCCTCCCTACCCTAGTGTCAGAGGAGCAAATGGGCTATGTGGAAGGAAGACAAATTCTTAATAACATAATTCAAGCACATGAAGTGGTTCACTCACTCAGTACTAATGAACAAGCAAGGATGATAATTCAGCTGGACATAGCTAAGGCCTATGACAAACTTAGTTGGTCATACATAAGCGCAGTTCTAAAAGCCTATGGCTTTGATTAAATTTGGATTAAGTGGGTCATGGCGCTAGTTACCTCTGCCAGCTGTTCAATTCTTCTTAATGGCTCTCCCTCCAAAACCTTCAAGCCTACTAGAGGTCTCAGGCAAGTTGATCCTCTTTCTCCTTTCCTTTTCATTCTAATGATGGAAGGGTTAGGGAGAACAATCAAGGCTGCTAAGGAGGAAGGGAGAATTTAGGTTTTGAGACTCACTCAAGATGGGGACACAGTGACACATCAACAATTTGTGAATGATACTATGCTGCAAGGCACACCCACAGTCAAGGAAGCCAAAGCATCTAAGCAGATTCTAAGGGACTTTGCCATGGCAGCAAGCATAGAGGTAAGTCTTACTAAATCAAAGATTTTCTTTTTCAATACGGATATTTCGATTCAAAGAAATCTGTCCAGAATTTTGGGCTTTCAAAGAGAGTCTTTGCCAGCAAAGTGCCTGGGAGTTCCCCTCACTGACAAACCATTACACAAGGAAATCTGGGAGCCTGTTCTAAATAAGCTAAAAGATAAGATTAGCAAATGGACAAATAGAGCTTTAAATCTCGCAGGGAGACTGATCCTAACTAAGGTTATCCTCCAAAGTATCCATATCTATATGCTATCAGGCATTTCGACACCAAATGGTGTAATTACCAATATAAGAAACATTCAAAGAGACTTTCTCTTGGGGAAAGGTGAATAAAAGAAGAAATGGGCCCTAGTGGCATGGGACAGGGTATGAAAACCTAAAGCCCATGGTGGCTTATCTCTCCATGACCCAAGAGTACTTAACAGAGTTCTGGGAGCCAAAATCTAGTGGAGATGGATAAAGGAAATTCAAGCCCCTTGGGCAAAGCTTTGGAAGCAAAAGTATGCAAGAGATTGGTAGGAAAAGAACCTCATAAGAATGACAGGACAAGTAAAAGGATCATCAATTTGGAATAGGGCTTGGGAGAATAGGGCCCTAGTCCAAAATCATAGTTTCTGGGAGATGGGAGATCAAAAATGGAAAACTAGCTTGGTTCTGGGAGGATAATTGGTAGCAGGAGGACAATCTTTGTAGTGAAGAATTAGCAGACATTCGTACAGACACCATCAACAAAGGATGAAGAAGAGTAAGTGACTATTGGGATCAAACAAGAAACAATGGGAAATGGATAATTTGGAAACTTGTAGATTATAGTGAAAGGGGCATGATGCATACTCAAGCTATCTTTTGGAAAAGAGGCAAATCTTAACCTCAACCTTAGAAGACCAACTAAGATAGGGAAAGAACAAGGCTGGTCTCTTCACCCTTAAGGAGGCCAAAAGGATAGACACAGGGCTTAACTTTTCAAACACTGATAAGATGTGGAAAGAACTCTAGGATAATCCTCATTGGATGAAAGTCAAACTGTTCAAGTGGTTGGTTCAATAGGGAAAGATTCTGACATGGATAACCTAAGAAAAAGAGGCTTTGTTGGTCCCTCAAGATGTCACCTATGTGGGCAACAGGAAGAAACCACTAATCATATATTGAATAGATGCTCTTTCACTACAATACTTTGGAACTAGGTTGGAGATGTCTTCGAGTAGACAGAAAAACAGGTAAATGACATCATTGCTACAATGAAAAACTGACGGAATTTTTTTTCGGATAATGAGACAACAACCTTCACCTGGGAGCTAACCCCAGGGTTCTTAATCTGGAATGTTTGGAAGGAGCATAACAACAGGATTTTCAAGGACAAGGTGAGCTTGGTGAGCAGCATCCTAAAGCTAATCCTTAAGCAACTCAAAGAGATTGCTCATACCCTGGGAGGTGTTGATACCGTAAAACCCATTGGACAAAGGTTCATCTCCCTCAGTGTTCTAAGCAGATCAAAAAGAAGAACTCAGCATATAAGGCTTTCTAGCAAACCCCTCCTCATGGTTTTTTAAAATTTAACATCGATGGGGCTTCAAAAGGAAATCCGGGAGAAGCAGGTTATGGAGGGGTCATGAGGGATGAGGAAGGAAATATGTAGGTCATCTTCCATAGTTATCTAGGAAAAGCAACCAACAATATGGCTGAGCTCATGGCGATGGAATTGGGCTTGGAAATAGTGCTCAAGTACAACATTCACAATGTCATCATAGAGGCCGACTCAGAATTAGTCATTAATTTGGTGAAGAGGATCAACGCTGGTGCTGCACTTGAGAAAATCTCAGGTCATTGGTGGTTTCTACAAGTCTACCAAAGAATCTAATCACATCTAAGAGTTCTGAGAACTCCTAGGTTGGTGCATGTTCGCAGGGAAGCCAACAAAGTGGTAGACTGGCTTGCCAATGAGGGAGTTCGAAACAAGCATATCGACTTATGATGCAGGTGGGAGGAGATAACGGATGGCAGGATGAAGGAGGAATGCTCTTCCCAGGCCCTCAGTGACAGACAGTAATATCAGAATCTTACTTCATGTCAACGATGAATAAGTTCACCTCAGGCAGTTTATCAGAGGAAAGACACAGATGGTTCTCTGAGGGTGCTTCTAGAAACAAAGGTAGCAATCTAGACAATAGATTTCTATGAACAGGAGAAGGGATTACATGTACGCAAACTCCACTCATAATGCATTCTAGGCAGGAGGCCACCCTTTCGGATATGTATTCCTTGTGCAATGTGGGGAAGGCCATAGGAAGAAATTACCAGGGGCAAACACTGCTTGAGATGTCCTCAGATGACAAGAGATGTCATTTAGCTAGTGGTGCGAGGAAGGGGATGAATAGGGATAACCGCCTTCATCGCTGGGTAAGCAGCGAGCAGATGTGCGGTCCGATTGGTTCTGTGGCCATCAGATCTGGAGGAGGAAGATCAACGACCAACATTTGGCATGCTAGTTGGTGGGCCTGTAAGGATAAAACCACTAATGGTTTACCACCTTCATCGGGCGCCATCCAAACCAAAGGCGGTTTTTATGAAAAGCCAGCGATTCCACTCAGGGAGCACCACGTGACAGAGGAACGAAAAAGCAAACCACCTTCATCGCGTGGTAAATAGCGGGCTTTTAAGCCGCGTGATATGGACACTAGTCATTGGATCAAAATGAAGAGATCGACGGTTAGCATTGATCGTGTAGCTTCGCCTTCGCGCGGGTTGATTTTTGACTGTCGGTTTGTTAGGAGTCAAATCAATGGTGGGTTCGGGAAGCGGACTTTGATTCCACTTGCCCGCTTTCGATTCCAAGGATGTCTTGTCATTTTTTCTATTTGTTTTTTGGAGGGTTGTTTGGGTACTTTGAGTATTTTCTCTCTCCCTTTGTGGGAGTCTGCGCCTTTGTGCTTTTGATGTAACCTGTGTAAATCATTCTTTTCCTAAGATAATTGAAGGACTGTCTCTTGCTTTAGCAAAAAAAAAAGAGATCTGGTAAAAGAAGGGAGAACAAAATGTAAAATAGTTTCCCAATGATATAATAAAAGGCATGTCATTGCTTAGACGTAGTCCATATTGGGTGAACTATTAAAAATTGATCTCTTATGAATTTTTCATGATTTTTATTTATTTGTATGTTTATCATTTTTTATTTGTCTATGATGTTTTATCAACATCAACCACATGGAAGATAGCCAATTGAGATGGAGCCCTCCGACTCATCCCTTTCTCCTTGACTTGTTACTAATTTTCTGGTGTATTTTCCTGGTTTTCTATTTACTACTTAGTTGAATAGTATGGTTTTTTAGTTTCCGTTTTGACTATCAAACTTAAGATTTTATGGTTTTGCCACTAGACTAGTTTGACCCATTTAGACTAAGACTCAAAAATATATATTACTTCATGAATAATAATAAAAAAACACAACACACACATACACACACAATTTAATATAAAAATAAAAATAATAATAAATAATAAAAAAATAAAAAGTATAAATGAATTATTAAAACATATAAAATCTATATATATGGTGATTAAATGAATTAAATATAATATATATATATATATATATATATATTTATTTATTTATTTATATATATATATATATCTATGTATGTATATATGGGGGTTTGGAGTATAGTATAGGATTGCTTCTACTTGGCTAAGAGTTTATCTTTCTTAGATGTAAGCAAACATGTTAATAGCCTAAGACCTAGATACATGTAATATGAGAAAAATCATGCCTCGTTATAGGGCACCAACCTGTAATTCCTAATGGCATGATTTTCCTTAAATAACACGGATAACTCTCTCTCTCTCTCTCTCTCTCTCTCTCTCTCTCTATATATATATATATATATATATATATATATAAAGCTAAGTCAGTTTACCGTAGGATTTTGGAGCTCATATGAAGGATTGGGTGGATAAATGTTGCTTTCCCATCATAAATTACAGGTAAAAAGTCAATTTTCTTTTCAAAAGATGGCTTTGTATTCATTTTCTACACTCCAAGGACATGGAGAAAACTGCTTATATTCCTTGGGTTAGGGGTTAGGGCTTCCTATCTCTTTAGTGATGGTACAGAAAGTTCAACCCTTTTTTTCTTTTTTTTTAAAGTCCTCAGTCTTCCCTTGGTGGTGTGGTCTAGAAAAGTTATAATGGTGATCGTGAAATCTATGGGAAAGTTCTTATATCTGGAGGAAGGGATTTTGGGTGCTCTTAGGATAAAAGGATTGCTTGGGTGTTAGTTGAGGTGGAATTAATTGGAGGTCTCCCAACGAAGATTGACTTGTTTTGGAGCTCTAATACATTTCGGCAGAGGATCAATTTTTAGGGGATGCCCTTTAAGTGTTTGGGTTGTTAATCAATGAGGCACTTATCATTGGCTTGCCCTCATCGGTATGGGGCTACCTGACGATCGTAAGTTCAACACACTGACGTGAGGAAATACAATTCGGAACATGTACAATTAGATTCCTCTCCGGATTGGGGAAGTTACAAACACATTCACTTGATATAAGGTATTATTCCTAATGATCCTTCCTCCCTTCCTATTGGAGAATATGAAGTTGATTCTATTAATCAAATGGAATTTCATGAAAATGAGACATTGGATAAAGATGGATGTGGTTGGGACAAAATGACCTTTACATGTGATCGAATTTGGGCTTTTGAGATCTGGTGGTTACAATGATCATCACCATACAAGAAGGCCCATATTTGCTTGGGATTGGATTTACCATTGAGAAAGAGTGGATCTTGGCATTCATGATTCGGTGGTGGCAAGGACTATCAGCATACAGGAAGGCCCAAATGTGGTCATTATCAGATGACATTTACATTTACATGCGAATGGATTCGGGGATCCAAGATCCAAAGGTGGCAAAGGGTGCACACCCCCGTGGAGGCTCAGATGAGTATGGTTGGATCCGATGATTCAAGGATCCAGGGTTGACAAGGGTTTGCACCCTTGTGAAGGCTTAGATGGGCGCTGGGTTAGATTGCCCTCAAACAAGCATTGAATCCAAATATTTGGGGTTCTAGGGGTAGTGGAGGGTGAAACTTTATGATAACATTGGATTAGGTGTGAGCTAGATATAATGGCGAAATGTTGCAAAACATGATGGTAGGACCTAGTGGGCCTCGTTCCTGAGTTGATGTGGTGGTGCCATGGGGACCTTATAGGGACCACTTGGATGCCACACAGGAACCCATTGATGATGCGGATCCCCATTGTGTTTATGTGGCAGCGCCATATGGGCCACATGTGGATGCCATGTGGTAGCACCCTGATGATATGGACCTATGCTACATTGACGTGGCAATGTCACATGGGTTAGACAGAGGCCACGTGGTAACACCATGCTGATATGGCCTAGTGTGAATGACTAAAATTTAGAAGGGCATAACTTTCAATATAAGAGTTTGATTGAGGAAAAATTTATAGCACCGGAAAGATCTTGACGAGCAGAATGTGATGGTGGCATTTGTTTTGATATTTGAAGACTTCAAAAAAGGAATATTTTGCAACCCCATCTTCGTATTAGAACTTGGAGATTAGATAAAAGTAGACAGAGAATATCTTCGACAATCCAAGAAAGGACAAGGAGGTGGGAAGGAGTGTTACATACTCTAGTACACTATGATCAAGAAAAAAGTTTCCAAAAGTTCACACCTCTTAGCTCAATGCTTAATTAGAGCACTTGGTTGTTTAACAAAGATTGGATTTAAGATTTGAAAACTCTTGGAGTTGAAATTAAGTTTTGAAATGTCAACAAATTTATTACATAAATTAGTATGTGTTTAAAAGTAAATAATATAATTATATATAAAACATTTAACATGAATTAACATATCTTTAGATCTAAGACTTTTGTGATCCATAATGTATAAAACAGTCTTTCGAATTAATCACGTCATTAAAATTAGATTTTTCATAAATTAACATAATTTAATAAATATTATTTGTTTTTTACCAACCATACAATTTTAAATAAGCTTATAACTTTTTATTATTTAAAATATATTTTTAAATACATAAATAAATTGCCTATCTTAAAAAACTTCAACTATTCAAATTCAAATTCAAGATTCTTAAAAATCTCTTAAAAATGTTATCCAAATATACATAAATAATTATAGAAATGAAATTGTTTGACCATTCAAATTCACGATTCTTAAAAATCTCTTAAAAATGTTATCCAAAAATATACATAAATAATTATAGAAATGAAATTGTTGAGGCACGAAGCACGTGGCTGAAGGACAAGACGATCCAATGATGCCCCAGACACATCTGCCTCAATGTTTTTAACCGTCGCTTTCAATTATACGATTTTGCGTAAAAAATCACAACGAATTATTTCAAAATCGATCAGGGAAAAAAATCCACGATGAATGATATCAAAATCGATCGGTCAATACATGCATACCGTCTGTTCAAGTCACATGTGTCAGATTTGTGGAGACCAGATCCACAAACACTGGGCGAGACCACCGTAACACGAACAGTCTTAGAACGAACTTCTTCGACGTGGATCGCTTCCTTCCGATACCAATTATATTTTGCAATCCATTACAACATCCCACTTTATATAAAGCCATCTGCGACTTCAGGATCAATTCCAGCCAGCAATCAGATCTGGTGGCAAAGGTTATTTTGTCGTTAGGAAGTCAGGAGAAATGGCTGCAAGCCAAACTGGTGGTGCTGCTGCACTTCAATTTGTGCAGGAAAGGTCGTTTGAATCGATGGAGAAACAAGACGACGATGCGGCCGAGGTTCGACCCTGCGTCTCTCAAACCCAGCGGCGGCCTCTTCGTCGATTGCAGAAGCGGGCGCCGGCTAAACTGCAGTTGAAAAGGCTGTCGCCGGAATCGATGGGGTTATGTTGCAGGAGCCCAATTCCTTTGTTGTCTCCGCTCGTGCTGTCGCCTTCAGAAGGAGGAGATGTTGAACAGGTTGTTATTTAATGAAGAGACTCAAACACAAAACCCAGGAGAAGAAGAAGAAAGCGTAGGTAGTGCTGTGATTCCAAGGAATGGATGGCAACACCCCGCGGCGCCGTTTTTTGCCGAGAGGGTTTGTTCACTGTCCAACGGTTTTGTATAATTGTATATTCCAGACCCATTGATGTTCATAATTCGCTTCTGTATGGGGAGGGGTTATTCGGTCTCATGGTTCATATTAATCCGCTACCACAGTAGGGTTCGGCATGTGTCCAAGTGGAGACCGTTGTTCTGAATTGGACTGAGTGCTACAAAGCTCATGGTTCCAGGTTTATGGTTGACACAAAGCTCATGGTTCCACGTTTATCGTTGGCCATTGTTCTGGATTGGAGTGTGACAGAAAACTCATGGTTCCAGATCTATGGTCCAAATTTTAGGAAGATCGGATATGAGTGTGTCGCTTGATTCTATTATTCAGCGTACGGAAATATTTTGAGCGCTCTTAGTCACAGTCCGTCTTTTTCAACCCTATGAAATTTCGAAAACAAAAGGAATTAAAGAATTAGTATAATCTTTCAATAATTCAAGATCGAGATATATGGTAATAGTGAACAAAATATGGGAATAGCTAAAGTTTGGCAAGGGAACGTTGTATATTCTTATGATTCACGATCGAAATATATGGTAAGAGTTAAGTCGGTCATATATGCCAAGTGAAAGTTATATCTTTTTATGGTTTGAATAAGAGTTAACTTTAAACAGTAATATATATGATATGTGGTAAGAATGAAAGTTGACGCTATATGATAAGAGTGAAAGAATGTAAATCATATGCATGGAAAAAAAATGAAGAGTGAAAGAATGTAAATTATATGAATGGGAAAAAATTAAATAAGGCTTTTACAATTTAGTATAGAAGAGAAGAGATGTTATTTTACCAGGGGTGTTTTATAATATAGTATGGGAGAGTGAGAGCTGTTATGATAGGCGCTCAACCCAGTATGGTAAATATGCAGAGATGAACAATATGTGAGAAGAGTGAAAGTTGATATTATTATTAAATTATTTTGATTTTAAAATATAATTATTCATATGTCAATTATATATGAGAAGAAATTAAATAAGCCTTTTACAATGAGTATGGGAATATGGGAGAGATGTTGTCATTGCACCCAGAGGAATATGGGAGAGATGTTATGAGAGGTGTTCTACAACCTAGTGTAAGAGAGATGTTGTCATTGCACCAAGAGCCAATCGAGTATGGTGGGAGGGTTGTCAAGTATTACTACATTCAAAAATTGTAAAATAATATTTTAAATTGACAAATTAAAAATAGTAATAACAAAAGAAATTAATATGACCATAATTAAAATACTTCAAGTAAAAAAAAAAAAACCTTTTAATATGAGGAAAAATGTAATTTATTCATTACTTAAAATGAAGATGGCACAACCTGTCTCTCGTAGCTCTTGTAGGCGAGTAGTAGCATGGATCAAAATCCTTCTATTAGTCACCTTAGTAGGAAGGGTAGGTAGGATAGAAAGAGTGATTGGGGTTGGTTGGGTGGGGTTGTGGATGTTGTAATCCACCAATTGCATTTGTTCCACATATCCTTTTAGATAGAATATTATTATTGATATTACATGATATATAATTCATTCAATGCTTAATATAAGTTTGATATGTAATATTCTAGAAAATATTAATAATAAAAATAATTAAATGTATGCCTACACTAAAAAAATATGAAAGAGTATATATTAACATTTTAATGTGTAGAAAGTGAATTATAACTAAAATATTCCAATATCAACTACATATATATTATAGTAACCTAAAAATACATTAATAACAAAAAATATTTTATTTTCAACTATAAGTAAAATATTTCAATGTCCATATTAAATAACATAATTTGCTATCATAAAATGGATTTAAATTAATTTTTTTCTTACATTTTCACTTTCCATAATTAGGGAGATGTGTAACTTATTTTATTTCTAATATGAAGTTGATATACATGAATTTAAAAATATCAATTACAAAGAAAAGTTTGAGAGAGAGAAATATTGAAAGAATTCTTATACCATTAATAGCTACCTTTTAATTCAATGTGTAAGGGATATTTGTAATTTGTTCAATGCTTAATATGGATGTGATATGTAATATTTTAAGATATATTAATAATAAAAATAACTAAATATATGCCTTATGTAAAAATAAATAAAAAAATATGAGTGGTATGTTTTAACATTTTAATGTGGAGAACATGAATTATAATTAAAATATTCCAATATCAACTACATATATATTATACCAACCTAAATCTATCTTAAAATATGTTTGCATCTAGAGAGGTCAAATCTCTTTTCATTTTAAAAGATGATTGCATCTGATCCTTTTTGCTTTAAAAAATGTTTGCATCTCAAAATATTTGATCACTCTAAATACTTCGTAGATCCAAAAGTAAAATAATATATTTTATTAAATTAATTAAATTATAATTCAATAAAAATAAAAAATAAAAAATATATATTTTTTGCAAATTAAAAAAATGAAATATTAATGATAATATCAAATATTCCATTCTCATTCACTGAGATGTAACTTAAGTAAAGTGGAAAGACTAAATATAATTTACTAAAAAAAATGAAATGATAATATAAATTTATATATATTATTTTTTATTTAAATAATTAAATATAAATGATTATTATTAATTAAAAATAAAATTTAATTAAATTTATTTAGTTGTTAAATAAATTTTATTTACTAGGATAGTTATATAAGTTAAATGGTCAATTAATGTGTAAATTTATTTTAAAAGATGATGATTTATTCTTAAAAAATATTACAACAATAAACCTTTCTATTTTGGAATTCTAGAATTTTAATTTAATTATCAATAATTATTAGTGGATGGTAGAGATTTATTTTCTACCAAATATTCTAGAATATCCATAGTTGTATATACAAATCAAATGTTGATATTTATCTTCAAAGTAGTTATGCTCTTTTTTCCTTTTTAACTAATTTGATTAATTAAAAAAATGTCATATGAACAAGCGTGATACGAAGTGAGTTATGATTTTTTGGTATGTGGTATTCGTAAGTTTTTTTGGTATGTGGTATTCGTAAGTCATGTCATACGAACAAGTGTGGTATGAAGTGAGTTATGATTTTTAGGTATGTTGTATTCATAAGTCATGTATTGATGGATGATATTGTTATGAGAATTTAAGAGGAAGAGTGGAAAAACCGAGTAAAACAAAAAGTTACCCAAATTGAAAAATCAATAGAGGTTGAGAGCGAAAAACACAGTAAAACACAAAGTTACCCAAATTGAAAAATCAATAGAGCTTGAGAGCTCTTCTCACATTAAGATACAATTTTGCATGCCACACAAAAAATTGGTTGCATAGAGAATACATAAAACTACTTGTTTGAGCCAATATAACACCTTGTTTGATAGGGTCTAACTCATTATCGTAAATTACTAGTTGTGCATTGAACGTGGTACAATATCAAAATGGTAGACTAAGTAAACTACCTAGTACAATATCAAAACGGTAGACTAAGTAAACTACCTAAGGGTTCGAAGATGTAGTCAAAAATCACATTCAAAACTCCCCCTTGATTATTACCTCATCTTCATTACAATTTTCATCACAAACAATTGTCTTTGAAACCCAAAACTTTCTTTTTCCATTGGCTTTGTAAAGATGTCTGCCAACTAATTTCTAGAATTGCAAAACTGAAGATTGGGTTCACCATTATTGACTAGCTCTTGGATGAAGCGAAAATAGGTCTCAATGTGTTTACTTTTGTGGTGAAACACATGATCTCTATAAAGTGTAATAGTTAAATTATTATCACAAAAAATAAGAGTTGTCTCATTCTACTCTTTAGGCTCAAGATCATCTATCAATATTCTCAACCAGATTACTTTGTATCCTACTCATGTTGTTATTGCTTACTATGCTTCTACTACTAAAATGGAGACAATGGGATGCTACTTGGAAGCCCATGAAATCAATCTTGTATCTAGGTGAAATTCATATCCTTAGGTACTCTTTGTGATCAATACTTCATGGAAAATCATTATCTATGTAAGCTACTAGATGGTTTCCTTTGGAATTAGTGTACAAAATTCCATAGTGTATTGTTCCTACAATATATCTGTAAATAATTTTTTCTTGCATTCCAATGCGTTTCTTTTGGTGACTCCATAAACCTAGATATTAGGTTGATTGACTAAATTGCACCAAGCTTTGTTGTTGGGATATGAATTAGGCTTCCTACTAGCCGCTTGTATGAAGTAGAATTGATTGCCGAGCTATTATCATATTTGCTTAACTTTATGCCTAGGAAAATTGGTGTGTTTGTTGGTTTGCATTCACTCAACCTAAACCTTGTCAAAATTTCTCTTGCATATGTTCTTTGACCAACAAAAGTTCTCTTTTTAGAGTGTTCAACTTATATTCCAATAAAATATTTCAGATGACCAAGATTGGTCATCTAAAATTCCTTCTCCATATTTATTTGAAAACCTTCCAAGCTACAAATTTCACGTGTAAATCATATCATCAACATAAATGAAAACAATCAAATATTACCATGAAAATACGCTTTTGTATAAAGAGTGGGTTCATTACTTTTGTTTTTGAATCCTTTGTTGAGAAGATAAGAATCAATTATGTTGTACCATGCTCTGGGGGTTTGTTTTCAACCATAAAAATCCTTTTTTTACTTGTACAATTTTATCTTTTGACCCCTAATTTCATATCATGGAGGTTGATTTAAATAAACTTCTTCCTTTAATATGCCATTTAAAAATGTTGATTTGTCATCCATTTGGTAAACTGGCCAATGATCTTTGACTACTATTGTTAATAATGTTCTAAAAGTATCCAACCTTGCTATTGGGGTGAATGTTTTCTTCATAATCTACTATAGGTTGTTGTGTAAAGCATTTTGCTACCAATCTATTTTCCCTTTTTCATTAAGCTTGGTCTTATAGACTCATTTGACTCCAATACATATTTTTCCTACTAGTATATCTATAATAATTCATATTTCATTCTTTTTTATTGCCACAATTTCTTCATTCATAACTTCAACCCATTCTCTCTTTTTTATTACTTCTCAAAATATGTTGGTTGGAAAGACAAGGAAAAATGTACTTGTTCATTGTCTAGTTATTCATAAATTTCTCTTGAAACTTCTTGTTTTCTATAGAATGTTGGGATCAGATCCATTGCTTGAGGATGGGCTATGTGAATTTTTTCCTCTTTGGTTTATTCCTTTTGCTAGAAATTTTAGTCATGGAAGTATTTTTCTTGGATGTTCCACTTCTGTTTCTTCGCTTGGTTCAAATGCCTGTGGAGAAACTTGATTTCTATTTTTTCTATTATCTTGATCATTCCATGCTCAATATTCAAAAAATTTAGTATATCTTGAAATAATTTTTTTATTGGTAATGGAATTGTACAATTTATAAGCCTTGGATTCTTCACTATAACCAACAAATACAAATTTTTCACTTCTTTCACCTATTTTCCTTTTCATTTCTTCTAGAACATATGCATAAGCTACATAACCAAATATTCTCAATCGTAATACATTTGTATTCATACCACTCCAAGATTCTAAGGAAACTCTATGTTTGACACTTTTGGTTGGAGATCTATTCAAAATATAAATTAAACACGATACTACCCAGTAGTCATTTGACAACTTCTTTGCTTTGACCATGCTTCTTTCCATATTCATGATGGTCTGATTTTTTATTTTTTTCTACTGCATTTTGTTGTGGAATGTACCTTGTTGTAAATTGTCTTTTGATACCTTGATCCTTGTAATATGCCACAAATTCTCTAGAATCATATTCACCTTCTCCATCTTTGTGTAAATTTGCTTGTCACTTTGCTTCTCTACAATGGCTTTAAATTGATGAAATTTTTTGAATGCATTATATTTATTATGAAGAATACACATTTGATTCCGCTAAAATAATCAATAAAGGTTAGAAAGTAAAAGCTTTATTCTAGTGACTAGTTTTGCATTAGACTACAAAGGTCTTTTTGTACTATCTCAATCGAACTCTGGGCTCTATAGTTAAACTTTGAGCTCTACAGCTGGAAACATCTGGAAAATTGTTTATTTGGTGTTTGGAAAGGATACAACTTTCACATGGATTCTGACGGACATCTATCAGAGGTGTGCATAGCCCCATAGACTTCTTTTGCAAATGATTGACTATTAAAAGCTAGATGACCATATCTAAGATTTCATAAGCAAGTTTCATTAGAACTTGTTACAAATTGAGCATATGATAATGATTACTTGACATGTCTCATGAATAAAGGAAACATCCTATTTTGGTCATTTGGATCCTTAGTATGACTCTTTGATGAGGTGACTTGTCAGGAAGTGTGCAGGTAGGACCTTTAAACTTGAACTCAAAACAATTTTCACTCATTTGTCCTACACTTAATAGATTATGTTTATGTATTTGTACACAATAGACATTATGAATTTCATCCTTTCTATTCTACTTGTTTACAAAATTAATATTACCTTTTCCTAAGGCATCAACTAGATGATCATCACCCAATTTAATATGAGATTTTAGTATTTCATAAAAACTTGAAATCCATCTTTTTACCTATCATATGGTTACTTCGGCCACTTTCTAGTAACCAAATATCTTCATTGTTGTTTTCTTGTGCTTTTGAGAAATAGCAAAGGATGGAAGATGTCTTACCTTAATTAGGTGCTCAGTGTTTAGCTCAAAAATAAAATTTCTCATAATTTCTCGAAACCTAAATGATCGCGTTTGTCTCAGAAAAATAATCCTAACGCAACTCATTTCGTTGAAAATTGAGTTCGTATGAGGAATTGATTGTGTTTTGATCGATTTGTTAAATAGGCGAAATTTGAAAAAAAAATACCCAGTCACTGCCCAGTCAGCAGCCTGTACTGCTGATGTGGCAGGTGACTAGGCATGGTCAATAGTGAGTCAGGGATGGACAAGTTTCATCATTTGATTGGGTTTTACAGGTGATGAGTTGGCTTGTTTCTATTGGTGGATTTTTAGACTAATGGAAGAATACCATGTGGAAAGCCCGGAGGCCGCCACGTGGCACCTCCCAAAGGTCAGGTTGGATATATATATGTGTTGTACCTATGAGATAGTAGTAGGTCAGCTACCAATGCCAGAGCATCTAAAATAATTGTTTTGGGGTTTTTGGCTTTAGTTTTGGAAGACTAATGAATGAAGACAGATGTAGAATTGAAATACTTAATCCTTTGGATAAAAATAATATCTTAGCAAAGGGCTGCTATAAAGCTTTAGACAGTGATATAGATCAAATAGTGGTGAGAAGAAGACAGAAAATAATATGATTATCACAGTTTCCAGACTGTAAAACAGAACAATCATAACTATGAAAACCTTCTAAACTACGTTCCAAAGATTCAAGGCAGTACACTTAAGCTTACAAAAGATGCTGATGATTTATTGGTTAGAGGGGATTAGCTAAACAGATAGTTCACTAATCCATTCTCTTAATAGATGATCACTTCAGGAGCTTATATGAATACATTGAGACATAATTATTCCTACCTAGATATCTCTATAAGTCATAAGCATATGAAGAAAAACATAATGATTGATAACTGGAAAAACTTACAAGATAACACAAACTGTGTAAAACCAAATTCAAAATCCTCTGCTTTGTATTAAGGTTCTAGAAAGACTGAGTACATCAAGTGTCTAGAAAAGCTTCCTTCAAAGGTGCAACCAGGTTCAAAGTAGAATGAACAGTCACAACTTAACAAGTAATGAACCCTGAGCCTTGAACCTTGAACCCATAACAATTCGAGAAGAGAGTTATTTATACAATAATGAAACTAAGAAAATATCCTAAACCTGATTAAGATTTATTCTAGGAAATGAAAGATCTTCATGCAAGAAAATAGGGGTAGCTATTGAACTGCTTCTTGCTGCCCCTTTTATTCAGGTTGTGATGGCTTTGTTCTTTGATATTTTTCCCCTTAAGCTACTTGATTATTTGTATCCTTTACACTAGTTGATTCCTTCATTTGATCTTTCATCTGATACTCTTTAAACTCTATGAATATCCTTTGAACCTGCTGAGTAACCTTTATTGTGTTCCTTTTTACTTTTATTGTGCATTTCATGTTTTTACTGTGTTTTTCAAGAGTAAGATCTTTGTATTTGTCTTCAAAATATATGCACGCTTTTTCTTTGTAAGCCTCGAATAGGAGTTTTTACCTGCAAAACACATAAATTGTTAAGAAAACATAGGTGACAGAGAAGGACATTAATGGCTTTATTGAGCTCGAAAGGATATTGGAAGGAGTCTAGAGCGTATCGGAAGGTAAAAAAATGGTTTTATTGGTCGCAGAGGCTTATGGAGGCTTCACTGTGTAAATAGGCGAAACAAAGCCAAAATGGTGATTTTTGCATTTAAACGGAAAAACAACTTTCTTTTTGAAATATGGCGCAAAGTGAACAGTGGTAATTTTGTCGTTATGCAGGAGGTGGTTTTGGTTTTCATCACACCGCTTATGAGGCACGGGCGGTTTTGGGAGGGGTCACCCAATATAATCTGAGCCTGACATGTAGCAAGGGGAGGTCGGTGGAATACTGCTTTTCGGGCAGGTAATGCTCGGACAGAGAGCTAACTCGAAATCACTGAGGGTCGTTGGATTTGAATGTATTGGATTGGACGGTGGTGGAGTGAAAGAGTAGCGCGGAGGGGCCCAACGATTAATTATGGCGGTATGGCTTTATTATGAGTTAAAAACTGAGATTAGCGGGGTTTTATGGTTAAATAGAGGTTTAGGTCGATTCTTTGTTTAAATCATAAAAAACATTTTAACAAAGAAAGCCTTCGCAAAACACGGTATGGCGGACTTGAAATAGTATGAACTCGGGCGGATAAATGACGTTGGGTCTGAGTTCCCATCGCATATCACAATCACAGTTTAGCGAAGGAAAGGCCTATCGCAAAGGAATGCGATAAGGGCCAGACGCGATATGGAAATAAATCATGGATAATACTACATCGGGTCCGGGTTCCCATCGCATATTAGAGATCGCAATGGTGGAGGGTATATGTTTCAGATGAGACTTGCGATCAAGGGAGGATGCAAAATGGCAATGAAATATGATATATATTTGTGTCGGGTTCGGGTCCATAGCGCATCGCATATCGCAATGCAGAGGAGAGTGCATGCATGTTGTAAAGTTTGCGATCCGCTGATATGCGATGTATTATGGAATACATAGTTTTATAATAAAACTCATGGTTTCGCGATATTTAATAAAGGGAGTTAATAATATACGGGAAAAGGATTTTTAGGGGTTTAATATGCTAAGTTAGCGTTAATATGAGACATGAGCGGAAAGGGGAAATACACTAAGTATAATTCTTTTTCATGAGTTATTTTCTTTTCACATATACATCAATACTTAGGCTAAACATCCTTTTGTGGGTTTTTGGGTAAAAGGGGATTTAACATGGGGTTTTCACTTTTCCTAGGAAAAAAGGATTTTAACCTTAGGAAAAGGGGTTTTTTATTGAAAATGAATGAATATGAATTGTATGAAGGTGCGAAGGGGAAATTAGTAAATATAGGAATGAATGAAGATGAGAGAATTTAATTAATTGATCTTGTAGACCTTCATTTGCTTTGTGTAATTGCCTCATGGACATAGAAACATATGGTAAAACATGATAAATGTACATTTTGTCCAATCAATCATCATACTTCTGCAACCTTTCTTCTACTTACCCTTTGCTTATCCTATCATTTTTTCTTCACCTAATGGGTGCATTTAAGCAAGCAAACCCTTTTCCTTTATTTTTATTTCTTTTTAAAAAAAGAAAATATCTAATTCTAACCTTATAACATCCAAGGGATCAGATTAAACTGATGAGCACCTTATTATTCTCTACCTAACTACTGATCTACCAAGATTAAACAGCTTGGCTAGATCTTTATCCTCTAATTATACCATCAAATTTAAAGCATGAAGCAGTGAAGATTAAACTATTTGACTGTCATGGGTTGTGGCATTTATGACAAGCTGCACACAACCATTATTTTGTAGAAAAAATAGTAGTGGCATTTAGACTTGCTCACTTTCAAAGTTTATTTGTTTTCTTTTCTTTCTAACCTAACATTTTCTTTTTGCCTTGACTTTTTAGAGAATCTAACCTAACATTTTCTTTGATATGCACGTCATCATCAAGATAAAAACATTTTATTCAATATTTCTATGTCCATATCCTAACTTAACATTTTTTCAAATATTCTATGTTATCAAAACCAAAAAATGCTACAACATTGGCTCCATCTGGGGACTGCTTTCTCCTGTAGAATGCAAAGAACCTGCAGATCCATGTGCCTTATCCTCGGGCTATGGAGTCCTTTTTGTAAGAAAATCACACTGATATCTTGAAAAGTAAAATTAAACTAGAGTATTTACAATGAAAACTATTTCAACTTCTTAGTACTGAATGTAATGTTTGATAAACCTTCCATTTACAGGATAAATGGAATATAGCCCATCAAGATTCTGCAGCACAAAAGTATTGTTACCCTTCACTTTAACAATTGCTAAAGGTCCAAACCATAGATTGTCAAATTTGCCATGCTTTCCTTTCTCTTCTCTCCTGGCATCCCATCTTAGAACTAGATCACCTTCCTTAAAGTCCCTTTCCCTGGCTCTTCTATAAAATAGGGCCTTCATCTTATTCTGATATTTCTTCAATTTGCGTTGAACTTCATCTCTTTTTTCATTAAGTTCAATAATCTGATTTATTCTTCTTGAAAAATCATCAAGTTCATCTGTTGAATCTTGCAGGAATTTTAAAACAGGGAAGGCCAAATTGGTAGGGAAGATTGCATCTTTCCCATAGACTAATTGAAATGGAGATTTTCCAGTTGATCTCTTTGGAGTAATTCTGTTTTCCCATACTGCATAAATCAAATGTGAATCCCAATGCTTTTTATGATCAGCTAGAGTCTTTTTTATTACCTTTACCAACTTTTGTTTGATGACTCTGCAAGGCCATTACCTTAAGGGTAGTATGGAGTTGAATGATGTAACAGAATCTAATATTTCCAGCAAAAGTCAATCATTTTAATGCTAGAAAAAGATGTTGCATTATTAGTGACAATTTGAGTTGGGCAACGAAATCTAGATAAGATATTCTCCTCAATAAAATTAATTACTACTGAATCAGTAACATTTCTGACTAGAATTGCTTCCACCCATTTAGTAAAGTAGTCTGTTGCAGTGAGGATCCATCTATGTTGATTACTTGAAGTGGGGTGAATCTCTCCAACAAAATCTAATCCCCATTGAGAAAAAGGTGATGAAACTATTGATGGAACTAGTGGAAGAGCTACTAATTGTTTGTTTACCAGCAAACACTTGACAAGGAACACAACTTCTGACCTTTGCCCCTACTTGTAAGAACAATGTGGGCCAATAAAATCCTCCCCTCAAAATATTTTATGCTGTTGCTATCCAAGCATAATGTCCCCCACAAAATCCTGTATGAAACTGATCAATGATTCCTTCAGTTTCTGATTCTTTTAAACATAATAAAAAAATATTCAGTGGATCCTTCCAGTATAAATTTGCATTTATAATGCAGTACTTGCTTGATTTTACCTTAAGGGTTTCACACTGGGTTTTGGAGAATGATGCTGGACACTCAAAATGGATCAAGAAATTTACAATATCTTGATACCAATTTGACAAAAAGATTTTTTCATCAATGTGTATAGGACTGATCTACTCTGAAGGTAGAGGTTTTTGTGGATTATCCCCTTTAGGATGAAGGGAAGGTTCTTGTGGATTCTCCCCTTCTGCAAGGACAAAAGGTTCTTGTGTATTCTTCCCTTGTATTTCTAAAACATAATTGATTCCAATTACTTTGCAGTTGGATTCAGCTAGAAGCTTGGCTAATCCTTGACCTTTTACTAGCTTGGTAGTCATGATAGTTAGATCAAACACCAGAATTTGAGTGATCCATCTACCTCTTTTCCCATTAGTGTCTTGTTGGGTTAGGACAATTTTTACAGCACTATTAGGGACATAAGCAGTAATAGGTAAATGTAAGACATACATTTTGAATGATTTCAGGGCTTGAATGATGGCATGGGATTTCTTCTTAATGATGTCATACTTAAGCTTAGCCTCTCTCATAAGCTTGCTGAAAAAGGCTATGGGTTGGTCATGGGAATCTTCATTTTTCTGTAATAGAACGGTAGCAAGGGTTGTTTCAGAGGCAAAAGAGAAAATACTAAATGGCTTAGTATAATCAGGGCTAGCTAAGGTGGGAGCTTCAGAGATAGCCCTTTTTATTTGTTCAAATGCATGCCTAGAAGAGGCAGTCCATTTGACTTCATGGTCCTTTCAGAGCATGTCAGTTATATCTTTTACAATCTCTGCATAATTTGGAATAAATCTCCTTAGAAAATTAATCTTGCCTAGAAAAGCTTGAATCTCCTTCTTGTTTCTAGGTAAGGTCAATGTTTCAATGGCAGATACTCATTTGGGGTCAATTACTACTCCCTCCTTTGAAATTATATGGCCCAACAATTTTCCTTCTTTGACAGCAAACAAGGACTTCTTAGGGTTCAATGATATTCCAAATTTTCTACACCTGTCAAAAACCTTCATCAAGTGTTTTAGATGTTTCTGATCAGATTTAGAAAAAACAATTATGTCATCAAGATAAATAACCACAAATTTATTTACCTTACCCATAAAAGCTATGTCCATAGCTCTCTGAAATGTTTCTCCAGCATTGGCTAGGCCAAATGGCATCCTAGCGTACATGAATGTACCCCAGGGTGTAGTAAGGGTTGTCTTCTCTCTGTCTGTTGTATCAACATTCACCTTATTGTAACCTGAAAAACCATCAAGAATAGAAATTATTTGTGCTCCTGAAACCATTTGAAGTAATTGATCCATTTTGGGCAAAGGATAATTATCTTTTAATGATACCTTGTTCAAATTTCTAAAATCCACACAGAGTCTTATTTCTCCATTTTTCTTTCTAACAGGAACTAGATTTGCAACCCAATTAGAATATCTAAGAGGGAGGATGATCTAAGAATTTAGCATTTTCTTAATCTCCCTTTCTACAGTTGGTAGAAGGGATGGATTTATCCTTCTAAGTTTCTGTTGATAAGGTTTTGATTCTAGCTTCAAAGGAATCTTATGCTGTATTAATGAAGTATCATAGGTCTTTAGATCAGCATAAGTCCAAGAAAAAACATCCTTATAATTTTGCAGTAACTTAAGATATTGAGCTTTGATCTCAGGGTCTAGAGATGCACATATTTTGATGTTTTTGATATCTTCATCGGTTCCAATGTTAATCTCTTCTATGTCATCTTCTGAAGAAATGGACTGAGGGTTTCAGAGGACATCATTTTGATCAAACAATTTTTCTAAAGGAATGAGTACTTTTGGAATAAAATTATTAGATAATTGAATAATGTCATGATTAGCAATTTGGGTTTTAAAATCTGAAGTATCATTTCCGTCTACAATTTCATTTATTTTAGTTCTATCTTCATCAATTTGTAGAAATGAAAAATCATCTATTACCTACAGAAATGATTTCAAATGTTCATTATCTTTGAATATTTGCCAATGTTTCAAATTATCTAGGATAGATGGCCTATATTTGACTTGTATCTGATAGAGTACATCAATATGATCAGGAATTTTAAAAGAGCTAATAGAGACAGCTAAGACATCTACATGAATATTCTGATCTTTGGGAATATGAGTCAAATTAAAAGCATCAAAGAAGTTTTCAACTGAATCCCATACTTCATTTTGGTAGGACCTAAGTCTAGGGTGCTTGGTTTGGCAAGCATTTCTTACTTGCTTAACAATAAGTTCTGAATCAGTAAAAACACTTAAGTTTTGAACTTTTAAGCTTTTAGCTAATTGCAATCCTAAAAGGAAAGCTTCATATTCAGCCACATTATTTGTAACTTCGAAGTATAATTTACATGATTGGGTTATATTTTCTTTTTTCAGGTGAAATTAAAACTACTCCAACTCCTGCCCCATCTTTTGTGCAAGAGCCATCAAAGAACAGTTTCCAAATATCAATCTGGCTTGGTTTAGGACTTTCAACTACCTCTTCAATTTTGACTTGAGTTTTATGTTGGTTTGAAGTGAGTTGAAAACAACCAAAGTCTTGATCTATTGCATAAATTGGATGGTCCCTTGGCTGGTCAGTCTTACAAACAATATGTAAAAATCTTACCTCTCTATATAATCTTAATTGCTTTCCTCCATAAACAGGAATAATATCATATGACATATCCATCTGTAGAGTTCCCCCTAATTTGGCACAATAAGACCTAGAAAGGAGCATTCCAAACTTGGGAGGGATATCTGTGACAACAATATCAAGTACTACACTTTTCACTGGAATTTGGGCAAGGGTAGCCACTAGATCCTTGATCATTCCCAAACAAGGCACCCTTTTAGAATCAAATGTGTATAGGTCATGGTAGGATCTAGTTATGTCGAGTTTCAAATGGTCCATGATATATTTTGGCATAAGTTTGTGTGATGCTCCTGAATCAAGCATACAATTATACAACATGGAATCATTTGTTTTAAGAGTTACATAGAAAGGAGGCACTATCTCATCTATCATGTCTGAACTAGGGCAAAAAACTACTGCGGGTATTTCATCTTGCAGGCTTATGACATCACCTTCAGCATCAACCAAGGTCTTTTGTATCCATTTTGTGACTTGGATTTTGTAACCAGGGTATTTAGAAATTCCTGACAGTGGAATTGGGATCTTAACCCTCTCTAATTATTTTTCAACATTAAATGTAGTCAAAATGTTTTTACCAGTTTGGGTAGTATCAATTGACTGATCTAAGGGCTCAATAAGAGTTGTTTAAGCTTTAGCAGTTTTGGTACGTGGTTCAATTGTTGGAGTTTCCTTTGGAGGTCTCCCAGGACCAGGCCTAGGCCTAAGATCATACCTCTTGTTTAACTTTGCAATTAAAAATTCAGAGAAAGCGTGATATTTAGAGACTTGTGAAGCTTCCTGATCTTCTTGAACCTGATTTTGTTGTGAGAGAGGAATGATGGCTGTTTGATTGGAAGAAGAATCCATACTATTAATATCTTCAGTAATTGTCATAGTATTATCATCAGGTTGTTGGTCATCTATCAATAGAGGAGTAGGAACCTGTTGATCATTGCTAGGTCTCTGAAGAATTTGTAGTGGTGGATTTCTTTTATACTGACCTTGATTTTGGTTTTGAGGTCTAGTAACTGTTTGTTGTATTGTCCTAGGTTGGGTCTCAATATTTGAAATCCTATTTGATAGGTTTCTAAGAAGAGATTTTATTTCATCTATTTTGAGTCTTCTGATTTAGTCTTAGAGGAACTAGAGGCTTCTTGAACAGAGTTGAGTTTTCTTTGGGCCTTTTCTTCCTTAAGTTTTAAAGAAGTTGAGGCTACCCTATTTGCTTCTACTTCTATAGCATTTGTTTGCATATCTTCAAGGTTTCTTGAAGTTCTCTCTCGTAGCATAACAACAAATTCATCATCAAAAGCTTTAGAAAATCTAGACTTAGTTGCTGCAACAGGGGGCTTACAATCAGCAGGCATTTTGTGATAAAGTTTATTGAATCTTTTGATAAAATCTAATACTGGTTCACCAAAGTTCCTTTTAAGCTCTTCAAATTATGTGAGGAAGTAAAGAGGATCCTTTTTCACACCCCATTGATTTTTAAATATGGTTGTAAGATCTTCCCAATTTCTAATGGTAGCTGCTGGTAACTACCTAAACCAAATCCTCAGATTTCCTTCAAGTGACTGTACAAACAATCTCATATAAATGTTTTCTTGTTAAATATTCATGTTGTCTGCAAAGTCTATGAAAGCTTGAAGATGGTCCTCAGCTGAGGGACCAATTTCTCCATTGTACTTGGGAAGGTATTTTAAGTATCCAACTAGGAATGCATGAAGGTTATTAGGTAAGACTAAGGTAGCATATCTAGCCTGTACGATACATCGGAAAGCCATGACAACTGGTGGTGTATGAGGTGCTTGAGGTATATGAGGTTTTCCAAGTGGAGTATGTGGTATTTGTGTGGATGTAGAGGATGAAGAAGAAGTAGAGGAAGAAGATGGTGATTCAGGGGTTGATGAACTAGTTGGAGGTGAAGGAGGAGGAGATCTCCTAAAAGACTTCAAAGGAGTCTTAAGAACTAAATTTGAGACCTGTAAAGGAATACCTCATTTTGTTTCAAAGAGAGGATTGGAATATATAGAGAAGGTATCCTCAAGTTGTTCAGAAGAATAAGCTTCAGGTCGGTCAAAAATGGAAGGAAAACGATAGGTGGTAGGGGATATGACATCTATGGGTTTATATTCTGGTAGATTAACACCCAAATCAGATTCAGTTTTAGGTGATCCTGGTGTAGTGTGGGTATTGGATGAGATTCTAATGAATGAATAAGGCAGGCTGACTTAAAATCAACTCCTTTATCTAGAATTTCAGCAACCCTAGGTAATAAATGGGAGTAATCAGGATCAGATGGGATACTACTATTGGTGTCAAATGATTCTAATTCTTCAGACTATAGGACTGAAGAGGAAGAAGGAGATGGTTGGTGTCCCCTTTTAGAACTAGATTTTCTCAGAAGCCTTTCAGGATCTACTAGAGGACTAACTATGTCAGCTTCTAAATGAGATCTGGTATGTTTAAAAGGTGCCAACTTGGGAGTGTGGAGTCACCTAGGTGAATGATTTTAATCTTTCTAAACCATATAATCACCTTAAAGGAAAATAATGAATGAATATCGTTGTCCCAAGGGAAACTTAAAAGAAATTCGAATCCTCGGCAATGACACTAGTCTAATGTTGTACCTCTGAGATAGTAGTAGGTCAGCTACTAATGCCAGAGCATCTAAAATAATTATTTTGGGGTTTTTTATTTTAATTTTGGAAGACCTATGAATGAAGATAGATGTAGAATTGAAATACTTAATCCTTTGGATAATATTAATATCTCAGCAAAGGGCTGCTATAAAGCTTTAGACAGTGATATAGATCAAATAGTGGTGAGAAGAAGATAGAAAATAATATGATTATCACAGTTTCTAGACAGTAAAACAGACCAATCATAAGTATGAAAACCTTCTAAAATACATTCCAACGTTTGGAGGCAGTATACTTAAGCTTACAAAAGATGCTTATGATTTATTGATTAGAGGGGATTAGCTAAACATACAGTTCATTAATCCATTCTCTTAATAGATGATCACTTCAGGAGCTTATAGGAATAAACTGAGACACAATTATTCCTACCTAGATATCTCTATAAGTCATAAGAATATGAGGAAAAACATAATGATTTATAACTAGAAAAACTTATAGGATAACAAAAACTGTGTAAAACCAAATTCAGAATCCTCTGCTTTGTATTAAGGTTCCAAAAAAACTGAGTACATCAAGTGTTTAGAAAATCTTCCTTCAAAGGTGCAACCAGGTTCAAAGTCGAATGAATAGTCATGACTTAACAAGTAATGAAACCTAAGCCTTGAACCTTGAACCCATAACAACTCGAGAAGAGAGTTATTTATATAATAATGAAACTAAGAAAATATCCTAAAACTGATTAAGATTTATTCTAGGAAAGGAAAGATCTTCATGCAAGAAGATAGGGGCAACTATTGAACTGCTTCTTGCTATCCCCTTTATTTAGGTTGTGTTGGCTTTGTTGTTTGATATTTTTCCCTTTAAGCTGCTTGATTGTTTGTATCCTTTATGATGTTTGATTCCTTCATTTCATCTTTCATCTGATACTCTTTAAACTCTGTGAATATCCTTTCACCTTGCTGAGTAACCTTTATTGTGTTCCTTTTTCCCTTTACTTTGAATTTCAAGTTTTTACTGTGTTTTTCAACAATAAGATCTTCGTATTTGTCTTCAAACTGTATGCATGATGTTTCTTTGTAAGCCTGGAACATGAGTTTTTACCTGCAAAACACAGAAATTGTTAAGAAAACATAGGTGACAGAGAAGGACATCAATGGATTTATTGAGCTCGAAAGGATATTGGAAGGAGTCCAGAGTGTATCGGAAGGTAAAACAATGGTTTTATTGGTCGCAGAGGCTTATGGAGGCTTCACTGTTTAAATGGGCAAAAAAAAGCCAAAATGGTGACTTTTGCATTTAAACGGAAAAACAACTTTCTTTTTGAAATATGGAACAAAGTGAACAATGGTCATTTTTTCGTTATGTGGGAGGTGGTTTTGGTTTTCATTGCACCGCTTACGAGGTGCGGGCGATTTTGGGAGGGGTCACTCGATATAATATGAGCCTTACACGTAGCAAGGGGAGGTCGGTGGAATACCGCTTTTCGGGCGGGTAATGCTCGGACAGAGAGCCAACCCGAAATCGCTGAGGGTCGTTGTATTTGAATGTATTGGATCGAACTGTGGTGGAGTGAATGAGCAGCGCGGAGGGGCCCAACGATTAATTATGGTGGTATGGCTTTATTATGAGTTAAAAACTGAGATTAATAAGGTTTTATGGTAAAATAGAGGTTTAGGTCGATTCTTTGTTTAAATCATAAAAAACATTTTAACAAAGAATGCCTTTGTAAAACACGGTATGGAGGACTTGAAATAGTATGAACTTGGGTGAATAAATGATGTCGGGTCTGGGTTCCCATCACATATCGTAATCACAGTTTAGCGAAGGAAAGGCCTATCCCAAAGGAATGTGATAAGGGGCGGACGTGATATGGAAATAAGTCATGGATAATACTGCGTCGGGTCCGGGTTCCCATCGCATATCGGAGATCACAATGGCAGAGGGTATATGTTTCAGTCGAGACTTGTGATGAAGAGCAGATGTGAAATGGCAATGAAATATGATATATATTTGCATCAGATCTGGGTCCGTCACGCATCGCATATCGCAATGCTGAGGAGAGTGCATGCATGTTGTAAATTTTGTGATCCGCTGATATGCGATGTATTACGGAATACATAGTTTTATAATAAAACTCATGGTTTCAGGATATTTAATAAAGGGAGTTAATAAGATACGGGAAAAGGACTTTTAGGGGTTTAATATGCTAAGTTAGCATTAATATGAAACATGAGTGGAAAGGGAAAATACACTAAGTATAATGCTTTTTCATGAGTTATTTGCTTTTCACATATATACATCAATACTTAGGATAAACATCCTTTTGTGGGTTTTTGGGTAAAATGGGATTTAACATGGGGTTTTCACTTTTCCTAGGCAAAAAGGATTTTAACCTTAGGAAAAGGGGTTTTTATGGAAAATGAATGAATATGAACTGTATGAAGGTGGGAAGGGGAAATTAGTAAATATAGGAAAGAATGAGGATGAGGGAAGTTAATTAATTGATCTTGTAGACCTTCATTTGCTTTGTGTAATTGCCTCATGGACATAGAAACATATGGTAAAACATGATAAATGTACATTTTGTCCAATCAATCTTCATACTTCTACAACCTTTCTTCTACTTACCCGTTGCTTATCCTATCATTTGTTCTTCACTTAATGGGTATATTTAAGCTAGCAAACCCTTTTCCTTTCTTTTTCTTTTTTCTTTTTAAAAGAAACTATCTAATTCTAACCTTATAACATCCAAGGGCTCAGACTAAACTGATGAGCACCTTATTATTCTCTACCTAACTATTGATCCGCCAAGATTAAACAGTTTGGCCAGATCTTTATTCTCTAATTATAACATCAAATTTAAAGAATGAAGCAGTCAAGATTAAACTATTTGACTGTCATGGGTTGTGGCATTTATGACAAGCTGCACACAACCATTATTTTGCAGAAAAAATAGTAGTGGCATTTAGACTTGCTCACTTTCAGAGTTTATTTGTTTTCTTTCCTTTCTAACCTAACATTTTATTTTTGCGTTGATTTTTTATGGCATCTAGCCTAACATTTTCTTTGATATGGACATCGTCATCAAGATAAAAACATTTTATTCAATATTGTTATGTCCATATCCTAACTTAACATTTTTTCAAATATTCTATCTTATCAAAACCAAAAAATGCTACAACAATATGTTGGAACAAAATATTATGGTGGAGGTCGGGGTCAAACCCACAACTTCCGGCACAATGTCCACGCTTCTTACCAACTAATCTATCGGGTGGTTCTTACCACGTTACAACTCCGTTTGTATTTAAAGTTATGTGGTTTGAGTTTGGGTGGTTAGGGGAGGGTCAACCCACAGGCCAGGCCTCCCCCCATGTGAATGAAACATATATGAAACTGCAACACTGATATTAACCGACAACTCCAACTTAACCAACACTGCAACGATTACCATGTGAACATTCACCGCAAACTCCAACGGTCAACGCTTCGATGGTTCCGACTCCAATGGTTACTGTGAAATTAACTCCTAATGTGACTAGTCAACCAAAGCCATCGGAGGTTACAGTTTATGTTAGTGATAATCCCGTTTTAATATTAATTAAGTGTAGTTAAGACTTAATTAATTACAGTTTAGTATGGCAGTAAATTTGTCGGTGCCCCAAATTCAAAACTGCCTCAAGATTTAGTGGAGCTAACTATAGATATTCCAGAATTAGAGGAGAAAATGTAGGGAAAGATTGACTGAGCTCTAGAGAAGTCATTTTTCGATCAAATTGAGCTCAAAAATAGGTGTTATTAGCTAATTTTGGCATTATGAACACATTGGTGTAGGTATTAGGAGCCATAAAGGTGTGTAAAACAACATTTTTCCACATTGAGATAATACAAAGGCCTAAGCCATGGAAGCTGAACCAAGGAGATGTAGCTCAGGAGGGGCGAAATCCTTCATCAAAACACTGCGCTAATGTGTCTCTTTGATGGTTTTCTACAGTGTGAATGTTTGATGTTCAATATTTGTTTTTGAAGCTATTTTTCTCATGAATGCTTTTTTAAACTTAAGGAAATTTACCTGATTGTATGCACAACAGTTAATGAAACTTCAACACAAGAAGCAATAAGCAAGTACATGCTTATAAATATGTAATTGTTATTAGCACAAGAAAACTAATTATACAAGTTGGTATTAGAGAAAAGGTTGAATTGCTTGATTTCTTGAGTTTGTGCAATTAGGGTTTTAATGGTTGCAAAATTGTGATGCTTACAAGGTTAAAGTTTCAGAAAGGAGAAGGGAAGTTATTGGTTGCAACTCTTGAGGTAATTCCCAGAAGAAGGAGAGCCACAATGCCACAATATCCACCACGCAAAGTTCCAATTCTAGCTGCACTTGAAACTCCTCAAGTTTTTCCTTCAATTGAGATTGAAGAGGTACAAGCAGTACCAATTTCTGAGCCTGAATCCATAGCCATTATGTCTGGAGAAAGAGAGCCTGAAGGTCCCTCTTCAGAAGAGGAAGAATTCAAGAAATATTTATATACTTTGACTGAGATGGTTAAATTCCTCTATGAAGAGAGGAAAAATAGACTGGTTGGAGAGAGTTCTAAACCTCCACATGGAGAAGGAAGCTCAGAGGAAAAAAAAGATGAGAAGAAATATTCCAAAGGGAATGGTGGAAAGCCACCTCCATCTCCACCATTGTCATCATCTTCCTCATCATCTCCATCATCTCACAGAGCATGATCTTCCACTACCACCACTGAAACTTCCCATACTCATTCAAAAACCCCAAAAGGAGAGACTCCATTACTAAAATTGGACACAAAATTCGAACTTCCCATGTACAATGGAGAGGTGAATTCAGAAAAGTTGGACAACTAGATTCGATAGTTGGAGGTATATTGCAGAATTCATAACCTTAAAGAAGACGACATAAAGATCCAGTTGGCTTCACTAAGGATAGAAGGAGCTGCATTAGTTTGGTGGGAAGAAAAGACTAAAGAGGAAACGAGAATCCATGGTAAGATATCCATCACTTGGGTTGAATTTTTTTCTGTGGTTAAAAGACAGTTTTATCCTTTAGCCTATATGCAAAAATTCAATATGAGTTGTAAAAATTTTAGGCAACTTAAAGGCCAAACAATCCAAGATTATACACAGGAATTTAGGAAAAGGGATTTGTTATTAGGAGTGAATTTAATTCCCAAGATACACTGCTAAAATATATTGGGGGTTTACATTCCTATTTGAAACATATTATTCTTATGTTCAATCCAAATAAATTAGATGAGGTATGTGTGCAAGCTATGCACCTTGAATCTATAGGAAATAAAATTCAAGAAGAGCATAATAAGAGGAAGCCATTCAAGGGTAAGGAGAAAGAGAAGGGTCAACTATGCAAGGTAGGAACTGTCAATCGAAGGTTTCTCAAGCATTATTCCTTCTGATTCAGTCAGCTGGAAGGATCATCATTGTATATATTCCATTTTTCATTTTAAAAATTGCAGATGTGAATGATTTCTGCAACAAGTTTGAGCCCAAAGTGAAGGCCATAAGAACTTGGAGATGATATCATCAGTTTTTACTTTTCAATAAGGCACTAGTCTGCTGGTTTTTCGCTGCACCTCAGGGTTTTAGCATCCCCATTGGAGCCATTGTTATCTATGATAACCTAGGGATAGTTTATAAAATTTGTTGGTCAAGAAAATTAGGGTTTTTAATTTTTTCTCAAAATAAAGTTAATGATCATAGGGTTTTTTGTCATCATGACATGATATGGGGTCCATCTAGGTTTAGATATGGTCAATCATAAAAGTTCGAGTTCCAATATTTCATATGTGTTGAGTCTATTTTTTCATAATTGAAAATTTTCAGTTTTGCAGAAATTCGTAGGAACCCCAGTTATGTATACCAAGTATTTGATACGAAAGTTCCTAAGACTTCCGTAGTGAATCCATCTTTTTGAACACCTGTCTTGCTAATTGTGATAAACTGCACATCTGGGCTTAATGGTGAAGTAACGGTTCTTTAGGTTTAAAGGTTTTGATTGGTCAGTCTTGTGATGGGTCATGATTACACTTTATCACTTTTTGTCCATTTTCCCTATATATTAACACCACATAGCTCCTTGTTGCTTACTCTTCCTTTCGTATTTTACTTTGTTGCCATAAGCTTCACACTGTCAAAGAATTGTCTTGTTGTCTCTCACACCAGCCTAGCTTTCATACAAGTCTAGTTGTCTCTAGGTTAGGGTTCACTATTGTCTAGCTGTCTCTAGGTTGATTTGCAGGTGACAAGGAGGAACCTTACGTGTTGCAACCATGGCACACAGGAAACAATATAAAGGAGGATCAGTGGTATGTTATGAGCCCGTGGACATGAAAATGTTGGAGGAAGACCCTACCTTTATTCAAGCATTTTCCAGCGTGGGATGCCTATGTTTTTTTCAAAAGCTACAGGGTTTCCATGCACAAATTGCTAAATATTTTGTTGTGAATTTCACTGGAACAGAGACAAAAGTTGGTCTTCTAAACTTTGCAGTGTCACCTGATACAATTTCCCGTGCTACAAAAATCCCTAGGTCAGGAGAAGTATGGTTTAAAGTCCAGAAGCTCAAGTTGCAAAACTATGATGAATTTCTCAAATAAGAACAAAAAGGTATTGATACGACTACAGGCATTCTAAGAATATGCCTTAAACAACATTTCTCCAATATCTTGATGGTCATGTAGAAGTATTTCACATGTGAAGGCAGATTCAACATGGTGTATGAGTATCATTTCAGGTTGTTACTTCATTTCAATGGTAACCAACCTCTAGACATTCCATTTTATTTGTTTAGAAGTTTGGGAAAAATGGCAGACAAGGTTCATGCCAAACCTGATGCAAGTGAAGCCTCTGTTTTTCATCACAGACTTATTAAACTGCTGGTTGTAGAAGAGATAAGAGATAAATAGGTTAAATAGAGATTGGCTTACCTTCCTATTCTTAAGCGATATGAATTAGATGTTGCAACCCCCTCTAGGAGAACTCTAAAATCTAAATCCATAACCCCTAGAAAAGAGCAGCAACCAGTGGTAGAGGCTTCCACAAGCACCAAAAGGAGGATGACCAAAAGAAATAGTAGAGAACATAGTAAAAAGAAGGCAAAGCTAACTAATATCGTAGAGGCTATTGAGATTAAGGAAAGCCCAATTGAGAAACCTATAAAACTTACCAAAATTGAAACCAAGAAGAAAAGAAAGAGGGCTAAGAAGTTAGACTTTACTCAAGAAGAACATGGTTTCATTTTTAGGCCAAGGAAACATGTCACAAGGTCAATGCAGCAAGCTGAGAAGATGCCTGAAGTACCTTTGGATAAAATAGAACCATCAAAAGAACCATCAAAGGAGCCATCAAAGAAAAAGAGTGACAAGGAGGTTGTACAAGAAAAAAGTGAAATAGAGGTTCTGTAGGAATAGTTAAGAGAAGCTAGACAAGAAGTTATCAAATTCAAACTTGAGTTTGAAGAATGGAAAAAATAAGTGTCAAAGCAGATAGATTTTTATGATGAAACTACAGCTAAATCTAAAAGGATGATAAGGAGAACTTTTCCTTTGCAAAGGATGTTGAAGCACATGTATAGAAGAAATAACTAGTTATAAGCAGATAGGAAATGATTAAGGGGACAAGTCACAACACTAGAAACTTAAATTGAAATGATCAAGGTTAAACTCAAAAAGAGAAATCTCAAGATCATTGTTGAAGTAGATGCTACTCCTTGAAAATGGTAAAACTTTAATTTTTGTCTTGACTATACTTAAATCAATAAACTCAACTTTATATATAGTGAACATGGTATTAGGAGTAATAAGGAGGCATGAGGAACCATGAAAATTCAAACAAACTTAGAATTTTGAAATTCCGTAGAATGTCCCCATAATGAAGCTGAAAATTTGCTACGAAACTGTTGTAGCTTTTCATGGAGGAAAAGGAAAACTTAATATATAGCGAAGAAAGTTTTAAAGGTATGTATTTAGTTTAAAACATCAAGGAAAACCTTAGAACTTGTAAAAAGAGAAAAGGGGTAGCAGAAGGGTTTTTTTGAAGTTTCTACCAAAGTTTGCTACAAAACTATCAAAAACTCTGTTTTTTTGCCTTTTCTGAAGTTTTTGAACATCAAGCATCCAAGCCTGAAATGGATTATAGATCATGAAGGGTGTCCAAATCAACTCCTATTTTTTAGGAAGATAGGTCAACAATCCAACCAAGTCAGCATCCACGTGGCAATAAGACACATCATAAACTCTAGCATATTCAGAAAATCAGTTTGGTTCGAGAAGCTTCATCAAACAGAATTCGGTTGAGTTCATTTATCGTGGAAGAGTCCTACTTGTATTCAAACTATGTAAAACAAAAATTCCTAAAATTTCTTAATAGGTGTCAAGTAGGATCAGGTTTCAAAATTGTTTGATTGAATCTAGCCCAAGTGTTAGATTTTTGTAATTAGTGATATGATGGTGGTCTTACTATATATATTTGTAGACGTGAGATTCATGTCCTAGCTTTCATGTGTTCTTACCTTTTTGTTTCTGTTTTACTATCAGTATTCATATTATTTTGATTACTTGGAACTTTTGTCAAACTGCTCCAATTTCCTTCACGTCCTATGTATGGTTGTAAATGTTAATTTGATATTAGTTTTAAAGCCAGAGATGCATTAGCTTCCATTAAACACTTTTGTTGGCCATAATTTTCTTTAATTTGACTCCATGCCCAATGGTGGTAGTCATCACATTTTCCTTCACCTGTTAGACCACATAAAAAAATCAGAGTTAGTCATCTATAGTTTGAGTTGTTTCAAGTGAACTTGATAAATATTTGAGATAGCCCGATCAAATTGGAAGGGCTAAATTCCAGTCCAAGTGGTTTGAAATAGTTATGTTGGGTTGAAGGTTGACACACCTCAACTTTATTAGCTTAGTGATAACATTATGGTTACATACATGATAGATTATAGTTGATTAGTGTAGTCATATGCACGTGTTGGATAGTCATGAATTATAGTAACCTGTGGTTGTATGCATTGCTATTTTGTTTTAAGTTAGATAACTAGATGATCATGTTATATGTTGTTAATGAGTATGTTATATGTTAACTTGTTGTTTCTATATGATAGTTAGCTTGATGGTTATGTTATATGGTGTTGATGAGTATGTTATAAGTTAACTTGTTGTTGTTATATGATAGTAACTCGATGATTAGGGTTATTACATTAAGATCTTGATGTTATATATATCATGCTAAATTGTATTGGAATATGCAGATGATTACGGTTATGACATTCAGGTGTGAGTCAACTTATTTGTGACATTGTGTTGTGCTAATCTAGACAGACTGTGCAGATGTGATTATTATGTATGAATGATAAATGTTTATAAGCTTATGACGTGGACATGTTAGCTAGTGACTATTATGGATATCATGACCTTATTTGGGGTTGATTTGATATGTTGTGCAGGGAAATTTTAAAAACCACTCTAAATTTATATGTATAATAAATGGGCTAATCCCCATGATACATAGGAAAAATGGGAGGCGATTTTATCAATAATATAATATGTATATATAATTTTTTTGGCGAATCCGTCACCAGATTATATTATCTTGTACAGTGATGGAGAATCTTTCACTGAATTATAAAATCTTGTAAGATATTGGCAAATCTTTTACTGAATAATAAAACATTGTGAAGTCTTGGTGAATGTTTTGTTAAAGTATGAAACCATATATGATAATAAGAAAACATATTCATTAAGCTGTAATATACTAACATACATGTTTGGAAAAAACAAAACATAATTTTCTCTTCCTACAAACAATGTTCCAAGTTTCAGTGGTCGTGTTTGTCAAGGTTCTTACAATACACTCTTTCATATCCTTCTATTAGTTTTGATAATATTCCATAACAAAGTTCTTGTAGGTGTTGATATTGACCATGAGTTCTATCAAGGTATGAGAGACTAATCTTTTCTCTACAAGTTTTGTCAAGCTACCACTTTTTTCAAGTTATCAAATTTCTTTCTTATTCCATAGACTTCAACTGCGAGATACAAAAAAAACACATCAGGTTTGTTTACCCCAGCACGCCAACAAGTAGCAAGCCCCAAATATATTATATAAGAAAGTATTAGGTATCCCAAAGGCTTGAAGGGGATGTAATTGAAAGAAGTGACCATTGTGAGAAGCCTTCCAATCAATATATGAATATATAAATGTAGATTTATTATTATTTTAATTGGAAATCTTCAATTAAATAATAAAATTTAATTACGTCTCTCCCAATCTAAATGGCTTATTAGCATAATTCACAACCCTCATATGTCTCGCATTTTTTAACAGCGTTGTAACATGTAGATTAATTTCTTTTTTGGTGAACAATCTCCACCTTTTAGGAAAATATGGTGCAGTGGCTCCAACCCCTATAGATCATTAGGAAAAACTAAGAATAGCACAGGAGATGAAAGGTTGTACAAACCAACTTATTTTTCAAACAACTAATCCAACATCAGTACCTAAACTTTTTCATGAAGATATCATATTGAGAATGTTTGGAAAATGGCGGGAAATCTTCTGCAAGGGTGATGTGGAAAGAGTGATAAGGTTTCATTGTTTTGAATTTTTTTTGTTAGATTAGAAAAACCAATATTAATGGAGATATAGGTATTTTTTACTAAATTTTGTGAAGTGTCTAAATGTAGCTTTAACCATTCACCTTAAGATGTTTTTACAATATAATTTCCTAAGTCTATTTAATATCTTCATTATCATAAAAACCAACCTTTATCCATCTTAACTCCACATCTACCACTCTTAGAGGGATGAAATCTATTTATCCCTCTGAGCACTTGGTAGACCCAGAATTAAGATGGATCTAAGATGATAGAATTTCCCCTTTAAATAGTCTATGTTCACATGAATACCATGGGTTATCATAAACCTAGAGCTTAAAAATTACTATTAGTAATTTATAAGAATTAATTAAAGTAATAATTGATTTTTATTTTATTTTATATTTTAACCAAGTTAAAATGTTTAACATACATTAAATTACAACATCCATTTTTACTCTTGATCCACCGAGCCCCGAGAGGGATCAAATATTTTTTCACTCTATGCTAGTTTTCATATCACGATATTTGATCTCTCTCTCGGGGCTCAATAGATCCAGAGCAAAGATGGATCTATGTTGGTTTAATTCCCCCTTTAAATAGGCTACATTCCACGTGAATACCATGAGTCAATACCATGTGCCAATTTATTTTTATTAATACTAATATTAGTGTTAATAATGTTTTTTTTCATGGTATTAATAATAATCTAGCCCATGGTATTTGGCCCATAGTATTTTTCCCATAGGTTTCACCTAAATATAACGCATTTTTTGAGTGTTCGTAAATATAAGGTGACTTATGGAGTAAATATAAAAAAATGTTTTATTTATTTACCATACCTCTCGTTTATTTATATTAATTTACCATACCTCTTTTACAAATATGGTATTTGGCCCATAGGATTCATTTAAATAAAACCTCTTTTTTGAGCCTTCATAAATAGAAAGAGGGTTATTGACTAAATATAAAAAGAGGTTTTATTTATTTACCATACCTCTACTTTATTTATATTTTTATTTGTTTACACCCTTGCATGTATATAAGGTGACTTATGGAGTAAATATAAAATTTGTTTTGTTTATTTACCATACCTCTCATTTATTTATATTTTTATTAATTTACCATACCTCTTTTATAAATATGGTATTTGGCCCATAGGATTCACTTAAATGAAACCTATTCATGAAAATTAGGGCGAATGGAAGGGTGTAACTCCTAATTTCAAGGGCTAAATTTACCTTTTTTACCTTCTCCCTTAAAATAAGGTGAGCTAACCTCCATACCTAATTTTTTTATAAAATAAATTTGAGGCGATTTGTAAAAATGCACTATGATACAAAATATTCACCCACTAAAAATTTAAAACCCCTTAATTTCGCCTAACGGTGAAAATTCGCCCCAAAATTTTTCCATGATGTTGTGAGTTAATATCATCCTAACTGGATTGATTGTGCAGACAAGATCTCCTCCCCTAAGATACATTAAGGTATGAATTTACTTATGTTGTCTAATTTGTGCTTGTCTGTTAGATTATGCATCTATTTGGTGTTTGGGTGTTTGGTGTCTATTATGTCATCTAGTTTATTTATTTAACATTGAATGTTCAAGTTGGTTGACTGTTTGATGAATTGCATAATATGAGTATGTGTTCTAATGATCTTTTTTTAAGATTATTGTACTAATACATATGTGTCGAGACAGTTGATATGTACTTGAGTGTACTAGGTGATACTTGTAGTATTGTTTCTAATGAATATGAGTTGACTATGGATTATGGCATGATTGTTAGTCTTGGTAAAGTTTGATTTTACTTGTAGTATTGTTTCTAATGAATATGAGTTGACTATGGATTATGACATGATTGTTAGTCTTGGTAAAGTTTGATTTCAAATTGATAGATTTGATTGTCTTGATATTTGGAATGTGTGGTTGACATGTGTGAAGAGTTGCAGGAAACATGCTTGGTATTAGCATGACAGGGTAATAGTTGATGTGTTATATAAATAGCAGTTGGGTGATGTAATAATGCATAGTAAGAATCTATTGCAACAAGGTAAAAAGATAAAAGAAAGGATTTAGGAAATAATTCTTTTGTCTATTTTTGGAAACCTTAATTCCAATCGAATGCATGCTTTACATACAGGAAGTCTTCTTAACCCTGATTTGCCTAAAATTGTGTGGATAGGTGATATGTTCATGGACATGTATTTGACAGGTATAGCAACTGGTGTCTAGTTATAGCTAGACCTGTTAAGGGAATTGGAGTCCCTTGAGAGATGGCATCGATGTGTTCAGTTACAAGGCAATGTGCTTGACACAATAAGATAAGGTAACTAGTATGTTGTTATGTTTATTTATGCACTGACATTTATGCATTCATGGCAATATGATGCAGGGGATTGCATGGAAAAGACACTGACATGAAATCTTGAAGAAGGCTCAGGTTGAGCTTTCCTTTAGAAGCACAAGGAACCATGGGGATTGAGTCATGGTGTCTGTTATTAGTCTTGTGCTTTTGGTCTTTTCTGATTCGTTTACATTAGATTTGCAGTTTTGTTATGTCTAGTGCATGATCATGCCACCTTGTTTGTGATGTTGTATTGTTATCGGTTTTCATGGTTTTCTTCTTGTTTGTTTCTTGTGTTTTCCTTTTAAGTTTTGAGCCTTGGAAATTGGTTGGGAAAGAGGAAAGTTAGTGGAGCTCAGAACAAGCCGAATCATTAGGGGAATTTTGAGGTCTAAAATGGGCCTCCAAAGAAAATCCTACAACCAAAATAAATTTTATAAGAACCAATAGGATTTAAGTTGATGATCTCAACCATGGGGGATGATTCACCATTTTTGGAGTAAAAAGGTAAAAATATTAAAATATAATAAAATAATAAAACTACTTTTTCAACTCGTATTTTCAACTTGTCTCCTTGAGGTTTTACTCAAATTTCGAGTGGGAGTACTTGTTGGATGCAAAATTCAATTCCTCATCCAAGGAGTACCCATGTTGCATACTTTTGATGGACCATGCTACACAAAAGATGTGAAATGCATGAAAAAATGTGATAGTAATAATATTTTTCATGTATTTCTCATTTTTTGTGTAGTAATGTCTATCGAGAATGTGCAACATGGGTCATCCTTGGATGAGGAATCAAAATTTGCATCCAACTAGTGTTTCCACTCAAAATTTCACTAAACACATAGGGAGATAGGTTGAAAATACGAGTTGAATATATATATATATATATATATATATATATATATATATAGATATATATATATATATATTTTCCCTCTAAAATTTGATGATGTAATCTAATCTTATTTTATTATTTCCACTATTATTTTATAATTTCCTTAGGAGGCCCATATTAGACCTTAGTAGGCAATGTAAGACTTAGATGAAGTTGGTGCATGTATAAAGTAAGTTGAAGGCAAGAGCATGACATCCAATTGGAATGGTTGGGTCCACTGGTGTAAGTGGAAGATGAGAGGACAATCATGGGACAGGTAATCAAGAAAGGTGAAGTAAATGGATCTAAGGTGCTATATGCCTTGGATATGTTGGGAATTGTTGCTCTCAATGTTGTGCATGAATAAAGGGAGTTCTCTTAACATTGACCTTATGATATCTAGTAATTATGTTGTGATCATGATTATGGTGATGTCTATATATGTACATATGTATGTATGTATGTTTGTATGTATGTCATGCCTAACAGGGTCATCATGGATCATGATTATTTTATTCTAATTTTTATATGCATATATGTATGCATGTACGTTGTGATCTGATAGGGTCATCGAAAATCATGATTGTTTTATGTTGATGTTTATATGTATACATGTATGTATGTATGTCTTTATCTAACATGGTCACCGGGGATCATTCTTTAGGAGGAATGATTTCTTATGTAGGTGAATGACATGAAGAGGTTCCTGGTCTTACGAGGAAGGAATTGGGAGGAGTAGCCCTGAAAAATCTATGAGGTCAGTATCATGTGGTTATGAGTTGATATTATGTGAAAATATTTTGTCTATGTTATGGGCAAGCTATACCAATGGATACATTAGCGAAATGGAAGTGGTGTAGTCTGTGACATGTGGGGACAAGCATGGATAAGATACTGGAAGCAAGGTTGCTTGGTAGAGACAATGTGATTTTGGTTGTGTGGTACTATTGTTGTGCATATGTTGTATATGTTGTACATGTTTCATATGTGATGTTTTGCGCATGCCGTGTTGTGTATATATAGTGTGTGTACATGTTGTTTATGCTATGTTATGTACATGGTGGTACATATAGTGTTGTGTGAATGTTGCATATGCAGTGTTGGCTATAGATGGTGCTATGTACATGTTGGATATGCGGTGTTGTGTACATATCGTACTGTGTGCATGATGGATATGCGACATTGTATGCATATGGTGTTGTGTGCATGTTGCATATGCAGTGCTATGTAAAGATGATGCTATTTACATGTTGGATATGCAGTGTTATGTACATGTGGCATTGTATGCATGTTATACATGTGGTGCTATGTACATGTGGTGTTGTGTGCATGATTATACAAGTGGTGTTGTGTGCGTGTGGTGATGTGTACATGTTTTACAAGTGGCACTGTGTGCGGGTGCTATTGTGTACATGTCGTGCATGTGGTTCTATGTACATGTGGTGTTGTGTACATGTCGTGCATGTGGTACTATGTACATGTGGTGTTGTGTACACATTGTACTGGTGGTGCGATGTACACGTGGCATTGTGTACATGTTGTTCAAGTGGTGTTGTGTACATGTGATGTTGTGCACATGTCATGCAGGTGTGTTGTGTACATGTGGTACTATGTACATGTTTTACATATGGTATTGTTGTACATGTGGTATTGTGCGCATGTCGTACATGTTTTGTTACAGGCATGTGGTACTATGCACGTGAATTATGTAGCAATGGTATCGTGACATATGCATTCATTATGTTGTGCTCTGTGTATGTATTTGTGTTGTGTTGTACATTGGGTGTAGGTCTATGTGTGGTACGCCAGGTTTAGGTACATGTATTGTGTGGTGTTGTACATCAGGAATAGATGTATTGTTTTTTGTTGTATGCTAGGTGTAGGTACATGTATTGTGTGGTGTTGTACATTAGGTATACATCTATTTGTTGTGTGGTGTGTCAGATGTAGGTGTATGCATTGTGTGGTGTCGTACGTTGTATGTGGATGTATATGTTGTGATGTACATTGTGTATGTACACATGGTTGAGGAGAAGGCATTGGGTGTTTGTATGGTTTGGCAACTGACCTGGAGTGCATATGGAATAAAGACAAAGGTAGAAGCTAAGGAATGATTAAAGGATAAGTATCAATATTTTATTTCAGTTTTATTATGCATGATACTTATGATTTTGGTCTATGATGATTAAATGTGATCTATGATTCTGGTTTATGATGGTTACCTGTGGTTTATGATTTTGATCTATGGTGGTTGTATTTTGAGTTAACCTAATGTGATATGTGTATACATGATGATTTGGTCAAAGATGCTAGTTTGACTTATTTTGAAAGGAGGTGAGCAAAATTGCAAGTGTACCTTATTGACGAGTCATCAATGAGGTATGACATGAATATTATCTCAATTTATTTTAAATCTAATGGAAGTTATGTGCTTGGTATAGGAATCACGGAAATTCCTGATTGGGTGGTTGAAATTGATTGCAAGGATTAACATCAACAACAAAAAGAATCAGAAAATACAATAGTATGTTGGGGGAGGGCCATTGTGGGACATTGGTACCCAATAGTCTCCATTGATTACCATGAGCATGCTATGACCGGTATGATGGTTTTGAGGAAGGGATATGCCTTGGTTTTGTATCATTCGATGCAAGTAAGCCTTACTAAGGGATGGACTGCCCAAGATGGGGGTGCCAGTGGAACTTGGAAGGTGTGTGACTGCACAGAAGGGGGTGACTGTGTAGCAGAGAAGGGAAGGTCGAGAATATATATATTTTTTTCTCATAAGAATTACCAAATGGAATCAAATGCACATTAGGAATTTTCCCTAAAACGATGAGTTTGTAACCATTCACTGAGAGGACAAGTGACACAAGATTGCAGCGTTGGACATTCGATACAACTTTGAATTTGACATTAGATTCTAGACTTCCTAGGAAGGAGGTGAATCCTAGTACTACCTTTGAGGGTGGAGGTGTGAGCCTCTGGATTCCCTTTTTGATTGATACAGGCATCAAGTGCATTTATTTACTGGTAAAAAAAATGTATATATGTATGTACAATTGTAAATATTGTATCGAGCTAGTTAATAAAGCTCCATAGACGGTATGGTTATTTTTTGGTTGAAGCAAATGTGTATGTGTGTATATGTGGTTATTATAGTAAATACCGTAATGAGTTGTATTATAAATCTCCAGTTAACAATATGTTTGTCATGTGTTAGCAGATGGTCATTGTAAATACTGCAACGAGCTATGTTATAAAGCTTCATGGGCAGTATGTTTGGTTTTCAATGGTCTTGCTAGTTATAGGTGTCATTGAACACCAAGGATGGTGTTCCCCCAAGGGGGAGGATTTTGTAACAACCCTAGTTAAAAATTCATGTAAAAGTATAGAAGACCATAGTCATGGGACATGTATTCCAAGCTGAATGTTGGGAAAAAACATCCTAATGGGTGTTCATTCGGTTTATTACGGCTAAGGAAAATATAAAAGGTAAAGGAAAAGTGGCATTAATTGTCATTTTATTTTGAAAATAATGGAAATTAGGAGAAAAGGAAGGTGAAAGGTCACAGGTTTCATGTGAGGAGGAAATTGAAGGAAAATAATGGAAATTGGAGAAAATAGAGACCTCGTTGATAAAAAGTATTTTGAGGATTAGTTGGCAAGCTTGGTAAGTGTAGGCTTGGTCAGTTTAATTTTGGTGGAGCTCTCCTCTATTCTATTTCTCTCATACTCTTGGATACTTATAGTTTTCTTGGAGGACTCTTGGAGAGTGTGGCATACTTGCAGTTTTGGAGCAAGAAGGTAAGGGAAGAGTAAGAAAGTGCAATAGGACATTGGGATCAACAACTACAGTGGGTTTTTCTTGCAAGTATCGATTTGCATGTATAGTTTCCTCAATAATTTTGGCATGCATGGAATATGCATGTGGTTTATTGGTAATTATCTATCATTGGCAGGGAAGATTTCCTAGATTGACAATGGATTTCCCAAGCCTTTCCAGTTCCTAGATAGCCATGGTGTTGTGGGTTTATTTATTTGTTTTTGTGGTTGGTTCTCATGTTTCCTTCAGCTTGGGTTAAGTTATTAGTTCCTGGAGCCTTGGTTGGAAAAACGCTTTGGAAGCCCTATAACAACTTGGGTTGAGTTATTAGTCCTGGAGCCTTGGTTAGAAAAATGCTTTGGAGCCCTGTAACAAATTGGGTTGAGTTATTAGTCATGGAGCCTTGGTTGGACAAATGCTTTATAGCCCTATAAAAACTTGGGTTAGGTTATTAGTCCTGGAGCCTTGGTTGGACAAACGCTCTGGATCCCTTAGTGGGTTGAGTTACTAGTCTTAGAGCCTTGGTTGGACAAGTTCTCTGGAGCTTGGCAACAATTGTGGGTTGAGTTAGTAGTCTTGAAGCCTTGGTTGGACAAATTCTTTGGAGCTTGACAGAAGCCATGGTTTGAGTTACTAGTCCTAGATGTTGGGTTGGAACAAACAATTTGGAGCACTGGAAGGCTTGGGTATATACCAAATTGATGATGGTTTTGTGATGTCTGATTGTGAGGTGGAATCATTGTTTGATGGGCTGAGGTGGATGGCCTCTAGAAGCCCTGGATGGTTCTAGATTGATGTGTTCTATGAGATCCCACGTTCATGTTTGGAATATGGCATGGGAGTGAATGGCTGAAGAAATATTTTCTCAACCATTCGGGTGGAACATGGAAGTCCCATACTGGGTTTACTTTTGCATCATTAATATGAGGTTATTTCTCTTTGTTATCTCTGAGTATTATACAGGTTTATGCGTGGATTATATGGCTATTGTTTCCTTGGTAATTTAGTTGTTATTATGCTGGTTATGAATATGTATTATGACAGTGGCTATGTATAGATCTCATCATGTTGAACCATGTGTCAATGGCCTAATGGATGAAATCGCAGTTAATGTGATAAGGAAACAATGATTCATAACGAATCTCAGATAAGTATGAGACCCCTATCCTTAGATCTATTATTTACACCCGTCGGTTGCATTGATGGCAAGTGTTTGACAACATGTCAGTCCTGGTTGGGAATGGTCAAGCCTAGTCCTGGAGTTAGTCTTTGGTTTATTAGTTTTGTCATCATGTGTTTAATGGATTCTCAAAGTTACAACAAGTTCTGGGCAGTGGTCAAAATTCTAGGGTTGAAAAGTGCCTTAAATTCCCCGGACTCTGGCACACGTTTGCTGGAAATAGTCCCTGGACGTAGGCATGTAGGCTTGTGGGAGCTTCCAGAGCTCTCTGGACATTGGCATGCCCATAGCATGGGAATTTCCATAGGTTTAAAATATTAAAAACTTAGTGGGACCCAAGGGCTGGTTAGCAGAAAGGTTGGGATGGTTCCTAATGGTCCTATTGCTAATGTTGAAGTTTTTTATGGTGTGTTTCCATTGGTTCAACTTTCTTAACGTGACTTAGGAGGTAAACTCATACCATAGTAACTTCTCGTCACATGCTTACCCTGGTTGGATGGTTGCTTGGGTAGATGTGGGAGGAGGGTGTTACATAATGAATGCTTGAACTATGTGGTTATTTCTATCTTAGTGAATTGTACGTTGTTTGATGTGTTTAATATAGGTGGTATAAAATTTACTCATGATTAACCAATTATCTTATAACATTTTAGTGATATTAAGCATTGGAATTGTTGAAGAATGTAACTAGGTTCGATCTTCAATATAAGTGTATCTGGGTCACAATAAAATGTACTTATGGAAAATAATTTTATTATTATTATTATGAATTATTAAAGCATGGGTTTCATGCTTGGGTCATCATGTTTTAGTTCAAAGTTTGCATTGAGGAATTCTAGGATTTATTCAGGGTCATTAGAGTCATTTTCCATTTAAAGAGACACTTCTTGGGCTTTTGAATCATGTAAAAATAAACAATATTGATTCAAATATGTTATTTTTCCCCTCCACACCTAGTCACCCTCAAGGAGATCAAGTCGACTTCAAGAAGGGAAATTCGACCTCACTAGAAGGCTATATACATAGAGGTTTGAATTCATTTGGAGCATTCAGTCTCTCTCACCCAAGTTCGATATCCAGAAGAAAGAGCCGGAAAAGTGCGAAGTAGGAAAGGAGGCTACAGGGAGTGTGAAGTTGGGGAAAGAAGAAGAAAAAGAGAAAATCAAATTTTTGGGCTATCTATCTCTCTCTAGTGTGGATCCCTTTAGGAGATCGAAGTCTTTCTTGTCAAGTCAAAAATTTTTTTGGTGCTGCTATTGCCATTTGCTAGGTTGAAGTGTTGTTGCTGCAAGGTCGAAGTTCTCGGTTGAAGTTGCTAGAAGAGGAAGCTGACTTGGTGGCTGGAGGAGGTCTGTGTCTAGGTTGAAGATTCTTAAGAAAACTATTGAAGGAATAAATTTTGACTGGGTTTTCCCCTAGATAGGAGTTTTTCCCTGGAAGAGTGCCTACATCTTGTGTCTTGTGTTTTTGTGATCTTAATACACACATAATTTGGTGATTGCTTGATGAAATATAATATAACAAAGAGGTAAAAAAGGGCAACATAATTTACAAGTAATTATCAAGAAAGAGAAATCTAACCCTAACTCTACTAGCATTGATTTCTTAAGAAGAATTGGGAAATTCAGTGCTATACACATAATTGTAGGCTATCTCATATGATATGAGTTTATATGAATCTCTATTTAATGTTGGTGATTAGATAATTCAAGAATGATGAGATAAATATATGGTTTGTGCATACTCATACTATTGTTTTGATGGAGAATTGAAACTAGCTTAGTATTTGGAGATTCATGTTGTTTAAAAATAGGGTATAGAGCCCTCTTGTACACTCATATAAAATTATATGTCTCCTTGAAGAAGTGAAGGAGCCCTCTCTTCTTGAAGTAGTTAACTATCTTGCAACAATCATCATAGTTGGACTATCCAGCATAATTTACCTTGTGTAGTGTTGAATTTGGGTAAATTGGTTTTGGACCATGTCTTCCTATTATTATGAATTTGGTGCAATTTTAGGCCTTATTGGTTCCCCTTTATCTTATTATGGATAGGGTTCAGTGTTTTCGAGAATCTATGTTCATATTTTGGCCTTCACGTTTAGAAATTTGGCATTCAAGAAGTGCCATCTCCCTTAAGAAATTTCCCCAAATTCCCCTTGTTTCCTATTTTCTTTAGTCATTTTAGAAATCTGGTGATCCAGCCATCTGGTGGTAGTGACAACCATCTCTCTCATGTGAAGGCCAGCTCACTACATGGTCAAATTTCCATTTTATATAGTAGATTGGATCCAAGCATTCATAATTTGATGGTGGCAAGGAACATCACCATATAGGAAGGCTCAAATGTGGTCGGGAATAGATTTACCATTGATCAAGAGTGGATCCGAGCACCCAATATTCAGTGGTGGTAGGAATCATCACCATATGGGAAGGCCTGGATGTGGTTGGGACAAAATGACCTTTACATGTGATCGAATTTGGGCTTTTGAGATCTGGCGGTTACAATTATCATCACGATACAAGAAGGCCCATATGTGCTTGGGATTGGATTTACCATTGAGAAAGAGTGGATCTTGGCATTCATGATTCCGTGGTGGCAAGGATCATCAACATACAGGAAGGCCCAAATGTGGTCATTATCAGATGAAATTTACATTTACATGCGAATGGATTCAGGGATCCAAGATCCAAAGGTGGCAAAGGGTGCACACCCCTGTGGAGGCTCAGATGAGTATGGTTGGATCTGATGATTCAAGGATCCAGGGTTGACGAGGGTTTGCACCCTTGTGAAGGCTTAGATGGGCGCTGGGTTAGATTGCCCTCAAACAAGCATTGAATCCAAATATTTGGGGTTCTAGGGGTAGTGGAGGGTGAAACTTTATGGTAACATTGGATTAGGTGTTAGCTAGATATAATGGCGAAATGTTGCAAAACATGATGGTAGGACCTAGTGGGCCTCGTTCCTGAGTTGATGTGGTGGTGCCATGGGGACCTTATAGGGACCACTTGGATGCCACACAGGAACCCATTGATGATGCGGATCCCCATTGTGTTTATGTGGCAGCGCCATATGGGCCACATGTGGATGCCATGTGGTAGCACCCTGATGATATAGACCTATGCTACATTGACGTGGCGAGAGTCGCGAGACACGAACAGTCTTAGAACGAACTTCTTCGACGTGGATCGCTTCCTTCCGATACCAATTATATTTTGCAATCCATTACAACATCCCACTTTATATAAAGCCATCTGCGACTTCATGATCAATTCCAGCAAGCAATCAGATCTGGTGGCAAAGGTTATTTTGTCGTTAGGAAGTCAGGAGAAATGGCTGCAAGCCAAACTGGTGGTGCCGCTGCACTTCAATTTGTGCAGGAAAGGTCGTTTGAATCGATGGAGAAACAAGACGACGATGCGGCCGAGGTTCGACCCTGCGTCTCTCAAACCCAGCGGCGGCCTCTTCGCCGATTGCAGAAGCGGGCGCCGGCTAAACTGCTGTTGAAAAGGCTGTCGCCGGAATCGATAGGGTTATGTTGCAGGAGCCCAATTCCTTTGTTGTCTCCGATCGTGCTGTCGCCTTCAGAAGGAGGAGACGTTGACAGGTTGTTATTTAATGAAGAGACTCAAACACAAAACCCAGGAGAAGAAGAAGAAAGCGTAGGTAGTGCTGTGATTCAAAGGAATGGATGGCAACACCCCGCGGCGCCGTTTTTTGCCGAGAGGGTTTGTTCACTGTCCAACGGTTTTGTATAATTGTATATTCCAGACCCATTGATGTTCATAATTCGCTTCTGTATGGGGAGGGGTTATTCGGTCTCATGGTTCATATTACTCCGCTATTACAGTAGGGTTAGGCATGTGTCCAAGTGGAGACCGTTGTTCTGAATTGGACTGAGTGCTACAAAGCTCATGGTTCCAGGTTTATGGTTGCCCATTATTTCGGATTGCACTGAGTGACACAAAGCTCATGGCTCCACGTTTATCGTTGGCCATTGTTCTGGATTGGAGTGTGTGATAGAAAACTCATGGTTCCAGATCTATGGTTCAAATTTTAGGAAGATGGGATACGAGTGTGTCGCTTGATTCCATTATTCAGCGTACGGAAATATTTTGAGCGCTCTTAGTCACAGTCCGTCTTTTTCAACCCTATGAAATTTCGAAAACAAAAGGAATTAAAGAATTAGTATAATCTTTCAATAATTCAAGATCGAGATATATGGTAAGAGTTAAGTCGGTCATATATGTCAAGTGAAAGTAATATCTTTTTATGGTTTGAATAAGAGTTAACTTTAAACAGTAATATATATGATATTATAAACCTGGTAAATATGGAGAGATAACAATATATGAGATGATATTATTATTAAATTATCTTGATTTTAAGATATAATTATTTATATGCCAATTATATGTGAGAAAAATTTAAATAAGCTTTTTACGAGTATGCGAGTATTGGAGAGATGTTGTCATTGCACCAAGAATCAATAGAGTATGGTGGGAGGGTTGTCAAGTATTGTTACATTTAAAAATTGTAAAATAATATTTTAAATTGACAAATTAAAAATAGTAATAACAAAAGAAATTAATATGATCATAATTAAAATACTTCAAGTAAAAAAAAAAAAAAACTTTTAATATGAGGAAAAATGTAATTTATTCATTACTTAATATGAAGATGGCATAGAATATTATTATTGATATTACATGATATGTAATTCATTCAATGCTTAATGCTTAATGTAAGTTTGATATGTAATATTCTATAAAATATTAATAATAAAAATAATTAAATGTACGCCTACACTAAAAAAATATGAGAGGGTATATATTAACATTTTAATGTGTAGAAAGTGAATTATAACTAAAATATTCCAATATCAACTACCTATATATTATACTAACCTAAAAATATATTAATAACAAAAAAATATTTTTTTTTCAACTATAAGTAAAATATTTCAATGTCCATATTAAATAACATAATTTGCTATCATAAAATGGATTTAAATTAATTTTTTTTCTTACATTTTCACTTTCCATAATTAGGGAGATGTGTAACTTATTTTATTTCTAATATGAAGTTGAAATACATGAATTTAAAAATATGAATTACAAAGAAAAGTTTGAGAGAGAGAAATATTGAAAGTATTCTTATACCATTAATAGCTACTTTTTAATTCAATGTGTAAGGGATATTTGTAATTTGTTCAATGCTTAATATGGATGTGATATGTAATATTTTAAGATATATTAATAATAAAAATAACTAAATATATGCCTTATGTAAAAATAAATAAAAAAATATGAGGGTTATGTTTTAACATTTTAATGTGGAGAACATGAATTATAATTAAAATATTCCAATATCAATTACATATATATTATACCAACTTAAATCTATCTCAAATCATGTCTGCATTTAGAAAGGTCAAATCTCTTTTCATTTTAAAAGATGATTGCATCTGATCTTTTTTTCTTTAAAAAATGTTTGCATCTCAAAGTATTTGATCACTCAAAATACTTCGTAGATCCAAAAGTAAAATAATATATTTTATTAAATTAATTAAATTATAATTCAATAAAAATAAAAAATAAAAAATATATATTTTTTACAAATTAAAAAAATGAAATATTAATGGTAATATCAAATATTCCATTCTCATTCGGTGAGATGTAACTTAAGTAAAGTGGAAAGACTAAATATAATTTACTAAAAAATGAAATGATAATATAAATTTATATATATTATTTTTTATTTAAATAATTAAATATAAATGAGTATTATTAGTTAAAAATAAAATTTAATTAAATTTATTTAGTTGTTAAATAAATTTTATTTACTAGCATAGTTATATAAGTTAAATGGTTAATTAATGTGTAAATTTATTTTAAAAGATGATGATTTATTCTTAAAAAATATTACATCAATAAACGTTTCTATTTTGGAATTCTAGAATTTTAATTTAATTATCAGTAATTATTAGTGGATGGTAGGGATTTATCTTTTACCAAATATTCTAGAATATCCATAGTTGTACAAATCAAACGTTGATATTTATCTTCAAAGTAGTTATGCTCTTTTTTCCTTTTTAACTAATTTAATTAATTAAAAAAATGTCATATGAACAAGTGTGATACGAAGTGAGTTATGATTTTTTGGTATGTGGTATTCATAAGTCATGTCATATGAACAAGTGTGGTATGAAGTGAGTTATGATTTTTAGGTATGTGGTATTCATAAGTCATGTATTGATGGATGATATTGTTATGATAATTTAAGAGGAAGAGTGGAAAAACACAGTAAAACACAAAGTTACCCAAATTGAAAATTCAATAGAGCTTGAGAGCTCTTCTCACATTAAGATAAAATTTTTCATGCCACACAAAAAATTGGTTACATAGAGAATATATAAAACTACTTGTTTGAGCCAATATAACACCTTGTTTGATAGAGTCTAACTCATTAACGTAAATTACTAGTTGTGCATTGAACGTGGTACAATATCAAAATGGTAGACTACGTAAAATACCTAAGGGTCCGAAGATGTAGTCAACAATCACATTCAACACTCCCCCTTGATTATTACTTCATCTTCATTACAATTTTCATCACAAACAATTTATAATTATTGTCTTTGAAACCCAAAACTTTCTTTTTCCATTGGCTTTGTAAAGATGTCTGCCAACTAATTTTTGGAATTGCAAAACTGAAGATTGGGTTCACCATTATTGACTAGCTCTTGGATGAAGTGAAATTAGGTCTCAATGTGTTTACTTTTGTGGTGAAACACATGATCTCTAGAAAGTGTAATAGTTAAATTATTATCACAAAAAATAGGATTTGTCTCATTCTACTCTTTAGGCTCAAGATCATCTATGAATATTCTCAACCAGATTACTTTGTATCCTACTCATGTTGTTATTGCTTACTATGCTTCTACTATTAAAATGGAGACAATGGGATGCTACTTGGAAGCCCATGAAATCAATCTTGTATCTAGGTGAAATTCATATCCTTAGGTACTCTTTGTGATCAATACTTCATGGAAAATCATTATCTATGTAAGCTACTAGATGGTTTCCTTTGGAATTAGTGTACAAAATTCCATAGTGTATTGTTCCTACAATATATCTGTAAATAAATTTTTCTTGCATTCCAATGCGTTTCTTTCGGTGACTCCATAAACCTAGATATTAGGTTGATTGACTAAATTGCACCAAGCTTTGTTGTTGTGATATGAATTAGGCTTCCTACTAGCCGCTTGTATGAAGTAGAATTGATTGCCGAGCTATTATCATATTTGCTTAACTTAATGCCTAGGAAAATTGGCGTGTTTGTTGGTTTGCATTCACTCAACCTAAACCTTGTCAAAATTTCTCTTGCATATGTTCTTTGACAAACAAAAGTTCTCTTTTTAGAGTGTTCAACTTATATTCCAATAAAATATTTCAGATGACCAAGATTGGTCATCTAAAATTCCTTCTCCATATTTATTTGAAAACCTTCCAAGCTACAAATTTCACGTGTAAATCATATCATCAACATAAATGAAAACAGTTAAATATTACCATGAAAATATGTTTTTGTATAAAGAGTGGGTTCATTACTTTTGTTTTTGAATCCTTTGTTGAGAAGATAAGAATCAATTATGTTGTACCATGCTCTGGGGGTTTGTTTTAAACCATAAAAAGCCTTTTTTTACTTGTACAATTTTATCTTTTGACCCCTAATTTCATATCATGGAGGTTGATTTAAATAAACTTCTTCCTTTAACATGCCATTTAAAAATGTTTATTTGTCATCCATTTGGTAAACTGGCCAATGATCTTTGACTACTATTGTTAATAATGTTCTAAAAGTATCCAACCTTGCTATTGGGGTGAATGTTTTCTTCATAATCTACTCTAGGTTGTTGTGTAAAGCATTTTGCTACCAATCTATTTTCCCTTTTTCATTAAGCTTGGTCTTATAGACTCATTTGACTCCAATACATATTTTTCCTACTAGTAAATCTATAATACTTCATATTTCATTCTTTTTTATTGCCACAATTTCTTCATTCATAACTTCAATCCATTCTCTCTTTTTTATTACTTCTCAAAATATGTTGGTTGGAAAGACATGGAAAAATGTACTTGTTCATTATCTAGTTATTCATAAATTTCTCTTGAAACTTCTTGTTTTCTATAGAATGGTGGGATAAGATCCATTGCTTGAGGATGGGCTATGTGAATTTTTTCCTCTTTGGTTTATTCCTTTTGCTAGAAATTTTAGTCATGGAAGTATTTTTCTTGGATGTTCCACTTCTGTTTCTTCGCTTGGTTCAAATGCCTGTGGAGAAACTTGATTTCTATTTTTTCTATTATCTTGATCATTCCATGCTCAATATTCAAAAAATTTAGTATATCTTGAAATAATTTTTTTATTGGTAATGGAATTGTACAATTTATAAGCCTTGGATTCTTCACTATAACCAACAAATACACATTTTTCACTTCTTTCACCTATTTTCCTTTTCATTTCTTCTAGAACATATGCATAAGCTACATAACCAAATATTCTCAATTGTAATACATTTGTATTCATACCACTCCAAGCTTCTAAGGAAACTCTATGTTTGACACTTTTGGTTGGAGATCTATTCAAAATATAAATTAAACATGATACTACCCAATAGTCATTTGACAACTTCTTTGCTTTAACCATGCTTCTTTCCATATTCATGATGGTCTGATTTTTTATTTTTTTCTACTGCATTTTATTGTGGGATGTACCTTGTTGTAAATTGTCTTTTGATACCTTGATCCTTGTAATATGCCACAAATTCTCTAGAATCATATTCACCTTCTCCATCTTTGTGTAATAATTTAATTTGCTTGTCACTCTGCTTCTCTACAATGGCTTTAAATTGATGAAATTTTTTGAATGCATTATATTTATTGTGAAGAATACACATCTGATTCCACTAAAATAATCAATAAAGGTTAGAAAGTAAAAGCTTTCTTCTAGTGACTAGTTTTGCATTAGACTACAAAGGTCTTTTTGTACTATCTCAATCGAACTCTGGGATCTATAGTTAAACTTTGAGCTCTACAGCTGGAAACATCTGGAAAATTGTTTATTTGGTGTTTGGAAAGGATACAACTTTAAAATGGATTCTGACGGACATCTATCAGAGGTGTGCATAGCCCCATAGACTTCTTTTGCAAATGATTGACTATTAAAAGCTAGATGACCATATCTAAGATTTCATAAGCAAGTTTCATTAGAACTTGTTACAAATTGAGCATATGATAATGATTACTTGACATGTCTCATGAATAAAGGAAACATCCTATTTTGGTCATTTGGATCCTTAGTATGACTCTTTGATGAGGTGACTTGTCAGGAAGTGTGTAGGTAGGACCTTTAAACTTGAACTCAAAACAATTTTCACTCATTTGTCCTACACTTAATAGATTATGTTTATGTATTTGTACACAATAGACATTATGAATTTCCTCCTTTATATTCTACTTGTTTACAAAATTAATATTACCTTTTCTTAAGGCATCAACTAGATGATCGTCACCCAATTTAATATGAGATTTTAGTATTTCATCAAAACTTGAAATCCATCTTTTTACCTATCATATGGTTACTTCAACCACTTTCTAGTAACCAAATATCTTCATTGTTGTTTTCTTGTGCTTTTGAGAAATAGCAAAGGATGGAAGATGTCTTACCTTAATTAGGTGCTCAGTGTTTAGCTCAAAAATAAAATTTCTCATAATTTCTTGAAACCTAAATGATCGCGTCCGTCTCAGAAAAACAATCCTAACGCAACTCGTTTCGTTGAAAATTGAGTTCGTATGAGGAATTGATTGTGTTTTGATTGCTTTGTTTAATAGGCGAAATTTGAAAAAAAATACCCAGTCACTGCCCAGTCAGCAGCCTGTACTGCTGATGTGGCAGGTGACTAGGCATGGTCAACAGTGAGTCAGGGATGGACAAGTTTCATCATTTGATTGGGTTTTACAGGTGATGAGTTGGCTTGTTTTTGTTGGTGGATTTTTAGACTAATGGAAGAATGCCATGTGGAAAGCCCGGAGGCCGCCACGTGGCACCTCCCAAAGGTCAGGTTGGATATATATATGTGTTGTACCTCTGAGATAGTAGTAGGTCAGCTACCAATGCCATAGCATCTAAACTAATTGTTCTGGGGTTTTTGGCTTTAGTTTTGGAAGACCAATGAATGAAGACAGATGTAGAATTGAAATACTTAATCCTTTGGATAAAAATAATATCTCAGCAAAGGGCTGCTATAAAGCTTTAGACAATGATATAGATCAAATAGTGGTGAGAAGAAGACAAAAAATAATATGATTTTCACAGTTTCCAGATTGTAAAACAGAACAATCATAAGTATGAAAACCTTCTAAACTACGTTCCAAAGATTCAAGGCAGTATACTTAAGCTTACAAAAGATGCTGATGATTTATTGATTAGAGGGGATTAGCTAAACAGATAGTTCACTAATCCATTCTCTTAATAGATGATCACTTCAGGAGCTTATAGGAATACATTGAGACATAATTATTCCTACCTAGATATCTCTATAAGTCATAAGCATATGAAGAAAAACATAATGATTGATAACTGGGAAAACTTACAAGATAACACAAACTGTGTAAAACCAAATTCAAAATCCTCTACTTTGTATTAAGGTTCTAGAAAGACTGAGTACATCAAGTGTCTAGAAAAAGCTTCCTTCAAAGGTGCAACCAGGTTCAAAGTAGAATGAACAGTCACGACTTAAAAAGTAATGAACCCTGAGCCTTGAACCTTGAACCCATAACAACTCAAGAAGAGAGTTATTTATACAATAATGAAACTAAGAAAATATCCTAAACCTGATTAAGATTTATTCTAGGAAAGGAAAGATCTTCATGCAAGAAGATAGGGGTAGCTATTGAACTGCTTCTTGCTGCCCCTTTTATTCAGGTTGTGATGGCTTTGTTGTTTGATAATTTTCCCCTTAAGCTACTTGATTATTTGTATCCTTTACACTAGTTGATTCCTTCATTTGATCTTTCATCTGATACTCTTTAAACTCTATGAATATCCTTTGACCCTGCTGAGTAACCTTTACTGTGTTCCTTTTTACGTTTATTGTGCATTTCAGGTTTTTAATATGTTTTTCAACAGTAAGATCTTCGTATTTGTCTTCAAAATATATGCACACTTTTTCTTTGTAAGCCTGGAATAAGAGTTTTTACCGGCAAAACACAGAAATTGTTAAGAAAACATAGGTGATAGAGAAGGACATTAATGGCTTTATTGAGCTCGAAAGGATATTGGAAGGAGTCTAGAGCGTATCGGAAGGTAAAACAATGGTTTTATTGGTCGCAGAGGCTTATGGAGGCTTCACTGTGTAAATAGGCGAAACAAAGCTAAAATGGTGATTTTTGCGTTTAAACGGAAAAACAACCTTCTTTTTGAAATATGGCGCAAAGTGAACAGTGGTTATTTTGTCGTTATGCAGGAGGTGGTTTTGGTTTTCATCACACTGCTTATGAGGCACGGGCGGTTTTGGGAGGGGTCACCCAATATAATCTGAGCCTTACATGTAGCAAGGGGAGGTCGGTGGAATACCGCTTTTCGGGCGGGTAATGCTCGGACAGAGAGCTAACTCGAAATCACTGAGGGTCGTTGGATTTGAATGTATTGGATTGGACGGTGGTGGAGTGAAAGAGTAGCGCGGAGGGGCCCAACGATTAATTATGGCAGTATGGCTTTATTATGAGTTAAAAATTGAGATTATCGGGGTTTTATGGTAAAATAGAGGTTTAGGTCGATTATTTGCTTAAATCATAAAAAACATTTAAACAAAGAAAGCCTTCGTAAAACACGGTATGTCGGACTTGAAATAGTATGAACTCGGGCGGATAAATGATGCCAGGTCTGAGTTCCCATTGCATATCACAATCACAATTTAGCGAAGGAAAGGCTTATCGCAAAGGAATGCGATAAGGGCCGGACGCGATATGGAAATAAATCATGGATAATACTACATTGGGTTCGGGTTCCCATCGCATATTGGAGATCACAATGGCGGAGGGTATATGTTTCAGATGAGACTTGCGATGAAGGGAGGATGCAAAATGGCAATGAAATATGATATATATTTGTGTTGGGTTTGGGTCCATAGCGCATTGCATATCGCAATGCAGAGGAGAGTGCATGCATGTTGTAAAGTTTGTGATCTGTCGATATGCGATGTATTACGGAATACATAGTTTTATAATAAAACTCATGGTTTCGGGATATTTAATAAAGGGAGTTAATAATATACGGGAAAAGGATTTTTAGGGGTTTAATACGCTAAGTTAGCGATAATATGAGACATGAGCGGAAAGGGGAAATACACTAAGTATAATGCTTTTTCATGAGTTATTTTCTTTTCACATATATACATCAATACTTAGGCTAAACATCCTTTTGTGGGTTTTTGGGTAAAAGGGGATTTAACATGGGGTTTTCACTTTTCCTGGGAAAAAGGGATTTTAACCTTAGGAAAAGGGGTTTTTTTATGGAAAATGAATGAATATGAATTGTATGAAGGTGCGAAGGGGAAATTAGGAAATATAGGAATGAATAAAGATGAGAGAAGTTAATTAATTGATCTTGTAGACCTTCATTTGCTTTGTTTAATTGCCTCATAGACATAGAAACATATGGTAAAACATGATAAATGTCATTTTGTCCAATCAATCATCATACTTCTGCAACCTTTCTTCTACTTACCCTTTACTTATCCTATCATTTTTTCTTCACCTAATGGGTGCATTTAAGCTAGCAAACCCTTTTCCTTTATTTTTATTTCTTTAAAAAAAAACAAAATATCTAATTCTAACCTTATAACATCCAAGGGATCAGATTAAACTGATGAGCACCTTATTATTCTCTACCTAACTACTGATTTGCCAAGATTAAACAGCTTGGCCAGATCTTTATCCTCTAATTATACCATCAAATTTAAAGCATGAAGCAGTGAAGATTAAACTATTTGACTGTCATGGGTTGTGGCATTTATGACAAGTTGCACACAACCATTATTTTGTAGAAAAAATAGTAGTGGCATTTAGACTTGCTCACTTTCAAAGTTTATTTGTTTTCTTTTCTTTCTAACCTAACAATTTCTTTTTGCCTTGACTTTTTAGGGAATCTAACCTAACATTTTCTTTGATATGCACGTCATCATCAAGATAAAAACATTTTATTCAATATTTCTATGTCCATATCCTAACTTAACATTTTTTCAAATATTCTATCTTATCAAAACCAAAAAATGCTACAACATTGGCTCCATCTGGGGACTGCTTTCTCCTGTATAATACAAAGAACCTGCAGATCCATGTGCCTTATCCTCGGGCTATGGAGTCCTTGTTGTAAGAAAATCACACTGACATCTTGAAAAGTAAAAGAAAACTAGAGTATTTACAATGAAAACTATTTCAACTTCTTAGTACAAAATGTAATGTTTGATAAACGTTCCATTTACAGGATAAATGGAATATAGCCCATCAAGATTCTGCAACACAAAAGTTTTTTTACCCTTCACTTTAGCAATTGCTAAAGGTCCAAACCATAGATTGTCAAATTTGCCATGCTTTCCTTTCTCTTCTCTCCTGGCATCCCATCTTAGAACTAGATCACCTTCCTTAAAGTCCCTTTCCTTGGCTCTTCTGTCAAATAGGGCCTTCATCTTATTCTGATATTTCTTCAATTTGTGTTGAACTCCATCTCTTTTTTCATTAAGTTCAATAATCTGATTTATTCTTCTTGAAAAATCATCAAGTTCATCTGTTGAATCTTGCAGGAATTTTAAAACAGGGAAGGCCAAATTGGTAGGGAAGATTGCATCTTTCCCATAGACTAATTGAAATGGAGATTTTCTAGTTGATCTCTTTGGAGTAATTCTGTTTGCCATACTGCATAAATCAAATGTGAATCCCAATGCTTTTTATGATCAGCTAGAGTCTTTTTGATTACCTTTACCAGACTTTTGTTTGATGACTCTGCAAGGCCATTACCTTGAGGGTAGTATGGAGTTGAATGCTGTAACATAATCTAATATTTCCAGCAAAAGTCAATCATTTTAACGCTAGAAAAAGATGTTGCATTATTAGTGACAATTTGAGTTGGGCAACGAAATCTAGATAAGATATTCTCCTCAATAAAATTAATTACTACTGAATCAGTAACATTTCTGACTAGAATTACTTCCACCCATTTAGTAAAGTAGTCTGTTGTAGTGAAGATCCATCTATGTTGATTACTTGGAGTGGGGTGAATCTCTCCAACAAAATCTAATCCCCATTGAGAAAAAGGTGCTGAAACTATTGATGGAACTAGTGGAAGAGCTACTAATTTTTGTTTACCAGCAAACACTTGACAAGGAACACAACTTCTGACCTTTGCCCCTACTTGTAAGAACAATGTGGGCCAATAAAATCCTCCCCTCAAAATATTTTATGCTGTTGCTATCCAAGCATAATGTCCCCCACAAAATCCTGTATGAAACTGATCAATGATTCCTTTAGTTTCTGATTCTGTTAAACATAATAACAAAATATTCAGTGGATCCTTCCAGTATAAATTTGCATTTATATTGCAGTACTTGCTTGATTTTACCTTAAGGGTTTCACACTGGGTTTTGGAGAATGATGCTGGACACTCAAAATGGATCAAGAAATTTACAATATCTTGATACCAATTTGACAAAAAGAATTTTTCATCAATGTGTATAGGACTTATCTACTCTGAAGGTAGAGGTTCTTATGGATTATCCCCTTTAGGATGAAGGGAAGGTTCTTGTGGATTCTCCCCTTCTGCAAGGACAAAAGGTTCTTATGTATTCTTCCCATGTATTTCTAAAACATAATTGATTCCAATTACTTTGCAGTTGGATTCAGCTAGAAGCTTGGCTAATCCTTGACCTTTTACTAGCTTGGTAGTCTTGATAGTTAGATCAAACTCCAGAATTTGAGTGATCCATCTACCTCTTTTCCCATCAGTTTCTGGTTGGGTTAGGACAATTTTTACAGCACTATTAGGGACATAAGCAGTAATAGGTAAATGTAAGACATACATTTTGAATGATTTCAGGGCTTGAATGAGGGCATGGGATTTCTTCTCAATGATGTCATACTTAAGCTCAGCATCTCTCATAACCTTGCTAAAAAAGGCTATGGGTTGGTCATGGGAATCTTCATTTTTCTGTAATAGGACGACATCAAGGGTTGTTTCAGAGGAAAAAGAGAAAATACTAAATGGCTTAGTATAATTAGGGCTAGCCAAGGTGGGAGCTTCAGAGATAGCCCTTTTTATTTTTTCAAATGCATGCCTAGAAGAGGCAGTCCATTTGACTTCATGGTCCTTTCGGAGCATGTCAGTTATATCTTTTACAATCTCTACATAATTTGGGATAAATATCCTTAGAAAATTGATCTTGCCTAGAAAAGCTTGAATCTCCTTCTTGTTTCTAGGTAAGGTCAATGTTTCAATGGCAAATACTCATTTGGGGTCGATTACTACTCCCTTCTTTGAAATTATATGGGCCAACAGTTTTCTTTCTTTGACAACAAAAAAGGAATTCTTAGGGTTCAATAATATTCCAAATTTTCTACACCTGTCAAAAACCTTCATCAAGTGCTTTAGATGTTTCTGATCAGATTTAGAAAAAACAGTTATGTCATCATGATAAATAACCACAAATTTATTTACCTTACCCATAAAAGCTATGTCCATAGCTCTCTGAAATGTTGCTCCAGCATTGGTTAAGCCAAATGGCATCCTAGCGTACATGAATGTACCCCAGGGTTTAGTAAATGTTGTCTTCTCTCTGTCTGTTGTATCAACATTCACCTTATTGTAACCTGAAAAACCATCAAGCATAGAAATTATTTGTGCTCCTGAAACCATTTGAAGTAATTGATCCATTTTTGGCAAAGGATAATTATCTTTTAATGATGCCTTGTTCAAATTTCTAAAATCCACACAGAGTCTTATTTCTCCATTTTTCTTTCTAACAGGAGCTAGATTTGCAACCCAATTAGAATATCTAAGAGGGAGGATGATCTAAGAATCTAGCATTTTCTTAATCTCCCTTTCTACAGTTGGTAGAAGGGCTGGATTTATCCTTCTAAGTTTATGTTGATAAGGTTTTGATTCTAGCTTCAAAGGAATCTTATGCTGTAATAATGAAGTATCATAGGTCTTTAGATCAGCATAAGTCCAAGCAAAAACATCCTTATAATTTTGCAGTAACTTAAGATATTGAGCTTTGATCTCAAGGTCTAGAGATGCACATATTTTGATGTTTTTGATATCTTCATCGGTTCCAATGTTAATCTCTTCTATGTCATCTTCTGAAGAAATGGATTGAGGGTTTCAGAGGACATCATTTTGATCAAACAATTTTTCTAAAGGAATGAATACTTTTGGAATAAAATTATTAGATAATTGAATAATGTCATGATTAACAATTTGGGTTTTAAAATCTGAAGTATCATTTCCGTCTGCAATTTCATTTATTTTAGTTCTATCTTCATCAATTTGTAGAAATGAAAAATCATCTATTACCTGTAGAAATGATTTCAAATGTTCATTATCTTTGAATATTTGCCAATGTTTCAAATTATATAGGATATATGGCCTATATTTGACTTGTATCTGATAGAGTACATCAATATGATCAGGAATTTTAAAAGAGCTAGTAGAGACAGCTAAGGCATCTGCATGAATATTCTGATCTTTGGGAATATGAGTCAAATTAAAAGCATCAAAGAAGTTTTCAACTGAATCCCATACTTCATTTTGGTAGGACCTAAGTCTAGGGTGCTTGGTTTGGCAAACATTTCTTACTTGCTTAACAATAAGTTCTGAATTAGTAAAAACACTTAAGTTTTGAACTTTTAAGCTTTTGGCTAATTGCAATCCTAAAAGGAAAGCTTCATATTCAGCCACATTGTTTGTAACTTCGAAGTCTAATTTACATGATTGGGTTATATTTTCTTTTCCAGGTGAAATTAAAAATACTCCAACTCCCGCCCCATCTTTTTTGCAAGAGCCATCAAAGAACAGTTTCCAAATATCAATCTGGCTTGGTTTAGGAATTTCAACTACCTCTTCAATTTTGACTTGAGTTTTATGTTGGTTTGAAGTGAGTTGAAAACAACCAAAGTCTTGATCTATTGCATAAATTGGAAGGTCCCTTGGCTGGTCAGTCTTACAAACAATATGTACAAATCTTACCTCTCTATAAAATCTTAATTGCTTTCCTGCATAAACAGGAATAGTATCATATGACATATCCATCTATAGAGTCCCCCCTAATTTGGCACAATACGACCTAGAAAGGAGCATTCCAAACTTGGGAGGGATATCTGTGACAACAATATCAATTACTACACTTTTCACTGGAATTTGGGCAAGGGTAACCACTAGATCCTTGATCATTCCCAAACAAGGCACCGTTTTAGAATCAAAGGTGTATAGGTCATGGTAGGATCTAGTTATGTCGAGTTTCAAATGGTCCATGATAGATTTTGGCATAATTTTGTGTGATGCTCCTAAATCAAGCATACAATTATACAACATGGAATCATTTGTTTTAAGAGTTACATAGAAAGGAGGCACTATATCATCTATCATGTCTGAACTAGGGCCAAAAACTACTGCGGGTATTTCATCTTGCAGGCTTATGACATCACTTCAGCATCAACCAAGGTATTTTGTATCCATTTTGTGACTTGGATTTTGTAACCAGGGTTTTTAGAAAGTCTTGAAAATGGAATTGGGATCTTAACCCTCTCTAATTATTTTTCAACATTAAATGTAGTCAAAATGTTTTTACCAGTTTGGGTAGTATCAATTGACTGATCTAAGGGCTCAATAAGAGTTGTTTGAGCTTTAGCAGTTTTGGTACGTGGTTCAATTGTTGGAGTTTCCTTTGGAGGTCTCCCAGGACCAGGCCTAGGCCTAAGATCATACCTCTTGTTTAACTTTGCAATTAAAAATTCAGAGAAAGCGTGATATTTAGAGACTTGTGGATCTTCCTGATCTTCTTGAACCTGATTTTTTTGTGAGAGAGGAATGATGGTTGTTTGATTGGAAGAAGAATCCATACTATTAATATCTTCAGTAATTGTCATAGTATTATCATCAGGTTGTTGGTCATCTATCAATAGAGGAGTAGGAACCTGTTGATCATTGCTAGGTCTTTGAAGAATTTGTAGTGGTGGATTTCTTTTATACTGACCTTGATTTTGGTTTTGAGGTCTAGTAACTGTTTGTTGTATTGTCCTAGGTTGGGTCTCAATATTTGAAATCCTATTTGATAGGTTTCTAAGAAGAGATGTTATTTCATCTATTTTTGAGTCTTCTGATTTAGTCTTAGAGGAACTAGAGGCTTCTTGAACAGATTTGAGTTTTCTTTGGGCCTTTTCTTCCTTAAGTTTTAAAGAAGTTGAGGCTGCCCTATTTGCTTCTACTTCTATAGCATTTGTTTGCATATCTTCAAGATTTCTTGAAGTTCTCTCTCGTAGCATAACAGCAAAGTCATCATCAAAATCTTTAGAAAATCTAGACTTAGTTGCTGCTACAGGGGGCTTACAATCAACAGGCATTTTGTGATAGAGTTTATTGAATCTTTTGATAAAATCTAATATTGGTTCACCAAAGTTCCTTTTAAGCTCTTCAAATTATGTGAGGAAGTAAAGAGGATCCTTTTTCACACCCCATTGATTTTTAAATATGGTTGTAAGCTCTTCCCAATTTCTAATGGAAGTTGTTGGTAACTACCTAAACCAAATCCTCAGATTTCCTTCAAGTGACTGTACAAACAATCTCATATAAACATTTTCTTGTTCAATATTCATGTTGTCTGCAAAGTCTAGGAAAGCTTGAAGATGGTCCTCAGCTGAGGGACCAATTTCTCCATTGTACTTGGGAAGGTATTTTAAGTATCCAGCTGGGAATGCATCAAGGTTATTAGGTAAGACTAAGGTAGCATATCTAGCTTGTACAATAGGTCGGAAAGCCATGACAACAGGTGGTGTATGAGGTGCTTGAGGTATATGAGGTTTTCCAAGTGGAGTATGTGGTGTTTGTGTGGATGTAGAGGATGAAGAAGAAGTAGAGGAAGAAGATGGTGATTCAGGGGTTAATGAACTAGTTGGAGGTGAAGGAGGAGGAGATCTCCTGAAAGACATCAAAGGAGTCTTAAGAACTAAATTTGGGACCTGTAAAGGAATACCTTATTTTGTTTCAAAGAGAGGATTGGAATATATAGAGAAGGTCTCCTCAAGTTGTTCAGAAGAAGAAGCTTCAGGTCGGTCAAAAATGGAAGGAAAATGATAGGTGGTAGGGGATATGAAATCTATGGGTTTATATTTTGGTAGATTAACACCCAAATCAGATTCAGTTTTAGGTGATCCTGGTGGTAGTGTGGGTATTGGATGAGATTCTAATGAATGAATAAGGTAGGCTGACTTAAAATCAACTCCTTTATCTAGAAGTTCAGCAACCCTAGGTAATAAATGGGACATCAATGGATTTATTGAGCTCGAAAGGATATTGGAAGGAGTCCAGAGTGTATCGGAAGGTAAAACAATGGTTTTATTGGTCGCAGAGGCTTATGGAGGCTTCACTGTGTAAATGGGTAAAACAAAGCCAAAATGGTGATTTTTGCATTTAAACGGAAAAATAACTTTCTTTTTGAAATATGGCACAAAGTGAACAGTGGTCATTTTGTCATTATGTGGGAGGTGGTTTTGGTTTTCATTGCACTGCTTATGAGGCGCGGGCGATTTTGGGAGGGGTCACCCGATATAATCTGAGTCTTAGACGTAGCAAGGGGAGGTCGGTGGAATACCGCTTTTCGGGCGAGTAATGCTCGGACAGAGAGCCAACCCGAAATCGCTGAGGTCGTTGTATTTGAATGTATTGGATCGAACGGTGGTGGAGTGAAAGAGCAGCGCGGAGGGGCCCAACGATTAATTATGGTGGTATGGATTTATTATGAGTTAAAAACTGAGATTATTAAGGTTTTATGGTAAAATAGAGGTTTAGGTCGATTCTTTGTTTAAATCATAAAAAACATTTTAACAAAGAATGCCTTTGTAAAACGCGGTATGGCGGACTTGAAATAGTATGAACTCGGGTGAATAAATGATGTCGGGTCCGGGTTCCCATCACATATCGTAATCGCAGTTTAGAGAAGGAAAGGCCTATCTCAAAGGAATGTGATAAGGGACAAACGTGATATGGAAATAAGTCATGGATAATACTGCGTTGGGTACGGGTTCCCATCACATATCGGAGATCGCAATGGTGGAGGGTATATGTTTCAGTCGAGACTTGCGATGAAGAGAAGATGTGAAATGGCAATGAAATATGATATATATTTGCGTCAGATCTGGGTGCATCACGCATCGCATATCGCAATGCTGAGGAGAGTGCATGCATGTTGTAAAGTTTGCGATCCGCTGATATGCGATGTATTACGGTATACATAGTTTTATAATAAAACTCATGGTTTCAGGATATTTAATAAAGGGAGTTAATAAGATACGGGAAAAGGACTTTTAGGGGTTTAATATGCTAAGTTAGCATTAATATGAAACATGAGTGGAAAGGGAAAATACACTAAGTATAATTCTTTTTCATGAGTTATTTGCTTTTCACATATATACATCAATACTTAGGTTAAACATCCTTTTGTGGGTTTTTGGGTAAAATGGGATTTAACATGGGGTTTTCACTTTTCCTAGGCAAAAAGGATTTTAGCCTTAGGAAAAGGGGTTTTTATGGAAAATGAATGAATATGAACTGTATGAAGGTGGGAAGGGGAAATTAGTAAATATAGGAATGAATGAGGATGAGGGAAGTTAATTAATTGATCTTGTAGACCTTAATTTGCTTTGTGTAATTGCCTCATGGACATAGAAACATATGGTAAAACATGATAAATGTACATTTTGTCCAATCAATCATCATACTTCTGCAACCTTTCTTCTACTTACCCTTTGCTTATCCTATCATTTTTTCTTCACTTAATGGGTACATTTAAGCTAGAAAACCCTTTTCCTTTCTTTTTCTTTCTTTTTCTAAAATGAAACTATATAATTCTAACCTTATAACATCCAAGGGCTCATATTAAACTGATGAGCACCTTATTATTCTCTACCTAACTATTGATCCGCCAAGATTAAACAGTTTGGCTAGATCTTTATTCTCTAATTATAACATCAAATTTAAAGAATGAAGCAGTCAAGATTAAACTATTTGACTGTCATGGGTTGTGGCATTTATGACAAGCTGCACACAACCATTATTTTGTAGAAAAAATAGTAGTGGCATTTAGACTTGCTCACTTTCAGAGTTTATTTGTTTTCTTTCCTTTCTAACCTAACATTTTATTTTTGCCTTGATTTTTTAGGGCATCTAACCTAACATTTTATTTGATATGGACATCGTCATCAAGATAAAAACATTTTATTCAATATTGTTATGTCCATATCCTAACTTAACATTTTTTCAAATATTATATCTTATCAAAACCAAAAAATGCTACAACAATATGTTGGAACAAAATATTATGGTGGAGGTCGGGGTCAAACCCACGACCTCCGGCACAATGTCCATTCTTCTTACCAACTAATCTATTGGGTGGTTCTTACCACGTTACAACTCCGTTTGTATTTAAAGTTATGTGGTTTGAGTTTGGGCGGTTAGGGGAGGGTCAACCCACAGGCTAGGCCTCCCCCCATGTGAATGAAACATATATGAAACTGCAACACTGATATTAACCGGTAACTCCAACTTAACCAACACTACAATGATTACCATGAGAGCATTCACCGCAAACTCCAACAGTCAGCGCTTCGACGGTTCTGACTCCAATGGTTACTGTGACATTAACTCCTCATGTGACTAGTCAACTAAAGCTGCGGAGGTTACAGTTTATGTTAGTGCTAATCCCGTTTTAATATTAATTAAGTGTAGTTAAGACTTAATTAATTGCAATTTAGTATGGTGGTAAATTTGTCGGTGCCCCAAATTCGGACCTGCCTCCAGATTTAGTGGGGCTAACTGGAGATATTCCAGAATTTGAGGAGAAAATGTAGGAAAAGATTGACTGAGCTCTAGAGAAGTCATTTTTCGACCAAATTGAGCTCAAAAATAGGTGTTATTAGCTAATTTGGGCATTATGAACACATTGGTGTAGGTATTAGGAGCCATAAAGGTGTGTAAAACAACATTTTTCCACATTGAGATAATACAGAGTCCTAAGCCATGGAAGCTGAACCAAGGAGATGTAGTTTAGGAGGGGTGAAATCCTTCATCAAAACACTGTGTTAATGTGTCTCTTTGATGGTTTTCTACAGTGTGAATGTTTGATGTTCAATATTTGTTTTTGAAGCTATTTTTCTCATGAATGCCTTTTTAAACTTAAGGAAATTTACCTGATTATATGCACAACAGTTAATGAAACTTCAACACAAGAAGCAATAAGCAAGTACATGCTTATAAATCTGTAATTGTTATTAGCACAAGAAAACTAATTATACAATTTGGTATTAGAGAAAAGGTTGAATTGCTTGATTTCTTGACTTTGTGCAATTAGGGGTTTAATGGTTGCAAAATTGTGATGCTTACAAGGTTAAAGTTGCAGAAAGGAGAAGGGAAGTTATTGGTTGCAACTCTTGAGGTAATTCCCAGAAGAAGGAGAGCCACAATGCCACAATATCCACCACCCAAAGTTCCAATTCTAGCTGCACTTGAAACTCCTCAAGTTTTTCCTTCAATTGAGATTGAAGAGGTACAAGCAGTACCAATTTATGAGCCTGAATCCATGGCCATTATTTCTGGAGAAAGAGAGCCTGAAGGTCCCTCTTCAGAAGAGGAAGAATTCAAGAAATATTTATATACTTTGACTGAGATGGTTAAATTCCTCTATGAAGATAGGAACAATAGACTGGTTGGAGAGAGTTCTAAACCTCCACATGGAGAAGGAAGCTCAGAGGAAAAAAAGATGAGAAGAAAGATTCCAAAGGGAATGGTGGAAAGCCACCTCCATCTCCACCATTGTCATCATCTTCCTCATCATCTCCATCATCTCATGCAGCATGATCTTCTACTACCACCACTGAAACTTCCCATACTCATTCAAAAACCCCAAAAGGAGAGACTCCATTACTAAAATTGGACATAAAATTCGAACTTCCCATGTACAATGGAGAGGTGAATTCAGAAAAGTTGGACAACTAGATTCGATAGTTGGAGGTATATTGCAGAATTCATAACCTTAAAGAAGACGACATAAAGATCCAGTTGGCTTCACTAAGGATAGAAGGAGCTGCATTAGTTTGGTGGGAAGAAAAGACTAAAGAGGAAATGAGAATCCATGGTAAGATATCCATCACTTGGGTTGAATTTGTTTCTGTGGTTAAAAGACAGTTTTATCCTTTAGCCTATATGCAAAAATTCAATATGAGTTGTAAAAATTTTAGGCAACTTAAAGGCCAAACAATCCAAGATTATACACAGGAATTTAGGAAAAGGGATTTGTTATTAGGAGTGAATTTAATTCCCAAGATACACTGCTAAAATATATTGGGGGTTTACATTCCTATTTGAAACATATTATTCTTATGTTCAATCCAAATAAATTAGATGAGGTATGTGTGCAAGCTATGCACCTTGAATCTATAGGAAATAAAATTCAAGAAGAGCATAATAAGAGGAAGCCATTCAAGGGTAAGGAGAAAGAGAAGGGTCAACTATGCAAGGTAGGAACTGTCAATCGAAGGTTTCTCAAGCATTATTCCTTCTGATTCAGTCAGCTGGAAGGATCATCATTGTATATATTCCATTTTTCATTTTTAAAATTGCAGATGTGAATGATTTCTGCAACAAGTTTGAGCCCGAAGTGAAGGCCATAAGAACTTGGAGATGATATCATCAGTTTTTAGTTTTCAATAAGGCAACTAGTTTGCTGGTTTTTTGTTGCACCTCAGGGGTTCAGCATCCCCATTGGAGCCACTGTTATCTATGATAACCTAGGGATAGTTTATAAAGTTTGTTGGTAAAGAAAATTAGGGTTTTTAATTTTTCTCAAAATAAAGTTCATGATCATAGGGTTTTTTGTCATCATGACATGATATGGGGTCCATCTAGGTTTAGATATGGTCAATCATAAAAGTTCGAGTTCCAATATTTCATATGTGTTGAGTCTATTTGTTCATAATTGAAATTTTTCAGTTTTGCAGAAATTCGTAGGAATCCCAGTTATGTATACCAAGTATTTGATACGAAAGTTCCTAAGACTTCCGTAGTGAATCCATCTTTTTGAACACCTGTCTTGGTACGAAATTGTGATAAACTGCACATTTGGGCTTAATGGTGAAGTAACGGTTCTTTAGGTTTAAAGGTTGTGATTGGTCAGTCTTGTGATGGGTCATGGTTACACTTTATCACTTTTTGTCCATTTTCCCTATATATTAACACCACATAGCTCTTTGTTGCTTACTCTTCCTTTCGTATTTTACTTTGCTGCCATAAGCTTCACACTGTCAAAGAATTGTCTTGTTGTCTCTCACACCAGCCTAGCTTTCATATAGGTCTAGTTGTCTCTAGGTTAGGGTTCGCTGTTGTCTAGCTGCCTCTAGGTTGATTTGTAGGTGACAAGGAGGAACCTTACGTGTTGCAACCATGGCACACAGGAAACAATATAAAGGAGGATCAGTGGTATGATATGAGCCCTTGGACATGAAAATATTGGAGGAATACTCTACCTTTATTCAAGCGTTTTCCACCGTGGTATGCCTATGTTTTTGTCAAAAGATACAGGGTTTCCATGCGTGAATTGCTAAATATTTTGTTGTGAATTTCACTGGAACAGAGACAAAGGTTGGTCTTCTAAACTTTGCAGTGTCACCTGATACAGTTTCCCGTGCTACAAAAATCCCTAGGTCAGCAAAAGTATGGTTTAAAGTCCAGAAGCTCAAGCTGCAAAACGATGATGAATTTCTCAAATAAGAACAAAAAGGTATTGATATGACTACAGGCATTCCAAGAACATGCCTTAAACAACATTTCTCCAATATCTTGATGGTCATGTAGAAGTATTTCCCATGTGAAGGCAGATTCAACATGGTGTATGAGTATCATTTTCGGTTGTTACTTCATTTCAGTGGTAACCAACCTCTAGAAATTCCATTTTATTTGTTTAGAAGTTTGGGAAAAATGGAAGACAAGGTTCATGCCAAACCTGATGCAAGTGAAGCCTCTGTTTTTCATCACAGACTTATTAAACTGCTGGTTGTAGAAGAGATAAGAGATAAATAGGTTAAACAGAGACTGGCTTACCTTCCTATTCTTAAGTGATATGAATTAGATGCTGCAACCCCCTCTAGGATAACTCCAAAATCTAAATCCATAACCCCTAGAAAAGAGTAGCAACCAGTGGTAGAGGCTTCCACAAGCACCAAAAGGAGGATGACCAAAAGACATAGTAGAGAACATAGTAAAAAGAAGGCAAAGCTAACTAATATCCTAGAGGCTATTGAGATTAAGGAAAGCCCAATTGAGAAACCTATAAAAGTTACCAAAATTGAAACCAAGAAGAAAAGAAAGAGGGCTAAGAAGTTAGACTTTACTCAAGAAGAACATGGTTTCATTTTTAGGCCAAGGAAACCTGTCACAAGGTCAATGCAGCAAGCTGAGAAGATGCCTGAAGTACCTTTGGATAAAATAGAACCATCAATAGAACCATCAAAGGAGCCATCAAAGAAAAAGAGTGACAAGGAGGTTGTACAAGAAAAAAGTGAAATAGAGGTTCTGCAGGAATAGTTAAGAGAAGCTAGACAAGAAGTTATCAAATTCAAACTTGAGTTTGAAGAATGGAAAAAATAAGTGTCAAAGCAGATAGATTTTTATGATGAAACTACAACTAAATCTAAAAGGATGATAAGGAGAAATTTTCCTTTGCAAAGGATGTTGAAGCACATGTATAGAAGAAATAACTAGTTATAAGCAGATAGGAAATGATTATGGGGACAAGTCACAGCACTAGAAACTTAATTTGAAATGATCAAGGTTAAACTCAAAAAGAGAAATCTCAAGATCATTTTTGAAGTAGATGCTACTCCTTGAAAATGGTAAAACTTTAATTTTTGTCTTGACTATACTTAAATCAATAAACTCAACTTTATATATAGTGAACATGGTATTAGGAGTAATAAGGAGGCATGAGGAACCATGAAAATTCAAACAAACTTAGAATTTTGAAATTCCGTAGAATGTCCCCATAATGAAGCTGAAAATTTGCTACGAAACTGTTGTAGCTTTTCATGGAGGAAAATGCAAACTTAAATTATAGCGAAGAAAGTTTTAAAGGTATGTATTTAGTTTAAAAACATGAAGGAAAACCTCAGAACTTGTAAAAAGAGAAAAGGGGTAGCAGAAGGGTTTTTTTTTTAAGTTTCTACCAAAGTTTGCTACGAAACTGTCAAAAACTCTGTTTTTCTTCCTTTTCTGAAGTTTTTGAACATCAAGCATCCAAGCCTGAAATGGATTATAGATCACGAAGGGTGTCCACATCAACTCCTATTTTTCAGGAAGATAGGTCAACAAGCCAACCAAGTCAGCATCCACGTGGCAATAAGACACATCATCAACTCCAGCATATTCAGAAAATCAGTTTGGTTCGAGAAGCTTCATCAAACAGAATTCGGTTGAGTTCATTTATGGTGGAAGAGTCCTACTTGTATTCAAACTATGTAAAACAAAAATTCCTAAAATTTCTCAATAGGTGTCAAGTAGGATAAAGTTTCAAAATTGTTTGATTGAATCTAGCCCAAGTGGCAGATTTTTGTAATTAATGATATGATGGTGGTCTTACTCTATATATTTGTAGATCCTTGACTCTAAAAGGGTTGATCGATAATGTGAAGAACTGGACCTTATGTAATATTTTGATCCTGTTAATATAAAATTTGCAGCAACTTTGTTTTTGTACGTGAGATTCATGTCCTAGCTTTCATGTGTTCTTACCTTGTTGTTTCTGTTTTACTACCAATATTCATAGTATTTTGATTACTTGGAACTTTTGTCAAACTGATCCAATTTCCTTCACGTACTATGTATGGTTGTAAATGTTAATTTGATATTAGTTTTAAAGCCAGAGATGCCTTAGTTTCCATTAAACACTGTTGTTGGCCATAATTTTCTTTAATTTGACTCCATGCCCAATGGTGGCAGTCATCACATTTTCCTTCACCTGTTAGACCACATAAAAAAATCTGAGTTAGTCATCTATAGTTTGAGTTGTTTCAAGTGAACTTGATAAATATTTGAGATAGCCTGATCAAATTGGAAGGGCTAAATTCCAGTCCAAGTGGTTTGAAATAGTTATGTTGGGTTGAAGGTTGACACACCTCAACTTTATTAGGTTAGTGATAACATTATGGTTACATACATGATATATTATAGTTGATTAGTGTAGTCATATGCACGTGTTGGATAGTCATGAATTATAGTAACCTGTGGTTGTATGCATTGCTATTTTGTTTTAAGTTAGATAACTAGATGATTATGTTATATGTTGTTAATGAGTATGTTATAGGTTAACTTGTTGTTTCTATATGATAGTTAGCTTGATGATTATGTTATATGGTGTTGATGAGTATGTTATAAGTTAACTTGTTGTTGTTATATGATAGTTAGCTTGATGACTAGGTTATATGTTGTTGATGAGCATGATATATAACTTGTTGTTGTTATATGATAGTAACTCGATGATTAGCGTTATTACATTAAGATCTTGATGTTATATATATCATGCTAAATTGTATTGGCATATGCAGATGATTAAAGTTATGACATTCAAGTGTGAGTCAACTTATTTGTGACATTGTGTTGTGCTAATCTAGACAGACTGTGCAGATGTGATTATTATGTACGAATGATAAATGTTTATAAGCTTATGATGTGGACATGTTAGCTAGTGACTATTATGGATATCATGACCTTATTTGGGGTTGATTTGATATGTTGTGCAGGGAAAATTTTAAAAACCACTCTAAATTTATATGTATAATAAATGGGCTAATCCCCATGATACATAGGAAAAATGGGAGGCGATTTTATCAATAATATAATATGTATATATAATTTTTTTGGCGAATCTCTCACCAGATTATATTATCTTGTACAGTGATGGAGAATATTTCACTGAATTATAAAATCTTGTAAGATATTGGCAAATCTTTTACTGAATAATAAAACATTGTGAAGTCTTGGCGAATGTTTTGTTAAAGTATGAAACCATATATGATAATAAGAAAACATATTCATTAAGCTGTAATATACTAACATACATGTTTGGAAAAAAGAAACATAATTTTCTCTTCCTACAAACAATGTTCCAAGTTTCAGTGGTTGTGTTTGTCAAGGTTCTTACAATACACTCTTTCATATCCTTCTATTAGTTTTGATAATATTCCACAACAAAGTTCTTGTAGGTGTTGATATTGACCATGAGTTCTATCAAGGTATGAGAGATTAATCTTTTCTCTACAAGTTTTGTCAAGCTACCACTTTTTTCAAGTTATCAAATTTCTTTCTTATTCCATAGACTTCAACTGCGAGATACAAAAAAAACACATCAAGTTTGTTTACCCCAACACGCCAACAAGTAGCAAGCCCCAACTATATTATATAAGAAAGTAATAGGTATCCCAAAGGCTTGAAGGGGATGTAATTGAAAGAAGTGACCATTGTGGGAAGCCTTCCAATCAATATATGAATATATAAATTTAGATTTATTATTATTTTAATTGGAAATCTTCAATTAAATAATAAAATTTAATTACGTCTCTCCCAATCTAAATGGCTTATTAGCATAATTCACAACCCTCATATGTATCGCATTTTTTAACAACGTTGTAACATGTAGATTAATTTCCTTTTTGGTGATCAATCTCCACCTTTTAGGAAAATATGGTGCAGTTGCTCCAACCCCCGTAGATCATTAGGAAAAACTAAGAATATCACAGGAGATGAAAGGTTGTACAAACCAGCTTATTTTTCAAACAACTAATCCAGCATCAGTACCTAAACTTTTTCATGAAGATATCATATTGAGAATGTTTGGAAAATGGCGGGAAATCTTCTGCAAGAGTGATGTGGAAAGAGTGATAAGGTTTCATTGTTTTGAATTTTTTTTGTTAAATTAGAAAAACCAATATTAATGGAGATATTGGTATTTTTTACTAAATTTTGTGAAGTGTCTAAATGTAGCTTTAACCATTCACCTTAAGATGTTTTTACAATATAATTTCCTAAGTCTATTTAATATCTTCATTATCATAAAAGCCAATCTTTATCCATCTTAACTCCACATCTACCACTCTTAGAGGGATGAAATCTATTTATCCCTCTGAGCACTTGGTAGACCCAGAGTTAAGATGGATCTAAGATGATAGAATTTCCCCTTTAAATATTCTATGCTCACATGAATACCATGGGTTATCATAAACCTGGAGCTTAGAAATTACTATTAGTATTTTATAAGAATTAATTAAAGTAATAATTGATTTTTATTTTATTTTATATTTTAACCAAGTTAAAATGTTTAACATACATTAAATTACAACATCCATTTTTACTCTTGATCCACCAAGCCCCGAGAGGGATCAAATATTTTTTCACTCTATGCTAGTTTGCATATCACGATATTTGATCTCTCTCGGGGCTTAGTAGATCCGGATTAAAGAAGGATCTATGTTGGTTTAATTCCCCCTTTAAATAGGCTACATTCCACGTGAATACCATGAGTCAATACCATGTGCCATTTTTATTTTTATTAATACTAATATTAGTGTTAATAATGTTTTTTTGCATGGTATTAATAATAATCTAGCCTGGTATTTGGCCGATAGTATTTTTCCCATAGGTTCACCTAAATATAACGCATTTTTTGAGTGTTCATAAATATAAGGTGACTTATGGAGTAAATATAAAAAAATGTTTTATTTATTTACCATACCTCTCATTTATTTATATTAATTTACCATACCTCTTTTACAAATATGGTATTTGGCCCATAGGATTCATTTAAATAAAACCTCTTTTTTGAGCCTTCATAAATAGAAAGAGGGTTATGGACTAAATATAAAAAGAAGTTTTATTTATTTACCATACCTCTACTTTATTTATATTTTTATTTGTTTACACCCTTGCATGTATATAAGGTGACTTATGGAGTAAATATAAAATTTGTTTTGTTTATTTACCATACCTCTCATTTATTTATATTTTTATTAATTTACCATACCTCTTTTATAAATATGGTATTTGGCCCATAGGATTCACTTAAATGAAACCTATTCTTGAAAATTAGGACGAATGGAAGGGTGTAACTCGTAATTTCAAGGGCTAAATTTACCTTTTTTACCCTCTCCCTTAAAATAAGGTGGGCTAACCTCCATACCTAATTTTTTTATAAAATAAATTTGAGGCGATTTGTAAAAATGTACTATGATACAAAATATTCACCCACTAAAAATTTAAAACCCCTTAATTTCGCCTAACGGTGAAAATTCGCCCCAAAAATTTTCCATGATGTTGTGAATCCATATCATCCTAATTGGATTGATTGTGCAGACAAGATCTCCTCCCCTAAGATACATTAAGGTATGAATTTTCTTATGTTGTCTAATTTGTGCTTGACTGTTAGATTATGCATCTATTTGGTGTTTGGGTGTTTGGTGTCTATTATGTCATCTAGTTTATTTATTTAACATTGAATGTTTTCAAGTTGGTTGACTGTTTGATGAATTGCATAATATGAGTATGTGTTCTAATGATCTGTTTTTAAGATGATTGTACTAATACATATGTGTTGAGATAGTTGATATGTACTTGAGTGTACTAGGTGATACTTGTAGTATTATTTCTAATGAATATGAGTTGACTATGGATTATGACATGATTGTTGGTCTTGGTAAAGTTTGATTTCAAATTGATAGATTTTATTGTCTTGATATTTGGAATGTGTGGTTGACATGTGTGAAGAGTTGCAGGAAACATGCTTGGTATCAGCATGACAAGGTAATAGTTGATGTGTTATATAAATAGCAGTTGGGTGATGTAATAATGCATAGTAAGAATCTATTGCAACAAGGTAAAAAGATAAAATAAAGGATTTAGGAAAGAATTATTTTGTCTATGTTTGGTAACCTTAATTCCAATCGAATGCGTGCTTTACATATAGGAAGTCTTCTTAACCCTGATTTGCCTAAAATTGTGTGGATAGTTGATATGTTCATGGACATGTATTTGACGGGTATAACAACTGGTGTCTAGTTATAGCTAGACCTATTAAGGGAATTGGAGTCCCTTGAGAGATGGCATCGATGTGTTCAGTTACAAGGCAATGTGCTTGACACAATAAGATAAGGTACCTAGTATGTTGTTATGTTTATTTATGCACTGACATTTATGCATTCATGGCAATATGATGCAGGGGATTGCATGGAAAAGAGACTGACATGAAATCTTGAAGAAGGCTCAGGTTGAACTTTCCTTTAGAAGCACAAGGAACCATGGGGATTGAGTCATGGTGTCTGTTATTAGTCTTGTGCTTTTGGTCTTTTCTGATTCGCTTACATTGGATTTGCAGTTTTGTTATGTCTAGTGCATGATCATGCCACCTTGTTTGTGATGTTTTATTGTTATCAGTTTTCATGGTTTTCTTCTTGTTTGTTTCTTGTGTTTTCCTTTTAAGTTTTGAGTCTTGGAAATTGGTTGGGAAAGAGGAAAGTTAGTGGAGCTCAGAACAAGCCGAATCATTAGGGGAATTTTGAGGTATAAAATGGGCCTCCAAAGAAAATCCTACAACCAAAATAAAATTTATAAGAACCAATAGGATTTAAGATGATAATGTCAACCATGGGGGATGATTCACCATTTTTGGAGTAAAAAGGTAAAAATATTAGAATATAATAAAATAATAAAACTACTTTTTCAACTCGTATTTTCAACTAATCTCCTTGAGGTTTTATCAAATTTCGAGTGGGAGTAGTTGTTGGATGAAAAATTCAATTCCTCATCCAAGGAGTACCCATGTTGCATACTTTTGATGGACCATGCTACACGAAAGATGTGAAATGCATGAAAAATGTGATAGTAATAATATTTTTCATGTATTTTCATTTTTTGTGTAGTAATGCCTATCAAAAGTGTGCAACATGGGTCATCCTTGGATGAGGAATCAAAATTTGCATCCAACTAGTGTTTCCACTCAAAATTTCACTAAACACATAGGGAGTTAGGTTGAAAATACGAGTTGAATATATATATATATATATATATATATATATATATATATATATATATATTTCCCTCTAAAATTTGATGATGTAATCTAATCTTATTTTATTATTTCCACTATTATTTTATAATTTCCTTAGGAGGCTCATATTAGACCTTAGTAGGCAATGTAAGACTTAGATGAAGTTGGTGCATGTATAAAGTAAGTTGAAGGCAAGGGTATGACATCCAATTGGAATGGTTGGGTCCACTGGTGTAAATGGAAGATGAGAGGACAATCATGGGACAGGTAATCAAGAAAGGTGAAGTAAATGGATCTAAGGTGCTATATGCCTTGGCTATGTTGGGAATTGTTGCTCTCAATGTTGTGCATGAATAAAGGGAGTTCTCTTAACATTGACATTATGATATCTAGTAATTATGTTGTGATCATGATTATGGTGATGTCTATACATGTACATATGTATGTATGTATGTCATGCCTAACAGGGTCATCATGGATCATGATTATTTTATTCTAATTTTTATATGCATGTATGTTGTGATCTGATAGGGTCATCGAAAATCATGATTGTTTTATGTTGATGTTTATATGTATACATGTATGTATGTATGTCTTTATCTAACATGGTCACCGGGGATCATTCTTTAGGAGGAATGATTTCTTATGTAGGTGAATGACATGAAGAGGTTCCTGGTCTTACGAGGAAGGAATTGGGAGGAGTAGCCCTGAAAAATATATGAGGTCAGTATCATGTGGTTATGAGTTGATATTATGGGATAATATTTTTTCTATGTTATGGGCAAGCTATACCAATGCATACATTAGCGAAATGGAAGCGGTGTAGTCTATGACATGTGGGGACAAGCATGGATAAGATACTGGAAGCAAGGTTGCTTGGTAGAGACAATGTGATTTTGGATGTGTGGTGCTATTGTTGTGCATATGTTGTATATGTTGTACATGTTGCATATGTGATGTTTTGCGCATGCAGTGTTGTGTATATATAGTGTGTGTACATGTTGTTTATGCTATGATATGTACATGGTGGTACATATAGTGTTGTGTGAATGTTGTTTATGCTATGCTATGTACATGGTGGTACATATAGTGTTGTGTGAATGTTGCATATGCACTGTTGGCTATAGATGGTGCTATGTATATGTTGGATATGTGGTGTTGTGTACATATCGTACTGTGTGCATGACGGATATGCGACATTGTATGCATATGGTGTTGTGCGCATGTTGCATATGCAGTGCTATGTAAAGATGATGTTATTTACATGTTGGATATGCAGTGTTATGTACATGTGGCATTGTATGCATGTTATACATGTGGTGCTATGTACATGTGGTGTTGTGTGCATGATTATAAAAGTGGTGTTGTGTGCATGATTATACAAGTGGTGTTGTGTGCATGTGGTGATGTGTACATGTTTTACAAGTGGCACTGTGTGCGGGTGCTATTGTGTACATGTCATGCATGTGGTTCTATGTACATGTGGTGTTGTGTACATGTCGTGCATGTTGTACTATGTACATGTGGTATTGTGTACACATTGTACTGGTGGTGCGATGTACACGTGGCATTGTGTACATGTTGTTCAAGTGGTGTCGTGTACATGTGATGTTGTGCACATGTCATGCAGGTGTGTTGTGTACATGTGGTACTATGTACATGTTGTACATATGGTATTGTTGTACATGTGGTATTGTGAGCATGTCGTACATGTTTTGTTACAGGCATGCAGTACTATTCACGTGAATTATGTAGTCATGGTATCGTGACCTATGCATTCATTGTGTTGTACTCTGTGTATGTATTTTTTTTGTGTTGTATATTGGGTGTAGGTCTATGTGTGGTACGCCAGGTTTAGGTACATGTATTGTGTGGTGTTGTACATCAGGAATAGATGTATTGTTTTTTGTTGTATGCCAGGTGTAGGTACATGTATTGTGTGGTGTTGTACATTAGGTATACATCTATTTTTTGTGTGGTGTGTTAGATGTAGGTGTATGCATTGTGTGGTGTTGTAAGTTGTATGTGGATGTATATGTTGTGATGTACATTGTGTATGTACACATGGTTGAGGAGAAGGCATTGGGTGTTTGTATGGTGTGGAAACTAACCTGGAGTGCATACGGAATAAAGACAAAGGTAGAAGCTAAGGAATGATTAAAGGATAAGTATCAATATTTTATTTCAGTTTTATTATGCATGATATTTATGATTCTAGTCTATGATGATTAAATGCGATCTATGATTCTGGTTTATGATGGATACCTGTGGTTTATGATTTTGATCTATGATGGTTGTATTTTGAGTTAACCTAATGTGATATGTGTATACATGATGATTTGGTCAAAGATGCTAGTTTGACTTATTCTGAAAGGAGGTGAGCAAAATTGCAAGTGTACCTTATTGACGAGTCATCAATGAGGTATGACATGAATATTATCTCAATTTATTTTAAATCTAATGGAAGTTATGTGCTTGGTATAGGAAGCACGGAAATTCCTGATTGGGTGGTTGAAAATGATTGCAAGGATTAACATCAACAACAAAAAGAATCGGAAAATACAATAGTATGTTGGGGAGGGCCATTGTGGGACATTGGTAACCAATAGTCTCCATTGATTACCATGAGCATGCTATGACCGGTATGATGGTTTTGAGGAAGGGATATGCCTTGGTTTTGTATCATTCGATGCAAGTAAGCCTTGATAAGGGATGGACTACCCAAGATGGGGGTGGCAGTGGAACTTGGAAGGTGTGTGACTGCACAGAAGGGGGTGACTGTGTAGCAGAGAAGGGAAGGTCGGGAATAGATATATTCTTTTCTCATAAGCATTACCAAATGGAATCAAATGCAAATTAGGAATGTGCCCTAAAACGATGAGTTTGTAACCATTCACTGAGAGGACAAGTGACACAGGATTGCAGCGTTGGACATTTGATACAACTTTGAATTTGACATTAGATTCTAGACTTCCTAGGAAGGAGGTGAATCCTAGTACTACCTTTGAGGGTGGAGGTGTGAGCCTCTGGATTCCATTTTTGATTGATACAGGCATCATGTGCATTTATTTACTGGTAAAAAAAATGTATATATGTATGTACAATTGTAAATATTGTATCGAGCTGGTTTATAAAGCTCCATAAACGGTATGGTTATTTTTTGGTTGAAGCAAATGTGTATGTGTGTATATGTGGTTATTATAGTACATATTGTAATGAGTTGTATTATAAATCTCCAGTTAACGATATGTTTGTCATGTGTTAGCAGATGGTCATTGTAAATACTGCAACGAGCTATGTTATAAAGCTTCATGGGCAGTATGTTTGGTTTTCAATGGTCTTTCTAGTTATAGGTGTCATTGAACACCAAGGATGGTGTTCCCCTAAGGGGAAGGATTTTGTAACAACCCTAGCTAAAAATTCATGTAAAAGTATATAAGACCATAGTCATGGGACATGTATTCCAAGCTGAATGTTGGGAAAAAACATCCTAATGGGTGTTCATTCGGTTTATTACGGCTAAGGAAAATATAAAAGGTAATGGAAAAGTGGCATTAATTGTCATTTTATTTTGAAAATAATGGAAATTAGGAGAAAAGGAAGGTGAAAGGTCACAGGTTTCATGTGAGGAGGATATTGAAGGAAAATAATGGAAACTGGAGAAAATAGAGACCTCGTTGATAAAAAGTATTTTGAGGATTAGTTGGCAAGCTTGGTAAGTGTAGGCTTGGTCAGTTTAATTTTGGTGGAGCTCTCCTCTATTCTATTTCTTTCATACTCTTGGATACTTATAGTTTTCTTGGAGGACTCTTGGAGAGTGTGGCATACTTGCAGTTTTGGTGCAAGAAGGTAAGGGAAGAGTAGGAAAGTGCAATAGGACATTGGGATCGACAACTACAATGGGTTTTTCTTGCAAGTATCGATTTGCATGTATGGTTTCCTCAGTAATTTTGGCATGCATGGCATATGCATGTGGTTTATTGGTAATTATCTATCATTGGCAGGGAAGATTGCCTAGATTGACAGTGGATTTCCCAAGCCTTTCCAGTTCCTAGATAGCCATGGTGTTATGGGTTTATTTCTTTGTTTTTTTGGTTGGTTCTCATGTTTCCTTTAGCTTGGCTTAAGTTATTAGTTCCTGGAGCCTTGGTTGGAAAAACGCTTTGGAAGCCCTATAACGGCTTGGGTTGAGTTACTAGTCCTGGAGCCTTGGTTAGAAAAATGCTCTGGAGCCCTGTAACAAATTGGGTTGAGTTATTAGTCCTGGAGCCTTGGTTGGACAAATGCTCTAGAGCCGTATAACAAATTGGGTTGGGTTATTAGTCCTGGAGCCTTGGTTGGACAAACGCTCTGGATCCCTTAGTGGGTTGAGTTACTAGTCTTAGAGCCTTGGTTGGACAAATTCTCTGGAGCTTGGCAACAATTGTGGGTTGAGTTAGTAGTCCTGGAGCCTTGGTTGGACAAATACTTTGGAGCCTGACAGAAGCCATGGGTTGAGTTACTAGTCCTAGATGTTGGGTTGGAACAAACAATTTGGAGCACTGGAAGGCTTGGGTATATACCAAATTGATGATGGTTTTGTGATGTCTGACTGTGAGGTGGAATCACTGTTTGATGGGCTGAGGTGGATGGCCTCTAGAAGCCCTGGATGGTTCTAGATTGATGTGTTCTATGAGATCCCACGTTCATGTTTGGAATATGGCATGGGAGTGAATGGCTGAAGAAATATTTGGCTCAACCATTCGGGTGGAACATGGAAGTCCCATACTGGGTTTACTTTTGCATCATTAATATGAGGTTATTTCTCTTTGTTATCTCTAAGTATTATATAGGTTGATGTGTGGATTATATGGCTATTATTTCCTTGGTAATTTAGTTGTTATTATGCTGGTTATGAATATGTATTATGACAGTGGCTATGTATAGATCTCATCATGTTGAACCATGTGTCAATGGCCTAATGGATGAAATCACAGTTAATGTGATAACGAAACAATGATTCATAACGAATCTCAGAGAAGTATGAGACCCCTATCCTTAGATCTATTATTTACACCCGTCGGTTGCATTGATGCGAAGTGTTTGACAACATGTCAGTCCTGGTTGGGAATGGTCAAGCCTAGTCCTGGAGTTAGTCTTTGGTTTATTAGTCTTGTCATCATGTGTTTAATGGATTCTCAAAGTTACAACAAGTTCTGGGCAGTGGTCAAAATTCTAGGGTTGAAGAGTGCCTTAAATTCCCTGGACTCTGGCACACGTTTGCTGGAAATAGTCCCTGGACATAGGCATGTAGGCTTGTGGGAGCTTCCAGAGCTCTCTGGACATTGGCATGCCCATAGCATGGGAATTTCCATAGGTTTAAAAGATTAAAAACTCAGTGGGACCCAAGGGCTGGTTAGCAGAAAGGTTGGGATGGTTCCTAATGGTCCTATTGCTAATGTTGAAGTTTTTTATGGTGTGTTTCCAATGGTTCAACTTTCTTAATGTGACTTAGGAGGTCAAATCATATCATAGTAACTTCTCGTCACATGCTTACCCTAGTTGGATGGTTGCTTGGGTAGATGTGGGAGGAGGGTGTTACATAATGAATGCTTGAACTATGTGGTTATTTCTATCTTAGTGAATTGTAGGTTGTTTGACGTGTTTAATATAGGTGGTATAAAATTTACTCATGATTAACCAATTATCTTATAACATTTTAGTGATATTAAGCATTGGAATTGTTGAAGAATGTAACTAGGTTCGATCTTCAATATAAGTGTATCTGGGTCACAATAAAATGTAATTATGGAAAATAATTTTATTATTATTATTATGAATTATTAAATCATGGGTTTCATGCTTGGGTCATCATGGTTTAGTTCAAAGTTTGTATTGAGGAATTCTAGGATTTATTCAGGGTCATTAGAGTCATTTTCCATTTAAAGAGACACTTCTTGGGCTTTTGAACCATGTAAAAATAATCAATATTGATTCAAATATGTTATTTTTCCCCTCCACACCTAGTCGCCCTCAAGGAGATCAAGTCGACTTCAAGAAGGGAAATTCGACCTCACTAGAAGGCTATATATACATAGCGGTTTGAATTCATTTGGAGCATTCAGTCTCTCTCACCCAAGTTCGATATCTAGAAGAAAGAGCCGGAAAAGTGCGAAGTAGGAAAGGAGGCTACAAGGAGTGTGAAGTTTGGGAAAGAAGAAGAAAAAGAGAAAATCAAATTTTTGGGCTATCTATCTCTCTCCAGTGTGGATCCCTTTAGGAGATCGAAGTCTTTCTTGTCAAGTCAAAAATTTTTTTGGTGCTGCTATTGCCATTTGCTAGGTTGAAGTGTTGTTGCTGCAAGGTCGAAGTTCTTGGTTGAAGTTGCTAGAAGAGGAAGCTAACTTGGTGGCTGGAGGAGGTCTGTGTCTAGGTTGAAGATTCTTAAGAAAATTAATGAAGGAATAAATTTTGACTGGGTTTTCCCCTAGATAGGATTTTTTCCCTAGAAGAGTGCCTACATCTTGTGTCTTGTGTTTTTGTGATCTTAATACACACATAATTTGGTGATTGCTTGATGAATTATAATATAACAAAGAGGTAAAAAAATGCAACATAATTTACAAGTAATTATCAAGAAAGAGAAATCTAACCCTAACTCTACTAGCATTGATTTCTTAAGAAGAATTGGGCAATTCAGTGCTATACACATAATTGTAGGCTATCTCATATGATATGAGTTTATATGAATCTCTACTTAATGTTGGTGATTACATAATTCAAGAATGATGAGATAAATATGTGGTTTGTGCATACTCATACTATTGTTTTGATGGAGAATTGAAACTAGCTTAGTATTTGGAGATTCATGTTGTTTAAAAATAGGGTATAGAGCCCTCTTGTACACTCATATAAAATTATGTCTCCTTGAAGAAGTGAAGGAACCCTCTCTTCTTGAAGTAGTTAACTAACTTGCAACAATCATCAGAGTTGGACTGTCCAACATAATTTACCTTGTGTAGTGTTGAATTTGGGTAAATTGGTTTTCGACCATGTCTTCCTATTTTATGAATTCGGTGCAATTTTAGGCCTTATTGGTTCCCCTTTATCTTATTATGGATAGGGTTCAGTGTTTTCGAGAATCTATGTTCATATTTTGGCCTTCACCTTTAGAAATTTGGCATTCAAGAAGTGCCATCTACCTTAAGAAATTTCCCCAAATTCCCCTTGTTTCCTATTTTCTTTAGTCATTTTAGAAATCTGGTGATCTAGCCATCTGGTGGTAGTGACAAGCATCTCTCTCATGTGAAGGCCAAATCACTACATGGTCAAATTTCCATTTTATATAGTAGAATGGATCCAAGCATTCAGAATTTGATGGTGGCAAGGAACATCACCATATAGGAAGGCTCAAATGTGGCTGGGAATAGATTTACCATTGATCAAGAGTGGATCCGAGCACCCAATATTCAGTGGTGGTAGGAACCATCACCATATGGGAAGGCCTGGATGTGGTTGGGACAAAATGACCTTTACATGTGATCGAATTTGGGCTTTTGAGATCTGGTGGTTACAATTATCATCACCATACACGAAGGCCCATATGTGCTTGGGATTGGATTTACCATTGAGAAAGAGTGGATCTTGGCATTCATGATTCGGTGGTGGCAAGGATCATCAGCATACAGGAAGGCCCAAATGTGGTCATTATAAGATGAAATTTACATTTACATGCGAATGGATTCAGGGATCCAAGATCCAAAGGTGGCAAAGGGTGCACACCCCTGTGGAGGCTCAGATGAGTATGGTTGGATCTGATGATTCAAGGATCCAGGGTTGACGAGGGTTTGCACCCTTGTGAAGGCTTAGATGGGCGCTGGGTTTAATTTCCCTCAAACAAGCATTGAATCCAAATATTTGGGGTTCTAGGGGTAGTGGAGGGTGAAACTTTATGGTAACATTGGATTAGGTGTTAGCTAGATATAATGGCGAAATGTTGCAAAACATGATGGTAGGACCTAGTGGGCCTCGTTCCTGAGTTGATGTGGTGGTGCCATGGGGACCTTATAGGGACCACTTGGATGCCACACAGGAACCCATTGATGATGCGGATCCCCATTGTGTTTATGTGGCAACGCCATATGGGCCACATGTGGATGCCATGTGGTAGCACCCTGATGATATGGACCTATGCTACATTGACGTGGCAATGTCACATGGGTTAGACAGAGGCCATGTGGCAACACCATGCTGATATGGCCTAGTGTGAATGACTAAACTTTAGAAGGGCATAGCTTTCAATACAAGAGTTTGATTGAGGAAAAATTTATAGCACCAGAAAGATCTTAACGAGCAGAATGTGATGGTGGCATTTGTTTTGATATTTGAAGACTTCAAAAAAGGAATATTTTGCAACCCCATCTTCGTATTAGAACTTGGAGATTAGATAAAAGTAGACAGAGAATATCTTCGGCAATCCAAGAAAGGACAAGGAGGTGGGAGGGAGTGTTACATACTCTAGTGCACTATGATCAAGACTCTTACTTGGAGTTGAAATTAAGTTTTGAAATGTCAACAAATTTATTACATAAATTAGTATGTGTTTAAAAGTAAATAATATAATTATATATAAAATATTTAACATGAATTAACATATCTTTAGATCTAAGACTTTTGTGATCCATAATGTAGAAAACAAAATTTCGAATTAATGACCTCATTAAAATTAGATCTTTCATAAATTAACATAATTTAATAAATATCATTTGTTTTTTTACCACTAATACAATTTTAAATAAACTTATAACTTTTCATTATTTAAAATATATTTTTAAATACATAAATAAATTACCTATCTTAAAAAACTTCAACAATTATATATATCAAATTCAAGATTCTTAAAAATGTCTTAAAAATGTTATCCAAATATACATAAATAATTATAGAAATGAAATTGTTTGACCATTCAAATTCACGATTCTTAAAAATCTCTTAAAAATGCTATCCAAAAATATACATAAATAATTAGAGCAATGAAATTGTTGAGGCACGAAGCACGTGGCTGAAGGACAAGACGATCCAATGATGCCCCAGATACATTTTGATCACTCTGCCTCAATGTTTTTAACCGTAGCTTTCAATTATACGATTTTGCGTAAAAAATCACAACGAATTATTTCAAAATCGATCAGGAAAAAAATCCACGATGAATGATATCAAAATTGAGCGGTCAATTCATGCATACCGTCTGTTCAAGTCACATGTGTCAGATTTGTGGAGACCAGATCCACAAACACTGGGCGAGACCACCGTCACACGAACAGTCTTAGAACGAACTTCTTCGACGTGGATCGCTTCCTTCCGATACCAATTATATTTTGCAATCCATTACAACATCCCACTTTATATAAAGCCATCTGCGACTTCAGGCTCAATTCCAGCAAGCAATCAGATCTGGTGGCAAAGGTGATTTTGTCGTTAGGAAGTCAGGAGAAATGGCTGCAAGCCAAACTGGTGGTGCTGCTGCACTTCAATTTGTGCAGGAAAGGTCGTTTGAATCGATGGAGAAACAAGACGACGAAGCGGCCGAGGTTCGACCCTGCGTCTCTCAAACCCAGCGGCGGCCTCTTCGCCGATTGCAGAAGCGGGCGCCGGCTAAATTGCAGTTGAAAAGGCTGTCGCCGGAATCGATGGGGTTATGTTGCAGGAGCCCAATTCCTTTGTTGTCTCCGCTCGCGCTGTCGCCTTCAGAAGGAGGAGATGTTGACAGGTTGTTATTTAATGAAGAGACTCAAACACAAAACCCAGGAGAAGAAGAAGAAAGCGTAGGTAGTGCTGTGATTCCAAGGAATGGATGGCAACACCCCGCGGCGCCGTTTTTCGCCAACGGTTTTGTATAATTGTATCTTCCAGACCCATAGATGTTCATAATTCGCTTCTGTATGGGGAGGGGTTATTCGGTCTCATGGTTCATATTAATCCGCTACCACAGTAGGGTTAGGCATGTGTCCAAGTGGAGACCGTTGTTCTGAATTGGACTGAGTGCTACAAAGCTCATGGTTCTAGGTTTATGGTTGCCCATTGTTTCGGATTGCACTGAGTGACACAAAGCTCATGGTTCCACGTTTATCGTTGGCCATTGTTCTGGATTGGAGTGTGTGATAGAAAACTCATGGTTCCAGATCTATGGTTCAAATTTTAGGAAGATCGGATATGAGTGTGTCGCTTGATTCCATTATTCAGCGTACGGAAATATTTTGAGCGCTCTTAGTCACAGTCCGTCTTTTTCAACCCTATGAAATTTCGAAAACAAAAGGAATTAAAGAATTAGTATAATCTTTCAATAATTCAAAATCGAGATATATGGTAATAGTGAACGTTGTATATTCTTATGATTCACGATCGAGATATATGGTAAGAGTTAAGTCGGTCATATATGCCAAGTGAAAGTTATATCTTTTTATGGTTTGAATAAGAGTTAACTTTAAACAGTAATATATATGATATGTGGTAAGAATGAAAGTTGACGCTATATGATAAGATATATGAGAAGAGTGAAAGAATGTAAATTATATGCATGGAAAAAAATTAAATAAGGCTTTTACAATTTAGTATAGAAGAGAAGGGGTGTTATTTTACCAGGGGTGTTTTATAATATAGTAGGGGAGAGTGAGAGCTGCTATGAGAGGCGCTCAACCCAGTATGGTAAATATGGAGAGATGAACAATATGTGAGAAGAGTGAAAGTTGATATTATTATTAAATTATCTTGATTTTAAGATATAATTATTCATATGCCAATTATATATGAGAAGAAATTAAATAAGCCTTTTACAATGAGCATGGGAGAGATGTTGTCATTGCACCCAGAGGAATATGGGAGAGATGTTATGAGAGGTGCTCTACAACCTAGTGTGGGAGAGATGTTGTCATTGCACCAAGAGCCAATCGAGTATGGTGGGAGGGTTGTCAAGTATTGCTACATTCAAAAATTGTAAAATAATATTTTAAATTGACAAATTAAAAATAGTAATAACAAAAGAAATTAATATGACCATAATTAAAATACTTCAAGTAAAAAGAAAAAACCTTTTAATATGAGGAAATATGTAATTTATTCATTACTTAATATGAAGATGGCACACAATATTATTATTGATATTACATGATATGTAATTCTTTCAATGCTTAATATAAGTTTGATATGTAATATTATAGAAAATATTAATAATAAAAATAATTAAATGTATGCCTACACTAAAAAATATGAGAGGGTATATATTAACATTTTAATGTGTAGAAAGTGAATTATAACTAAACTATACCAATATCAACTACATATATATTATACTAACCTAAAAATATATTAATAACAAAAAACTATTTTATTTTCAACTATAAGTAAAATATTTCAACGTCCATATTAAATAATATAATTTTCTATCATAAGATGGATTTAAATTAGCTTTTTTCTTACATTTTCACTTTCCATAATTAAGGAGATGTGTAACTTATTTTATTTCTAATATGAAGTTGATATACATGAATTTAAAATTATCAATTACAAAGAAAAGTTAAAGAGAGAAATATTGAAAGAATTCTTATACCATTAATAGCTGCTTTTTAATTCAATGTGTAAGGGATATTTGTAATTCGTTCAATACTTAATATGGATGTGATATGTAATATTTTAAGATATATTAATAATAAAAATAATTAAATGTATGCCTTATGTAAAAAAAAAATATGAAGGGTATGTTTTAACATTTTAATGTGGAGAACATGAATTATAATTAAAATATTCCAATCTCAACTACATATATATTATACCAACTTAGATCTATATTAAAATATGTTTGCATCTAGAGAGGTCAAATCTCTTTTCATTTTAAAAGATGATTGTATTTGATCCCTTTTCGCTTTAAAAAATGTTTACATCTCAAAATATTTGATCACTCTAGATACCTGATAGATCCAAAAGTAAAATGAATCTAAACTAATTTTATGACAATCATCAAATAAAATATTTTATTAAATTAATTAAATTATACTTCAATAAAAATAAAAAATAAAAAATACATATTTTTTGCAAATTAAAAAAGTGAAATATTAATGGTAATATCAAATATTACATTCTCATTCGGTGAGATGCAACTTAAGTAAAGTGGAAAGACTAAATATAATTTACTAAAAAAATGAAATGATAATATAAATTTATATATATTATTTTTTATTTAAATAATTAAATATAAATGATTATTATTAATTAAAAATAAAATTTAATTAGATTTATTTAGTTGTTAAATAAATTTTATTTACTAGCATAGTTATCTAAGTTAAATGGTTAATTAATGTGTAAACTTATTTTAAAAGATGATGATTTATTCTTAAAAAATATTACATCAATAAACGTTTCTATTTTGAAATTTTATAATTTTAATTTAATTATCAATAATTATTAGTGGATGGTAGGGATTTATCTTCTACCAAATATTCTAGAATATCCATAGTTTTATATACAAATCAAATGTTGAGATTTATCTCCAAACTAGTTATGCTCTTTTTTCCTTTTTAACTAATTTGATTAATTAAAAAAATGTCATATGAACAAGTGTGATATGAAGTGAGTTATGATTTTTTGGTATGTGGTATTCATAAGTCATGTCATATGAACAAGTGTGGTATGAAGTGAGTTATGATTTTTAGGTATGTGGTATTCATAATTCATGTATTGATGGATGATATTGTTATGAGAATTTAAGAGGAAGAGTGGAAAAACAGAGTAAAACAAAAAGTTACCCAAATTGAAAAATCAATAGAGGTTGAGAGCGAAAAACACAGTAAAACACAAAGTTACCCAAGTTGAAAAATCAATAGAGTTTGAGAGCTCTTCTCACATTAAGATAAAATTTTGCATGCCACACAAAAAATTGGTTCCATAGAGAATACATAAAACTACTTGGTTGAGCCAATATAACACCTTGTTTGATAGAGTCTAACTCATTATCTTAAATTACTAGTTGTGCATTGAACGTGGTACAATATCAAAACGGTAGACTATGTAAACTACCTAATGGTTAGAAGATGTAGTCAACAATCACATTCAACACTCCCCCTTGATTATTACTTCATCTTCATTACAATTTTCATCACAAACAATTTATAATTGTTGTCTTTGAAACCCAAAACTTTCTTTTTCCATTGGCTTTGTAAAGATGTCTGCCAACTAATTTTTGGAATTACAAAACTGAAGATTGGGTTCACCATTATTGACTAGCTCTTGGATGAAGTGAAAATAGGTCTCAATGTGTTTACTTTTGTGGCGAAACACATGATCTCTAGAAAGTGTAATAGTTAAATTATTATCACAAAAAATAGGAGTTGTCTCATTCTACTCTTTAGGCTCAAGATCATCTATCAATATTCTCAACCAAATTACTTTGTATCCTACTCATGTTTTTATTGCTTACTATGTTTCTACTACTGAAATGGAGACAATGAGATGCTTCTTGGAAGTCCATGAAATCAATCTTGTATCTAGGTGAAATTCATATCCTTAGGTACTCTTTCTGTCATCAATACTTCATGCAAAATCATTATTTATGTAAGCTACTAAATGGTTTCCTTTGGAATTAGTGTACAAAATTCCATAGTGTATTGTTCCTACAATATATCTGTAAATAATTTTTTCTTTCATTCCAATGCGTTTCTCTTGGTGACTCCATAAACCTAGATATTAGGTTGATTGACTAAATTACACCAAGCTTTGTTGTTGTGATATGCATTAAGCTTCCTACTAGCGGCTTGTATGAAGTAGAATTGATTGCCAAACTATTATCATATTTGCTTAACTTTATGCCTAGGACAATTGGTGTGTTTGTTGGTTTGCATTCACTCAACCTAAACCTTGTCAAAATTTCTCTTGCATATGTTCTTTGACAAACAAAAGTTCTCTTCTTAGAGTGTTCAACTTATATTCCAATAAAATATGCAAACCTTCCAAGCTACAAATTTCACGTGTAAATCATATCATCAACATAAATGAAAACAATCAAAATATTACCATGAAATATGTTTTTGTATAAAGAGTGGGTTCATTACTTTTTTTTTGAATCCTTTGTTGAGAAGATAAGAATCAATTATGTTGTACCATGCTCTGGGGGCTTGTTTTAAACCATAAAAATCCTTTTTTAACTTGTACAATTTTAACTTTTGACCCCTGATTTCATATCATGGAGGTTTATTTAAATAAACTTCTTCCTTTAATATGCCATTTAAAAATGTTGATTTGTCATCCATTTGGTAAATTGGCCAATGATCTTTTACTGCTATTGTTAATAATGTTCTAAAAGTATCCAACCTTACTATTGGGGTGAATGTTTTCTTCATAATCAGTACTCTAGGTTGTTGTGTAAAGCATTTTGCTACCAATCTATTTTCCCTTTTTCATTAAGCTTGGTCTTACGGACTCATTTGACTCCAATACATATTTTTCCTACTAGTAGATCTATAAGACTTCATATTTCATTCTTTTTTATTGCCACAATTTATTCATTCATAACTTCAACCCATTCTCTCTTTTTTATTACTTCTCAAAATATGTTGGTTGGAAGGACAAGGAAAAATTTACTTGTTCATTATCTAGTTATTCATAAATTTTTCTCGAAACTTCTTGTTTTCTATAGAATGGTGGGATCAGATTGATTGCTTGAGGATGGGCTGTGTGAATTTTTTCCTCTTTGGTTTATTCCTTTTGCTAGAAATTTTAGTCATGGAAGTATTTTTCTTGGATGTTCCACTTCTGTTTCTTCGCTTCGTTCAAATGCCTGTGGAGAAACTTGATTTCTATCTTTTCTATTATCTTGATCATTCCATGCTCAATATTCAATGAATTTAGTATTTCTTGAAATAATTTTTTTATTGGTAATGGAATTGTACAATTTATAAGCCTTGGATTATTCACTATAACCAACAAATACACATTTTTCACTTCTTTCACCTATTTTCCTTTTCATTTCTTCTAGAACATATGCAAAAGCTACATAACCAAGTATTCTCAATTGTAATACATTTGTATTCATACCACTCCAAGATTCTAAGGAAACTCTATGTTTGACACTTTTGGTTGGAGATCTATTCAAAGTATAAATTAAACATGATACTACCCAATAGTCATTTGACAACTTCTTTGCTTTCAACATGCTTCTTTCCATATTCATGATGGTCTGATTTTTTTTTTCTCTAATGCATTTTATTGTGGAATGTACCTTGTTGTAAATTGTCTTTTGATACCTTGATCCTTGTAATATGCTACAAATTCTCTAGAATCATATTCACCTTCTCCATCTTTGTGTAATAATTTAATTTTCTTGTCACTTTGCTTCTCTACAATGGCTTTAAATTGATTAAATTTTTTCAATGAATTATATTTATTTTTTATGAAGAATACACATCTGATTCCACTAAAATAATAAATAAAGGTTAGAAAGCAAAAGCTTTCTTCTAGTGACTAGTTTTGCATTAGACTACAAAGGTCTTTTTGTACTAACACAATCGAAATTTGGGCTCTATAGTTAAAATTTGAGCTCTATAGTTGCAAACATATGGAAAATTGTTTGTTTGGTGTTTGGAAAGGATACAAATTTCACATGGATTTTGACGGACATCTATTAGAGGTGTGCATAGCCCCATAGACTTGTTTTGCAAAATATTGACTATTAAAAGCTAGATGACCATATCTAAGATGTCATAAGCAAGTTTCATTAGAACTTGTTACAAATTGAGCATATGAAAATGATTACTTGACATCTCTCATGAATAAAGGAAACATCCTATTTTGGTCATTTGGATCCTTAGTATGACTCTTTGACCAGGTGACTTGTCAAGAAGTGTGCAGGTAGGACCTTTAAACTTAAAATCAAAACAATTTTCACTCATTTGTCCTACACTTAATAGATTATGTTTATGTATTTGTACACAATAGACATCATGAATTTCCTCCTTTCTATTCTACTTGTTCACAAAATTAATATTACCTTTTCCTAAAGCATCAACTAGATGATCATCACCCAATTTAATATGCGATTTTAGTATTTCACCAAAACTTGAAATCCATCTTTTTACCTATCATATGGTTACTTCGGCCACTTTCTAGTAACCAAAGATATTCATTGTTGTTTCCTTGTGCTTTTGAGAAATAGAAAAGGATGGAAGATGTCTTACCTTAATTAGGTGCTCAGTATTTAGCTCAAAAATAAAATTTCTCATAATTTCTCGAATCCTAAATGACTCCGTCTGTCTCAGAAAAATGATCCTAACGAAACTCATTTCATTGAAAATTGAGTTCGTATGAGGAATTTATTGTGTTTTGATCACTTTGTTAAATAGGCGAAATTTGAAAAAAAAATGCCTAGTCACTACCCAGTCAGTAGCCTGTACTGTTGATGTGGCAGGTGACTAGGCATGGTCAATGGTGAATCAGGGATGGATAAGTTTCATCATTTGATTTGGTTTTACAGGTGATGAGTTGGCTCGTTTCTATTAGTGGATTTTTAGACTAATGGAAGAATGCCATGTGGAAAGCCCGGAGGCCACCACGTGGCACCTCCCAAAGGTCAAGTTGTATATATATGTGTGTTGTACCTCTGAGATAGTAGTATGCCAGCTACCAATGCCAGAGCATTTAAAATAATTGTTTTGGGGTTTTTGGCTTTAGTTTTGGAAGACCAATGAATGAAGACATATGTAGAATTGAAATACTTAATCCTTTGGATAATATTAATATCTCAGAAAAGGGCTACTATAAAGCTTTAGACAGTGATATAGATCAAGTAGTGGTGAGAAGAAGACATAAAATAATATGATTATCATAGTTTCCAGACTATAAAACAAAACAATAATAAGTATGAAAACCTTCTAAACTATGTTCCAAAGATTCAAGGTAGTATAATTAAGCTTACAAAAGATGTTGATGATTTATTGATTAGAGGGGATTAACTAAACAGATAGTTCATTAATCCATTCTCTTAATAGATGATCACTTCAGGAGCTTATAGGAATAAATTGAGACACAATTATTCCTACCTAGATATCTCTATAATTCATAAGCATATGAAGAGAAACATAATGATATATAACTAGAAAAATTTACAGGATAACACAAACTATGTAAAACCAAATTCAGAATCCTCTGCTTTCTATTAAGATTCCAAAAAGACTGAGTACATCAAGTGTCTAGAAAAGCATCCTTCAAAGGTGCAACCAGGTTGAAAGTAGAATGAACAATCACGACTTAACAAGTAATGAACCCTGAGCCTTGAACCTTGAACCCATAACAACTCGAGAAGAGAGTTATTTATACAATAATGAAGCTAAGAAAATATCCTAAAACTAATTAAGATTTATTATAGGAAAGGAAAGATCTTCATGCAAGAAGATAGGGGTAGCTATTGAACTGCTTCTTGCTGCCCCTTTGATTCAGGTTGTGATGGCTTTGTTGTTTGATATTTTTCCCTTCAATCTACTTGATTGTTTGTATCCTTTGCGCTAGTTGATTCATTCATTTGATCTTTCATCTAATACTCTTTAAACTCTGTGAATATCCTTTGACCCTGCTGAGTAACCTTTACTGTGTTCCTTTTTACCTTTACTATGCATTTTAGGTTTTTATTGTGTTTTTCAACAGTAAGATCTTCGTATTTGTCTTCAAACTGTATGCAGGCTTTTTCTTTGTAAGCCTAGAACATGAGTTTTTACCTGCAAAACACAGAAATTGTTAAGAAAACATAGGTGATAGAGAAGGACATCAATGGCTTTATTGAGCTCGAAAGGATATTGGAAGGAGTCTAGAGTGTATCGGAAGGTAAAACAATGGTTTTATTGGTCGTAGAGGCTTATGGAGGTTTCACTGTGTAAACAGACGAAACAAAGCCAAAATGGTAATTTTCGCGTTTAAACAGAAAAACAACCTTCTTTTTGAAATATGGCGCAAAGTGAACAATGGTCATTTTGTCATTATGTGGGAGGTGGTTTTGGTTTTCATCACACCGCTTATGAGGCATGGGCAGTTTTGGGAGGGGTCGCCCGATATAATCTGAGCCTTACACGTAGCAAGGGGAGGTTAGTAGAATACCACTTTTTGGGCGGGTAATGCTTGGACAGAGAGCTAACCAGAAATCGCTGAGGGTCGTTGGATTTGAATGTATTAGATTAGACGATGGTGGAGTGAAAGAGTAGCGTGGAGGGGCCCAACGATTAATTATGGCGGTATGGCTTTATTATGAGTTAAAAACTGAGATTAGCAGGGTTTTATGGTAAAAAAGAGGTTTAGGTCGATTCTTTGCTTAAATCATAAAAAAAAAATTAACAAAGAAAGCCTTCCTAAAACACGGTATGGTGGACTTGAAATAGTATGAACTCGGCCGGATAAATGATGCCGGGTCCGAGTTCCCATCGCATATCACAATCACAGTTTAGCGAAGGAAAGGCTTATCGCAAAGGAATACGATAAGGCTCGGACGCAATATGGAAATAAATCATGGATAATGCTGCATCGGGTCCAGGTTCCCATTGCATATCGGAGATCGCAATGGCGGAGGGTATATGTTTCAGATGAGACTTGCGATGAAGGGTAGATGCGAAATGGCAATGAAATATGATATATATTTGCGTCGGGTCTAGGTCCATCACGCATCACATATTGCAATATGAGTGCATGCATGTTGTAAAGTTTGCGATCCGCTGATATGCGACGTATTATGGAATACATAGTTTTATAATAAAACTCATGGTTTCGGGATATTTAATAAAGGGAGATAATAATATACCGAAAAAGGATTTTTAGGGGTTTAATACGCTAAGTTAGCATTAATATGATACACAAGCGGAAAGGGGAAACACACTAAGTACAATGCTTTTTCATGAGTTATTTTCTTTTCACATATATACATCAATACTTAGGTTAAACATCATTTTGTGGGTTTTTGGGTAAAAGAGGATTTAACATGGGGTTTTCACTTTTCCTAGGAAAAAAGGATTTTAGCCTTAGGAAAAGGGGTTTTTTATGGAAAATGAATGAATATGAACTCTATGAAGGTGGGAAGGGGAAATTAGTAAATATAGGAATGAATGAAGATGAGAGAAGTTAATTAATTGATCTTGTAGACCTTCATTTGCTTTGTGTAATTACGTCATGGACATAGAAATATATGGTAAAACATGATGAATGTACATTTTGTCCAATCAATCATCATATTTCTACAACCTTTCTTCTACTTACCCTTTTTTTATCCTATCATTTTTTCTTCACCTAATGGGTGCATTTAAGCTAGCAAACCCTTTTCCTTTCTTTTTATTTCTTTTTTTAAAAAGAAAATATCTAATTCTAACCTTATAACATCTAAGGGCTTAGATTAAACTGATGAGCTTCTTAGTATTCTCTACCTAGCTACTGATCTGCCAAGATTAAACAGTTTGGCCAGATCTTTATCCTCTAATTATAACATCAAATTTAAAGTATGAAGCAATGAAAATTAAACTATTGACTGGCATGGGTTGTTGCATTTATGACAAGCTACACACAACCATTATTTTGCAGAAAAAATAGTAGTGGTATTTAGACTTGCTCACTTTCAGAGTTTATTTGTTTTCTTTTCTTTCTAACCTATCATTTTCTTTTTGCCTTGATTTTTTATGGCGTTTAACCTAACATTTTCTTTGATATGGACGTCATAATCAAGATAAAAACATTTTATTCAATATTGTTATGTCCATATCCTAACTTAACATTTTTTCAAATATTCTATCTTATCAAAACCAAAAAATGCTACAACATTGGCTCCATCTGGGGACTGCTTTCTCTTGTAGAATGAAAAGAACCTACAGATCCATGTGCCTTATCCTCGGGCTATGGAGTCCTTGTTTTAAGAAAATCACACTGACATCTTGAAAAGTAAAAGAAAATTGGAGTATTTACAATGAAAACTATTTCAACTTCTTAGTACTGAATGTAATGTTTGAGAAACCTTCCATTTATAGGATAAATGGAATATAACTCATCAAGATTTTGCAGCACAAAAGTGTTGTTACCCTTCACTTCAACAATTGCTAAAGGTCCAAACCATAGATTGTCAAATTTGGCATGCTTTTCTTTCTCTTCTCTCTTGGCATCCCATCTTAGAACTAGATCACCTTCCTTAAAGTCCCTTTCCTTGGCTCTTCTGTCAAATAGGGCCTTCATCTTATTCTAATATTTCTTCAATTTGTGTTTAACTTCATCTCTTTTTTCATTAAGTTCAATAATCTGATTTATTCTTCTTGAAAAATCATCAGGTTCATCTGTTGAATCTTGCAGGAATTTTAAAACAAGGAAGGCCAAATTGGTAGGGAAGATTGCATCTTTCCCATAGACTAATTGAAATGGATATTTTCCAATTGATCTCTTTGGAGTAATTCTATTTGCCCATACTGCATAAATCAAATGTGAATCCTAGCGCTTTTTATGATCAGCTAGTGTCTTTTTTATTACCTTTACCAGACATTTGTTTGATGACTCTGCAAGGCCATTACCTTGAGGGTAGTATGGAGTTGAATGATGTAATAGAATTTGATATTTCTGGCAAAAGTCAATCATTTTAACACTAGAAAAGGATGTTGCATTATTAGTGACAATTTGAGTTGGGAAACCAAATCTAGATAAGATATTCTCCTCAATAAAATTAATTACTACTAAATCAGTAGCATTTCTTATTGCAATTGCTTCCACCCATTTAGTAAAGTAGTCAGTTGCAGTGAGGATCCATCTATGTTGATTATTTGAAGTGGGGTGAATCTCTCCAACAAAATCTAATCCCCATTGAGAAAAAGGTGTTGAAACTATTGATGGAACGAGTGGAAGAGCTGCTAATTTTTGTTTACCAACAAACACTTGACAAGGAACACAACTTCTGACCTTTGCCCCTACTTGTAAGAACAATGTGGGCCAATAAAATCCTCCCCTCAGAATCTTTTATGCTGTTGCTATCCAAGCATAATGTCCCCCACAAAATCCTGTATGAAACTGATCAATGATTCCTTTAGTTTCTGATTCTGTTAAACATAATAACAAAATATTCAGTGGATCTTTCCAGTATAAATTTGAATTTATAATGCAGTACTTGATTGATTTTAACTTAAGGGTTTCACACTAGGTTTTGGAGAATGATGCTGGACACTCAAGATGGATCAAGAAATTTACAATATCTTGATACCAATTTGACAACAAGAATTTTTCATCAATTTGTATAGGATTGATCTACTCTAAAGGTAGAGGTTCTTGTGGATTATTCCCTTTAGGATGAAGGGAAGGTTCTTGTGGATTCTCCCCTTCTGCAAGGACAGAAGGTTCTTGTGTATTCTTCCCTTGTATTTCTAAAACATAATTTATTCCAAGTACTTTGCAGTTGGATTCGGCTAGAAGCTTGGCTAATCCTTGACCTTTTACTAGCTTGGTAGTCTTGATAGTTAGATCAAACTCCAGAATTTGAGTGATTCATCTACCTCTTTTCCCATCAGTGTCTGGTTGGGTTAGGACAATTTTTACAACACTATTTGGGACATAAGCAATAATAGGTAAATGTAAGACATACATTTTGAATGATTTCAGGGTTTGAATGAGGGCAAAGGCTTTCTTCTCAATAATGTCATACTTAAGCTCAGCATCTCTCATAACCTTGCTGAAAAAGGCTATGGGTTGGTCATGGGAATCTTCATTTTTCTGTAATAGGATGGCAGCAAGGGTTGTTTCAGAGGCAAAAGAGAAAATACTAAATGGTTTAGTATAATCAGGGCTGGCTAAGGTGGGAACTTCAGAGATAGCCCTTTTTATTTGTTCAAATGCATGCCTAGAAGAGGCAATCCATTTTACTTCATGGTCCTTTCGGAGCATGTCATTTATATCTTTTACAATCTCTGCATAATTTGGAATAAATCTCCTTAGAAAATTGATCTTGACTAGAAAAGCTTGAATCTCCTTCTTGTTTCTAGGTAAGGTCAATGTTTCAATGGTAGATACTCATTTGGGGTTGATTACTACTCCCTTCTTTTAAATTATATGGCACAACAATTTTCCTTCTTTGACAACAAACAAGGACTTCTTAGGGTTCAATGATACTCCAAATTTTCTACACCTGTCAAAAACCTTCATAAAGTGCTTTAGATGTTTCTGATCAGATTTCGAAAAAATAGTTATGCCATCAAGATAAATAACCACAAATTTATTTACCCTACCCATAAAAGCTATGTCCATAGCTCTCTGAAATTTTACTCCAGCATTGGTTAAGCCAAATGGCATCCTAGCATACATGAATGTACCCCAGGGTGTAGTAAAGGTTGTCTTCTCTCTATCTATTGTATCAACATTCACCTGATTGTAACCTGAAAAACCATCAAGCATAGAAATTATTTGTGCTCCTGAAACCATTTGAAGTAATTGATCCATTTTGGGCAAAGGATAATTATCTTTTAATGATGCCTTGTTCAAATTTCTAAAATCCACATAGAGTCTTATTTCTCCATTTTTCTTTCTAACAGGAACTAGATTTGCAACCCAATTAGAATATCTAAGAGGGAGGATGATCTAAGCATCTAGCATTTTCTTCATATCCCTTTCTACACTTGGTAGAAGGGCTGGATTTATCCTTCTAAGTTTCTGTTGATAAGGTTTTGATTCTAGCTTCAAAGGAATCTTATGTTGTATTAATGAAATATCATAGGTCTTTAGATCAGCATAAGTCCAAGCAAAAACATCCTTATAATTTTGCAGTAACTTAAGATATTGAGCTTTGATCTCAGGGTCTAGAGATGCACATATTTTGATGTTTTTGATATCTTCATCAGTTCCAATGTTAATCTCTTCTATGTCATCTTTTGAAGAAATGGACTGAGGGTTTCAGAGGACATCATTTTGATCAAACAATTTTTCTAAAGGAATGAGTCCTTTTGGAATAAAATTATTAGATAATTGAATAATTTCATGATTAGAAATTTGGGTTTTAAAATCTAAAGCATCATTTCCGTCTGCAATTTCATTTATTTCAGTTTTATCTTCTTTAATTTGTAGAAATGAAAAATCATCTATTACCTACAGAAATGATTTCAGATGTTCATTATCTTCGAATATTTTCTAATGTTTCAGATTATCTAGGATAGATGGCCTATATTTGACTTGTATCTGATAGAGTACATCAGTATGATCAGGAATTTTAAAAGAGCTAGCAGAGACAGCTAAGGCATCTCCATGAATATTATGATCTTTGGGAATATGAGTCAAATTAAAATCATCAAAGAAGTTTTCAACTGAATCCATACTTCATTTTTGTAGGACCTAAGTCTAGGGTGCTTGGTTTGGCAAACATTTCTTACTTGCTTAACAATAAGTTATGAATCAGTAAAAACACTTAAGTTTTGAACTTTTAAGCTTTTGGCTAACTGCAATCCTAAAAGGAAAGCTTCATATTCAACAAAATTATTTGTAACTTCGAAGTCTAATTTATATGATTGGGTTATATTTTATTTGTCAGGTGAAATTAAAACTACTCCAACTCCTGCCCCATATTTTGTGCAGGAGCCATCAAAGAACAGTTTCCAAATATCAGTCTGGCTTGGTTTAGGACTTTCAACTACCTCTTCAATTTTGACTTGAGTTTTATGTTGGTTTGAAGTGAGTTGAAAACAACCAAAGTCTTGATATATTGCATAAATTGGATGGTTCCTTGGCTGGTCAGTCTTACAAATAGTATGTACAAATCTTACCTCTCTATATAATCTTAATTGCTCTCCTCCATAAACAGGAATAGTAACATATGACATATCCATCTGTAGAGTTCCCACTAATTTGGCACAACAAGATCTAGAAAGGAGCATTCCAAACTTGGGAGGGATATCTGTGACAACAATATCAAGTACTACACTTTTCACTGGAATTTGAGCAAGGGTAACCACTAGATCCTTGATCATTCCCAAACAGGGCATCCTTTTAGAATCAAAGGTATATAGGTCATGGTAGGATCTAGTTATGTCGAGTTTCAAATGGTCCATGATAGATTTTGGCATAAGTTTGTGTGATGCTCCTGAATCAAGCATACAATTATACAACATGGAATCATTTGTTTTAAGAGTTACATAGAAAGGAGGCACTATCTCATGTATCATGTCTGAACTAGGGCCAAAAACTACTACAGGTATTTCATCTTGTAGGCTTATGACATCACCTTCAGCATCAACTGAGGTATTTTGTATCCATTTTCTGACTTGGATTTTGTAACCAGGTTTTTTAGAAAGTTTTGATAGTGGAATTGGGATCTTAACCCTCTCTAATTATTTTTCAACATTAAATGTAGTCAAAATGTTTTTACCAGTTTAGGTAGTATCGATTGACTGATCTAAGGGCTCAATAAGATTTGTTTGAACTGTAGCAGTTTTGGTATGTGGTTCAATTGTTGGAGTTTCCTTTGGAGGTCTCCCAGGACCAGGCCTAGGCCTAAGATCATACCTCTTGTTTAACTTTGTAATTAAAAATTCAGAGAAAGAGTGATATTTAGAGACCTATGAAGCTTCCTGATCTTCTTGAACCCGATTTTGTTGTGAGAGAGGAATGATGGTTGTTTGATTGGAAGAAGAATCCATACTATTAATATCTTCAATAATTGTCATAATATTATCATCAGGTTGTTGGTCACCTATCAATAGAGGAGTAGGAACATGTTGATCATTGCTAGGTCTCTGAAGAATTTGTAGTGGTGTATTTATTTTATACTGACCTTGATTTTGGTTTTGGGGTCTAGTAACTGTTTGTTGTATTGTCCTAAGTTGGGTCTCAATATTTGAAATCCTATTTGATAGGTTTCTAAGAAGAGATTTTATTTCATCTATTTTTGAGTCTTTTGATTTAGTCTTAGAGGAACTAGAGGATTCTTGAACAGATTTGAGTTTTCTTTGGGCCTTTTCTTCCTTAAGTTTTAAAGAAGTTGAGGCTGCCATATTTGCTTCTACTTCTATAGCATTTGTTTGCATATCTTCAAGATTTCTTGAAGTTCTCTCTTGTAGCATAATAGCAAAGTCATCATCAAAATCTTAAGAAAATCTAGACTTAGATGCTGCTACAGGGGGCTTACAATCAGCAGGCATTTTGTGATAAAGTTTATTGAATCTTTTGATAAAATCTGATACTAGTTTACCGAAGTTCCTTTTAAGCTCTTCAAATTCTATAAGGAAGTAAAGAGGATCCTTTTTCACACCCCATTGATTTTTAAATATGTTTGTAAGCTCTTCCCAATTTCTAATGGAAGCTACTGGTAACTGCCTAAACCAAATCCTCACATTTCCTTCAAGTGATTGTACAAACAATCTCATATAAATGTTTTCTTGTTAAATATTCATGTTGTCTACAAAGTCTAGGAAAGCTTGAAGATGGTCCTCAGCTAAGGGACCAATTTCTCCATTGTACTTGGGAAGGTATTTTAAGTATCCAGCTGGGAATGCATCAAGGTTATTAGGTAAGACTAAGGTAGCATATCTAGCCTGTACAATAGGTCAGAAAGCCATGACAGTAGGTGGTGTAGGAGGTTCTTGAGGTGTATGAGGTTGCCTAGGTGGAGTATGTGGTGTTTGTGTGGATGTAGAGGATGAAGAAGAAGTAGAGGAAGAAGATTGCGATTCAGGGGTTGATGAACTAGATGGAGGTGAAGGAGGATAAGATCTCCTGAAAGACTTCAAAGGAGTCTTAAGAACTAACTCTAGGACCTATAAAGGAATACCTTATTTTGTTTCAAAGAGAGGATTGTAATATATAGAGAAGATCTCCTCAGGTTGTTCAGAAGAATAAGCTTCAAGTCGATCAAAAATGGAAGGAAAATGATAGGTGGTAGGGGATATGAAATATGTGGGTTTATATTTTGGTAGATTAACATCCAAATCATATTCAATTTTAGGTGATCCTAGTGGTAGTGTGGGTATTGGATGAGATTCTAATGAATGAATAAGGTAGGCTGACTTAAAATCAACTCCTTTATCTAGAAGTTCAGCAACCCTAGGTAATAAATGGGAGTAATCAGGATCAAATGGGATATTACTATAGGGGTCAAATGATTCTAATTCTTCAGACTGTAGGACTGAAGAGGAAGAAGGATATGGTTGGTGTCCCCTTTTAGAACTAGCTTTTCTCAAAAGCCTTTCAGGATTTGCCAGAGGACTAACTATGTCAGCTTCTAAACGAGATCCGGTATGTTTAATAGGTGCCAGCTCGGGAGTGTGGAGTCGCCTAGGTGAATGAATTTAACTTTTCTAACCCCTTTAATCACCTTAAAGGAAAAGAATGAATGAATATCGTTGTCTTGAGGGAAACTTAAAATAAATTTGAATCCCCAAAAATGACACCAGTCTGATGTTGTACCTCTGAGATAGTAGTAGGTCAGCTACCAAAGACAGAGCATGCAAAATAATTGTTTTGGGGTTTTTGGCTTTAATTTTGGAAGATCAAGGAATGAAGAAAAATGTAGAATTGAAATACTTAATCCTTTGGATAATATTAATATCTCAGCAAAGGGCTGCTATAAATCTTTAGACAATGATATAGATCAAATAGTGGTGAGAAGAAGACAGAAAATAATATGATTATCACAGTTTCCAGATTGTAAAACAGACCAATCATAAGTATGAAAACCTTCTAAAATACATTCCAAAGATTGAAGGCAGTATACTTAAGCTTACAAAAGATGCTGATGATTTATTGATTAGAGGGGATTAGCTAAACAGATAGTTCATTAATCCATTCTCTTAATAGATGATCACTTTAGGAGCTTATAGGAATAAACTGAGACACAATTATTCCTACCTAGATATCTCTATAAGTCATAAGAATATGAAGAAAATCATAATGATTTATAAATAGAAAAACTTACCAGATAACACAAACTGTGTAAAACCAAAGTCAAAATCCTATGCTTTGTATTAAGGTTCCAGAAAGACTGAGTACATCAAGTGTCTAGAAAAGCTTCCTTCAAAGGTGCAACTAGGTTCAAAGTAGAATGAACAGTCATGACTTAACAAGTAATGAATCCTGAGCCTTGAACCTTGAACCCATAACAACTCGAGAAGAGAGTTATTTATACAATAATGAAACTAAGGAAATATCCTAAAACTGATTAAGATTTATTCTAGGAAAGGAAAGATCTTCATGCAAGAAGATAGGGGCAACTATTGAACTGCTTCTTGCTATCCCTTTTATTCAGGTTGTGCTGGCTTTGTTGTTTGATATTTTTCCCTTTAAGCTGCTTGATTGTTTGTATCCTTTACGCTGGTTGATTCCTTCATTTGATCTTTCATCTAATACTCTTTAAACTCTGTGAATATCCTTTGACCCTACTGAGTAACCTTTACTATGTTCCTTTTTACCTTTAATGTGCATTTCAGGTTTTTATTATGTTTTTCAATAGTAAGATCTTCATATTTGTCTTCAAATTGTATGCAGGATTTTTCTTTGTAAGCTTGGAACATGAGTTTTTACCCGCAAAACACAGAAATTGTTAAGAAAACATAGGTGACAGAGAAGGACATCAATGGATTTATTGAGCTCGAAAGGATATTGGAAGGAGTCCAGAGCATATCAGAAGGTAAAACAATGGTTTTATTGGTCGCAGAGGTTTATGGAGGCCTCAATGTGTGAACAGGCGAAATAAAGCCAAAATGGTGATTTTTGCATTTAAACGGAAAAACAACTTTCTTTTTGAAATATGGCGCAAAGTGAACAGTGGTGATTTTGTCGTTATGTGGGAGGTGGTTTTGGTTTTCATCCCACTGCTTATGAGGCACGAGCGGTTTTGGGAGGGGCCACCTAATATAATCTGAGCCTTACACGTAGTAAGAGGAGTTTGGTGGAATACTGCTTTTCAAGCGGGTAATGCTCGGACAGAGAGCCAACCTGAAATCGTTGAGGGTTGTTGTATTTGAATGTATTGGATCGAATGGTGGTGGAGTGAAAGAGCATTGCGGAGGGGCCCAACGATTAATTATGGTGGTATGACTTTATTATGAGTTAAAAGCTGAGATTAGCGGGGTTTTATGGTAAAATAGAGGTTTAGGTCGATTCTTTGCTTAAATCATAAAAAAAAAAATTAACAAAGAATGCCTTCGTAAAACATGGTATGGCGAACTTGAAATAGTATGAACTCGAGTGGATAAATGACTTCGGGTCCAGGTTCCCATCACATATTGCAATCGCAGTTTAGCGAAGGAAAGGCCTATCGCAAAGGAATGTGATAAGGGCTAGACGCAATATGGAAATAAGTCATGGATAATACTACGTCGGGTTCGGGTTCCCATCACATATCGAAGATCGCAATGGTGGAGGGTATATGTTTCAGCCAAGACTTGCGATGAAGGGCGGATTCAAAATGGAAATGAAATATGATATATATTTGCGTCAGGTCTGGGTCCATCACGCATCATATATCACAATGCAGAGGAGAGTGCATGCACGTTGTAAAGTTTGCGATCCGCCGATATGCGATGTATTACAGAATACATAGTTTTATAATAAAACTCATGGTTTCGGGATATTTAATAAAGGGAATTAATAATATACGTGAAAAGGACTTTTAGGGGTTTAATACGCTAAGCTAGCGTTAATATGAAACATGAGTGGAAAGGGAAAATACTCTAAGTATAATGCTTTTTCATGAGTTATTTTATTTTCACCTATATACATCAATACTTAGGCTAAACATCATTTTGTGGGTTTTTGGGTAAAAGGGGATTTAACATGGGGTTTTCACTTTTCCTAGGCAAAAAGGATTTTAACCTTAGGAAAAGGGGGTTTTTATGGAAAACGAATGAATATGCACTGTATGAAGGTGGGAAGGGGAAATTAGTAAATATAGGAATGAATGAGGATGAGGGAAGTTAATTAATTGATCTTGTAGACCTTCATTTGCTTTGTGTAATTGCCTCATGGACATAGAAACATATGGTAAAACATGATAAATGTACATTTTGTCCAATCAATCATCATACTTCTACAGCCTTTATTCTACTTATCGTTTGATTATCCTATCATTTTTTCTTCACTTAATGGGTGCATTTAAGCTAGCAAACCCTTTTCCTTTCTTTTTCTTTCTTTTTTTTAAAAAGCAACTATCTAATTCTAACCTTATAACATCCAAGGGCTTAGATTAAAGTAATGAGCACCTTATTATTCTCTACCTAACTACTGATCTGCCAAGATTAAATAGTTTGGCTAGATATTTATTCTCTAATTATAACATCAAATTTAAAGCATGAAGTAGTCAAGATTAAACTATTTGACTGTCATGGGTTGTGGCATTTATGACAAGCTACACACAACCATTATTTTGCAGAAAAAATAGTAGTGGCATTTAGACTTGCTCACTTTTAGAGTTTATTTGTTTTCTTTTCTTTCTAACCTAACATTTTATTTTTTTCTTGATTTTTTAGGGCATCTAGCCTAACATTTTCTTTGATATGGACATCGTCATCAAGATAAAAACATTTTATTGAATATTGTTATGTCCGTATCCTAACTTGACATTTTTTCAAATATTCTATCTTATCAAAACCAAAAAATGCTACAACAATATGTTGGAACAAAATATTATGGAGGATGTTGGGGTCAAACCCACGACCTCCGGCACAATGTCCACGCTTCTTACCAACTAATCTATTGGATGGTTGTTACCACATTACAACTCCATTTGTATTTAAAGTTATGTGGTTTGAGTTTGGACGGTTAGGGGAGGGTCAGCCCACAGGCCAACCCTCCCCCCATGTGAACGCAACATATATGAAACTGCAACATTGATATTAACCGGCAGCTCCAACTTAACCAACACTGCAACAATTACCATGTGAACGTTCACAGCAAACTCCAACGGTTAGCACTTCGACGTTTCCGACTACAATGTTTACGGTGACATTAACTCCTCATGTGACTAGTTAACCAAAGTCGTCGGAGGTTATGGTTTATGTTAGTGCTAATCCGTTTTAATATTAATTAACTGTAGTTAAGCCTTAATTAATTGCAGTTTAGTATGGCGGTAAATTTGGCGGTGCCCCCAAATTTGGACTTGCCTCCAGATTTAGCGGGGCTAACTGGAGATATTCTAGAATTAGAGGAGCAAATGTAGGAAAAGGCTGACTGAGCTCTAGAGAAGTCAATTTTCAACCAAATTGAGCTCAAAAATAGGTGTTATTAGCTAATTTGGGCATTATGAACACATTGGTGTAGGTATTAGGAGCCATAAAGGTTTGTAAAACAACATTTTCCCACATTGAGATAATACAGAGGCTTAAGCCATGGAAGCTGAACCAAGGAAATGTAGCCCAAGAGGGGTGAAATCCTTCATCAAAACACTGTGTTAATGTGTCTCTTTGATATTTTGCTGCACTATGAATGTTTTATGTTCAATATTTGTTTTTGAAGCTATTTTTCTCATGAATGCCTTTTTAAACTTAAGGAAATTTACTTGATTGTATGCACAACATTTAATGAAACCTCAACACAAGAAGCAATAAGCAAGTACATGTTTATAAATCTGTAAATGTTATTAGCATAAGAAAACTAATCATACAAGTTGGTATCAGAGAAAAGGTTGAATTGATTGATTTCTTGAGTTTGTGCAATTAGGGTTTTAATGGTTGCAAAATTGTGATGCTTACAAGGTTAAAGTTGCAGAAAGGAGAAGGGAACTTATTGGTTGCAACTCCTGAGGTAATTCCCAGAAGAAGGAGAGCCACAATGCCACAATATCCACCACCCAAAGTTCCAATTCTAGCTGCACTTGAAACTCCTCAATTTTTTCCTTCAATTGAGATTGAAGAGGTACACGTAGTACCAATTTCTGAGCCTGAATCCATAGCCATTATTTGTGGAGAAAGAGAGCCTGAATGTCCATCTTCAGAAGAGGAAGAATTCAAAAAGTATTTATATACTTTGACTGAGATGGTTAAATTCCTCTATGAAGAGAGGAACAATAGACTGGTTGGAGAGAGTTCTAAACCTCCACATGGAGAAGGAAGCTCAGAGGAAAGGAAAGATGAGAAGAGGGATTCCAAAGGGAATGGTGGAAAGCCACCTCCATCTTCACCATCGTCATCATCTTCCTCATCATCTCCATCATTTCACACAGCATGATCTTCCGCTACCACCATTGAAACTTCCCATACTCATTCAAAAACCCCAAAAGGAAAGACTCCATTACTAAAATTGGACATAAAGTTCAAACTTCCCATGTACAATGGAGAGGTGAATTCAGAAGTTGGACAACTAGATTCGACAGTTGGAGGTATATTGCAGAATTCATAACCTTCAAGAAGACGACATAAAGATCCAGTTGTCTTCACTAAGGATAGAAGGAGCTGCATTAGTTTGGTGGGAAGAAAAGACTAAAGAGGAAATGAGAATCCATGGTAAGATATCCATCACCTGGGTTGAATTTGTTTCTATGATTAATAGACAGTTTTATCCTTTAGCCTATATGAAAAAATTCAATATGAGTTGGCAAACTTTTAGGCAACTTAAAGGGCAAACAATCCAAGATTATACATAGGAGTTTAGGAAAAGGGATTTGTTATGAGGAGTGAATTTGAATTCCCAAGATACACTGCTAAAATATATTGGGTGTTTACATTCCTATTTGAAACATATTATTCTTATGTTCAATCCAAATAAATTAGATGAGGTATGTGTGCAAGCCACGCACCTTGAATCTATAGGAAAGAAAATTCAAGAAAAGCGTAGTAAGAGGAAGCCATTCAAGGGTAAGGAGAAAGAGAAGGGTCAACTATGCAAGGGAGGAACTATCAACCGAAGGTTTCTCAAGCATTACTCCTTCTGATTCAGTTAGCTGGAAGGATCATCATTGTATATATTCCATTTTCATTTTTAAAATTGAAGATGTGAATGATTTCTGCAACAAGTTTGAGCCCGAAGTGAAGGCCATAAGAACTTGGAGATGATATCATTAGTTTTCAGCTTTCAATAAGGCAACTAGTCTGCTGGTTCTTCACTGCACCTGAGGGGTGCAACATCCCCATTGGAGCCATTGTTACCTATGATAATCTAGGAATAGTTTGTCAAGTCTATTGGTCAAGAAAATTAGGGTTTTTAAATTTTCTCAAAATAAAGTTCATGATCATAGGGTTTTTTGGCATCATGACATGATATGGGGTCCATCTAGGTTTAGATATGGTCAATCATAAAAGTTCGAGTTCCAATATTTCACGTGTCAAGTCTATTTGTTCATAATTGAAATTTGTCAGTTTTGCAGAAATTCGTAGGAAACCCAGTTATGTATACCAGGTATTTGCTACGAAAGTTCCTAAGACTTATGTAGTGAATCCATCTTTTTGAACACCTGTCTTGCTACGAAATTGTGATAAACTGCACAGCTAGGCTTAACGGTGAAGTAACGATTCTTTAGGTTTAAAGGTTGTGATTGGTTAGTCTTGTGATGGGTCATGATTACACTTTATCACTTTTTGTCCATTTTCCCTATATATTAACACCACATAGCTCTTTGTTTCTTACTCTTCCTTTCGTATTTTACTTTGCTGTCAAAGAATTGTCTTGTTGTCTCTCACACCATCCTAGCTTTCATACAGGTCTAGTTATCTTTAGGTTAGGGTTCACTGTTGTCTAGCTATCTCTAGTTTGATTTGTAGGTGACAAGGAGGAACCTTACGTGTTGCAACCATAGCACACAGGAAACAATATAAAGGAGGATCAATGGTACAATAAGAGCCCTTGGACATGAAAATCTTGGAAGAAGACTACCTTTATTCAAGCGTTTTCCAGCGTGGTATGCCTACGTTTTTGTCAAAAGCTACAGGGTTTCCATGCACGAATTGCTAAATATTTTTTTTTGAATTTCACTGGAACAGAGACAAAGGTTAGTCTTCTAAACTTTGGAGTGTCACCTGATACAATTTCCTATGCTACAAAAATCCCTAGGTCAGGAGAAGTATGGTTTAAAGTCCAGAAGATCAAGCTGAAAAACTATGATGAATTTCTCAAAGAAGAACACAAAGGTATTGATATGACTATAGGCATTCCAAGAACTTGCCTTAAAGAAGATTTCTCCAAGATCTTGATGGTCATTCAGAAGTATTTCACATGTGAAGGCAGATTCAACATGGTGTATGAGTATCATTTCAGGTTGCTACTTCATTTCAATGGTAACCAACCTCTAGACATTCCATTTTATTTGTTTAGAAGTTTGGGAAAAATGGCAAACAAGGTTCATGCCAAACCTGATGCAAGTGAAGTCTCTGTTTTTCATCACGGACTTATTAAATTGCTAGTTGTAGAAGAGATAAATAGGTTAAATAGAGATTGGCTTACCTTCCTATTCTTAAGTGATATGAATTAGATGCTACAACCCCCTCTAGGAGAACTCCAAAATCTAAATCCACAACCCCTAGAAAAGAGCAGCAACCAGTGGTAGAGAAACCTATGGTAGAGGCTTCCACAAGCACCGAAAGGAGGATGACCAAAAGACATAGTAGATAACATAGTAAAAAGAAGGCAAAGCTAACTGATATCCTAGAGGCTATTGACATTAAGGAAATCCCAATTTAGCAACCTGTTAGAGCCTAAATCTACCCTAGGTTGAGAAAGGTAGGATCTAGGTCAACATCAAACTACACTTAGCCTGGTAGCTAGCCCTACCAGGTCAGGAGAGGGCTCTCTCCGGGTCAATCTCAACAAATTATGATCGATGACGGCTTGAGATGACTGATAAAATACTGATCTTAGGCTAGGTATAGATATGAAAGAATTTGATTGAATTTAAAGATGCTTTTGTTGTCTCTAATGGAAAGACAAATTTGGGTGCAGGGAATGAGGCTTAGTCTTGCAGAGATCTTAATGGGGTAAGGTAGGAAAAGTGTTTTCTGCACTTCAAATCGAATGAGATGGAAGGATCAGACAAGTGAGGAGCTGAAGAGGGCAAGAAAACTCATGGATCCTCTCCAAACAACTGAAAACATCAAGAAACTAAAGTAAACCTCAAGTAGAGCACTGCAATTTCAATGGATTCTACTTACACTCTTGTTTGATTTAGCTAAGAAGAAATAAGAGAGAAAATGACATACATAACACATAAGTAAATTCAAAAATACATAAGAAAACATTGTACCAAAATAACATGCCACAGGGATCCCAAAGAGTGTTGCAAACCCTGGTCTCAATTCCTTAACCAAAATGTTGATATGAGTGTACAATGAAGCTCAAGGCTTTCTCAAAAGTCCAACCATGCTAATGACTGAAAAGCCACACAATATAGACAAATCATAGCTCATCCTAGCCTCTAGGGGTCGAGCTCACCAGTTTGGGAGTTGATCCAACTATTCTAAACTGAGAACTAGAAATTGGGCAATGAAACTGCTTGCCTCTATAAGCTAGGGAACTGATTCATTCAGTTTTAAACAACTTTTTAACAGATGAATCTACCTTCCTAAGTGAAAATTTGACAAATTTACATCATGATCCATCAATGTACATGAAATTACATCAAAAATTTGACATTAAGAAGATGAAATAGTCAAACTGGTAAAAGCTGGGCGAAAAACAGAGCATTCCTGGTCAAACTGGGCCAAATTTCCTCTATGCGCCGCGCCTAATTCTCTATGCATAACACCTGTTTGGACCCATTTTTGGAGGCCTTCTCGGTGTCCAAATTTTCTCCAAGTGTGCTTGTTGGAAAATTCTACCTGTCTAATTTCCAACCCAAGTGGAATTTTTCAATTTTACCTCGATTTTCCCCTCCAAAATTCAATTCTCGCAACATTGCTTCATGTGTGTCAAAATAGGGGCAGTAAGGTCATTTTTTGAGTGTTTTTTACCTTTTTGAGGGCTCAAAGCCTGCCCAAATTTCTTGGCCATTGACAGTCAAGCGTATTTTTCCATGCCAAATCCAAAAATGCTGAGTTTTTGTGATTTGGAGGCTCCTAGCAAAAGCGAGCGCCACGTGGCGCGACACATAGGGCAATAAATCCTGTTTTTGTGCCAAAAATTTCAAAAAAGCAAAAATTGCCCCAAATATCTTGAAATTTGGGCTAAGTCTTCTCCATCAAGTATCATGTTGGGCCAAGGAAGCCTCAACCAATATCTTAAGTCGATCATGCTCCTTTCGCCTCTTTGATGCCTTCTTCAATTTTGCCTTTAAGCTCTTGATTCTCTCATTGCAAACTTTGTTCCTTGCCATGTAATGAAAAGCCATGTGTCTCAACAAGTTTTTCTCCTTTTTGGAATTCTCCAACAATTTCTCCAAGTGGATGTTGGCTCTTTCAAGCCAAGACTCCCGATCGACATTGATCTCTTGCTCGAGTGTAGTGAACTCCACCCTCCTCCTTTGGGCAGCTTGGCGATTCTCCCGAATGTTTTGAAATTCCATAATCACTTTCTGATCTTCAAGATGCTTATTTCTCTACTCCAAATATTTTATAATCCACTTAGCCCTCTCCAAGCTGAGGGACAAGGCCTTAATTTCCGCCTGCTGCTCTTGGATGGTTTCTTTGAGATTTGTGCTTTACGGGCCCACATCTATATCATCACCCTCAATGAGAATGAACTCGGTCTCCTATTCACCTGATGGTCCCTCATCTTACTATGGCCTCTGACCTTTGTCCTGAACCTATGGTGCTGATGACGGAAGCGAGACCCCTTCCACCCCGGGTGGAGATAATACTCGCTTGGCTGCTGCGAACAATCGTTTAGTGCCCTTCTGATAAGTGATAAACACTGGCATACTAGCAGTCTGTGTCTCATGACCCTCATGGTGATAAGAAGGTCCACCTATCTCATGCAAAGCCTCTGCAGGTCCCTAAGGAGCTCTGAAAAACTCCCGAGAAATGAAGTCCTCCCAAGTGATGCCCTGCAAGCCAAGTTGATGGATGACCACAATCTTAATGAGAGCAAAATGATATATATTGTTGAACTGCTATTGAGGAGTTTTATTCTGTACTAGGGTGGTCATCTTCTCAATGTTTTGGCACATGAAGTATGGGAGGTTCATCATCCTCACCCTGGTAAAATGCATCAACAGCCTGATATGATAAGCATATAAACGAGAGAAACGACCCTCACAGCTGAAGTACTTCATGATCAATTTCATTAAAGGAGCATATGCATCTTTAAGGTATTGAAAAGGAAAAACTCTACTAAGTTGTCTCAAATAATCGGGCTTGATGTATGGTTCATAATGTTTCCTATCAATTTTCCGCCTCTTGTTGCATTGCTCTCCAATGTTGGGAATATCGATTGCTAGTGAAATAGATTCTGGTGTTAATGTGAAAGTGACACCAGCTAGAGTGGCTTGACCATCATGTAAACTGGCCAATGATCTTTTACTGCTATTGTTAATAATGTTGATTTGTCATCCATTTGGTAAACTGGCCAATGATCTTTTACTGCTATTGTTAATAATGTTCTAAAAGTATCCAACCTTGCTATTGCGGTGAATGTTTTCTTCATAATCTACTCTAGGTTGTTGTGTAAAGAATTTTGCTACCAATCTATTTTCCCTTTTCCATGAAGCTTGGTCTTATGGACTCATTTGACTCCAATACATATTTCCTACTAGTAGATCTATAAGACTTCATATTTCATTCTTTTTTATTGCCACAATTTCTTCATTCATAACTTCAACCCATTCTCTCTTTTTTATTACTTCTCAAAATATGTTGGTTGGAAAGACAAGGAAAAATGTACTTGTTCATTATCTAGTTATTCATAAATTTCTCTCGAAACTTCTTGTTTTCTATAGAATGGTGGGATCAGATTCGTTTCCTGAGGATGGGCTATGTGAATATTTTCCTCTTTGGTTTATTCCTTTTGCTAGAAATTTTAGTCATGGAAGTATTTTTCTTGGATGTTCCACTTCTGTTTCTTCGCTTGGTTCAAATGCCTATGGAGAAACTTGATTTCTATTTTTTCTATTATCTTGATCATTCCATGCTCAATATTCAAAGAATTTAGTATATCTTGAAATAATTTTTTTATTGGTAATGGAATTGTACAATTTATAAGCCTTGGATTCTTCACTATAACCAACAAATACACATTTTTCACTTCTTTCACCTATTTTCCTTTGCATTTCTTCTAGAACATATGCATAAGCTACACAACCAAATATTCTCAATTGTAATACATTTGTATTCATACCACTCCAAGATTCTAAGGAAACTCTATGTTTGACACTTTTGGTTGGAGATCTATTCAAAGTATAAATTAAACATGATACTACCCAATAGTCATTTGACAACTTCTTTGCTTTCAACATGCTTCTTTCCATATTCATGATGGTCTGATTTTTTATTTTTTCTACTGCATTTTATTGTGGAATGTACCTTGTTTTAAATTGTCTTTTGATACCTTGATCCTTGTAATATGCTACAAATTCTCTAGAATCATATTCACCTTCTCCATCTTTGTGTAATAATTTAATTTTCTTGTCACTTTGCTTCTCTATAATGGCTTTAAATTGATTAAATTTTTTTAATGCATTATATTTATTTTTTATGAAGAATACACATCTGATTCCACTTAAATAATCAATAAAGGTTAGAAAGTAAAAACTTTCTTCTAGTGACTAGTTTTGCATTAGACTACAAAGGTCTTTTTGTACTAATTCAATCGAAATTTGGGCTCTATAGTTAAACTTTCAGCTCTACAGTTGGAAACATATGGAAAATTGTTTATTTGGTGTTTGGAAAGGATACAACTTTCACATGGATTTTGATGGACATCTATCGGAGGTGTGCATAGCCCCATAGACTTCATTTGCAAAAGATTGACTATTAAAAGCTAGATGACCATATCTAATATGTCATAAGCAAGTTTCATTAGAACTTGTTACAAATTGAGCATATGATAGTGATTACTTGACATCTCTCATGAATAAAGGAAACATCCTATTTTGGTCATTTGGATCCTTAGTATGACTCTTTGACGAGGTCACTTGTCAAGAAGTGTGCAGGTAGGACCTTTAAACTTGAATTCAAAACAATTTTCACTCATTTGTCCTACACTTAATAGATTATGTTTATGTATTTGTACACAATAGACATCATGAATTTCCTCCTTTCTATTCTACTTGTTTACAAAATTAATATTACCTTTTCCTAAGGCATCAACTAGATGATCATCACCCAATTTAATATGAGATTTTAGTATTTCACCAAAACTTGAAATCCATCTTTTTACCTATCATATGGTTACTTCGGCCACTTTCCAGTAACCAAAGATCATCATTGTTGTTTTCTTGTGCTTTTGAGAAATAGCAAAGGATGGAATATGTCTTACCTTAATTAGGTGCTCAGTATTTAGCTCAAAAATAAAAAATTTCATAATTTCTCGAAACCTAAATGACCGTGTCCGTCTCACAAAAACCATCCTAACGCAACTTGTTTCATTGAAAATTGAGTTCGTATGAGGAATTCATTGTGTTTTGATCACTTTGTTAAATAGGAGAAATTTGAAAAAAAAAAATGCCCAGTCAGTAGCCTGTACTACTGACGTGGCAGGTGACTAGGCATGGTCAACGGTGAATTAGGGATGGACAAGTTTCATCATTTGATTTGGTTTTACAAGTGATGAGTTGGCTCATTTCTATTGGTGGATTTTTAGACTAATGGAAGAATGCCATGTGGAAAGCCCAGAGGCCGCCACGTGGCACCTCCCAAAGGTCAAGTTGGATATATATATGTGTTGTACGTCTGAGATAGTAGTAGGTCAGCTACCAATTCCAGATCATTTAAAATAATTGTTTTGGGATTTTTGGCTTTAGTTTTGGAAGACCAATGAATGAAGACAGATGTAGAATTGAAATACTTAATCCTTTGGATAATATTAATATCTCAGCAAAGGGTTGCTATAAAGCTTTAGACAGTGATATAGATCAAATAGTGGTGAGAAGAAGACAAAAAAGAATATGATTATCACAGTTTCTAGACTGTAAAACAGAACAATCATAAGTATGAAAACCTTCTAAACTACGTTCCAAAGATTCAAGGTAGTATACTTAAGCTTACAAAAGATGCTGATGATTTATTGATTAGAGGGGATTAGCTAAACAAACAGTTCATTAATCCATTCTCTTAATAGATGATCACTTCAGGAGCTTATAGGAATAAACTGAGACACAATTATTCCTACATAGATATCTCTATAAGTCAAATAGTGTAAAACCAAATTCAGAATCCTCTGCTTTGTATTAAGGTTCCAGAAAGACTGAGTACATCAAGTGTCTAGAAAATCTTCCTTCAAAGGTGCAACCAGGTTCAAAGTAGAATGAACAGTCATGACTTAACAAGTAATGAACCCTGAGCCTTGAACCTTGAACCCATAACAACTCGAGAAGAGAGTTATTTATACAATAATGAAACTAAGAAAATATCCTAAAACTAATTAAGATTTATTCTAGGAAAGGAAAGATCTTCATGCAAGAAGATAGGGGCAGCTATTGAACTGCTTCTTGCTGTCCCTTTTATTCAGGTTGTGTTGGCTTTGTTGTTTGATATTTTTCCCTTTAAGCTGCTTGATTGTTTGTATCCTTTACGCTAGTTGATTCCTTCATTTGATCTTTCATCTGATACTCTTTAAACTCTGTGAATATCCTTTGACCCTGCTGAGTAACCTTTACTGTGTTCCTTTTTACCTTTACTGTGCATTTCAGGTTTTTACTGTGTTTTTCAACAGTAAGATCTTCGTATTTGTCTTCAAACTATATGCAGGCTTTTTCTTTGTAAGCCTGGAATAGAAGTTTTTACCTGCAAAACACATAAATTGTTAAGAAAACATAGGTGACAGAGAAGGACATCAATGGCTTTATTGAGCTCGAAAGGATATTGGAAGGATTCTAGAGCGTATCGGAAGGTAAAAAAATGGTTTTATTGGTCGTAGAGGCTTATGGAGGCTTCACTGTGTAAATGGGCGAAACAAAGCCAAAATGGTGATTTTTTCGTTTAAACGGAAAAATAACTTTCTTTTTGAAATATGGCGCAAAGTGAACAGTGGTCATTTTGTCATTATGCGGGAGGTGGTTTTGGTTTTCATCACATCAATTATGAGGCACGGGCGGTTTTGGGAGGGGTCAGCCGATATAATCTGAGCGTTACACGTAGCAAGGGGAGGTCAGTGGAATACCGCTTTTCAGGTGGGTAATGCTCGAACAGAGAGCCAACCTGAAATCGCTGAGGGTCATTGGATTTGAATGTATTGGATCAGACGATGGTGGAGTGAAAGAGTAGCGCGGAGGGGCCCAATGATTAATTATGGTGGTATGGCTTTATTATGAGTTAAAAACTAAGATTAGCAGGGTTTTATGGTAAAATAGAGGTTTAGGTTGATTCTTTGCTTAAATCATAAAAAAAAATTTAACAAAGAAAGCCTTCGTAAAACACGGTATGGCGGACTTGAAATAGTATGAACTCAGGCGGATAAATGACGCTGGGTCCGGGTTCCCATCGCATATCACAATCACAGTTTAGCGAAGGAAAGGTTTATCGCAAAGGAATACGATAAGGCCGGACACGATATGGAAATAAATCATGGATAATACTGCATCAGATCCGGGTTCGCATTGCATATCGAAGATCACAATGGTGGAGGGTATATGTTTCAGATGAGACTTGAGATGAAGGGTAGATGCGAAATGGCAATGAAATATGATATATATTTGCGTCGGGTTTGGGTCCATCATGCATCGTGTATCGCAATGCGAAGGAGAGTGCATGCATGTTGTAAAGTTTGCGATCCGCCGATATGCGATGTATTATGGAATACATAGTTTTATAATAAAACTCATGGTTTCGGGATATTTAATAAATGGAGATAATAATATACGGGAAAAGGATTTTTAGGCGTTTAATACGCTAAGTTAGCATTAATATGATACACGAGCGGAAAGGGGAAATACAGTAAGTATAATGCTTTTTCATGAGTTATTTTCTTTTCACATATATACATCAATACTTAGGCTAAACATCCTTTTGTGGGTTTTTGGGTAAAAGGGGATTTAACATGGGGTTTTCAATTTTCCTAGGCAAAAAGGATTTTAACCTTAGGAAAAGGGGTTTTTTATGGAAAATGAATGAATATGAACTCTATGAATGTGGGAAGGGGAAATTAGTAAATATAGGAATGAATGAAGATGAGGGAAGTTAATTAATTGATCTTGTAGACCTTCATTTGCTTTGTGTAATTGCCTCATGGACATAGAAACATATGGTAAAACATGATAAATGTACATTTTGTCCAATCAATCATCATATTTCTACAACCTTTCTTCTACTTACCCTTTGCTTATCCTATCATTTTTTCTTCACTTAATGGGTGCATTTAAGCTAGCAAACCCTTTTCCTTTCTTTTTATTTCTTTTTTTAAAAAAGAAAATATCTAATTCTAACCTTATAACATCCAAGGGCTCATATTAAACTGATGAGCACCTTATTATTCTCTACCTAACTACTGATATGCCAAAATTAAACAGTTTGGCCAGATCTTTACCCTCTAATTATAACATCAAATTTAAAGCATGAAGCAATGAAGATTAAACTATTTGACTATCATGGGTTGTGGCATTTATGACAAGCTGCACACAACCATTATTTTGCAGAAAAAATAGTAGTGGCATTTAGACTTGCTCACTTTCAGAGTTTATTTGTTTTCTTTTCTTTCTAACCTAACATTTTCTTTTTGCCTTGATTTTTTAGGGCATCTAACCTAACATTTTCTTTGATATGGATGTCATCATCAAGATAAAAACATTTTATTCAATATTGTTATGTCCATATCCTAACTTAACATTTTTTCAAATATTCTATCTTATCAAAACCAAAAAATTCTACAACATTGGCTCCATCTGGGGATTGCTTTCTCTTGTAGAATGCAGAGAACCTACAAATCCATGTGCCTTATCCTCGGGCTATGGATTCCTTGTTGTAAGAAAATCACACTGACATCTTGAAAAGTAAAATAAAATTGGAGTATTTACAATGAAAACTATTTCAACTTCTTAGTACTGAATGTAATGTATGAGAAACCTTCCATTTACAGGATAAATGGAATATAGCTCATCAAGATTCTGTAACACAAAAGTGTTGTTACCCTTCACTTCAGTAATTGCTAAAGGTCCAAACCATAGATTTTCAAATTTGGCATGCTTTCCTTTCTCTTCTCTCTTGGCATCCCATCTTAGAACTAGATCACCTTCCTTAAAGTCCCTTTCCCTGGTTCTTCTGTCAAATATGGCCTTCATCTTATTCTGATATTTCTTCAATTTGTGTTGAACTTCATCTCTTTTTTCATTAAGTTCAATAATCTGATTTATTCTTCTTGAAAAATCATGAGGTTCATCAGTTGAATCTTGCAGGAATTTTAAAATAGGGAAGGCCAAATTGGTAGGGAAGATTGCATCTTTCCCATAGACTAATTGAAATGGAGATTTTCCAATTGATCTCTTTGGAGTAATTCTTTTTTCCCATACTGCATAAATCAAATGTGAATCCCAGCGCTTTTTATGATCAGCTAGAGTCTTTTTTATTACCTTTACCAGACTTTTGTTTGATGACTCTCCAAGGCCATTACCTTGAGGGTAGTATGGAGTTGAATGATGTAATAGAATATGATATTTCCAGCAAAAGTCAATCATTTTAATACTAGAAAAAGATGTTGCATTATTAGTGACAATTTGAGTTGGGCAAACAAATCTAGATAAGATATTCTCCTCAATAAAATTAATTAGTACTAAATCAGTAGAATTTCTGACTGGAATTGCTTCCGCCCATTTAGTAAAGTAGTCTGTTGCAGTGAGGACCCATCTATGTTGATTACTTGAAGTGGGGTGAAACTCTCCAACAAAATCTAATCCCCATTGAGAAAAAGGTGCTGAAACTATTGATGGAACTAGTGGAAGAGCTGCTAATTTTTGTTTACCAGCAAACACTTGACAAGGAACACAACTTCTGACCTTTGCCCCTACTTGTAAGAACAATGTGGGCCAATAAAATCCTCCCCTCAGAATCTTTTATGCTATCGCTATCCAAGCATAATGTCCCCCACAAAATCCTGTATGAAACTGATCAATGATTCCTTCAGTTTCTGATTCTATTAAACATAATAACAAAATATTTAGTGGATCTTTCCAGTATGAATTTGCATTTATAATGCAGTACTTGATTGATTTTAACTTAAGGGTTTCACACTGGGTTTTTGAGAATGATGCTGGACACTCAAAATGGATCAAGAAATTTACAATATCTTGATACCAATTTGACAACAAGAATTTTTCATCAATGTGTATAGGACTGATCTACTCTGAAGGTAGAGTTTCTTGTGGATTATCCCCTTTAGGATGAAGGGAAGGTTCTTGTGGATTCTCCCCTTCTGCAAGGACAGAAGGTTCTTGTGTATTCTTCCCTTGTATTTCTAAAACAGAATTGATTCCAAGTACTTTGCAATTGGATTCAGCTAGAAGCTTGGCTAATCCTTGACCTTTTACTAGCTTGGTAGTCTTGATAGTTAGATCAAACTCCAGAATTTGAGTGATCCATCTACCTCTTTTCCCTTCAGTGTCTAGTTGGGTTAGGACAATTTTTACAGCACTATTAGGGACATAAGCAGTAATATGTAAATGTAAGACATACATTTTGAATGATTTCAGGACTTGAATGAGGGCATAAGCTTTCTTCTCAATGATGTCATACTTAAGCTCAGAATCTCTCATAACCTTGATAAAAAAGGCTATGGGTTGGTCATGGGAATCTTCATTTTTCTGTAATAGGGTGGCAACAAGGGTTGTTTCAGAGGCAAAAGAGAAAATACTAAATGGCTTAGTATAATCAGGGCTAGCTAAGGTGGGAGCTTCAGAGATAGCCCTTTTTATTTGTTCAAATGAATGCCTAGAAGAGGAAGTCCATTTGACTTCATGGTCCTTTCAGAGCATGTTAGTTATATCTTTTACAATCTCTACGTAATTTGAAATGAATCTCCTTAGAAAATTGATCTTTCCTAGAAAAGCTTGAATTTCCTTCTCGTTTCTAGGTAAGGTCAATGTTTCAATGGTAGATACTCATTTGGGGTCGATTACTACTCCCTTCTTTGAAATTATATGGCCCAACAGTTTTCCTTCTTTGACAGCAAACAAGGACTTCTTAGGGTTCAATGATATTCCAAATTTTCTACACCTGTCAAAAACCTTCATCAAGTGCTTTAGATGTTTCTGATCAGATTTAGAAAAAACAGTTATGTCATTAAGATAAATAACCACAAATTTATTTACCTTACCCATAAAAGCTATGTCCATAGCTCTCTGAAATGTTGCTCCAGCATTGGTTAAGCCAAATGGCATCCTAGCGTACATGAATGTACCCCAGGGTGTAGTAAAGGTTGTCTTCTCTCTGTCTGTTGTATCAACATTCACCTGATTGTAACTTGAAAAACCATCAAGCATAGAAATTGTTTGTGCTCCTGAAACCATTTGAAGTAATTGATCCATTTTGGGCAAAGGATAATTATCTTTTAATGATGCCTTGTTCAAATTTCTAAAATCCACATAGAGTCTTATTTCTCCATTTTTCTTTCTAACAGGAACTAGATTTGCAACCCAATTAGAATATCTAAGAGGGAGGATGATCTAAGAATCTAGCATTTTCTTAATCTCTGTTTCTACAATTGGTAGAAGGCTGGATTTATCCTTCTAAGTTTCTGTTGATAAGGTTTTGATTCTAGCTTCAAAGGAATCTTATGTTGTATTAATGAAGTATCATAGGTCTTTAGATCAGCATAAGTCAAAGCAAAAACATCCTTATAATTTTGCAGTAACTTAAGATATTGAGCTTTGATCTCAGGGTCTAGAGATGCACATATTTTGATGTTTTTGATATCTTCATCAATTCCAATGTTAATCTCTTCTATGTCATCTTTTGAAGAAATGGACTGAGGGTTTCGGAGGACATCATTTTGATCAAACAATTTTTCTAAAGGAATGAATCCTTTTGAAATAAAATTATTAGATAATTGAATAATGTCAAGATTAGTAATTTGGGTTTTAAAATCTGAAGTATCATTTCCGTCTGTAATTTCATTTATTTCAGTTCTATCTTCATCAATTTTTAGAAATGAAAAATCATCTATTACCTATAGAAATGATTTCAAATGTTCATTATCTTCGAATATTTGCCAATGTTTCAGATTATCTAGGATAGATGGCCTATATTTGACTTGTATCTGATAGAGTACATCAGTATGATCAGGAATTTTAAAAGAGCTAGCAGAGACGGCTGAGGCATTTGCATGAATATTCTGATCTTTGGGAATATGAGTCAAATTAAAAGCATCAAAGAAGTTTTCAACTGAATCCCATACTTCATTTTGGTAGGACCTAAGTCTAGGGTGCTTGGTTTGGCAAACATTTCTTACTTGCTTAACAATAAGTTCTGAATCAGTAAAAGCACTTAAGTGTTGAACTTTTAAGCTTTTGGATAATTGCAATCCTAAAAGGAAATCTTCATATTCAGCCACATTATTTGTAACTTCGAAGTCTAATACATGATTGGGTTATATTATTTTTTCAGGTGAAATTAAAACTACTCCAACTCCTGCCACATCTTTTGTGCAAGAGCCATCAAAGAACAATTTCCAAATATCAGTCTGGCTTGGTTTAGGACTTTCAACTACCTAAAGAACCGCCGACGGTCGATATGCGACGTCGCACGTCGCAATGTCGCATAAGCAGCACAAAGTGACAAAGCGAAAAACCTTGCGATATTGCGATATGCGATCTGCGACCATGCAAAGCTGCGACCTGCTATCTATGGTGTGCGACAAATGAGACCATCAATTGTTGCGATACCACTTATTTACATCGCAATCTTCGATGCTGCGATGCAAATCGCAGAAGCCATTCGTCGCAGGCATTCCTCGGCATGATCTGTGAGCCTAAAATTAGGCGCGCACCTTACAGGAAATTAATGATTGTACGCCTGTGTATCCAAAGATGATTATGTTGCATTTTTCGAAGAGTCAAGTCATAATGGGTGACATGATTATGCATTCATTAGAACTTAATTTCTTTCATGTCAATCTTTTCTTCTGTCTCTTTTCATTTACATGAACTATAAGTCAGCAACTGATATAAATCTATATGCAGGAAACATCTAAGGAAAAGCGCCAGAACTAGAAGAACAGAGAGGAGATGACTTCGCAGATGGATACCGCATAAAGCAGGACCGCGGATCCCAGAGTATCACTCAACAAATGCTGATGGAAATAGGCTATCTAGGACTCAGAGTCAAAGGCGCACAAAAGCAAAGCGGTTATGAAAGATCCTGAGTCCCAAATTGGGTAAAGCAAAAAGAAAAACGCTTAAGGGGAAAGACGTCTCAGAAAAGCCTGGAACAAAGAATGGAAACACGTTTCAATTGAGAAAATCGTTCAGGCAACAAAATCCCCAGCTCATTGAGTCATTCGCACGGCCGGAAACCGAAATAGCAACAACACAATCAGTTTGAAAGAAATCTGAGTTGTACTAAGTATACACGCCATGAAGACACTCCTCCAGAAGAACACTTTCAAAAATATCTTCTAGTTTGTCAAAAACAGGTGCCAGCTCTTGTTATTTCTAATTTTCAAGCTTGAACAAAAGGAAAGGACAAGCAACCGACTCTTTCACGGCGAATAGCGCATCGCTTACAGCACTAAGGAGCAGATACAGAAATGGTTAGAAATTAGATTCAGTTTTTAGAAATAAATTTGTTTTAGTAAAAGGGCAGTCATTTGAAGCCGTTCCCTAAATTTGTGTAATTAAAATTAGCCGGTTAGTAGTATTTAACCCTTCTCGTTGCATTGGAGAAGGGTCCGAAAATTTCTCAAAAAACTTGTCCTCAGAACATGCACTTTTGCACCCTCGGAGGGGGTTTTTGATGAATGGACGGATCAAGATTTATTTATGTTTGCATTTTAATACTTGCTACTGATGTTTCACTTCTGTACTCTTAGTAGGCATTAGAAGTAAGTAGAAATAGATCATTATTGCTTCAGGTCTGTGAGTATAAAGTCAGTCATAAATGGTACTTTTATCTCTTGACGAGTTTCTGCTTGCATTCTTAGAGTAATATACAATTGATGTTGTTTATATGTTAACGTATGAATGAGTGGACTACCATTTGGCGCTTTTGTACGGTGGAGTCATTGATTTGTGCTTAATACATGAATAACTGATTATGCGATATGCTGTTCACAACCGTTTTGCTTAACTTTTTATGCAGGATGGTTCATCTTAATTGATTTATATTCTCATAATAGCTGAATAATCTTCATTACCAGTTATTGTGTGAAATCTTTCTAGATCGCATAATGGAAAAAGTTCTATCCCGGGTTAGCGTAGATTAGATGTGTTGTTCTTGATAGATTAAAGTAGTATAAAATTTAGTCTCAGAGTTTAGAACTAGATTAGCTTAGAAATAATTCCATATTTTCATTATCATATTCTACACACACACACATCATCAAATTCTACACACACACACCCCCTTAGAATGGGAATCTGGTCCCGTTATCCCCAGTGGGACCCGCTACACCAAACGGGCACGGAGCCGCCAACCAGGTTCCTGATCGGGTGGGTATCCCCCTTATTGTTGACCCGATTTCAGGGCCCTCAACATATTTGGCGCTAGAAGGAGTGCACGAACTATGAATGGCACCTAAAGCAACATCTAAATACCATTCTGAGAGTAATACACCCTCATCAACTCCCTCGACTTCTCCAACACGGTTAAACCCGGAATTTTAAGTCACTCGAGTATCTACCGCTGCTACATATTCAAATATATCAGACCAATCTATCTTTGAACCCCCTGAAATTCAAACTTTGATTCGTAAACTCCAGGGATTCTCTATTTTTAACTAGAAGTCTGATAAATCTAAAAGCAGCGTGACTTCGCAGTACAACCCTGCTCATCCCCTTACCAGATCAAAGAGTGAAAAATTTGGCATACAACCAAGTGAACTCCCTCTCCCTACCAGGAAAAGAGCAAGGAAAACACCACCAGAGTCTGACAGTCAGACTCCTTCATCCACTTCGTCCATATCAACTCCCTCACCGCGAAGTCAACCACCCACTCTTTCATTCAAACTCACTCACCCATCTTCTACAAACCTTCCTCTTCAAACATCAAAGATCTTAATATCTTCATCTTCTCAGCATCAGGGATCATCTTCTGCACTTCCATTAACTAGCAGCTCAACGATGGCCCAATCTCCATGGAACAATCCTGGGGCAGTTTTAATGCCTCTACCCCTGAGCCCTATACCGGCCCATCCTGAGAAATGGCTGCCTAAATTCAACCCGGAAGCAGGCATGCTAGCCGAGGAACATATCAATAATTTCATGCTTTCTTTTAATCTCAACGGAGTCACTAACGAAGACGCTGTTGTCCGGCTTTTCCCTTATACAATGCAAGGAACAGCCAGGTCATGGTACTTTTCGTTACCTTCTGGATCCATCACAAGCTGGGACATTTTTCAAAGTCAGTTCCTCACCAAGTTTGGTGATGACAGATCCACGGTGACATTGATCAATGACCTATCTAATCTTAAGGCTGAGGCTAGAGAACCCATTAAAGATTTTAACTTACGGTTCAATAAGATCCTCAACAAAATCCCCGCTGCCTCACAACCCAGCGAGGAAGTAAGATGTGAATGGTACATCACGGCTTTACCTCCAAATTTGGCTATCTTCGTAGATAGGGCAAACAAGACCACCTTAGTCGACAACTTGACAGAAGCGTTAGCAGTGGAAAAACGCGTGGTAGCCCTAGAAAAGAGATCTGCTATAGAAGAATGCAAATCTAAGAAGATCTCTTTCAAAGAAGACACCAAGAAGAAGCAAACAAAAGATCCTTTCGATTTGGAAGGATTACAAAAAGTGTTGAAAGCCATGTCAAATGAGATGATTGATATTAAGAAACAAGTAGCAGAGACTTCTTCGAAAAAGCCCTTTAGGACTTTTAAAAGAAATCCTCCCATGGAGGTAAGACCACCTAGTGTTGTCTCAAACGTTGAATCTGAAGAAGACGAAGAAGAAGAGAATACCACTGAAGGGCAGACCGACGAGGAAGAGGTCGTAGAACTACAAGGAATGTGGGACTTCATCCTCCCACAAGAAGAGGATCAAGAAGCATTTCCTGTTAGCACGAGAAGCAAAAATCAACTTGATCCTCCCCTAACTACCCCAAAACAAAAGGGCGCAAGCCCTGCAACAAAAGAAAAGGTCGCAACAAAAAAGACAACTGCTAAAGCGACCCAGATTAGCCCAGTCCAATCTGATCAAACGCCTCCATCAAGAACACTAATAGTGTCAGATGAAATGGAATATAACATCATTGATGATATGAAGAAGACTAGGGCTAATATCACTCTGTACGAATTGAGTAAATTGAAACACCAGCAGAAAATAATGATGAAAGAATTACATGCTGTGCCTACTACATCTTTACCTACAGCTGTAGCTTCTCACAATTTGGGAAGGCCTCCAACCAACACGATCAATAAAATTGATCCAAATGACATCGCCTTGATTGGAGGAAGATCAAGATCTCATACTCCTCCTTTTCTTCTCACATATGAAATCTTCAACAAAAACGTGCACAATTGCTTGGTCGATTCTGGTGCTTCAACGAATATTTTACCCAGGTCAATATGTGCCAAATTGAATGTGCAACCTCAAAAATCCGCAGTACGTATAGTTCAACTTGATCGATCCCAAGTCGAAGTGATTGGTGAACTCAATCAGGTGACCATAAGATTGTCGTCTAACCCAAAAGTGTGTTAGGTTATCGACATTCTAGTAGCTGATATCCCTGAGTTCTATGGTTTGATTCTTAGAAAGGATTGGTCGGAAAAACTCCACGGATATTTTTCAACCGATTGGTCGCACATGTGGTTACCATACAATGGTAAACCAAATCAGATAAAGGTTGAATGAGAATTGCACCGAAAATACATAGTGACAGAACTGGAAGGAGAAAATGAGGCCATAACGTACAATAGCAGCATTGTAGGCAATTACGCAATAGATTCTTTCCTAGGTAATTTCAATGCTCATATTTCACCATACTTAGAGAATTCAGTTTTATCCCAAGTTGAAAATTTCTCCCAAACTGATGACTCAAAATGTTTTAGTTTTTTAGATAATTCTGTAAATACATCTTTATTTTGGAAATTATATTTTGACGGATCTAAATCAAATGAGGGGGCAGGAGCAGGATGCGTTCTAATTAACCCAGACAGGAACAAGATTATGCTCACATGCAGACTTGAGTTCGATTGCACGAACAACACAGCGGAGTACGAAGCCTTGGTTCAAGGCCTATACAAAGCAATCGGATTAAACGTTAAGTATCTTCAAGTCTTTGGAGATTCGGAGATCGTCGTAAAACAGGTACGTAACACCATACATTGCCTGTCAAGTCATTTAAAGCATTATCAATCATTAGTTCAAGATCTCACTGCACATTTCGTAGCATTCAACATCTCGTCAATTCCAAGAATTCAAAACGCGAGTGCAGACCTATTAGCTAACGTAGCCTCTAGACTTATCCCTTCTGAAGATTTTAGTCCTGATAGGTTTTCAATAGAATTAATCTTTAGATCATCCATCCCTGACAATATCACCAATTGGAGAGTGTTCAACGACGATCCTAACATCGTAAATTTCCTTACTTCTGAAGGATCCTACTCAAATCAGATAATCGATGAAGACCATCATGATCATCAAATACAACAAAATGGCTCTGACAATGCTATACCGAAATCGGTGGTCAAGTTAGAAGATTTATATGATTTGAAAAGTCGGTTTAAAAGGTCCGCCAATGCTAAACTTTGCAGTTCTACCCTGAACTATGAATTAGTAAACCTAGGGACCGATCAGAAGCCACAAAACGTTAACCTAGGTCACGGCCTAGCCCCTGAAGAGAAATCAGCATATATCCGTCTTCTGAGATAATACAAAAACGTTTTTTCCTGGAATTACGATGAACTAAAAACATACAACACTTCTATCATTCAACATGTTATCCCTATGATTGACAATGAAAAACCTGTCCAGCAGAAGCTCAGAAAAATACACCCTAACCTAGAAAATCAGATAAAAACTGAGCTTAATAAGTTGTTGAGAGCCAGAATAATCTTCCCCGTCAGGCATTCTAAATGGGTATCCAATATGGTGCCCGTTAGGAAGAAAAACGAAGACATTAGAATCTGTATCGATTTCTGAAATCTCAACAAAGCCTGTCAGAAAGATAACTTTTGCCTCCCACCTATGGAGCAAATATTACAGGCAGTAGCAGGCTCAGAATTAATGTCATTCCTGGATGGATTTTCAGGATATAATCAAATACTGGTGCATCCCGATGATCAGTTAAAGACTACGTTCCGAACCAAATGGGGCACTTATGTATATCAGAAGATGCCATTTGGTCTGATCAATGCCGGAGCTACCTTTCAGAGAGCCATGGACATCGCGTTTAAAGGGTTAGTCAATAAATCAGTGGTGATTTACTTGGATGATATAACAGTGTACTCCAAAAAACGAAACAACCACCTCAAAGATTTGAAGCAAATCTTTCAAAGATGCTTGAGGTATGGGATTTCGCTCAACCCAAAGAAATCTTTCTTTGCGTTAAGCGAAGGGAAATTGCTCGGATTCATAGTGTCAAAATCTGGTATTCATATAGAACCCAACAGAATCAAGGAAATTTCCAAAATATCCATACCCCATAACAAGAAAGCCATGCAATCCTTCCTTGGACATATCAATTTTGTCAAAATATTTGTCTCGGATTTTTCACGTATTATTTCTCCCTTACAAAATATGATAAAAAAGAATTCAAATTTCAAATGGGGTCTAGATGAGCATGAAGCGTTCAACTTAATCAAACAAGCTATCATCAATGCTCCATCTTTGGCCACCCCAAATTTTTCGGAATCTTTTACCTTATACACTTTTGCCTCAGAGAAATCCTATGCCGCGATTTTGACCCAAGCAAATCAAGAGAACGCGGAGGCTCCAATCACATTCTTTAGCTCGAACTTACAAGGTGCTGAAATTAATTACTCAGACGTAGAGAAACAAGCATATGCTGTTTTCAAAGCGATCAAATATTTCAGACCTTTCTTGCTTAAAGCCCACACTGAAGTCGTAGTACCGTTTCCGGCGGTAAGAAACATTTTAGTGCAGAAAGACGTGGGCGAAAAGAGAGCTAATTGGATTACCGCTTTACAAGAATATGATCTCGAGATCAAACCAGCAAACATCGTAAGAGGTCAAGGCTTCTGCAAGATGTTAGCCGGAGCATCGCAAATCCCGGAGAACTCATCTGAAGAGGTACAAGCGTATGAGGTAAGCCTAAACGATGCAGAATCATCATATGCTGACACCATTTATTTTCTTAAGAACGGGTATGCTCCATCACGTTTGGATCATACCAAGAAAAGAGCTCTGAGATTAAAAGCTAAACAATACCAGCTCATAAATGATGTCTTGTTTAAAAGGAATTACGATTTTGTGCTTCTTAGGTGTCTTGAGAAAACTGAAGCCGAAAAGGTTTTGCAGGAACTCCACGATGGACCAGCGGGCGGACACTATGCCGGAGATGCGACTGCACATAAAATCTTGCGTGTAGGATATTATTGGCCCACGCTATTCAAAGACTCATACAATCACGTAAGGAAATGCCAAGTCTGCCAAACTGCTGCAGGAAAGCAAAGGAAACCGTCCATGCTGCTACAACCAGTCATCATCGACCAACCATTCAGTCAATGGGGCTTGGACATAATAGGTGAGATCGTTCCTCACTCTTCTAAGCAGCATAAGTATATCCTTACGGAAACTGATTATTTTACCAAATGGGTAGAAGCAGTTCCTCTCAAGACAGTTCATTCTGAAAATATTATTGAATTCATAGATCAATTTGTCATCACTAGGTTTGGATTTCCAACAACATTAATGTTTGATAACGCTTCATATTTTTCTGGAAATACTATGACTCAGTTTGCGCTTAAAAGAGGTTTGAAACTGAAATATTCTGCCAACTACTATCCGCAAGGTAATGGATTGGCTGAATCAACAAACAAGAACCTAATCAGAATTATCAAAAGAACAGTCGACCAAAACCAAAGGAATTGGCACAAAGCGCTGGTAAATGCTTTATGGGCTGATAGAATCACAAAGAAAGCTTCAATCGGCACTTCTCCCTTTAATTTAGTTTATGGGAGAGAAGTGGTTCTTCCGACTCACCTAGTCATTCCCTCTTTGTCTTTAGTGCAATATATCGATGAAGTATCTACTTCCTCTTTACAATTAAGACAAATGGAAATAATCAAACTAGAAGAACAAAGAGAACAAGCTAGGAAAACCCATGCTCATCACCAAGCGCTAATAAAATCTTCTTTTGACTCAAGCATCATAACCAGAAAAAACTTTTAGATGGGTGATTTAGTTTTGAAATGGGATAAGGCTCATGAAGAAAAGGGCAAACATACGAAATTTCAGAAGCTGTGGCTTGGCCCTTTTCAGATTGTAGAAGTCGTAGGCCCGTCTACATTCGTGTTGCAGGATCTGGCAGGTAGGAGAGATTCTTTACCTATCAATGGACTGATTCTTAAATTATATTTTCCATAGAAGAGAAATCTTCTAATTTTTGTAGGATAGATTTAGTTTTTAGTTTTTATTTCATTTTGTTTTTCTCTTTTTATGAATAAAACCCGTTGTAAATGATCATTTAAAAAGGATTCATGAAAGAGCACGCCAATTCTCTATCAGATTTTGATTTCGCTTGTACAAATAGCAAAATTTTTGAAAATCTGAATTTTATTATTGACAAATAGAGTTAACTTCACTGTGATTACGATACTCATTTCGACCTCTAAAAAACTTTGACAAAAGCAACCTTTGGTAACAAAATTGTTTTGTATCAGCACCATGAAAGGTATCATCAATAATAAAATAAGCATTCTCTGCAAAACTGTTGTTTTCAAAAACACTATTATTGTCGTCCAGAGCTTTCTTAAGGAAAAACAATGACTTCCTCCCTGATGAAAGGAAATTACAGCATTCAGAGAAACAATCCAAACAAAACACTATATCTCAAAGAATAAGAGGTCTCATCACGAGCCGGCTTATCATGATCACAGATATTATAACTTGCTGACTTTGCCAATACTGTCTATCAAAACAGGGCAACGACTTAAGATTGTTGCAATCAAAAGACAAGAGGTCTCATCACGAGCCGGCTTGTTCAATAAAAGTGTAAATCAGGTGAATGACTGTGTCATAATTTGGCCACCAAACCAAGACATTGTTCTTTAGAGAATTAAAAAAGGAAAAGTGTGTCAAAAAGGATTTTTCTCTGGAATGTTGCGAATAACCTCAAACAGGAAAAAGGATCATTGCTGGATAACATGGTAACCCTGTCGAGGCTATGGACGCTTGCGGGCAGCAGAGGCTCTACCTATAACAAATGAGCATACTTTTAAGCCAGTACGCAGAGAAGACCTTATTTTATCTTTTATCAAGACCAAGTAATGTCTGATGCGAATGCAAGAAAAAACCTGAGGAAGCAAGAAATTGGGATATAAAAAGGGTTGAGACAAAATATCGTCGACAAGGTGAGGGGCAATCTACTCTATCTGTCCATAACAAAATTTAGACATATAAAAAAATTTTGCTGTTTCGGAAGTGAACGGTCAATAGAAATGCAGAGATAACTGGTTCTTCACAGTGAATCGCCATTGTTGTGGTCACCAACAACCCCCCTCTTTGTTTGATATTAGTAATAACATCAAGCAAAGGGGGACCCTTAACCAAAAAATCCAAAAAATATTTTTGTTTGAAAAATCTTTTGTATTAACTCCCTAAGAGCTATATCGCGTCGCAAAGGAAAAAGGAGCGCTTTCCCAAAGCGCATAAACACACTGAGGAGGAGCGACGCGAGAACTCATCGCATCGCGTGCATTAAAAGCGCTCAAAAGGGGAAAACCTAAAGAACCGCCGATGGCCGATATGCGACGTCGCACGTCGCAATGTCGCATAAGCAGCACAAAGTGACAAAGCGAAAAACCTTGCGATATTGCGATATGCGATCTGCGACCATGCAAAGCTGTGACCTGCGATCTATGGTGTGCGACAAATGAGACCATCAATTGTTGCGATACCACTTATTTACATTGCAATCTTCGATGCTGCGATGCAAATCGCAGAAGCCATTCGTCACAGGCATTCCTCGACATGATCTGTGAGCCTAAAATTAGGCGCGCACCTTACGGGAAATTAATGATTGTACGCCTGTGTATCCAAAGATGATTATGTTGCGTTTTTTGAAGAGTCAAGTCATAATGGGTGACATGATTATGCATTCATTAGAACTTAATTACTTTCATGTCAATCTTTTCTTCTGTCTCTTTTCATTTACGTGAACTATAAGTCAGCAACTGATATAAATCTATATGTAGGAAACATCTAAGGAAAAGCGCCAGAACTAGAAGAACAGAGAGGAGATGACTTCGCAGATGGATACCGCATACAGCAGGACCGCGGATCCCAGAGTATCACTCAACAAATGCTGATGGAAATAGGCTATCTAGGACTGAGAGTCAAAGGCGCACAAAAGCAAAGCGGTTATGAAAGATCCTGAGTCCCAAATTGGGTAAAGCAAAAAGAAAAACGCTTAAGGGGAAAGACGTCTCAGAAAAGCCTGGAACAAAGAATGGAAACAAGTTTCAATTGAGAAAATCGTTCAGGCAACAAAATCCCCAGCTCATTGAGTCATTCGCACGGCCGGAAACCGAAATAGCAACAGCACAATCAGTTTGAAAGAAATCTGAGTTGTACTAAGTATACACGCCGTGAAGACACTCCTCCAGAAGAACACTTTCAAAAATATCTTCTAGTTTGTCAGAAAGAGGTGCCAGCTCTTGTTATTTCTAATTTTCAAGCTTGAACAAAAGGAAAGGACAAGCAGCCGACTCTTTCACGGCGAACAGCGCATCGCTTACAGCACTAAGGAGCAGATACAGAAATGGTTAGAAATTAGATTCAGTTTTTAGAAATAAATTTGTTTTAGTAAAAGGGCGGTCATTTGAAGCCGTTCCCTAAATTTGTGTAATTAAAATTAGCCGGTTAGTAGTATTTAACCCTTCTCGTTGCATTGGAGAAGGGTCCGGAAATTTGTCAAAAAACTTGTCCTCAGAACATGCACTTTTGCACCCTCGGAGGGGGTTTTTGATGAATGGACGGATCAAGATTTATTTATGTTTGCATTTTAATACCTGCTACTGATGTTGCACTTCTGTACTCTTAGTAGGCATTAGAAGTAAGTAGAAATAGATCATTATTGCTTCAGGTCTGTGAGTATAAAGTCAGTCATAAATGGTACTTTTATCTCTTGACGAGTTTCTGCTTGCATTCTTAGAGTAATATACAGCTGATGTTGTTTATATGTTAACGTATGAATGAGTGGACTACCATTTGGCACTTTTGTACGGTGGAGTCATTGATTTGTGCTTAATACATGAATAACTGATTATGCGATATGCTGTTCACAACCGTTTTGCTTAACTTTTTATGCAGGATGGTTCATCTTAATTGATTTATATTCTCATAATAGCTGAATAATCTTCATTACCAGTTATTGTGTGAAATCTTTCTAGATCGCATAATGGAAAAAGTTCTATCTCGGGTTAGCGTAGATTAGATGTGTTGTTCTTGATAGATTAAAGTAGTATAAAATTCAGTCTCAGAGTTTAGAACTAGATTAGCTTAGAAATAATTCCATATTTTCATTATCATATTCTACACACACACACATTATCAAATTCTACACACACACACCCCCTTAGAACGGGAAGCTGGTCCCGTTATCCCCAGTGGGACCCGCTACACCAAACGGGCACGGAGCCGCCAACCAGGTTCCCGACCGGGTGGGTATCCCCCTTGTTGTTGACCCGATTTCAGGGCCCTCAACAGAACAGAAAGATCTTCATGCAAGAAGATAGGGGCAACTATTGAACTGCTTCTTGCTGTCCCTTTTATTCAGGTTGTGTTGGCTTTGTTGTTTGATATTTTTCCCTTTAAGCTACTTGATTGTTTGTATCCTTTACACTGGTTAATTCCTTCATTTGATCTTTCATCTAATACTCTTTAAACTCTGTGAATATCCTTTGACCCTGCTGAGTAACCTTTACTGTGTTCCTTTTTACCTTTACTGTGCATTTCAGGTTTTTACTGTGTTTTTCAATAGTAAGATCTTCGTATTTGTCTTCAAACTATATGCAGGATTTTTCTTTGTAAGCCTGGAACAGGAGTTTTTACCTGCAAAACACAGAAATTGTTAAGAAAACATAGGTGACAGAGAAGGACATCAATGGCTTTATTGAGCTCGAAAGGATATTGGAAGGAGTCCAGAGCATATCGGAAGGTAAAACAATGGTTTTATTGGTCACAGAGGCTTATGGAGGCTTCACTGTGTAAACGGGTGAAACAAAGCCAAAATGGTGATTTTTGCATTTAAACAGAAAAACAACTTTCTTTTTGAAATATGGTGCAAAGTGAACAGTGGTCATTTTGTCATTATGCGGGAGGTGGTTTTGGTTTTCATCGCACTGCTTATGAGGCACGGGCAGTTTTGGGAGGGGTCACCTGATATAATCTGAGCCTGACACGTAGCAAGGGGAGGTTAGTGGAATACCACTTTTCGGGCAGGTAATACTTGGACAGAGAGCCAACTTGAAATCGTTGAGGGTCGTTGTATTTGAATGTATTGGATCGAACGGTGGTGGAGTGAAAGAGCAGCGCAGAGGGGCCCAACGATTAATTATGGTGAATGGTTTTATTATGAGTTAAAAACTGAGATTAGTGGGGTTTTATGGTAAAATAGAGATTTAGGTCGATTCTTTGTTTAAATCATAAAAAAACATTTTAACAGAGAATGCCGTCGTAAAACATGGTATGGCAGACTTGAAATAGTATGAACTTGGGTGGATAAATGATGTTGGGTCCGGGTTCCCATCACCTATCGCAATCGCAGTTTAGCGAAGGAAAGACCTATCGCAAAGAAATACGATAAGGGCCAGACGCGATATGGAAATAAGTCAAGGATAATACTGCGTCGGGTTCGGGTTCCTATCGCATATCGGAGATCGCAATGGCGGAGGGTATATGTTTCAGTCGAGACTTGCGATGAAGGGCGGATGCGAAATGGCAATGAAATATGATATATATTTGCGTCAGGTCTGGGTCCATCACGCATCACATATCGCAATGCGGAGGAGAGTGCATGCATGTTGTAAAGTTTGCAATCCACCGATATGCGATGTATTACAGAATACATAGTTTTATAATAAAACTCATGGTTTCGGGATATTTAATAAAGGGAGTTAATAATATATGGGAAAAGGACTTTTAGGGGTTTAATACGCTAAGTTAGTGTTAATATGAAACATGAGTGGAAAGGGAAAATACACTAAGTATAATGCTTTTTCATGAGTTATTTTCTTTTCACATATATACATCAATACTTAGGCTAAACATCCTTTTGTGGGTTTTTGGGTAAAAGGGGATTTAACATGGGGTTTTCACTTTTCCTAGGCAAAAAGGATTTTAACCTTAGGAAAAGGGGTTTTTTATGGAAAATGAATGAATATGAACTGTATGAAGGTGGGAAGGGGAAATTAGTAAATATAGGAATGAATGAGGATGAGGGAAGTTAATTAATTGATCTTGTAGACCTTCATTTGCTTTGTGTAATTGCCTCATGGACATAGAAACATATGGTAAAATATGATAAATGTACATTTTGTCCAATCAATCATCATACTTTCGCAACCTTTCTTCTACTTACCCTTTTCTTATCCTATCATTTTTTCTTCACTTAATGGGTGCATTTAAGCTAGCAAACCCTTTTCCTTTCTTTTTCTTTCTTTTTTTAAAAAGAAACTATCTAATTCTAACCTTATAACATCCAAGGGCTCAGATTAAACTGATGAGCACCTTATTATTCTCTACCTAACTACTGATCTTCCAAGATTAAATAGTTTGGCCAGATCTTTATTCTCTAATTATAACATCAAATTTAAAGCATGAAGCAGTCAAGATTAAACTATTTTACTGTCATGGGTTGTGGCATTTATGACAAGCTGCACACAACCATTATTTTGAAGAAAAAATAGTAGTGGCATTTAGACTTGCTCACTTTCAGAGTTTATTTGTTTTCTTTTCTTTCTAACCTAACATTTTATTTTTGCCTTGATTTTTTAGGGCATCTAGCCTAACATTTTCTTTGATATGGACATCGTCATCAAGATAAAAACATTTTATTGAATATTGTTATGTCCATATCCTAACTTAACATTTTTTCAAATATTCTATCTTATCAAAACCAAAAAATGCTACAACAATATGTTGGAACAAAATGTTATGGTGGAGGTCGGGGTCAAACCCACGACCTCCGGCACAATGTCCACGCTTCTTACCAAATAATATATTAGGTGGTTCTTACCACGTTACAACTCCGTTTGTATTTAAAGTTATGTGGTTTGAGTTTGGGCGGTTAGGGGAGGGTCAGCCCACAGGCCAACCCTCCCCCCATGTGAACGCAACATATATGAAACTGCAACATTGATATTAACCGGCAGCCCCAACTTAACCAACACTGCAATAATTACGATGTGAACGTTCACCGCAAACTCCAACGGTCAGCGCTCGGATAGTTCCGACTCCAATGGTTACGGTGACATTAACTCCTCATGTAACTAGTCAACCAAAGTCGTCGGAGGTTACGGTTTATGTTAGTGCTAATCTATTTTAATATTAATTAAGTGCAGTTAAGCCTTAATTAATTGCAGTTTAGTATGGTGGCAAATTTGGCGGTGCCCCCAAATTCGGAGCTGCCTCTAGATTTAGCGGGGCTAACTGGAGATATTCCAGAATTAGAGGAGAAAATGTAGGAAAAGACTGACTGAGCTATAGAGAAGTCAATTTTCGACCAAATTGAGCTCAAAAATAGGTGTTATTAGCTAATTTGGGCATTATGAACACATTGTTGTAGGTATTAGGAGCCATAAAGGTTTGTAAAACAACATTTTTCCATATTGAGATAATACAGAGGCCTAAGCCATGGAAGCTGAACCAAGGAGATGTAGCCCAGGAGGGGTGAAATCCTTCATCAAAACACTATGTTAATGTGTCTCTTTGATAGTTTGTTGCACTGTGAATGTTTTATGTTCAATATTTGTTTTTGAAGCTATTTTTCTCATGAATGCCTTTTTAAACTTAAAGAAATTTCCCCGATTGTATGCACAATAGTTAATGAAACCTCAACACAAGAAGCAATATGCAAGTACATGTTTATAAATATGTAATTGTTATTAGCACAAGAAAACTAATCATACAAGCTGGTATCAGAGAAAATTTGAATTGCTTGATTTCTTGAGTTTGTGAAATTAGGGTTTTAATGGTTGCAAAATTGTGATGCTTACAAGGTTAAAGTTGCATAAAGGAGAAGGGAAGTTATGGGTTGCAACTACTGAGGTAATTCCCAAAAGAAGGAGAGCCACAATGCCATAATATCCACCACCCAAAGTTCCAATTCTAGCTGCACTTGAAACTCCTCAAGTTTTTCCTTCAATTGAGATTAAAGAGGTACAAGCAGTACCAATTTCTGAGCCTGAATCCATAGCCATTACTTCTGGAGAAAGAGAGCCTGAAGGTCCCTCTTCAGAAGAGGAAGAATTCAAGAAATATTTATATACTTTGACTGAGATGGTTAAATTCCTTTATGAAGAGAGGAACAATAGACTGGTTGGAGAGAGTTCTAAACCTCCACATGGAGAAGGAAGCTCAGAGGAAAGGAAAGACGAGAATAAGGATTCCAAAGGGAATGGTGGAAAGCCACCTCCATCTCCACCATCGTCATCATCTTCCTCATCATCTCCATCATCTCACACAGCATGATCTTCCACTACCACCACTGAAACTTCCCATACTCATTCAAAAACCCCAAAAGGAAAGACTCCATTACTAAAATTGGACATAAAATTCGAACTTCCCATGTACAATGGAGAGGTGAATTCAGAAAAGTTGGACAACTAGATTCGACAGTTGGAGGTATATTGCAGAATTCATAACCTTTAAGAAGACGTCATAAAGATCCAGTTGGCACTAAGGATAGAAGGAGCTGCATTAGTTTGGTGGGAAGAAAAGACTAAAGAGGGAATGAGAATCCATGGTAAGATATCCATCACCTCGGTTGAATTTGTTTTTGCAATTAAAAGACAATTTTATCCTTTAGCCTATATGCAAATATTCAATATGAGTTGGCAAAATTTTAGGCAACTTAAAGGCCAAACAATCCAAGATTATACACAGGAGTTTAGGAAAAGGGATTTGTTATTAGGAGTGAATTTGAATTCCCAAGATACACAGCTAAAATATATTGGGGGTTGACATTCCTATTTGAAACATACTATTCTTATGTTCAATCCAAATAAATTAGATAAGGTATGTGTGCAAGCCATGCACCTTGAATCTATAGGAAAGAAAATTCAAGAAGAGCGTAGTAAGAGGAAGCCATTCAAGGGTAAGGAGAAAGAGAAGGGTCAACTATGCAAGGGAGGAACTGTCAATCGAAGGTTTCTCAAGCATTATTCCTTTTGATTCAGTCAGCTGGAAGGATCATCATTGTATATATTCCATTTTTCATGTTTAAAATTGCAGATGTGAATGATTTCTGCAACAAGTTTGAGCCTGAAGTGAAGGCCATAAGAAATTGGAGATGATATCATCAGTTTTCAGTTTTCAATAAGGCAACTAGTCTGCTAGTTCTTCGCTGCACCTCAGGGGCGCAACATCCCCATTGGAGCCACTGTTATCTATGATAATCTAGGAATAGTTTGTCAAGTCTTTTGGTCGAGAAAATTAGGGTTTTTAAATTTTCTAAAAATAAAGTTCATGATCATAGGGTTTTTTGTCATCATGACATGATATGGGGTCCATCTAGGTTTAGATATGGTCAATCATAAAAGTTCGAGTTCCAATATTTCATATGTGTCGAGTCTATTTGTTCATAATTGAAATTTGTCAATTTTGTAGAAATTCGTAGGAACCACAGTTATGTGTACTAGGTATTTGCTACGAAAGTTCCTCAGACTTCCGTAGTGAATCCATATTTTTGAACACCTGTCTTGCTACGAAATTGTGATAAACTGCACATCTAGGCTTAACGGTGAAGTAACGATTCTCTAGGTTTAAAGGTTGTGATTGGTCAGTCTTGTGATGGGCCATGATTACACTTTATCACTTTTTTTCCATTTTCCCTATATATTAACACCACATAGCTCTTTGTTGCTTACTCTTCCTTTCGTATTTTACTTTGTTGTCAAAGAATTGTCTTGTTGTCTCTCACACCAGCCTAGCTTTCATACAGGTGTAGTTGTCTTTAGGTTAGGGTTCATTGTTGTCTAGCTATCTCTAGTTTGATTTGCAGGTGACAAGGAGGAACCTTATGTGTTGCAACCATGGCACACAGGAAACAATATAAAGGAGGATCAGTGGTATGATATGAGCCCTTGGACATGAAAATCTTGGAGGAAGACTCTACCTTTATTCAAGCGTTTTCCAGCATGGTATGCCTACATTTTTGTCAAAATCTACAAGGTTTCCATGTGCGAATTGCTAAATATTTTTTTGTGAATTTCACTGGAACAGAGACAAAGGTTAGTCTTCTAATCTTTGTAGTGTCACCTGATACAATTTCCCGTGCTACAAAAATCCCTCGGTCAGGAGAAGTATGGTTTAAAGTCCAGAAGCTAAAGATGCAAAACTATGATGAATTTCTCAAAGAAGAACAAAAAGGTATTGATATGACTACAGGCATTCCAAGAACATGCCTTAAAGAACATTTCTCCAAGATCTTGATGGCCATTTAGAAGTATTTCACATGTGAAGGCAGATTCAACATGGTGTATGAGTATTATTTCAGGTTGTTACTTCATTTCAATGGTAACCAACCTCTAGACATTCCATTTTATTTGTTTAGAAGTTTGGGAAAAATGGCAGACAAGGTTCATGCCAAACCTGATGCAAATGAAGCCTCTGTTTTTCATCACGGACTTATTAAACTGCTGGTTGTAGAAGAGATAAATAGGTTAAATAGAGATTGGCTTACCTTCCTATTCTTAAGTGGATATGAATTAGATGCTACTACCCCCTCTAGGAGAACTCCAAAATCTAAATCCACAACCCCTAGAAAAGAGCAGCAACCAGTGGTAGAGAAACCTGTGGTAGAGGCTTCCACAAGCACCAAAAGGAGGATGACTAGAAGACAAAGCAGAGAACATAGTAAAAAGAAGGAAAAGCTAACTGATATCCTAGAGGCTATTGAGATTAAGGAAAGCCCAATTGAGCAACCTATAAAAGTGACCAAAATTGAAACCAAGAAGAAAAGAAAGAGGGCTAAGAAGTTAGACTTTACTCAAGAAGAACATGGTTTCATTTTTAGGCCAAGGAAACCTGTCACAAGGTCAATGCAACAAGCTAAGAAGATGCCTGAAGTACCTTTGGATAAAACAGAACCATCAAAAGAACCATCAAAGGAGCCATCAAAGAAAAAGAGTGACAAGGAGGTTGTACAAGAAAAAAGTGAAATAGAGGTTCTACAGGAATAGTTAAGAGAAGCTAGACAAGAAGTTATCAAATTCAAACTTGAGTTTGAAGAATGGAAAAAATAAGTGTCAAAGTAGATAGATTTTTATGATGAAACTACAACTAAATCTAAAAGGATGATAAGGAGAACTTTTCCTTTGCACAAGATGTTTAAGCACATGTATAGAAGAAATAACTGGTTATAAGTAGATAGGAAATCGTTACGGGGACAAGTCATAGCACTAGAAACTTAAATTGAAATGATCAAGGTTAAACTCAAAAAGAGAAATCTCAAGATCATTGTTGAAGTAGATGCTACTCCTTGAAAATGGTAAACTTTAATTTTTGTCTTGACTATACTTAAACCAGTAAACTCAACTTTATATATAGTGAACATGGTATTAGGAGTAATAAGGAGGCATTAGGAACCATGAAAATTCAAAAAATCTTAGAATTTTGAAATTCCATAGAACTTCCCCATAATGAAGCTAAAAATTTGCTACGAAACTGTTGTAGCTTTTCATGGAGGAAAAGGCAAAATTAAAATATAGCAAAGAAAGTTTTAAAGGTATGTATTTAGTTTAAAAACATCAAGGAAAACCTCAGAACTTGTAAAAAGAGAAAAGGGGTAGCATAAGGGTTTTTTTTTTTAAGTTTCTACCAAAGTTTTCTACGAAACTGTCAAAAACTCTGTTTTTCTGCCTTTTTTGAAGTTTTTGAACATCAAGCATCCAAGCCCTAGATGGATTATAGATCATGAAGGGTGTCCACATCAACTCCTATTTTTCAAGAAGATAGGTCAATAATCCAACCAAGTCAGCATCCACGTGGCAATAACGCACATCATCAACTCTAGCATATTTAGAAAATCAGTTTGGTTCGAGAAGTTTCATCAAACAAAATTCGGTTGAGTTCATTTATCGCGGAAGAGTCCTACTTGTATTCAAACTATGTAAAACAAAAATTCCTAAAATTTCTTAATAGGTATCAAGTAGGATCAGGTTTCAAAATTGTTTGATTGAATCTAACCCAGGTGTCAGATTTTTGTAATTAATGATATGATGGTGGTCTTACTCTATATATTTGTAGATCCTTAACTCTAAAAGGGTTGATCGATAATGTGAAGAACTGGACCTTATTTAATATTTTGATCCTATTAAAATAAAATTTGCAGCAACTTTGTTTTTGTACGTGAGATTCATGTCATAGCTTTCATGTGTTCTTACCTTGTTGTTTCTGTTTTATTATCAGTATTCATAGTATTTTGATTACTTGGAACTTTTGTCAAACTGCTCCAATTTCCTTCATGTACTATGTATGGTTGTAAATGTTAATTTGATATTAGTTTTAATGCCAGAGATGCCTTAGTTTCCATTAAACATTGTTGTTGGCCATAATTTTCTTTAATTTGACTCCATGCCCAATGGTGGCAGTCATCACATTTTCCTTGACCTGTTAGACCACATAAAAAAAATCAGAGTTAGTCATCTATAGTTTGAGTTGTTTCAAGTGAACTTGATAAATATTTGAGACAGCCCGATCAAATTGGAAGGGCTAAATTCCAGTCCAAGTGGTTTGAAATATTTATGTTGGGTTGAAGGTTGACACACCCCAACTTTATTAGCTCAGTGATAAAATTATGGTTACATACATGATAGATTATAGTTGATTAGTGTAGCCATATGCACATGTTGGATAGTCATGAATTATAGTAACCTATGGTTGTATGCATTGCTATTTTGTTTTAAGTTAGATAACTAGATGGTTATGTTATATGTTGTTAATGAGTATGTTATTGGTTAACTTGTTGTTTCTATATGATAGTTAGCTTGATGATTATGTTATGTGTTGTTGATGAGTATGTTATAAGTTAACTTGTTGTTTTTATATGATAGTAACTCGATGATTAGGTTTATGACATTCAGGTGTGAGTCAACTTATTTGTGACATTGTGTTGTTCTTATCTAGACAGGCTGTGCAGGTGTGATTATTATGTATGAATGATAAATGTTTATAAGCTTATGATGTGGACATGTTAGCTAGTTACTATTATGGATATCATGACCTTATTTGGGGTTGAGTTGATATGTTGTGTAGGGAAAATTTTAAGAACCACCCTAAATTTATATGTATAATAAATGGGCTAATCCCCATGATACATAGGAAAAATGGGAGGCGATTTTATCCATAATATAATATGTATATATAATTTTTTTGGCGAATCTCTCACCAGATTATATTATCTTGTATAGTGATGGAGAATCTTTCACTGAATTATAAAATCTTGTAAGATCTTGGCAAATCTTTTACTGAATAATAAAACATTTTGAAGTCTTGGCAAATGTTTTGTTAAAGTATGAAACCATATATGATAATATGAAAACATATTCATTAAACTGTAATATACTAACATACATGTTTGGAAAAAAGAAACTTAATTTTCTCTTCCTACAAACAATGTTCCAAGTTTCAGTGGCCGTGTTTGTCAAGGTTCTTACAATACACTCTTTCATATCCTTCTATTAGTTTTGATAATATTCCACAACAAAGTTCTTGTAGGTGTTGATATTGACCACGAGTTCTGTCAAGGTAGGAGAGATTAATCTTTTCTCTACAAATTTTGTCAAGCTACCACTTTTTTCAAGTTATCAAATTTCTTTCTTATTCCATAGACTTCAACTATGAGATACAAAAAAAACACATCAAGTTTGTTTACCCCAACACGCCAACAAGTAGCAAGCCCCAACTATATTATATAAGAAAGTATTAGGTATCCCAAAGGCTTGAAGGGGATCTAATTGAAAGAAGTGACCATTGTGAGAAGCCTTCCAATCAATATATGAATATATAAATGTAGATTTATTATTATTTTAATTGGAAATCTTCAATTAAATAATAAAATTTAATTACGTCTCTCCCAATCTAAATTTCTTATTAGCATAATTCACTACCCTCATACGTCTCGCATTTTTTAACAACGTTGTAACATGTAGATTAATTTCCTTTTTGGTGAACAATCTCCACCTTTTAGGAAAATATGGTGCAGTGGCTCCAACCCCTACAAATCATTAGGACAAACTACGAATAGCATGGAAGATGAAAGGTTGTACAAACCCACTTATTTTTCAAACAACTAATCCAACATCAGTACCTAAAATTTTTCATGAAGATATCATATTGAGAATGTTTGGAAAATGGCAGGAAATCTTCTGTGAGGGTGATGTGGAAAGAGTGATAAGGTTTCACTATTTTGAATTTTTTTGTTAAATCAGAAAAACTAATATTAATGGAGATATTGGTATTTTTTACTAAATTTTGTGAAGTTTCTAAATGTAGCTTTAACCATTCACCTTAATATTTTTTTACAATATAATTTCCTAAGTCTATTCAATATCTTCATTATCATAAAAACTAACCTTTATCCATCTTAACTCCACATCTACCACTCTTAGAGGGATGAAATCTATTTACCCCTCTGAGCACTTGCTAGACCCATAATTAAGATGGATCTAAGATGATAGAATTTCCCCTTTAAATAGTCTATGCTCACATGAATACCATGGTATTACCATGGGTTATCATAAACCTGGAGCTTAAAAATTACTATTAGTAATTTATAAAAATTAATAAAAGTAATAATTGATTTTTATTTTATTTTTTTATTTTAACCAAGTTAAAATGTTTAACATAAATTAAATTACAACATCCATTTTTACTCTTGATCCACCAAGCCCCGAGAGGGATCAAATATTTTTTCACTCTATGCTAGTTTGCATATCACGATATTTGATCCCTCTCGGGCTCAGTAGATCAAGATGGATCTATGTTGGTTTAATTCCCCCTTTAAATAGGCTACATTCCACGTGAATACCATGTGCCATTTTTATTTTTATTAATACTAATATTAGGGTTAATAATGTTTTTTTTGCATGGTATTAATAATAATCTAGCCCATGGTATTTGGCCCATAGTATTTTGCCCATAGGTTTCACCTAAATACAACTCATTTTTTGAGTGTTCATAAATATAAGGTGACTTATGGAGTAAATATAAAAAAATGTTTTATTTATTTACCATACCTCTCGTTTATTTATATTTTTATTAGTTTACCATGCCTCTTTTACAAATATGGTATTTGGCCCATAGGATTCACTTGAATAAAACCTCTTTTTTGAGCCTTCATAAATAGAAAGAGGGTTATGGACTAAATATAAAAAAAGGTTTTATTTATTTACCATACCTCTAGTTTATTTATATTTTTATTTGTTTACACCCTTGCATGTATATAAGGTGACTTATGGAGTAAATATAAAAATTGTTTTATTTATTTACCATACCTCTCATTTATTTATATTTTTATTAATTTACCATACCTCTTTTATAAATATGGTATTTGGCCCATAGGATTCACTTAAATAAAACCTATTCTTGAAAATTAGGGCGAATGGAAGGGTGTAACTCCTAATTTCAAGGGCTAAATTTACCTTTTTTACCCTCTCCCTTAAAATAAGGTGGGCTAACCTCCATACCTAAATTTTTTATAAAATAAATTTGAGGCAATTTGTAAAAATGTACTATGATACAAAATATTCACCCACTAAAAATTTAAAGCCCCTTAATTTCGCCTAACGGTGAAAATTCGCCCCAAAAATTTTCCATGATGTTGTGAATTCATATCATGCTAACTGGATTGATTGTGCAGACAAGATCGCCTCCCCTAAGATACATTAAGGTATGAATTTGCTTATGTTGTCTAATTTGTGCTTGACTGTTAGATTATGCATCTATTTGGTGTTTGGGTGTTTGGTGTCTATTATGTCATCTAGTTTATTTATTTAACATTGAATGTTTTCAAGTTGGTTGAATGTTGATGAATTGCATAATATGAGTATGTGTTCTAATGATCTTGTTTTAAGATGATTGTACTAATACATATGTGTTGAGACAATTGATATGTACTTGAGTGTACTAGGTGCTACTTGCAGTATTATGTCTAATGAATATGAGTTGACTATGGATTATGACATGATTGTTAATCTTGGTAAAGTTTGATTTCAAATTGATAGATTTGATTGTCTTGATATTTGGAATGTGTGGTTGACATGTGTGAAGAGTTGTAGGAAACATGCTTGGTATTAGCATGACAAGGTAATAGTTGATGTGTTATATAAATAGCAGTTGGGTGATGTAACAATGCATAGTAAGAATCTATTGCAACAAGGTAAAAAGATAAAAGAAAGGATTTAGGAAAGAATTCTTTTGTCTATGTTCGGAAACCCTAATTCCAATCGAATGAGTGCTTTACATACAAGAAGTCTTCTTAACCCTGATTTGCCTAAAATTGTGTGGATAGGTGATATGTTCATGGACATGTATTTGACAAGTATAACAACTGGTGTCTAGTTATAGCTAGACCTGTCAAGGGAATTGGAGTCCCTTGAGAGATGGCATCGATGTGTTTAGTTACAAGGCAATGTGCTTGACACAATAAGATAAGGTAACTAGTATGTTTTTATGTTTATTTATGCACTGACATTTATGCATTCATGGTAATATGATGCAGGGGATTGCATGGAAAAGAGACTGACATGAAATCTTGAAGAAGGCTCAGGTTGAGCTTTCCTTTGGAAGCACAAGGAACCATGGGGATTGAGTCATGGTGTCTGTTATTAGTCTTGTGCTTTTGGTCTTTTGTGATTCGCTTGCACTAGATTTGCAGTTTTGTTATGTTTAGTGCATGATCATACCACCTTGTTTGTGATGTTGTATTGTTATTAGTTTTCATGGTTTTCTTCTTGTTTGTTTCTTGTGTTTTCCTTTTAAGTTTTGAGTCTTCGAAATTGGTAGGGAAAGAGGAAAGTTAGTGGAGCTTAGAACGAGTTGAATCATTAGGGGAATTTTGAGGTCTAAAATGGGCCTCCAAGGAAAATCCTGCAACCAAAATAAAATTTATAAGAACCAATAGGATTTAAGATGATGATGTCAACCATGGGGGATGATTCACCATTTTTGGAGTAAAAAGGTAAAAATATTAAAATATAATAAAATAATAAAACTACTTTTTCAACTCGTATTTTCAACTTGTCTCCTTAAGGTTTTACTCAAATTTCGAGTGAGAGTACTTGTTGGATGCAAAATTCAATTCCTCATCCAAGGAGTACCCATGTTGCATACTTTTGATGGACCATGCTACACGAAAGATGTGAAATGCATGAAAAAATGTGATTGTAATAATATTTTTCATGTATTTCTCATTTTTCGTGTAGTAATGTCTATCGAAAGTATGCAACATGGGTAATCCTTGGATGAGGAATCAAATTTTGCATCCAACTAGTGTTTCCACTCAAAATTTCACTAAACACATAGGGAGATAGGTTGAAAATACGAGTTGGAAAAATATTTTTTTCTTTTTTCCCTCTAAAATTTAATGATGTAATCTAATCTTATTTTATTATTTCCACTATTATTTTATAATTTTCTTAGGAGGCCCATTTTATACCTTAGTAGGCAATGTAAGACTTAGATGAAGTTGGTGCATGTATAAAGTAAGTTGAAGGTAAGAGTATGACATCCAATTAGAATGGTTGGGTCCACTGGTGTAAATGGATGATGAGAGGACAATCATGGGACAGGTAATCAAGAAAGGTGAAGTAAATGGATCTGAGGTGCTATATGCCTTGGCTATGTTGGGAATTGTTGCTCTCAATGTTGTGCATGAATAAAGGGAGTTCTCTTAACATTGACCTTATGATATCTAGTAATTATGTTGTGATCATGATTATGGTGATGTCTATATATGTATATATGTATGTATGTATGTTTGTATGTATGTCATGCCTAACAGGGTCATCGAAAATCATGATTGTTTTATGTTGATGTTTATATGTATACATGTATGTATGTATGTCATTATCTAACATGGTCACCGAGGATCATTCTTTAGGAGGAATGATTTCTTATGTAGGTGAATGACATGAAGAGGTTCCTGGTCTTACAAGGAATGAATTGGGAGGAGTAGCCCTGAAAAATATATGAGGTCAGTATCATGTGGTTATGAGTTGATATTATGTGATAATATTTTGTCTATGTTATGGGTAGGCTATACTGATGGATACATCAGTGAAATGGAAGCGATGTGGTCTATGGCATGCAGGGACAAGCATGGATAAGATACTAGAAGCAAGGTTGCTCGGTAGATATAGTGTGATTTTGGATGTGTGGTACTATTTTTGTGCATAAGTTGTATATGTTGTACATGTTGCATATGTGATATTTTGCACATGCGGTGTTGTGTATATATAGTGTCTGTACATGTTGTTTATGCTATGTTATGTACATGGTGGTACATATAGTGTTGTGTGAATGTTGCATAGGCAGTGCTATGTAAATATGATGCTATGTACATGTTGGATATGTAATGTTATGTACATGTGGCATTGTATGCATGTTATACATGTGGTGCTATGTACATGTGGTGTTGTGTGCATGATTATACAAGTGGTGTTGTGTGCATGTGGTGATGTGTACATGTTGTACAAGTGGCACTGTGTGCGAGTGCTATTGTGTACATGTCGTGCATGTGGTTCTATGTACATGTGGTGTTGTGTACATGTCATGCATGTGGCACTATGTACATGTGGTATTGTGTACACATTGTACTGGTGGTGCGATGTACACGTGGCATTGTGTACATGTTGTTCAGGTGGTGTCGTGTACATGTGATGTTGTTCACATGTCATGTAGGTGTGTTGTGTACATGTGGTACTATGTACATGTTGTACATATGGTATTGGTGTACATGTGGTATTGTGCGCATGTCATACATGTTGTGTTGTGAGCATGCGGTACTATGTACGTGAATTATGTAGTCATGGTAACGTGACATATGCATTCATTGTGTTGTACTCTGTGTATGTATTTGTGTTGTGTTGTACATTGGGTGTAGGTCTATGTGTGGTATGCTAAGCTTAGGTACATGTATTGTGTGGTGTTGTACATCAGGTATACATGTATTTTTTGTGTGGTATGTCAGATGTAGGTGTATCCATTGTGTGGTGTCGTACGTTGTATGTGGATGTATATGTTATGATGTACATTGTGTATGTACACATGGTTGAGGAGAAGGCATTGGCTGTTTGTATGGTGTGACAACTGTTAAACACACATGGGCAGCAAGAACAATATGAAAGATGATCAGGAGAGTACAATTTTTATTAACAAGAGATATACATTTATAGTACAATATGTGACCGTTGAGTTTCACATCCCAAGGTCTCTTGGACTCCTTTTGTCCATTCGGCTTCCACACTAACCCATTGAGGATTAGGTGTCCAACATTCCCCCCCTTAATCCGAAGGGTTATGTATGAGTCCAAGAAGAGAGCTGTAATACAAAATGTCCAAAAAATGCATGGCAGCACTAGGCTGAATGTGCTCTCTGAAATGTTGGTATAAAGGGAGGTGGTTTAAGGATGACCACCAACACTGGAATGCTTAGTGCAGTTCCCAGAACTCTTCCAAAACTGGCAAGAAACTGAAGTTTTTTGCTAGAGGAAGTGCTCCTATTGTTTTGAAGAGGGAAACCTTCAACCATGAAAGGGAGGTCTCACCCCGCATAAAAGGGAAAAATTCAACCTGAAAAGGGAACTCTCAACCTGTGATGGTTTAAGGATAACCAACAACTCTGGAATGCTTAATGCAATTCCTAGAACTCTTCCAAATCTGGTAAGAAGTTGGTGTCTTCTGCTAGAGGAAGTGTTCTCAATTGTGTTCCTGGAATTCTTCCAAAACTGGCAAGAAGTTAAAGTCTTCTGCTAGAGGAAGTGTCCCAGGTTGCCAACTGAAGGCATGTTCAGGGGCATCTTTGTCTCTGGCTACAACTATGAAACTGGTGTGGCAGGTTGTGGCTCAGGCTCGCTTGATGTGACTTTGAAGCTTGTAGATGACCATCATTTCCCCCACTGCCAGATACAAGGTGAGATGATGGAGAAAACTCAACTGCAAGACTGTTCAATATTCTGGAACAAGTTCTGACATGTGTTTGGAATATCTTCTTGGCTGTTGATGCCCATTGCCAAGAAGTGATCCATCCAAGATGAATCTTTGTTCTTGCAGGACGTTTGTTTCTGAAGCATCTGTGTGAAGAATGGTTGGTTTTATGACAGTGCTTACATGGATGAAGATCAAAATAGTGATCTTTCAAATGGCCAACTTGATCACAATGTTGGCATTTCACAATCTGTTGTTGTTGTTGTTGTTGCTGTGGAAGAGAGGCAGAGTCTGGAACAGCTGGAGGTGAACTGTCATGAAGAGCAGATGAACTATCATGAATGAATCCAGCACTCTGAAACTGAATGGGCTTGGTGTAGTCTGGAATATGAAAGGACAAGTCCTTGTCATATCCAAGACCAGTTCTATGCTTTTTGTGGACAAGCTGTTCCCAAGGTCTGATGATGGGCTCGGGAAGAGCAAACTGAGTTTCTGCATCTGCGTGTACAACTGCTGCTTTATTTGAATGAACAATAACATTATTGACTTGCTGTTGATGGGTGGTTGTCTCAATGTTCTGAACAAAAACAAGTTCAGAATGATGTCTATTTTGATGTAGCTCTTCTTGCCGTAGTTGTGATTCAAGCTGCAAAAAATCAATCTTTTCCTGTACATCTTGTAAACAACTATGAATATCGGTGAGAAAACCCTTGCTGATTTTGACTGTATTATCCATAGTAGAGAGTATTAGATTGTCCACTAACTCTAATATTGCACCAATTGGAGCCATTTTTAACCTCAAAAAATAGTAAAACAATGAGGAAAAGATGGACACCAATTGCTTTTTTATATAAACTTATGGCAACAACTTCAAATCAATCAGCTTGCAATAGATTCAACACACAAAGAATGGTGATATCCAGAAAACAGACTCCTCATTCAAAAATGAATTTTCTTCAATTCACCTGAGAATTTAACTTCCAACAAAGCTACAAGCAATTTAGTCCTCAAAAAGATATTTTCCTATACCAGCCTTGAAACCAAGGGAACTTGTCCTGGCAACAACTTCAATCGAGTTCAATAACAATCTCTGATATGAACAACCTTTAAGAAAATACACCAATTCGATCTACAAAGGATAGTCTTGGCTTGAAACAATTTCCACTGAACTCCTAAATAATGCCAAATTGCTGCAACTTTAAAGAATATAAACAATCCCCAATTCTTATGAACATTGAACTCTGTAATTCCCAAAAATCCCCCAGCATAATCACTTTCAAAGCAGAAATGATGGCTATCAAAAGGCAATACCCTTGTGGATTATCTTCCAATGCATTTACATAACACTTCAATGCTTATGCTACTGTCCAAGCCATATATATATGCACGACAGTCAACAAAGTGTTTAACGCACATAAGACACCAATGTAGCTGACATAACTCATTGATTTTAGAAACGTTTGCGATCTTTTAAACACAACATGGAAATCTCATACCAAAAAAACATGCGTTGTTATATAACTCAGATGTAACGTTGTAATGTCAACAAAACTCGTTGCATAGTTCATACACATCGACAGAAGCAGAATACGAGGCATGGGCTCGCATCATAGTCTTCAACTCGATTTAACAAGCATTTCTGGCATATAAGTTGTGACAGCAATAACAGAGAACAACATCAGCACCACTACGGTGCGCATCCACATGATCCCTGCTACCAAAACCCTATCCATAACTTGTTCTGCTTCTGCAACAGTTTTGATTTTTGTGAGGAAAAAAACTCGAACTCGAGACCTCAGGGAAGAGCTATCAGGCTACCAGCTATCCGACGATCCAAACCTTTGAGGCAATGTAACGGTTGACCAACCTTCAAAGCGTTTAAATTTGTGGGTAGACTCCATGCATTTCCGGGAAGAACGCAACACGAATTCTAACATGGAATAACATTTCTCGGTTACCAATCAATAAAATGTATAAAGCAGCAGATTCATTTAATAGCGTTAATACGCATTCACCGTTAATGTATAAAGCAGCAGATTCATTCAACACCACAGCGTTAATACGCATTCAAATGAAAACCATTTTACGCATCTGTCTCCCACGCATATACCACAGTAGTTCAACGCAAAGACAAACTCGGACGGGCATATGTATAAACCCACGGGACGGTTGAGTTGCTTCTCGATAAAGCAATACAGGCATATGTATAAAGGTGTTTCAACGCAGGAGTAATAACAACTCAGCATAAACCAATTCAACACACCATTCATATGATTTAATATACAGCAATCAAGACCACATCATTTTCTTTGATGTAGTTCAAACAACCATCGTTGGGTACAAAGGCAGCAATCTTCTTTCCATTCTTGATAAGCTGAACTCTTGCACACTTACGAATAGCAGAGTTTGGCTGCTTGGCCTCAATACCTATTTTTTCGAGAACAATGCCCTTGGCATGAGAGGAACCAGCAAAGGGCTTCTTCCACTCGTTACCGAGATGGCTCTTCTTGTTCCGATACCATATACACAAGCGGTGTATACCATTCAATAAAACCGCAGTTCAATTGTTATGGACAGGTGTATACCATTCAACGTTCAATAAAACTCAACAGCGTTAAAACTCAAACGCATGGGCATATACGGCTGTAGTTCAACGCAACAAAAATTCAACACTTGCTGGACTCCATTCAATATATATACAGCGTTACACAATAAACCGTTCAATACCATTCAACGCATTCAACGCATTCAATAAACCGTTCAATATATACTCATTCAATAAACCGTTCAACGCATTCAATAAACCGTTCAACATTTACGCTGTTACACAATAAACTATTGAACGCATTCAATAATTCAAATGCTGTGTTAAAATACCATTCAACGTATACTATTCAGTTTCAACGCTGAGATAACCATAGAGACTGTGCTATCTCTGCGTGGCTCAGCAGATTCAACAGCGTTCAAATGAGCACCCGTTTGGTAAGATTCAACAACGTTCAAATGATTCAGCCACAATCAATGCAATATGCATTCAAACTTCAAACGTTGATACCAAAACACATTCAACTTCATAACGAATTCAAACAGCCGCATTCAACTTCATAACACATTCAAACTACCGCATTCATTCGCATACCATTCAACAACGTATACCAGGAGCTGGTGGCGTATCTCTGTAGTGGCACCGTCAGGCCTCAACGCTAAAATAGGAAATGATAGTATGGACAGATGTGCAGTGCTGGCAGAGGTGGGTTATTTCAGGTCTGAGGGGAATAAGGCAGATTATTACGACTGAGAAGATTCAGAATGGCAGAGAGAGGCCAAAAATGGCGCTGGAGAAATGACAGGTTACAGCTAAAATTTAGTTGAGAAAATATTCATGAAATGATCTGCACATACACATAAGGGCCATAAAACAAATGGCTCAAAAATAATTATGCAGGGCAGGAATACGCCTGCTCTGATACCATGTTAAACACACATGGGCAGCCAGAACAATATGAAAGATAATCAGGAGAGTACAATTTTTATTAATAAGAGATATACATTTATAGTACAATATGTGATCGTTGGGTTTCACATCCCAAGGTCTCTTGGACTCCTTTTGTCCATTCGGCTTCCACACTAACCCATTGAGGATTAGGTGTCCAACAACAACTGACTTGGAGTGCATATGGAATAAAGACAAAGGTAGAAGCTAAGGAATGATTAAAGGATAAGTATCAGTATTTTATTTCAGTTTTATTATGCATGAGATTTATGATTCTGGTCTATGATGATTAAATGTGATCTATGATTTTGGTTTATGATTTTGATCTATGATGGTTGTATTTTGAGTTAACCTAATGTGATATGTGTATACATGATGATTTGGTCAAAGATGCTAGTTTGACTTATTCTAAAAGGAAGCGAAAAAAATTGCAAGTGTACCTTATTGACGAGTCATCAATGAGTTCTGACATGAATATTATCTCAATTTATTTTAAATCTAATGGAAGTTATGTGCTTGGTACAGGAAGCACAAAAATTCCTGATTGGGTGGTTGAAATTGATTGCAAGGATTAACATCAACAACAAAAAGAATCGGAAAATATAGTAGTATGTTGGGGGAGGGCCATTGTTGAACACTGGTACCCAATAGTGTCAATTGATTACCATGAGCATGCTATGACCGGTATGATGGTTTTGAGGAAGGGATATGCCTTGGTTTTGTATCTTTCGATGCAAGGAAGCCTTACTAAGGGATGGACTGCCCAAGATGGGGGTGCCAGTGGAACTTGGAAGGTGTGTGATTGCACGGAAGGCGGTGACTGTGTAGCAGAGAAGGGAAGGTCAAGAATATATATTTTTTTCTCATAAGCATTACCAAATGGAATCAAATGCACATTAGGAATGTGCCCTAAAACGATGAGTCGGTAACCATTCACCGAGAGGACAAGTAACATAGGATTGCAACGTTGGACATTCGATACAACTTTGAATTTGACATTAGATTCTAGACTTCCTAGGAAGGAGGTGAATCCTGGTACTACCTTTGAGGGTGGAGGTGTGAGCCTCTAGATTCCCTTTCTGATTGATACAGGCATCATGTGCATTTATTTACTGGTCAAAAAAATGTATATATGTATGTACAATTGTAAATATTGTATCAAGCTGGTTTATAAAGCTCCATAGATGGTATGATTATTTGTTGGTTGAAGCAAATGTGTATGTGTGTATATGTGGTTATTATAGTAAATACCGTAGTGAGTTGTATTATAAAGCTTCATGGGCAGTATGTTTGGTTTTCAATGGTCTTGCTAGTTATAGGTGTCATTGAACACCAAGGATGGTGTTCCCCCAAGGGGGAGGATTATGTCACAACCCTAGTTAAAAATTCATGTAAAAGTATATAAGAACACAGTCATGGGACATGTATTCCAAGCCGAATGTTGGGAAAAAAACATCCTAATGGGTGTACATTCAGTTTATTATGGCTAAGGAAAATATAAAAGGTAATGGAAAAGTAGCATTAATTTTCATTTTATTTTGAAACTAATGCAAATTAGGAGAAAAGGAAGGTGAAAGGTCACATGTTTCATGTGAGGAGGAAATTGAAGGAAAATAATGGAAACTGGAGAAAATAGAGACCTCGTTGATAAAAAGTATTTTGAGGATCAGTTGGCAAGCTTGGTCAGTTTAATTTTGGTGGAGCTCTCCTCTATTCTATTTCCCTCATACTCTTGGATACTTATAATTTTCTTGGAGCACTCTTGGATAGTGTGGCATACTTGCAGTTTTGGAGCAAGAAGGTAAGGGAAGAGTAGGAAAGTGCAATAGGACATCAGGATCAACAACTATAGTGGGTTTTTCTTGCAGGTATCGATTTGCATGTATGGTTTCCTTAGTAATTTTGGCATGCATGGCATATGCATGTGGTTTATTGGTAATTATCTATCATTGGCATGGAAGATTGCCTAGATTGACAGTGGATTTCCCAAGCCTTTCCAGTTCCTGAATAGCCATGGTGTTGTGGGTTTATTTCTTTGTTTTTCTGGTTGGTTCTCATATTTCCTTTAGCTTGGGTTGAGTTATTAGTTCCTGGAGCCTTGGTTGGAAAAACGCTCTGGAAGCCCTGTAATGGCTTGGGTTGAGTTACTAGCCCTGGAGCCTTGATTGGAAAAATGCTCTAGAGCCCTGTAACAAATTGGGTTGAGTTATTAGTCCTGGAGCCTTGGTTAGACAAATGCTTTGGAGCCCTATAACAACTTGGGTTGGGTTATTAGTCTTGGAGCCTTGGTTGGACAAATGCTTTGGATCCCTTAGTGGGTTGAGTTACTAGTCTTAGAGCCTTGGTTGGACAAATTCTCTAGAGCTTGGAAGTAGTTGTGTGTTGAGTTACTAGTCCTAGAGCCTTGGTTGGACAAATGCTTTGCAGCCTGATAGAAGTCATGGGTTGAGTTACTAGTCCTAGATGTTGGGTTGGAACAAACAATTTGGAGCACTGGAAGGCTTGGGTATATACCAATTTGATGATGGTTTTGTGATGTCCGACTGTGAGGTGGAATCATTGTTTGATGGTTTAAGGTGGATGGCCTCTAGAAGCCCTAGATGGTTCTAGATTGATGTGTTCTATGAGATCCCACATTCATGTTTGGAATATGGCACGAGAGTGAATGGCTGAAAACAGATTTGGCTCAACCATTCGGGTGGAACGTAATAGTTCCATACTGGGTTTACTTTTGCATCATTAATATGAGGTTATTTCTCTTTGTTATCTCTGAGTATTATACAGGTTTATGTGTGGATTATATGGCTACTGTTTCCTTGGTAATTTAGTTGTTATTATGCTGTTTATGAATATGTATTATGACAGTGGCTATGTATAGATCTCATGATGTTGAACCATGTGTCAATGGCCTAATGGATGAAATCGCAGTTAATGTGATAAGGAAACAATGATTCATAACGAATCTCAGATAAGTATGAGACCCCTATCCTTAGATATTTTATTTACACCCGTCGATTGCATTAATGCCAAGTGTTTGACAACATGCCAGTCCTGGTTGGGAATGGTCAAGCCTAGTCCTGGAGTTAGTCTTTGGTTTATTAGTCTTGTCATCATGTGTTTAATGGATTCTCAAAGCTACAACAAGTTCTGGGCAGTGGTCAAAATTCTAGGGTTGAAAAGTGCCTTAAATTCCCCATACTCTGGCACACATTTGTTGGAAATAGTCCCTGGACGTAGGCATGTAGGCTTGTGGGAGCTCCAGAGCTCTCTGGACATTGGCATGCCCATAGCATGGGAATGTCCATAGGTTTAAAAGATTAAAAACTCAGTGGGACCCAAGGGCTGGTTAGCAGAAAGGTTGGGATGGTTCCTAACAGTCCTATTGCTAATGTTGAAGGTTTTTATGGTGTGTTTCCATCGGTTCCACTTTCTTAACGTGACTTAGGAGGTCAAATCATATCATAGTAACTTCTCGTCACATGCTTACCCTGGTTGGATGGTTGCTTGGGTAGATGTGGGAGGAGGGTGTTACATAATGAATGCTTGAACTATGTGGTTATTGCTATCTTAGTGAATTGTAGGTTGTTTGATGTGTTTAATATAGGTGGTATAAAATTTACTCATGATTAACCAATTATCTTATAACATTTTAGTGATATTAAGCGTTGGAATTGTTGAAGAATGTAACTAGGTTCGGTCTTCATAAGTGTATCCGAGTCACAATAAAATGTACTTATGGAAAATAATTTTATTATTATTATTATGAATTATTAAAGCATGGGTTTCATGCTTGGGTCATCATGTTTTAGTTCAAAGTCCGCATTGAGGAATTCTAGGATTTATTTAGGGTCATTAGAGTCATTGTCCATTTAAAGGGACACTTCTTGGGCTTTTGAATCATGTAAAAATAATTAATATTGATTCAAATATGTTATTTGTCCCCTCCACACCTAGTCGCCCTCAAGGAGATCAATTCGACTTCAAGAAGGGAAATTCGACCTCACTAGAAGGCTATATCTATATAGAGCAGTTTGAATTCATTTGGAGCATTCACTCTCTCTCACACAAGTTCGATATCCAGAAGAAAGAGCTGGAAAAGTGTGAAGTAGGAAAGGAGGCTAAAAGGAGTGTGAAGTTGGGGAAAGAAGAAGAAAAAGAGAAAATCAAAATTTTGGGCTATCTATCTCTCTCTCGTGTGGATTCCTCTAGGAGATCGAAGTCTTTCTTGTCAAGTCAAAATTGTTGTTGGTGCTGCTACTGCGATTTGCTGGGTTGAAGTGTTGTTGCTGCAAGGTCAAAGTTCTAGGTTGAAGTTGCTAGAAGAGGAAGTTGACTTGGTGGCTGGAGGAGGTCTGTGTCTAGGTTGAAGATTCTCAAGAAAACTATTGAAGGAATAAATTTTGATTGGGTTTTCCCCTAGATATGGGTTTTTCCCTGGTATAGTGCCTACATCTTGTGTCTTGTGTTTTTGTGATCTTAATACACACATAATTTGGTGATTGGTTGATGAAATATAATATAACAAAGAAGTAAAAAAAGGCAACATAATTTACAAGTAATTATCAAGAAAGAGAAATCTAACCCTAACTCTACTAGCATTGATTTCTTAAGAAGAATTGGGCAATTTAGTGCCATACACATAATTGTAGGCTATCTCATATGATATGAGTTTATATGAATCTCTACTTAATGTTGGTGATTACATAATTCAAGAATGATGAGATAAATATGTGGTTTTTGTATACTCATACTATTGTTTTGATGGAGAATTGAAACTAGCTTAGTATTTGGAGATTCATGTTGTTTAAAAATAGGGTATATAGCCCTCTTGTGCACTCATATAAACTTATATGTCTCCTTGAAGAAGGGTGAAGGAGCCCTCTCTACTTGAAGTAGTTAACTAACCTACAACAATCATCAGAGTTGGACTGTTCAACATAATTTACCTTGTGTAGTGTTGAATTTGGGTAAATTGGTTTTGGACCATGTCTTCCTATTATTATGAATTCGGTGCAATTTTAGGCCTTATTGTTTCCCCTTTATCTTATTATGGATAGGGTTCAGTGTTTTAAAGAATCTATGTTCATATTTTGGCCTTCACCTTTAGAAATTTGGCATTCAAGCAGTGCCATCTGCCTTAAGAAATTTTCCCAAATTCCCCTTGTTCCCTGTTTTATTTAGTCATTTCAGAAATCTGGTGATCCAGGCATTTGGTGGTAGTGACAACCATCTCTCTCATGTGAAGGCCAGATCACTACATGGTCAAATTTCCATTTTATATAGTAGATTGGATCCAAGCATTCAGAATTTGATGGTGGCAAGGAACATCACCATATAGGAAGGCTCAAATGTGGTCAGGAATAGATTTACCATTGATCAAGAGTGGATCTGACCACCCAATATTCAGTGGTGGTAGGAACCATCACCATATGGGAAGGCCTGTATGTGGTTGGGACAAAATGACCTTTACATGTGATCGAATTTGGGCTTTCGAGATCTAGTGGTTACAACGATCATCACCATACAAGAAGGCCCATATGTGCTTGGGATTGGATTTACCATTGAGAAAGAGTGGATCTTGGCATTTTGATCTGAATGGAAAATGGCATCAACCCATGGTACTCATCCACCCTTATTATTCATTGACCCATGGAATTTACCCATGGTATTGTAAATGGCATCCACCCGTGGTATTGTAAAATCCACCCATGGTATTCATTCACCCATGGAATTGACCCGTCGTATTGTAACTGAAAAATACTATAAGTAACAAGTCACATTTTGTAAAAGGACAGATTGTCCGCCACAATGTAGCCTTTACAGTTCAGAGGCATGTAGTGACCACATCTCTTCTCAGAGATAAGCTACCATCGCCCTAGCTGGTTTATTTTCATTACTATTTTAAATAAAATTTTCTTTGTGGTTTTGTTTATTGGCCATTGTCCTCTTTTTTCTTCATGGAAATTCAAGTTTTCAAATCTTGGGGGTCTCTCCCTCCAAGATCCATTTCAATCTTTTAGATCTTGGGGGCTTCCCCTCAAGATCTGGATCAGTGGTATTAGAGCAGGTTATGATTCCATGGGAATGAGGGTTTGATGCATATTTCAGTTTCAAATTTTGCAGCAATATTCAACAACTTCAGACATGTGCTAAACCTCCACAGAGCACTTTCTTGGGTCAAGCAGCAAGAATTTTTATTTTTTCATTTTTTTGCAGGAATTTTTTTTTTGGGCGGCGAATTTTCAGATCATATATGAAACATTTGGTACAAAATTTACAAAAACAAATACCAGATCTGGATTCCTTTTGAAAAATCACCCATATTCAAAAAAAAAATGGGTCGAATCGGAGTTCGGATGTGGGAGATATCGCTGATTTAAAATCAGCTATTTTATCATAATTTTTGTGATGGCGGAACTGTTGCAACGCGAATCTGAGATCTCAGAGTGTCCAGATAGGGATTTTCAACTCATGGGAAGATGCAAAATGATCCTTCTGCTTCTAAAAACAAGTTATAATAAATATTCTGAGTTATATTGGCCGATTTATGTCCATTTTAACTTTGGAGCAGCATTCGGAGTGGGTTTCCATTGGAGATGTGCCCTCCCACCCCACTTTAGTAGGCACCTGCTTCACATTCATCAGTTTCAACATAGCAGCATTCGGCTTGGGTTATTTGGAGACGTTCCCTCCCACCCCAGGCTATGTAGGCGCCTGCTATTTCATCAACAACCAACATCATGGTTATGGGTCAACCGCATAAAATCCTTGTCATCGAAGTCCATTTGCTAGGCTACACACTGTCAGAATCACAGTTGGTCACAAGCATTACAGGGTATCTCTATCCTTGGATCTTCGTTTATCAGGGTTTTGGGTTAACCACATAAAACCCATATCTTCAGTGGCTCTTCATATTCCACAAAGGCTTCGCAGGAGGGAACTTTACGCAATGGGGACCATTGCTTCTTAAGGAGGGAGGAATGATCTGAATGGAAAATGGCATCAACCCATGGTACTCATCCACCCATATTATTCATTGACCCATGGAATTTACCCATGGTATTGTAAATGGCATCCACCCGTGGTATTGTAAAATCCACCCATGGTATTCATTCACCCATGGAATTGACCCGTGGTATTGTAACTGAAAAATACTATAAGTAACAAGTCACATTTTGTAAAATGACAGATTGTCCGCCACAATGTAGCCTTTACAGTTCAGAGGCATGTAGTGACCACATCTCTTCTCAGAGATAAGCTACCATCGCCCTAGCTGGTTTATTTTCATTACTATTTTAAATAAAATTTTCTTTGTGGTTTTGTTTATTGGGCATTCTCCTCTTTTTTCTTCATGGCAATTCAAGTTTTCAGATCTTGGGGGTCTCTCCCTCCAAGATCCATTTCAATCTTTTAGATCTTGGGGGCTTCCCCTCAAGATTCGGATCACATTCACGATTCGGTGGTGGCAAGGACCATCAGCATACAGGAAGGCCCAAATGTGGCAAGGACTTTGATAACTTTCAATACAAGAGTTTGATTGAGGAAACATTTATAGCACCGGAAAGATCTTGACGAGCAGAATGTGATGGTGGCATTTGTTTTGATATTTGAAGACTTCAAAAAGGAATATTTTGCAACCCCATCTTCGTATTAGAACTTGGAGGTTAGATAAAAGTAGAGAGAGAATATCTTCAGCAATCCAAGAAAGAACAAGGAGGTGGGAGGGAGTGTTACATACTCTAGTACACTATGATCAAGAAAAAAGTTTCCAGAAGTTCATACCTCTTAGGTGAATGCTTAATTAGAGCACTTGGTTGTTTAACAAAGATTGGATTTAAGATTTGAAGACTCTTACCTAGACTTGAAATTAAGTTTTGAAATGTCAACAAATTTTTTACATAAATTAGTATGTGTTTAGAAGTAAATAATATAGTTATATATAAAATATTTAACATGAATTAACATATCTTAGACCTAAGTTAACATGAATTAACATATCTTAGACCTAAAACTTTTGTGATTCATAAATCACCTCGTTAAAATTAGATCTTTCATAAATTAACATAATTTAATAAATATTATTTGTTTTTTACCAATAATACAATTTTAAATAAACTTATAACTTTTTATTATTTAAAATATATTTTTAAATACGTAAATAAATTACCTATCTTAAAAAACTTCAACAATCTGACCATTCAAATTCAAGATTCTTAAAAATCTCTTAAAAATGTTATCCAAATATACATAAATAATTATACAAATGAAATTGTTTCACCATTCAAATTCACGATTTTTAAAAATGTTATCCAAAAATATACATAAATAATTATAGAAATGAAATTGAGGCACGAAGCACGTGGCTGAAGGACAAGACGATCCAATGATGCGCCAGATACATTTTGATCACTCTGCCTCAATGTTTTTAACCGTCGCTTTCAATTATACGATTTTGCGTAAAAAATCACAACGAATTATTTCAAAATCGACCAGGGAAAAAAATCCACGATGAATGATATCAAAAATCGATCGGTCAATACATGCATACCGTCTGTTCAAGTCACATGTGTCAGATTTGTGGAGACCACCGTAACACGAACAGTCTTAGAACGAACTTCTTCGACGTGGATCGCTTCCTTCCGATACCAATTATATTTTGCAATCCATTATAACATTCCACTTTATATAAAGCCATCTGCGACTTCATGATCAATTCCAGCAAGCAATCAGATCTGGTGGCAAAGGTTATTTTGTCGTTAGGAAGTCAGGAGAAATGGCTGCAAGCCAAACTGGTGGTGCTGCTGCACTTCAATTTGTGCAGGAAAGGTCGTTTGAATCGATGGAGAAACAAGACGACGATGCGGCGGAGGTTCGACCCTGCGTCTCTCAAACCCAGCGGCGGCCTCTTCGCCGATTGCAGAAGCGGGCGCCGGCTAAACTGCAGTTGAAAAGGCTGTCGCCGGAATCAATGGGGTTACGTTACAGGAGCCCAATTCCTTTGTTGTCTCCGCTCGTGCTGTCGCCTTCAGAAGGAGGAGGAGATGTTGACAGGTTGTTATTTAATGAATTGGCTCAAACACAAAACCCAGAAGAAGAAGAAAAAGAAAGCGTAGGTAGTGTTGTGATTCCAAGGAATGGATGGCAACACCCCGCGGCGCCGTTTTTTGCCGAGAGGGTTTGTTCACTGTCCAACGGTTTTGTATAATTGTATATTTCAAACCCATTGATGTTCATAATTCGCTTCTGTATGGGGGGCTTATTTGGTCTCATGGCATGTGTCCAAGTGGAGACCCATTGTTTATGGTTGCCCATTGTTTCGGATTGCACTGAGTGACACAAAGCTCATCGTTCCACGTTTATCGTTGGCCATTGTTCTGGATTGGAGTGTGTGACAGAAAACTCATGGTTACACTCCGTCTTTTTCAACCATATGAAATTTCGAAAAGAAAAGGAATTAAAGAATTTATATAATCTGTCAATAATTCAAGATCGAGATTATGGTAATAGTGAACAATATATGGGAAGAGCTAAAGTTTGTCTAGTTCTTTGGCAAGCGAACTCTTTATGGTGATTTTATACTGTTATATATATATGTTGGGTGTTATATATATATGTTGGGGGGGCTAAAGTTTGTCTTCTTTATGGTGATTTTATACTGTTATATATCTATATATATATATATTTGTGGGGAGGGGTAGGGAAGAATGAAAGTTGAGGCAATCATCTCATAAGATATATTAGAAGAGGGGTAGGGAAGAATGAAAGTTGAGGCAATCATCTCATAAGATATATTAGAAGAGTGAAAAATCTCATAAGATATATTAGAAGAGTGAAAGTTGATATTATTATTAATTTTTTTTGACATGAAGATATAATTATTTAAATGTAAATTATATATATGAGGAAAAAGTAATTTTTAAAATTATTGTATTGTGGTTGTTATTGTATTAAAAGACGTTCTACAATTTAGTATAGGAGTAATAAAAGAAATTAATTTCGTTAAAATTAAAATATTTAAGTTAAAAAAATATATCTTTTAATATGATGAAAAATGTAATTTCTTCACTACTTAATATGGAGATGACAGAGGAAATAGTATTATCCATATTACATGATATGTAATTCATTCTACATTAGTAGACATGTGATATTTAAAACAAAAATATATTAATAATACAAAATTATTTTACTTTCAACTATAAGTAAAATATTTCAATGTCCATATTAAATAACATAATTTCATATCATAAGATGGATTTAAATTAATTTTTCCTTATATTTTCACTTTCCATAATTAGGGAGATGTATAATTTATTTTATTTCTAATATGGAGTTGAGATACATGAGTTTAAAAATATCAATAACAAAAAAAGTTCAAGAGAGAGATTTGATATGTAATATTTTAGAAAATATTAATAATAAAAATAATTAAATATATGCTTAGATTAAAAAAATATATGAGAGGGCATGTTTTAACATTTTAAGGTGGAGAACGTGAATTATAAATAAAATATTCCAATATCAGCTACATATATTACACCAACCTAGATCCATTTTAATTCCAAATCTACCCAATGTTTAGAGGGATCAAATCTCTTTTCACTTTAAAAGATGTTTACATCTCAAAAGATTTGTCACTGCTCACGACATTTGATAAATCCAAAATTAAAATGGATCTATGCTAACTTTATGACAATCATCAATAAAAAAAAGTGAAATATTAATAGCAATATCAAATATTCCATTCTCATTCTCTCACTTGTAAGTAAAGTGGAAAGGATTACTATAATTTACCTAAAAATTTGAAATTTTAATATAAATTTATATATATTATTTTTTATTTAAATAATAAATACAAAATGATTATTATTGGTTAAAATTAAAATTTAATTTAATTTATTTAGTTATTAAATAAATTGTAATATAAGTTAAATGGTTAATTAATATTGTAAATTCTTTTTAAAAGATGATGATTCATTCTAAAAAAAAGTTATTACAAGAATAGACGTGTCCATTTTGTGGATGGTAGAGTTTTATCCTTTAGGAAATATTCTATAATATCCATAGTAGTATACACAAATCAAAGGTTGATATTTATCTCCAAAGTAGTTATGCTCTTTTGCCCCTTTTAATTAAATTGATTAAGTAAAACAATGTCATATGAATAAGTGTGATATGAAGTGAGTTATGATTTTTGGGCATGTGGTATTCATAAGTCATGGTAGTATTGGCCCATCGTATTGTTGTGATAATTTAAGGGGAAGAGTGGAAAAATGCAATAAAACTCAAAGTTACCCAACTTGAAAAATCAATAGAACTTGAGAGCTATTCTCATATTAAGATACAACTTTTGCACACCACACCAAAAATTGGTTACATAGAGAATATATAAAATTACTTTTTTGATCCAATATAGCACCTTGTTTGATAGGATCTAACTCATTATTGTAATGTGGTACGCTACCAAAACTATTGACTAAGTAAACTACCTAAGAGTTCGAAGATGTAGTTAGCAATCACATTCAACACTCCCCCTTGATTGTTACCTCATCTTCATAATGATTTTCATATTGTCTTTGAAATCCAAAACTTTCTTTTTCCATTGGCTTTGTAAAGATGTCTGCCAACTAATTTTTGGAATTGCAAAACTGAAGATTCGCTTCACCATTGTTGACTAGCTCTTGGATGAAACAAAAAGAGGTGTCAATATGTTTACTTTTGTAGTGAAACACGTTTTTTATTTTTTATTTTTTATTTTATTTTTTTGCATGTGTAGCCTTGGTAGATCCCTTTTCTATTGATATTTCAAGAAAATAAGTATGATTTCTACAAAATTGCGGAAACCGAGTCTGTTGGCCACCTGTCTGCATTGAACACTGTCCAAAATTTAAAAAGAGTTTTTCTTACCATCCACGCTACATTGGAAACTTTATCAACCATATAATTCTTGATTAAAAAGTAAATGTTAGCTGTCATATAGACAAAATTATACTTATTGATCTGCTTCACTCATCTGAAGAATCCACAGGGGCTGTGGCTTTTGCACTTGAACCCAAAACTTCACTTCTCATTATATTCTGAAGACTTTGTTTGATCCTATTCACAGTGAGGTTGTTGTTATACAGCTGCATTTGGACAGATTGTATCTCCCTTTGCAGGTCCTTCATACTTGGCTCAACTGGTCTATCCTCCTCTAGGTCTTCTCTTTCCTTATAGGTTGTCATAGCACAAGCCATGATGTTTTTCATGACCCAATACTGTTGGATAGTTTGGTGAAACAACGTTTGGTGACCTCTGGTATTCCCTGGGTCTTTGATGATTGTTTCCCATTCCTCTGCCTCGATCTCTTGATTTTCAATGTTTGTGTTTAGTTCTCTTTCCCATTCGGAGATTACAACTTTCACCTCAGCCGGGGTTCCTACGTAGTATGCGTTGATCAGGTTTTGCATACTCTCCTTCCCTGTTTTCCTGCCTCTTTTGCTCGGGCCTTTTCTTGAAGTCGGTTCCAGGCCTTTCATCTTCTTTCCTACCTTTCCCGTTCCTCTGTTTCCTTTCCTTCCCAGTTGGTTACCTTCCTTCACCATCCAATTCTTCTTTCTGCTTTTTTCTTCCCTTTCCAAGTGTCACACTTGTACCAGGGCTAGAGAATGGTTTAAGTGTCGTGTCTTCAGAGTTCTCTGCACTTTGATTTTAAGCTACCTATAACAAAAACCAGGAATACAACATTGTAAGTCATCATCAAATTAACCATAGTGGACTCATAGAGTTTTGCGCTCTGTGAGTTGGTAATGAAATTGACATCTTTCCTTCTGTTCTTGTTTGGATACTCGACCTGAGAGTTGGCCTCACTCGTTTTGGGATTCCCCACAAACTTCCCCCATTCTGGATTAGACTTCTCGGGCGTGGGCATTTTCATCCGCTTCGTGCCCTGAGAACTGTGATAAACCCCCTCTACACCCTTATTCCCCGCTCCCCCCACAGAGTTTTGAAGGATAATAATAGCACCCTCATCCTGGTTTCTTCCCATGAAAATTTGAATAACCCCTCTAACCAGCTCCCGCAAGACTTCCCTGCACCTCCACCCTACTATAATTGCAGCCCTGCCCCCCAGTTTCCCAATATTCTTTCTGCCCTGGTTATCGCCACCCCAGCAGGCAAGACATTTCTTCTCAATCTCCCACCAGACTACAATTCTTATTTCAGTCCACGAGGGAGCTATCCTTTGCCATTGGGTCCCTTCGAGGGAGCTAAGCAAAAGCCTACTTAGAGTAGTTTCCCACCCCCAATTGCATCCCCAGTTACTGCACTTTTTCTTGTGAACCTTTTCTAGGTTTAGGCTTGGCTCTAGGAGGATAAACCCTATCAATAGGTCAAGGGAGGTGCCAAGGCCAAGAGGAATTTCTAGCCTTTTGCACTTATTTAAGACACCTTCCTTCTCTAGCCACATTCTCAACCATATCAACTTATAGAAATTGTTCCGACAGATGTAGTGGGAACCCCTTTGGATGACTCGACTGGCTGCAAAATGACTCATCTTTCTACTCATACCCCGGAACCTATCTACCCAGAGGCCAAGATAAGGGTTCCCAAACCCACTTCCCTGGATGACAAGCCTGTCGATCTCTCCCCAAGATGATAGGCCGAATACCCAAGAAGACCGGGAGACCTCAACATTGAAAACAACGGGGGCACCATTAGAATTATCCATTGTTCTGCTTCCAGATTCACTTTCGTGCCTCTTTCTAAACTAATTCTTTGCAGGAGCCAATTCATATTTTCCATACAATCGTGAGTGAAAGCAAAGAGCACATACCAATTCTTGCAAACGATAGTTGAATACTGCTTGATGTCCTCCAACCCTTGGCTCTCACCACCTTCAGTTGCACATCCTACCTTGTCTTGCTGCATGTGAATTATTCTCAACCTAGCCTTCTTTCCATTTTGTTTTTCTTTCCACCTGCCCCAAATGCCGCCCAAAGGACCCGCCATGTGATCTCTTCCTCTGTCTGTCGCCCTTTCTCTTGCATGAGAGTCTTGGGATGGGGTTCCACTAACTTCCCCATAATCGAAAATCATTAAATCTCTCCTACCGTCAGCTTCTCTTGCTGCGAGTTTTCTACGACTGACTCATCACTTTCTAGTTGTCGTTGCATCTATCATTGCCTTCTTCCCTCTATCGTTCATGACAACTAGCCATCCGCTCTTACCTCTGCCTGCTTTAACGATTGTCCCTGCCCTATATTGCTCATTACTCCACTTCCATTTTCCAGCTGTCGTGGCACCTTACCAACCTCTTCTCCCTCGGCCCACCATGCCAACTAACTGATTGATCCAACCTCGACCCACCATGACTGCAGACCATCCTCTCTCTCCTCTAATCCGCGAGGCCTGTCACAAACCGATCAAGGGGAACACATGATTTATAGAAAGTGTAATAGTTAAGTTATTATCACAAAAAAATAGGATTTGTCTCATTCTTTTCTTCAGGCTCAAGATCATATATCAATCTTCTTAACCAAACTACTTGGTATCCTACTCTTGCTGCTACTGCTTACTCTGTTTCTACTACTGAAATGGAGACAATGGGATGTTGCTTGGAAGCCCATGAAATCAATATTATATCAAGGTGAAATTCATATCCTTAGGTACTCTTTTTGTCATCAATACTTCATGCAAGATCACGATTTATGCAAGCTACAAGAAGGTTTCCTTTGGAATTAGTGTACAAAATTCCACAGTGTATTGTTCCTCCAATATATATTTAAATCATTTTTTATTTCTTTGCAATGGGTTTATTTTAGTGACTCTATAAACCTAGATATAAGGTTGATTGAATAAATTATTCCAAGCATTGTTGTTGGGATATGCATTAGGATTCCCACTAGCTGCTTGTATAAAGTAGAATTGATTGCCAAACTATTATCATCTTTTTTTAACTTTGTTCCTAGGACAATTGGTGTGTTTGTTGGTTTATATTCACTCAACCTAAACCTTGTCAAAATGTCTCTTGCATATGTTCTTTGAAAAACTTAAATTCTCTTTTTAGAGTGTTCAAATTCTATTCCAAGAAAATATTTTAGATGACCAAGATTGGTCATCTCTAATTCCTTCATAGTTGTTTGAAAATATTCCAAGCTACAAATTTCTTGTGTAAATTATATCATCAACATAAATGCAAAAAATCAAAATATTACCTTGCAAATATGTTTTTGTATACAAAGTGGGTTCATTAATGTTGTGTTTGAATCCTTTGTTGAGAAGATAAGAATCAATTATGTTGTACCATGCTCTGGGAGCTTGTTTTAAACCATACATAGTCTTTTCAAAGTTGTAAACTTTCATCTTTTGACCCTTGATTTCATATCATGGAGGTTGAATTAAATAAAGTTCTTCCTTTAATATCCCATTTAAAAATGTTGATTTGTCATCCATTTGGTAAACTCGCCAATGATCGTTTACTACTATTGTTAATAATGTTCTAAAAGTATACAACCTTGCTACTGGGGTGAATGTTTTCTTCATAATCTACTCTAGGCTGTTGTGTAAAGCCTTTTTCTACCAATTTAGATTTATGATTTTCAATTTTCCCTTTTTCATTAAACTTGGTCTTATAGACTCATTTGACTTCAATACTTATTTTTCTTGCTAGTAGATCTATAAGACTTCACATTTCATTCTTTTGTATCACTACAATTTCTTCATTCATAGCTTCAACCCATTCTATCTTTTTTATTACTTCTTCAAAATGTGTTGGTTGGAAAGACAAGGCAAAATGTACTTGTTCATTATCTAGCTATTCATAAATTTCTCTCAAACTTCTTGTTTTCTACGAAATGGTGGGACCATATTCATTGCTTGAGTGGCCTATATGAATTTTGTCCTCTTTGGTTTACCCCTTTAGCTGGAACTTATAGCCATGGAAGTAATTTTCTTGGTTGTTCCACTTTTTTTTCTTCACTTGGTTCGAATGCATGTGGAGACACTTGATTTCTATTTGTTTTATTACCTTGATCATTCCATGCTCAATATTCAAAGAATTTAACATATCTTGAAATAATTTTTTTCTTGGAAATGGAATTGTACAATTGATAAGCCTTGGATTCTTCACTATAACTGACAAAAAATCATTTTTCACTTCTTTCATCCAATTTCCTTTTCCTTTCTTTTGGAACATATGTATAGGCTACATAACCAAAGATTCTCAATTGTGATACATTTGTATTCATACGACTCCATGCTTCTATGGGAACTCTATTTTTGACACTTTTGATTGGAGATCTATTCAAAATACAAACTAAACATGATATTGCTTCTACCCAATAGTCATTTGACAAATTCTTTGCATTCAACATGCTTCTTTCCATATTCATGGTGGTCTAGTTTTTAAATTCTGCTACTGCATTTTGTTGTGGAATGTACCTTCTTGTAAATTGTCTTTTGATACCTTAACCCCTGTAATATTCTACAAATTCTCTAGAATAATATTCACCTTCTCCATCTTCGCCTAATACTTTAATTTATTGCCACTTTGCTTCTATGTAATGGCTTTAAATTGCTTAAAATTTTCAAATGCATTATATTTGTTTTTTATGAAGAATACCCATGTCATTCTACCGAAATCATCAATAAAGGTTAGAAAGTAAAATCTTTCTACTAGCGACTAGTTTGCATTGGGCTACAAAGGTCTTTTTGTACTAATTTAATTGAATTTTGGGCTCTACAATTGGAAACATTTGGAAAATCATTTCTTTGGTGTTTGGAAATGATACAACATTCACATGGATTATGATGGACATCTATCAGAGGTGTGCCTAGGTCCATAGGCTTCTTTTGCAAAATATTGACTATTAAAACCTAGATGGCCATATCTAAGATGCCATAACCAAGTCTCATAAGAACTTGTTACAAACTGAGCATATGATAATGATTACTTGATGTTTCTCATTAATAAACAAAACATCTTATTCTGGTCATTTGGGTCCTTGGTATTACTCTTTGATGGGGTGGCTTGTTAAGAAGTGTGCAGTTAGTACCTTTAAAGTTGACTTCAAAACATTTTTCACTCATTTGTCCTACACTTAATAGATTATTTTTCTATATTTGCACACAATAGGCATCATGAATGTCCTCCTGTCTATTAAACTTGTTTACAAAAGTAATATTACCTTTTCCTAAGGCTTTAATTAGATGATCATCACCCAATTTAATATGAGATTTAACTATTTCATAAAAACCTTGAAAATACATCTTTGTTACCCATCTTATGGTTACTTCAACCACTTTCCAGTAACCAATGATTTTCATTGTTGTTTTCTTGTGTTATTGAGCAATAAAGAAGCATGGAAGATGTCTTACCTTCATCACTGATTGAAACATTGGTGTTTCCTTTCTTCAAATCTAATTGTTTCTTCCTGCATTCACTTTCAAAATTGCCATACTCCTTGCAATAAAAGAAATATATATTTTCCTTGTCCATCCTTCTTCTTCCACTCTTATTTTGAGATTGATTCGATGGCTATTATGATTGAATTGATGCATTGTTTGTTGCTAGAATATCATCTTCCTCTTCTGCCTCTGCTTCCATTATCTATGTTTGTTCCTCTACTAATTGTGGCTTGAGTTTGAAAGGAATTTTCTAATGAGTCATTTCTACCTTTAATTCTTGACTCATGATTTAACATTGATCCTATCAATTCTTCAATTGAAAACTGAGCTAAACATTTACCTTCTTATATGGCTATCACAAACATGTCTAATGAAAGTGGGAGAATTATGAGAATTTTCTCAACCACCTTTTGATTGGTGACATCCTCTCCATGAGTTCTAACCTAATTTACTATCTCCATGACCTGAGTCATAAATTGGTCTATTATTTTAATATCTCCCATTTGAAAATTTGTAAGATTATTCCTGAGGATCTAAAGTTTTGCATTATTGACCTTGTTCCTAAGCTTAAGGAGCACTGGTTGTTGCTGAAATCTTGTAGATTTTTCTATAGATTCAACAACTCAAGTAATTTTCTAAAACACAAGACAAGAATCTACTCTACTCTTCTCACTGGAAACCAAAAATGATCGATGAAAAAAAAAGCAAAAAGAGGAAGAATATCAATCGCACATAACACAATATTTCTTTGGGGAAAGCAACTTCTCAAAACCCCGACTATCTATATTGCATTAACCAGAAGATCTGAGAAGAAAATATAATGCTTGTTCACATTAGAACAATCCCTGCACAAGTATGATCTAACTCTCTGACTCACAAGCCCACTCTAGCCAACACTTCGCCAATTCTATTGCCTGCCAAGCCCCTACTTCCTTGCATAATTCTTGAGAGAGTCAACCTATATTTAATTGGGAAATCCTTCCTCCATAACTGTGCAATCAAAACATAGGTCCTCAATTGATTGCATGCACCATCTGTACAACTTAGAAAATTATACAACTGATAGTACATTGTCCCTGCACTCTAGTCTCAACTGGGTCTTCCTATGAACTCACGTACATGAATGATTTGTGAGTGAATATGTAATTAACTAGTGTGGTACTGGTTGATGCACTGGTGCACTAATCCACTACTAGACCTCTACTAGTTCCTCCAACACTTAGAACTAGTTTAACTGACTAAATCTTAGTTGAATTGAGTTATCTAATTACAAATCCAATAAATTCAATCTGGACCCCTAAAATTTAGGGATCACACTTACATGACTCCAGATATACTTCCAACTCGAATTTCATAAGCTACCTAAGTCAACTTAACTTAGTTAACTATTACAAGTTGCTATGAAAAAAGAATTACAATTTTAATTCACAATTTAATTTAAGGACAAATTAAAATGGAATTTCTTGTAGCTATTTTTAATAGTCCCTCTCAACAAGAAATGGATTATCAGCTACCCCGATCCTGTCTCTGTAAAACTCAAATTTACATCTTGACAATGCCTTTATTAAAATGTCAACATCCTGCTCCTCTATGGAATGTACTCCAACAACATAATCTGCCTCTGCACACAATCTCGATGATGATGATACCAGATATCAATGTGCTTAGACCGATCATGAACAACTGGATTTTTAGAGAGTTTGATACAACTCTGATTGTCATAGTAAATCATAGTTGGATCCATTTGTTGACCAAACAAACCAAACAAAACGTTCCTGATCAAGATGGCCTCACAAGCTGCTGCCCCACTCTCATCCTGTTGGTTGATAGGTACACCCTATAGTTGTGAGGTGTATCAGTGTAACCCACAAATATCCCCAAATATTCTTTCATCTCAAGCTTCTTCTATGCATCTTTGGTCACATGGAAATATACCGATGAGCCAAAAATCTTGAAGTGACCCACATCTGGTCTCTTCCTTGAGAAAGCCTCCTCTAGTGTACTCATCCCAAGAATTCGATGAGGGATTATGTTCTACAAATAAACAACTGTGTTGCATGCCTTGACCCACAAGTGTAGTGGTAGGCCCTGATCATGCAACATCACCCGTGTTGCCCCTACAATTCTTCTATTCTTCCTTTCAGCCACCCCATTCTATTGTGGGTTATGAGGTGTTGTCAACTCTCGTTTAATGCCTTCTGCCACACAGAAGTTCTAAACTCATTTGACACATTCTCTCCACCATTATCACTCCTGAGATCTTTAACATTCCTACTAGTATATTTCTCGACCAATGCTTTAAATTAAAAAAACTTTACAATAGTCTGATCTTTCTTCTACATGAAAAATATCCAGCATTTACGAGAAAAATCGTCAACAAATATAACATAATATCTATATTTGGTCGTGGATGTTGTTGATAATGGTCCACACACATCTAAATGGACTCGATCGAGGATCGCCTGTGATCAACTGTCTTTGTTGTGAAAGGAATATTTGGTGAATTTTCCCAAATTACACCCTTTGCATGTATCAACTTGCACTAATCTAACTTTGGGGAGACATGTGGAATTTTTTTGCATGATTTTCAAAGTGACATGATGCAAGTGACCCAACCACTTTTGCCACAAATCACCAATGTCTCGTCTCTGCACCTTCTCTAGTTTCATGCTCAAGGTATCACAATCTTCTACCTCCAACTTATAGTTATTCTTCACTTGAATCCCTATCCTCTTTACCTGTACTGTGTCTATGTGATGAAGGAATGCCTTTTCCTTAATAAAGATCAAACCATAGCCTCTATCCTCCAACATGGACATATATACCAAGTTATTCTTCAAACCAGGAACATACATAACATCTCACAAGGTGATAGGAGAACCTGACTCCCTCTGAAAGCTAACTATACCTAACCCGGTAGCACTATACCTCTTGTCATCACCCATCTTGATATGCATCTAGAGATCCTTCTCCTCCAAGTCACTGAAGAGATCATTGTTACCAATCATGTGGAAAGAAGATCTATTATCTAGGTACTATACATTACCCATCATCGATGACACCATGCATGTGATGAGGATCAAGTTCAATTCGAATTGTGAGGCAAGAGCATCACCTGCCACTCCGCTTGAGGACTTCTTCTTGGAATTCTTGAGCGGGCAATTTGTAACAAAATGTCCTAGCTTGTGACAATGAAAACACTTGAATTATGACATGTCCTTCTTCTTCCCTCCATGAAAAGAATCCAATTTGGAATGGGATTCCTTCCCTGTCCCTTTCATTGCATTATCTGCTAAGGAACAATTTTCCTCATCATCAATCTTTGATGAGGATCCATCTCTAGTGTTCCTCAAAATCTATTCCTGTACCAAATCTAGCCACAGTCGTTCCCAATCTGGCATCTTCTCCCTCCCATTAACAGAGTCCTAATAACTTTGCCAACTCTTGGTAAGTCCTAGAAGCGCTAGGATCACCATATCATCCTTGACAACAATAATCCCAACACTTCCAAGCTCATCACGATAGTGAGTGAACTTGGTCAAGTATTTCAGAATTGAGTCGCCCTTCTCCATCTTGATATTTCTGAGTTTATCCTTCAGTTCCAGCTTCCTATGGTCACTGCTATTCTACAATAGGTTTGTCAATGCCTTCGACATTGAGTACGGAGTTTCCTTGCCATGGAGACCCAATACAATGTGGTCTTGAACTCACTTAAGAACAATCTACCTCGCCTTTTCCACACACTTTCTCCATTCAACCAAATCTTGAGCATATGATATTGGAGGCTTCGAAATATCATGATCAACGAATTCCATGAGACCACTGTCTTCCAAAACTACCTCCATCCTATCCTTCCATGCTATTTAATTCAAGCTACCTTCCAAGGCATACTCAAGTTGCAACCCGTATAAAAACATATTTTTGATCTGAAGTATGAACTGAAAATCGAATATGAACTGCAAATTCGATTTTCACCAACACAACAAACTCGAAATCTCCTCTTCTATACTTTCTTCAGCTCTGATACCATCTAGATTTTTCTTTATATTCAACGGATCATGTAATCTTCTAAAACACAAGATAAGAATCTGCTCTACTCTTCTCAATGGAAACAAAAAATGATCGATGAAAACAATAAGCAGAAAGAGGAAGAATATAAACTGAACATAAAACAATATTTATTTAGGGAAAGCAATTGCTCCCAACCCCGACTATCTATATTACATTAACCAGAAGATCAGAGAAGAAAATACAATTCTTGTTCACACTAGAACAATCCCTGCACAAGTATGATCTAACTCTCTTCCTCACAATTCCGCTCTAGCCAACACTTAGCTAATTTTTCTACCTTCCAAGCTCCTACTTCCTTGTGCAATTTCTTGAGAGATTCAACCCATATTTAATTGGGAAATCCTTCCTCCATAGCTGTGCAATCCAAACATAGGTCCTCAACTAATTTCATGTGCTATCTGTACAACTCAAAAAATTATACAACTGATAGTGCATTGTCCCTGCACTCTAGTCTCAACTGGTTCTTCCTCTGAACTAACATGCATGAATTATTTGTGTGTGAATCTTCTTCAGTTAACTAGTGTGGTACTGGTTGATGCACTGGTGCACTATTCCACTACTAGACCTTTACTAGTTCCTCCAACAGTTAGAACTAGTTTAACTGACTATAACTCTATTGAACTAAGTTATCTATTTACAACGAGTCTAATAAACTCAATATGGACCCCTAAAATTTAGGGATCACACTCACATGACTCCAGATAGATTTCCAACTCAAATTTCCTAAGCTAACTAAGTCAACTTAACTTAGTTAACTATTACAAGTTGCTATGAGAAAATAATTACAATTTTAATTCACAATTTAATTCAAGGACAAATTAAATTGGAATTTTGTGTTTCTATTCTTAAAAAATCTTATGGAATATCGAGTCTTCAACTCCATTGTGCAGATTCCATAGTGCTCTTGAATCCTTAATTTTTCTCTATGTTGAAGTATTTATTTGGGAATTTATCATTGCTATTAAGTCTACAACTTCATGTTCTTCATATGTTGTGAATATTTCTTTCCAAAAGTCCAAATTATTCAAAAAGCCCTTCATCTTAATTTCTCACGTTGCATAATTTGTACCATTCAGTATGGGACCCAGTGTGTTCTCATTGCTAGTTGAATCCATCACTGAATTTTGTAGCAAATCCCATTTACTATGGATTTGGTGGCTTCTTCAATATTTTCAACTCACTCTAAGCCTAATGGAGGTCTTAAAACCTTAGCGTGAGAATATTTGGCTTACAATGGTGGATATGATAACTAGAAAGAAACCTTTCCATGATTATGATTTCTCTGTATAAGACTTCAAATGGGATTTACTATGGCGACTCCACAAGAAATAAAAAATAAAAATAAAATCTTAGTAAAAACAAATTTGGTGGTGGCTCGACAAAGAAACTTGGACTTATGATGGAGGTAGAACTCCACAAATAAACCTTGACGTTTGTTGGGAGGATAGGACCCCTCTCTTGACAATGACTCTTCTACATAGAAAATGATGGAAGCTTTATGGGTTTGGCATATAGGGATTATTTTTAGTTTTTTAGTTTTTTTTTCCTTATGCATTGACTTATCCTTCTCTTAATTGTAGGATCGAACTACCACTCTCTCTTGATGGCTGGATAAAGCTACATCACTCTCTTGAGTCTCTTGATGTAGTGTGGGCTAGAGAAATACCAATATAGGGGTTCCTCCCAATGAAACTCGACAAGGGAAATTTACAAATTTGGTGGCCCCTCTGAAGCTTATTCTTTACAAAACTTCATAATTGATCATCTCTTGATAGTGATTTATCAACAAATTCAACAAAAATAGTGGTCCCAACAAAAATAATCAATGGAAGCTACTACGCCTTGATTGTGGGTTGGGAAAATCTACACATCAGCGCTAGACAAACATAAAAAAATGAATATGAAAAAAAATTCAACATGACTAACATTTTTAGAGGCTCACTTCAACTTGATGGATCTAGCTACGCTCCTAATACCATGCCAAAATTTAAGTGAAAGAGTGAATATACATAGTAAGTTACCCTCATTGAAAAGCCAATGGAACTTTAGATCTCTTTTCACATTGAGATACCACTTTTCCACACAACATCATTTTTTTTACATAGAGAATATATAAAGCTACTTGTTTGAATCAATATAACACCTTGTTTGATATGGTCTAACTCATTATTGCAAACTACTATACTTATTTGTGTATGATCCTAATGAAATGGAGCACACTCGTATCAAAATATTTTCTCCACTTTTATTTGCCCAACAATACCTAATCAAATATGGGAAGAGATATCATGGAATTCATTACAAGGTTATCAAAATACAAAGGGAAGGATGAAATTTTTGTGGTCATTGATAGACTCATAAAATATGCACATTTTTGTAGAATTCAAAGCACATATATGACATGCCAAGTGGCAGAAGTGTTGATGAAATAAATTCATAGAATTAATGGTTTTTCTATATTAATAGTAAATGAAAGTAATGCAAAATTCACTTGAAACTTTTGTAAATAATTATGGAAGATGAGTTGAACAACACTAGTAGTTATGAGTTCAACATATCATCCACAAATAGATTGTCAAATAGAAATTGTTAACAAATGTTTTTGGGTTATCTCTAATTTTATTCTTTAGACAAAAAATCTCAATCAATGGAGAGGATTTCCTTGGTAGAATGGTGGTATAATACTACCTAGTAAACATATACTAAAATGTCTCCATTTGAGGCCCTATATGGATATCTAAGCTCTCCTAGTATATCATACATTTTTCCAAATAAATCCAAAGTATAGGCTATAGAGTCACATATGAAGAAGACTAAAGAAACTTTGACAATTATTATGGAAAACCTTCAAACAATGCAAAACAAGAGGAAGCAACAAACAAGTCAACATCGAAGTGAAATACAATTTAAGGAGGGTATGAGTATTTTGATTCTATAATCTTATAACAATATATATACTAAAGGAAAAGAAGAATCATAAATTAACTCCAAATTTTATGAACCCTATAGGATTTTGCATGGGATTGGATAGGTGGCATATGAGTTGGATTTTATTTCTTCTCACTTCATAAGGTTTTCCATGTGTCTTTCCTAAAAGGGTTTCAGGATAAACTATTATAGTGTAAACAAAAATTTTAGAATTAGATGAAGAAGGGAAGTTGATTCTTGAACCAGAAAAAGTTGTAGATCAATGTTCTCTATCCCCTTGGAATAATATTGTTATGGAATACCTAATCAAGTGGAATAAATTCCTCTAGAAAAAACTATATAGGAAAATGAGTAATTCATGAAGAAACACCCTCAACTACAAACTTTAAGGGAATTAAAGTTATTTTAAAAGTGAGGGGCTATGTTAAGGCCATGGGAGCCTTATATTAGGGCCTTAATAAAGTTTTTTTTTTTATATTATTAGGTTGGTTATAACCTTTCATTGTACCCTCTATCTCCTACACACCCACAGACACACACACACACACACACAGATACCAAGGAGACCTAATCTTAGAAGGATCATATCTCGTATTTCATATTGTATTCAATGTAAAATGAGGTTTCCCCTTGAAATTGGACTAATATTCATTTATTTTTTTATCATTCCCAAGGTTTAGTATCATAAAATAAACTTAAGAATATGTTTTCCTTCTTCTTGGAATGTTAAAATGGATCTAGACAATCTTCTAGTTTGATTCCCAACGAGTTTTTTGCCATGGATTTAAACTATTTTTTGAATCTATATAATGTGGGTGTGATGTTTGTTATATGTCACAAATTTACAATGGAACAAATTGTACTAATGAAAAAACAATGAAGCATTGCATTCTAGGTTTGTGTTTTCTCATGCCCAAGCATTAATATTTAAGGTTCAATTGCCAAACTTCTAAACAAAAAATCTTTCCACAAGCAAGGTGTTAACCTCCTCATCAACTTGTAGGAATGGTATGGTACAAATTTAAATACTTTAGATTTACCAAATAAAAAATGTTAATTCCAATGGTGAGCAACACCAACCATGTCATGTTGATTTTGTTAACTTGACTTTAGTTCCATATAATACTTACGTATGGTTTTTTTATTCTATTTCATGATGCACAAAAAGGGAAACTTTATTATGTTGTGATGTTTAAGTCATGGATGTGCAAGCATGAACATAAATGAAGACATATAAATAAGATGCAAAAAAAACAAATTATAATATATCACTATATGTATTACCATATAAATATTGTGTACAACGCAAAAGAATGAAATTTGTCTAGCTAAGTCAATGCTCTATGATATTCTTTCTATCATAGATAGTGTACATCAAAATATATTTAAGTTACAATATAATTATTAGTTATTTTTAGAACTTTTGGAATTGAATTGTGGAATAATTTTGAAATGTTTCAATGTTTCAAGTGGATACTCAACCCTGTCATAAGGGGATCCATACAAAATTTCTAAAAGATTTATATAGTTCTTTTGATGATGGTGGAGTTCCACTCAAAATGTTGGGATGTTTAGAAACTATCACACAATTAAATTCTAGTTCCTAATCATTAATATAGAGAATAGTGGAAACCTTCATATTCAAACCATTATTGGTTGTTGAAGCTGACTTGTTTCCATAAATATTGATAGGTCACTATATCTCTTCTTCATTGTAGGTACATTCAAATGGGCTTCCATAATGTTCCTAGGTGCGCATCCCAAATTAGGGGTGTGTGCACAATATAATGAATGCGGTTGCAATCTTAGAGTGGGAAACGTAGATCAAAGTGTGTGTGGATGGAGCTAATATCTGTGTACCTTATTTATAACTCATCACTTGTAGATTAATGTGTAACTTTTGCATGGAGCTAATGTGTATGGACAATTTTTTCTATGTTATATGTTGTAAATATTTTTGGGTATTACCACTTCACCCTACGAATCAACAATCAATATGAGTTCGACATGGGAATTGCTCGTTGGACCCCATATGTGATTTTCCCCTTAGACCTATACGAAAAAATAAATATCAAATTTAGATGAAAAATATTTATGTGAAAAGACACTTTAATGTCCTAAATGAAAGAGATCAATATGAGAAAACACTTTTTTGAGATGTGCAATATTGTGTATCAAATACAATTAATTATAAAAAAACCATTATCATTTTTAACAAAAGAAATTACAAATTTACTTTGTTTCAAATTCACTAACATTACTCTCTTACACTATGATAAAAAAAAAAATCTTTTCATATGGAGGTAGGAAAGTCCATACCTCTTGTTCAGGTAATGTCCTCAAAGATCAACACTTAATTAGATAACTTAGTTGTTTCACAAGGGCTAGATTTAAGCTTTGAAGGCTCTAATTTAGAGTTGATATAACGTTTTGAAAGGTTAACACTTTTTGATATAACTGATTTTGTTAGCAAAAATTAATATATGTTTGAAAGGAGGTAAGATAGTTTGAGTATATTGTTATGCAACCAACTCACAAATAGGAGCCTAAGGGGTAACAATATAATCAAGGCCTACATAAAAATAATAATGTAAGGGCACAACGATAACAATAGTGGGCTTCTATGGGGAACAATAATAACAATATGGGGACTACATGGGCACAAAAATAACAATATGGGGGCTACCCTAACAATAATAATAAGGGGATACACTAGTATTATAGCTACCTAACATGCCCCTCTCCTTCATAAAAGTTTTTTCCTCAACGCTTGAGTAGTTCTAGATGCTTTTGTATAAAATTCACATCCTCTAATGTGGAATCTTTAGCGGGTAAGTTCTTCCACTTGATGAGATACTCTAAAATTGATCGCTTTCGTAAATGTTGGGTTCTTGTTTATGTGACTACTTCACGTTCTAATATGATTTTTCCTTCCTCATTAAGTTCTAGCAATATTGTTTGAAATGGGATATTTTCACCTATAACCTTCTTTAAGAATGAAACATGGAAAATTGGGTGCACTCGGGAAGATGTAGGAAGCTCCAATTTTTATTCCATAGTACCAATATTTTGAAACACATCGTAAGGACAATAGTAATTTGGTGATAATTTATTATCCCTCTTAGCTTTCTTGAGGGACATTTGTTTATATGGTTGTAGTCGTAAAAATACCCAATCACCTACATCAAAACTTGTTTCTCTACGATGTTGATTGGCCCGTTGTTTCATTTGATTTTGCGCCAAAGTTAGGTTATCCCTTAAGAGTTGGAGAACCTATTGTTGATGCTCAATGTGATATTCCACTACTTGAACCTTAGAATTTTCTCTTAAATATGATGTGATGGATGGTGGATGATATCCATAAAGTGCCATAAATGGGGACATTTTTGCTATAGTATGGAAGGAAGTGTTATACCACCATTTTTCCAGAGGTAATCACTTGACCCATTGTGTTTGTTTATCAGATACAAAGAAATGAAGATATCCTTCCAATCATTTGTTCACTAACTAAGTTTTCCCATCAGATTGAGGATGATAAGCTTAGGTATGAGCTAATTGAGTACCCAGACAAGAAAATAATTTCGTCCAAACATTTCCAGTGAAAATGGGATATATGTCGCTTACAATAATATTTGGGTTTCGATGTAGCTTTTGAATTGTTTCTATAAATGAAATAGCAACTGTACTAGCTTTAAATGGATGAGATAATGCACAAAAATTTGCATACTTGGTAAGTCTATCAACTACTACCATGATGACACTCTTTCCTTCATACCTAGGTAAACCCGTGATAAAATCCATTGAGATCTCTTCCCATCATTAACTTGGAATGACTAAAGGTTGTAATAGACATGGGGTCTTAATTGTCTCAACTTTATTTTGTTGGGAAACCAAACATTCTGCCACAAACTTTTGAATATCATATTTAAGGCCATCCCAAAAAAATTCCTTCTTGACCCTATGGTAAGTTTTTAAAAATCCTAAATGCCTTCCTAAGGGAGAGGTGTGTAATTCCAAAAGAATATTTTGTTTGAGTTGGGAATTCTTACAAAGATATAAGCGATCTTTTTACCATAATGAATCATTTTTCCAGCTAAATGTATCAAATGTACTAGGATGTTACTGCAACTTTTGAATGAGTGTCCACACTTATTCATCATTATTCCACTTATACCTTGCTTCAATTATCCAATCTGGTTGGATAATAGAAATGGCACAAAGAAATGCTTCCACATCCTCATCCTTTCTTGAAAGTGCATCTTAAACAATATTTTGCTTCCCTTTCTTATAAATGATTACAAAGTCATAACCCAACATCTTTGTAACCCATTTTTGCTACTTTTCTGAAGATAATCTTTGTTCCAAAAAATATTTAAGACTATCATGATATGTTTTTACCTTGAAGTGTCTCCCCATTAGGTAAGGTCTTCGTTGGTTTAGTGCATGTACTATTGCCAACATTTAATTCCCATAAATAGGTTTGTGTAAATACTTTCCTTTGATTTGATGGCTTTCAAAAGAAATGGGTCTTCCTTCTTGCATTAAAACAACACCAATTCCATTTCCTGAGACATCACATTCCACAATAAAGGTTTTTGTGAAGTCTGGTGTAGCTAAGACTAGTGATTGGCACATTTCCTCTTTAAGATGTTGAAAGGCCTTAGCTTTTGGAGTCCAAGAAAATGCATATTTCTTTAGTACTGTTGTTAGAGGTGCTATTGCTCTCCCATAATTCTTAACAAACTTGCAATAATACCCTGTCAACCTGAGGAATCCTCGAAGATGCTTTATGGTTTTGTGGATTTTCCATTCCTTAATGGCTTTAATTTTGTTAGGGTCTACCTTAACACCCTCATGCAATATAATATGACCCATTTATTCCACCTCTTGTACTCCAAAGAAACATTTGGATGTTTTTACATATAATTGTTTCTCCTCCAAAAGTTTGAGGACCTTGTGAACATGTTGAATATGATTCTTCCAAAACTTGTTGTAGTTTAGTATATCATCAAAAAATACTAACACAAATTTTCTAAGGGAGGGTTTGAAAATGGAATTCATCAAACCTTGAAATGTGGAAGGTGGATTGGTAAGGCCAAAAGGCATAAACAAAAATTAATAATGACTCTCATGAGTTCTAAATGTTGTTTTCAGAATGTATTCAATCTTCATTCAAATTTGCTGATATCCTGAATGAAGATCCAACTTGGTGAAGTAAATTGTTCCATGCAATTCATCCAACAATTCATCAATGATAGGAATGGGAAATTTATCTTTAATAATGACCTTTTTGAGCTCCCTATAATCTAGACACATGCACTGTGATCCATGCTTCTTGTGCACCAATACCACTGGAGCAGAGAAGGAACCTTGACTAGGCTGAATTATAGATGCATCTAGCATTTCTACAACCATACATTCAATTTCACTCTTTTGGGCATATGGATATCTGTAAGGCCTGATGTTTTTAGGAACACTTCCTGCAATCAAATGAATATCATGATCATGATCATGAATAGGTGGGAGGCCTTTGGGAGTCTCAAATAGCTTGGAATGGTTTTCCAATACTTTTTGGATATCTTTAGAAATAGATGATTTCGATGTCTGAACATCTAGTGAGCATAATTGTGAAATTACACCCCATTTTTATTTATTTATAAGCTTTGTCATGCCATTAGAGTTGGTTATATTTCTTGGTTTCCTTGCAATACCCCTTAATTCAAATTTCTTTCCTTGCAAAAAAAATTTCAAGAAATGTTCTTGAAAATTAAAAGCTATCAAGTACCCAAAGATTGTAACCATTACACTCCTAGTGCAACATGAGAACCACCCATTGGAATGTAAAGCATTGGACTATTCAATACATATTACCCCATGGTTAGCTTGATATTATGGAACTTTCTAGAACAATTTATAGTTCCTCCATTTGCAACCATCACTTGATGCACTAGTGTTGGATATAGGAATCAATTCAATTCCTTGGCTATCTTACAATGAATAAAATTATGGGTACTCCTTGAATCAGTCAACAATATTACATTTTTCTTCTTGATTTGTCTTTTTATCTTGAGAGTTTGAGTGGTAATTCCTACTAATGCATTACAATATTTGGTTGGATTAATTTATTCTTTCTCTGGGGTTGGTTCCTTATGTATATCCTCTTCTTTTGACGTCTATTTTTCCTTTTATTCCTCATATTCACAATATATTGTTGGCATTATGATACAAGTGTTGTCCTTGATGGAAACTCACTCACAGATCAGTTTAGTTTTGATGAAAGGAAACCCACAGTGTAATAGGTCCATTCAGATGTAACGGGGCATTGGTTCAAAAGAACATGAAGATGGAACTAAAGTCTGCTAATCAGAATGAAGAAGTTGAAGGTAAAGGATGGTGAAAAGAAGTTTAAGATGTATACGTAGGTCCACTTAGTCAAAACAGTGTATACATGTTGGTTCACAGAACAAAAAGAGCATATACGTATACACACACTTTCACAAGAAGAAAAGAACGTATATGTTGGAAAATCAAGGAAATTCAAGAGGAGACAATACCAAGGATCAATACCATGGTATTAGCCCACAATATTGAGTGGAGTAACGACTATTTGATCCCATCCAAGAATACCACTGGTCCTAAGTGGTTTCAGTACGAGGTATTGAGAAAGGCCTAAAACTATATAAGGAGGAGAAGATCATAAGGCTAGGGTGTGCAAGTGAAATGGGTTTCTAAGGAATACTTCTATCTGAAGTATATTTTATGTTGTAGGAACTATGTTTGTGATTTGATCTAAAATATTTTGTGCACCTTGAATTCAATGTTGGATTAGGATCATGAGACCTGAAATGACTTATCATTGAATGATCTGATATTGGTTGGGTCAGATCTGATTGTGTACACCTATTTTATTCATTAAATGTCATGATCTGGGTTTGTCTAAAGTCCGGAATAACAACGAAGTTATGAGCTAATATTTGCATATATATATATATATATATATATATATATACATTGGTTCATATCGGTAAAAGCGATTGTACACTCGGGGTCTGTTGGGTTGTGTTATATTCTTTCCACGACTAGTCCACTTAGTTAACTGGAGGGTTAGAAGGGGGGCGGAGCCCCCCCCCCCTCGTTGCGTCGATTGCGTAGCGAGGGGGGTCACAGAAGAAAAAGGTAATAGTGTTGATTGCGTTTGAGGGGTGCAAGTATGCACTCTATGGGGTCTGGGAAAGTGCTCCGGAATTTATTTTTTTTGGACCCTATATTAGGTTGGGAAGACCTACCTATGGTTTTGTGCATGAATTTTCACACATGGTTTTGGACGCGATGGTTTTCGATCCATGGTTTTGGACGTGATGGTTTTCGGTCCATGGTATTGGATGCTTCGGCATGTATAGATATGTATTGTAACATTGAAAGAAAAATAATGAAAAATCAAGCTGGTAGTCCCGGTTTTGGGATCCAGGGGAAATCTCTGTGTATATGTGTTTTATGTGTTATGCTCTCGCATTGTTTATTTTTTGTGTTTTAGAATTCGTATGCAGGTAATTTCTATACAGGGTTGAAACCTACATTTGGTATCAGAGTTGTTTTGGCTTCAAGGGGACGCCTTTGTTGTTGAGGGGTTTCGCTCGGGCCTGTGGTAGACCCTATTCAGTGGGAGATCTGCGAGATCGATTCTGGTGGTGAAAGAAGATGGTGAGTAGTAGAAATATAGAGATCAAGAAATTTAATGGTCAGAGTTTTGAGTTATGGAAACTCAAGATGGAGGATCTGTTGGTGGATAAAGATCAGTGGATCGTAGTAGATCCGGGTACTAAACCAACGGGAGTGTCCGATGAAGAATGGAAGAAGTTGGATCGGAAGGCAAAGAGCATAATACGATTGTGTGTCCCAGATTCAGTATTGCTGAATGTCTCAGGGGAAGATACAATGAAGGCTTTGTGGGACAAGTTAGGGACTTTGTACCAATATAAGTCTAGTGAATAAACCGTTCCCACAGAAAAAGTTGTATAACCTGAGGATGAAAGATGGAGACTCAGTGACAAAGCATCTGAACGCATTTAATACTATGGTAAGTCAGTTATTATCTGTTGATATTAAAATTTCAGATGAAGATAAGTGCATCAGTTTTTTGTGTTCTCTAGCAGATTCGTGGGATAGTCTGGTTATTGCAACAGGTAGTAATGCAACTACCTTGCAGTTTGATGAAATAGTCCCATCCTTGCTGACGAAGGAGATGAGATAGAAAAATATGGAGAGCCAGAATGGTGATGCCTTGTCTATACGAGGACGGTCCCAGAACAGAAACAAAAATAAGTCATCGAGTGGGAGATCTAAATCTAGAGGGAGATATAAATCTCCAGGAAAACCTGTAAAGGTGGTGTGATGGAAATGCGGAAAGGAAGGGCACTACAAAAGGGACTGTAAATATAAAGCTCCTGATAAAGGAAAGGGATCTGATGATTCTACTTCTTCAAAGGCAAAAACCACCTCAGATAAAGGTGGGGATGTGTACTTGGCTTCTTCAAGTACACATGTAGATCATGAGGCATGGTTGATTGACTCAGGTGTATCCTTTCACTTCACTCCCCATAGAGAGTGGTTCTACGAGTATGAGAAATATGATGGTCGTGATGTCTTCTTGGGGGATGATAGGAAGGCTAGAATCATTGGTTGTGGAAAAGTAAAGTTGAAGTTGCAAGGTGGAAGGGTTAGAACACTTCCGAGGGTTCTGCATGTTCCTGCATTAGCCAGAAATCTAATTTATGTAAGCAAGCTGGATGATGCAAGTGTAAAAACAGTGTTCGAGAAGGATGCAAGATGGTTCGGGGAGCACTGGTATTAATGCAGGGAGTTCAGATTGGAACTCCGTACAAACCACAAGGTAGCACTGTTATTGATGGGTGCAATAGTTCTATGGTTCCTGAAAGTGGAGCAGAAAATCTAGTGGTCTCTGGAGAAAAGACCATGCTATGGCATCAAAGGCTTGGACATATTGGAGAGAAGGGCCTTCGAAGACTTCATGGTAAATATATGGTAGAAGGTATGACTAATAGCTCTTGGGATTTTGATTTCTATGAAAATTGTGTATTTGGGAAGCAGAATCGAGTGAATTTCCCCTCTGGTGGTAAGAGGGTGAAACATTTATTAGAGCTTGTGCATAGTGATATGTTTGGACCTATGAAGGTTCCATCACTCGGTAAGTCTGTGTACTATGTATCATTTATAGATGAATTCTCAAGGAATACATGGATATATTTCCTTAAGAAGAAATATGAAGTCTTTGACAGATTTAAAGAATTTAAGGCTCTGGTGGAAAACCAGACAAAGAACAAGATAAAGGTATTGAGGACAGATAATGGTGGAGAGTTTTGTAGTAAGGAATTTGAAGAATTCTGTAAGATGTGTGGTATAGCACGGCATAAGACTACTCCATATACACCTCAGCAAAATGGAGTTGCAAAAAGAATGAACAAGACGTTGATGGAAAGGGCAACAAACATGCTCAGTGGTGCCAGGTTAGGACAAGATTTCTGGGCAGAGGTGGTGGAGACTACATATTACCTGGTCAACAGATCACCTTCATCAGCATTGGAAGATAAGACTCCACAAGAGGTATGGACTGGTAAAAAACCTTCTCTTTCACATCTGAGGGTCTTTGGATGTGATGCATATGTACATGTTCCAAAGGAGAAAAGAACCAAGTTGGATAGTAAATCTAAAAAGTGCATCTTTATTGGGTATAAGGATGGTTTAAAGGGTTATAAGCTTTGGAACCCAATAACAAGGAAGGTTGTGTACAGTGGATATGTGGTGTTCAGAGAGGTGAAAGATGTTATTAAACATGAAGTCCAACCAAAGGAACCTGAGAAGATAGAGTTTGAGCTAAAAGAGGAAGAATCAGACTCTACAGCAGAGGAGGAATCAGAAGATGAAGAGCCACAAACACCAAGTGTGAGATCAGTTCGAGAAAGAAGGTAGCCAGAAAGGTATAGTCCATCTGTTTTCTATTCAAATTTTGCTTTATCTATTACTAATGATGACCCCAGAACTGTGAAGGAAGCAGTAGATTCAGAGGATGGAAAACTTTGGAAAAAGGCCATGGTTGATGAAATGGCATCTTTGCACAAAAATGAGGCTTGGGATCTGGTAGAGTTGTCAGCTGGAAGGAAACCCATTGGTAGTAAATGGGTGCTCAAGAAGAAGACAAATGCAGAAGGAAAGGTGGAGAAATACAAAGCTTGGTTGGTAGAAAAAGTTTATTCCCAGGTGTCAAGAATTGATTTTGGTGATATTTTTTCTCCTATTTCCAAGGTAACTTCTATTAAATTACTTTTATCTATTGTTGCTGCTTTTGATTTTGAGGTAGAATAGATGGATTTGAAGACAACATTTCTTCATGGGGATCTGGAAGAGGAGATATACATGAAGCAACCTGAAGGTTTTGCAGTGAAGGGTAAGAAAGAACTGGTATGCAAGTTAAAGAAGTCTCTATATGGGTTAAAACAGTCACCAAGGATGTGGTATCAGAAATTTGATACATTTATGCGGGGACTTGGCTTCACCACAAGCAAATTAGATCATTGTGTGTATTTTAAATTAATTGGTGACCGTGTTAGTTATCTGGTTTTGTATGTGGATGATATGTTGCTGGTTGGAAATGACAAAGAAATTATCCAGGATTTGAAGACCCATTTGTCCTCCAAATTCGACATGAAAGATATTGGTGCTGCAAACTATATTTTGGGCATGGAAATTAAAAGAGATCAGACAAAGAGGAAGCTCTGGTTAAACCGGAGGAAGTATGTCGAGACAATATTGCAGAGGTTGAATATGTGGGATAGTAAACCGGTGAAGGTTCCTATTCCTGTAGGTGTAAGGTTATCTACTGAACAGTGTCCCAAGACACAAGAAGAGGAAGAGGGCATGTCCCGTGTTCCATATGCAAGCGCAGTCGGTAGCTTGATGTATGCGATGGTCTATACTAGACTAGACATTTCACATGCGGTGGGAGTATTGAGCAAGCTTATGTCAAAACCAAGGAAGGAGCACTGGACAATAGTGAAGTGGTTTTTCAGGTATTTACGTGGCACTAGTGATTATGGTTTATGCTACCAAGGAAGACCAAGATTGGATAGAGTGTTGGATATTTGTGGCTTTGTTGATGTACACTAGGCTGGAGATCTGGATCAAAGAATATCTACAAGTGGGTATGTGTTTAACCTATTTGGAGGTGTAGTCAGTTGGATGAGTAAGAAACAATCTATGGTGGCACTATCAACTACAGAGACAAAATATATGGCAGCCACTCATGTAAGCAAGGAAGTAGTTTGATTGCAAAGATTGTGTTCAAGTATGGGGTTAGTACAGGGAGCTATAAGGATAGACTGTGACAGCCAAAGTGCAATTTTCTTGGCAAAGAACCCTGCATATCATTCAAAGACAAAGAACATTGATGTTCAGTATCACTTTGTGAGGGATATGATAGAAGAAAAAAAGGTGTTGCTGGTAAAGGTGGACACTATGAAGAATACTACAGATTCATTGACAAAATCTATGAGCTCTGAGATGTTCTCTTGGTGTAGAGAAACAATTGGCGTTGCAGGTATGGATAAATGACTAATCTCTCTTGTGGCCCCCCGTGAAAGAAAACAAGTGGGAGAATGTTGGGTTGTGTTATATTCTTTCCATGATTAGCCCATGTAGTTAACTGGGGGGTTAGAAGGGGGGCGGAGCGCCCCCCCCCCCCCCCACATTCGTTGCGTCGATTGCATAGCGGGGGGGGTGGGGGGGGGGTCACAGTGGGTTTGAGGGGTGCAAGTAACCCCACTCTATGGGGTCTAGGGCAACACCCCAAAAAATTTTGTTTTTGGACTCTATATTAGGTTGGGTAGACCTACCTATGCTTTTGTGCATGATTTTTCGCACATGGTTTTAGACACGATGGTTTTCGGTCTATGGTTTTGGATGTGATGGTTTTCGGTCCATGGTATTGGATGCTTTGGCATGTATAAATATGTATTGTAACATTGAAAGGAAAATAATGAAAAATCAAGCTGGTAGTCCCAATTTTGGGATCCAAGGGAAAATGTCTGTGTATATGTGTTATGCTCTCGCATTGTTTATTTCTATGTTTTAGAATTCATATGCAGGTAATTTCTGTATGAGGTTAAAAACTACAAGGTCTAATCTTCCAAGTAGCGTATACAAAAGAAAAGCGTATTATTCAATATATGACTGATCTGTCTTATTAGTGTTGTTGTCTTACTATTGTCTGTCAATGAAGTCTTCATAGAACTGAATGTAAAACTGAATGCATAAAGAGTTTGATATCTGATTGATTGATTGTATAAGTGAGAGGGGTGATCTCTGCTACTGCCTGTAAAGCTCTATAAATTGACAGTAGATGTTCAATACATTGTTGGTTGGTTCAAACTTGATTAAGAAGTTTTATGTTTTAGTAGTTTTGAAGGTATACACATGTTTAATTAAAGGAAGTAGCATATACATGCAGGTTGGTTTCCGTAAAGTAGCATATACATTCTGATGCATTATTTTTGAGGTTGTAGTTGGTTCTGAATGATAATGTAGGTTTATGGGTTCAGCACAGTGTTCTGGTGATAGTGATCTGACTGTTTAGATTAACTGATTATTGGTTGATGTAGTTTGAAAGTTCTGATGGTTCCAGTATGAAAATTTGATGAAACAAGGCCTTCATGTGTATTATTGTGTACCAGGAGCATACACTCTAAAAATTTATGAAACGTGGTCCCTGGAGGAAGAGATAAGGTCATAGCTTTTTGTAGGTTGGTGCCTACGTACTAGTAAACACATTGGCTAGTACAAGAGCTAGGGGGGTTGTAGCTCCCTTCCAGTAGAAGCTGGAAAACGAGAGAAGGTTGTATCCTTCTACAGGTGGTGCCCATGTACTGGTACGAGTCTGCACCAGTACAAGATTGTAAACTGATTTTCTTATTATTAAAAGAAGATAGAGAAGACAATAGCAGGTGCTTTTCACCCACATTGGGTTTCCACCTTAAATCTTGGTGTTCATGTGTGTTGCTTATGTGTGATGGTCTATTCTTTTTTTACTGCACTACTTAATAAGTTACTGGTTAAAGACAAACACATGATAAATTGACTAAGTCACAAGTTCTCTAGGTATACGTTGGTTTCTCTAATCACAGTAGCGTGTACATTGTAGAAATTTTGAATAATAAACACTTCTTCAAAGAGATTATCCCGATTATACACTATTGCGAAATACATGCATAATACATAACCTCCTCTACGTTGATCATCAATTTAGCATCATCAAAAACAATGAAACATCAATCGCATGCACACATTAACATAGTATGTAACCTGGGGAAAGCTTACAGTTGAAAACTCCACACTATCTGTATATTAATGATTTAGAACATGTAACAATACATAGTACAATACTCCTTACAAGTATCCAGCACTATCTCCACCTGTTACACACAAAAACTAGCTCAGATCCGAACAAGTACAGGTTCAAATCCCGTTCGCTGCTTTGCCTGCATCTATTGCACAATACCAAGTGAAAATCACTCACACTGAAAATCACGTGAGCACAGGCTATGTCACTGGGCATATACTGTACAATCCTCATGGGCATACTCAATACTTTGATTGTGCAAGATCTCATGCACAACTATAGTCACAACTCATAGCAATCTCAACCTCTAACACCTGTCTCTACTAAACTGTACATGCACTGAGTTAACTGATGTATTCTTCAGTTGCATTATGAGTTAATAATTAGTGAATTAGTTTAACAATTAATTCACACAACTCATCACTAGCCTATTTGCAGTTAGATTAATTACAACTAGTTTAACCAAGTCAAACTAAACACAACTCCATCAACTCCACATCCAACTCTACCAAACTCAACTGCTTGAGTTCTAACTGAAGTCCTACATGCAATATCTCAACTGACTCATAAGAAAAGCGTATTTCATTCTGACAGCTGCATGTGCCACATCTGTAGCTCAAACTGAAGTGCTCCAAGAGGATAAGATAAAGTTTATAGTCCAAATATTATTATGAGACAATAATATTTGACTTTTCTATTTTTAACCTGGCAGTCTAAAAATAGACTTTGATCACTCCACTGTGAACCAGAAATAGAAGTCCATCTATTTTTCCCAACATGACCAATCATCCATAAACAGCATCCTGCAACTCATAGACCATGATCCATATGTCTAAAAATAGACTTTGTGCCATAATTTGCCTGTGGGTCCACTTAGTGAAGGCGACTCCTTTCCACTAAGCTCCATCATCTTGTTGCATTCTCAACACTCCCTCTCAACAAGATATGGATTATTAGCAACCCCTATCCTACCTCGGTGGTATTTGAATTTGCTCCTGGTGAGCGCCTTCGTCAAGATATCAACATCCTGATCCTCCGTTGGAATGTATGAAAGTAACATGGTTCTCCGTTGCACACAATCTCTGATATGATGGTACCTGATGTCGTCCATTGAGCTCCATGCCCAATCTGCATCCTCCTGTCTATACCAAGATCCATATCCCGATGTGCCTCTCTTGAGCCTGCACACATGCAACTCCACCAACTGTTGATAAACAGTGGTATCCACTACCTCCGCTGAAGTAGTATCCTCCTTCCTCCAACCTCCAGGAAGGAACACAGTCTTCACATCCATCTGATGGATGTCCCATCCCATCTGCATCACTTTGTAGATCCATCTCAAAACCACCACTGAGTTCCCTTCCAGTCTAGGAACAATCTCCCATGCATTGTTTCTGACAATCGAATCATACTCTTCCACCATGGTGTCTACCCATGCGGGATCCTCCACAGCTTCCTTGAAAGAGGATGGCTCAGTCACAACACATTTGCTCATAAGAGCCATGTATCCAGTGTACCAATCAGGAGACTGTCTCTGCCTGTGTTGGGTTGTAGGTGGTCCTACAACTTTCTCTGCATCTTGAGCCAGTCGCTCAGCTTCTGTCAAGCGCTTTCGCCCTCTGATGGTTGGCACTGCATGAGTGGTCTCTTCCACTCCATGAACCTCGTCCTGTGGCTGATCCACATCCTGAAGCTCATCCTTAGGAACTAATAGCTCCTCATCTGCATGCAAGTGTAGCTCCCTCTCAAGCGAACACTTCATGGCTTTCTCCTCCTGAAATTTTATATCCCATCACACAACAGTCTTACCACTGTCTGGCAAATACACACGATAGTTGTGGGGCATATCAGTGTACCCCACAAATATCCCAACCTCTGCGGTTAGCTCCAACTTCTTCCTGGCATCCTTCGTCACATGCATGTAAACGTTAGCACCAAAAATCCTCAAATGAGAAAGATCAGGCTTCTTACCAGAATAAGCCTCCTCGGGTGTACTCATGCCAAGTATCCTGTGACAAAAATGGTTTTGCACATATACTGAAGTATTGCATGCTTCCACCCACAAGTGAAGGGGTAGGCCCTGATCATGCAACATTTCCCGTGCAGCACCCACGATCGTTCTGTTCTTCCACTCAGCAACCCCATTCTGTTGTGGGTTATGGGGAGCTATGAGCTCTCTTCGAATCCCTTCTGCACTACAAAAGTCCTTGAACTCGCCAGAGATGTATTCACCACCATTTTCGCTCCTAAGAGCCTTCACTTTCTTCCCCGACTGCTTCTCGACCAGTGCTTTGAACTCATATAACTTTGAGTATGTCTCGCTCTTCTTCTGCATGAAGCAGATCTGGCACTTACGAGAGAAATCATCAACAAAAATCACATAATACCTGTGTTTTGCTGTCGAAGCTATTGAGAAAGGTCCACACACGTTTGTGTGAATTCTCTCAAGGATCTTCGTGGAGCGACTATCCTTCTCGTGAAGGTGGCTTTCACAAACTTTCCCAAGGTACACCCCTTGCACTGATATGACTGTGCAAGAGTGCCTTTAGGAAGCCCTGTAGTGATCTATTGCAGTATCTTCAAGGCTCCATGGTGAAGGTGACCCAATCTCTTGTGCCACAGCTCGCCATCATCCCGGCTCACCATTCCTTCTGCCTTGCATGCCATTACTGAGCATCCATCTACATGAAACTAATAAAGGTTCCTCACTCGAACCCCTATCTTCTGGGTTTCTCCAGTTGTATTGCTACGTAGGAAAGCCTTTCCCTCACTGAAAAAAACATCATATCCCTTGTCTTCTAAAATCGCCACAGAGATAAGATTCTTCTTCAATCCTAGAACATGCATCACTTCCTTCAATACGAAGGGTTTACTAGACTCCCTCTCAAAGGAAATGGTACCGATACCGATCGCACTGTATCTACCATCATCGCCCATCTCGATGTGCACTCCAAGATCTTTGTCCTCCAGATCAGAAAACAAATCTCGATCTCCTGTCATGTGAAAAGACGCACCACTGTCCAAGAACCACACCGATTCCATCACACTTGAAACCAAGCATGTGATCAATGAAAAATCAAGCTCAAACTGCGAGGCTAGAGCCTCTCTTGCTTTAGATCCAGCAGCTTGCTTGCTCTTCTTCTTCTGTGGACAATTAGTGGCATAATGTCCGTGCTGGTGACAGTGAAAGCACTTCACCTTGGATATGTCCTGCTTCTTGCCTTTCGCACCAGAGTGAGAAGCTTTCTTGCTCTTCCCCTTCTTTTCTTTGGTAGCCAAAGCGCAATTTTCTTCATCAGTTCCCTTTGATGAAGATCCGTCCCTAGTATTCCGCCTGATCTCCTCCTGCACAAGACCTGACCAAAGTCTCTCCCATCTTGGCAATTTCTCCCGACCATTGACAGAGTCCTGATAGGAATGCCAACTCTTCGGAAGACCAAGGAGAGCCAAGCTCACCAAGTCCTCATCATCGACAGTTACCCCCACACTTCCCAACTCATCTCTTCACTGAGTGCCCTTCGTGAGATACTTGGGCATACTGTCTTCCTTCTCACATTTGATGTTTTTGAGTTTATCCTTGAGCGCCGACTTCCTCTGATCGATCTTGCTTGGGAATAGATCTGTCAACGCTTTCCACATCAAGTATGGAGAAGCCTTTCCATGCAGGCTGGACACAATGTGATCCTTCACGCCCTTCAACAGAATCCTTCGACACTTTGTTGTCTTCTTTTGCCAAGCATCAACTTGAGTAGCATCAGTAGGCTTTGGGACATCAGCCTCTATGTAATCCTTCAGCCCATTATCATCCAAAACTGCCTCCATCCTGTCCTTCCATGCAATATAGTTCGAGCTGCCCTTAAGAGCATACTCCAATCGCAATCCGTTGAAAGACATTGCAATGTTGACACCAAGAAAACACTGCTGCAAATTCGAATTCCACCAGCTCCAAACTCAACTGCCTCTGATCTAAGATTCGTGAGAACAAAGTATTTCTCGTAAAGAGATTGACTAAATGGGATTTTACCAGATATCTCACCTTCCAAAGGAAGGATGAATCCAGAGGCTACCTGGACCGATTACAGACTCTGCCTGAAGAAATAAGATATAAACACTTCCTGAATAGTAGATCTGATGATCAATAGCTTTGATACCATGTAGAAATTTTGAATAATAAACAATTATTCACAGAGATTATCCCGATTATACACTATTACGGAATACATGCATAATACATAACCTCCTCTACGTTGATCATCAATTTAGCAGCATCAAAAACAATGAAACATCAATCGCATGCACACATTAACACAGTATGTAACCCGAGGTTATCTTACAGCTGAAAACCCCACACTATCTGTATATTAATGATTGAGAACATGTAACAATACATAGTACAATACTCCTCACAAGTATCCAGCACTATCTCCACCTGTTACACACAAAACTAGCTCAGATCCGAACAAGTCACAGGTTCAAATCTCCTCCGCTGCTTTGCCTGCCTCTATTGCACAATACCAAGTGAAAATCACTCACACTGAAAATCACGTGAGCGCAGGCTATATCACTGGGCATATAATGTACAATTCTCATGGGCATACTCAATACTTTGATTGTGCAAGATCTCATGCACAACTATAGTCACAACTGATAGCAATCTCAACCTCTAACACCTGTCTCCACTGAACTATACATGCACTGAGTTAACTGATGTATTCTTCAGTTGCATTATGAGTTAATAATTAGTGAATTAGTTTAACAATTAATTCACACAACTCATCACTAGTCTATTTGCAGTTAGACTAATTACAACTAGTTTAACCAAGTCAAACTGAACACAACTCCATCAACTCCACATCCAACTCTACCAAACTCAACTGCTTGAGTTCTAACTGAAGTCCTACATGCAATAGCTCAACTGACTCATAAGAAAAACATATTTCCTTCTGACAACTGCATGTGCCACATCTGCAGCTCAAACTGAAGTGCTCCAAGAGGATAAGATAAAGTTTATAGTCCAAATATTATTATGAGACAATAATATTTGACTTTTCTATTTTTAACCTGGAAGTCTAAAAATAGACTTTGATCACTCCACTGTGAACCAGAAATAGAAGTCCATTTATTTTTCCCAACATGACCAATCATCCATAAACAACATCCTACAACTCATAGACCATGATCCATATGTCTAAAAATAGACTTTGCACCATAATTTGCCTGCAGGCCCACTTAGTGAAGGCGACTCCTTTCCACTAAGCTCCATCATCTTTTTGCATTCTCAACATACATGCTAGTTCACTTCACAGAAGTAGCGTATATAAACCTGTTTGGGAAATAAAAAATTATTGATATGATAATATTGATTCACACCCCCCCCCCCCCCCCCCAGTATTATTTCCAACATATATGTACAATAATTTCTTCTCAACAAACTTATGACCTTTAGTGTATTTTCTATCACAAATGTAACAAATCCATTTTTCTCTTTTTTCTTCCAATTGTTGTGGTGTCAACCTTATATGTTGCGGAAGGAAAGGAGCAACATTTACGCATTTGTATTTGTGAGTGGTAGACTACCTTGTTTCCATAATTTTGATTTCAGCTTTTATTTCCACCTTGAATGCCTTCTCGAATGAATTAGGTTCCCAAAGGATAACTTCATGTTGGATTCTATCCTTTAAATTCTCTATGAAGAAATCAATCCTATGCTCCTATGGTATATCATTTACCCTTATATTCAATTTTTGGAAGTCCTCCATGTGCTCTGCCATTGAACCCTTTTGTTTGAGATTTATTAATTGGCTAAAGAAGGTATTGCTCTTTATATCCTCATAATGTGATATAATTTCCTCCATAAAAATTGACCAAGTGAAAAGAAGTTTATGAGAAAAAACCATCGATACATACAAACTGATTTTTTTCTAAATATAAAGATACAATACGTACCTTTTGTGTGTTCGGCACATCATGTAGATCAAAGAATTGCTCCATCTGTAGTATCCACGTCACCGGATCCTTTCCATCAAAATTCACCATATCGATCTTTGGAATTTGGTTAGTATTCAACCCACTAAGAAGCATGTGTGTATTCCATTTATCTTCATTGTGATTTTCGTGGAGTACCTTATCACCACTAAGAAGCATTTCTTGTAGAAATTTTGTGAAACCTTCCTTCAAACCTTCTAGGTCCCTTTTCAAATATATTTTTAAACCATCCTTCAAACCTTCCATATTGACATTCATAATTTCTTTCATGTCATATTTAAAACCATCCATCTTAGCTTCCAGTTCATTTTTGGTTACTCTTTGTGAGAGTGAAATTTGTTGCACTTGATCTCGTAATTTTGATATATCATGTTGCATTTCTTCCTCTTCTTCATGTATCATAGAAGAGATTTTTGGTTGCTTACTAGGTGTGTCCAATTTTTTGTTTCGACACATTTTGAAATAAAACAATGATATCAATGCTTTATTGTGCCCTTTGAATCACTTCAAACTTATTTTTCAAACAAAAGTTATGAAAATTTAAAAAAACACACCCATTTTTCTTGATTTTTAGGAGCTAGATATTGCAACTATTTTATCTTTGTAATTTCGAATATCCAATATCTAAAATTCCTTCCTGTAGTATCCCTTTGATTCTATTTTCCAACCCACAATTCAGAATAAGATTGGATTCTCCAAGAAAGAGTTATGCCTAACCACAATGACTTGATTATAGACTGGTTCAATAGAGCGAACTTGTACAGAGTGCCACGTTTCACTATTTTTGACCTTAGACCCTGAAATGATATCCAAAAACTAGATTACATCCTCTTTCTGTCAATTTTTACGAAATTCAAATCTAATGCTCAAAGAGAAGGTTATGTTGATTTTCCTAGGTCAGCTGTTTGAGATGGAATTCTGGAGCCTGAAAAAACCCTGACTTCCTCAAATCATATGTCCAAAAATATAGCGAGACAAGATCTTAAATTCATACACAAAGTTCACCAAGACTTCATCTCCATGTGGTTGTAACTTCAACATCTGAAGCTTCATAGAAAATAATTTATAGCAACAATGCCACCGTTTGAAGTAGCGAAACCCTAGAATCCAAACCTTTGATACCAAATGTTATGCAACCATCTCACAAATAGATAGATCAAAGAATTAAAACTTATCCTCTTCAAGGGGGAAACCTAATTTAAATTATATAAATGAACAATTCTTGGATGATACAACTGAAAATATCTTCTTTCTATATATAGGAGTCTAAGGGGTCGCAATATAATCAGAATCTACATAACAATAATAATGTAAGGGAACAACAATAACAATAGTGGGCTTCTATGGGAAACAATAATAACAATATGGGGAATACATGGGCACAAAAAACAATAATAAGGGGGCTATGCTAACAATAACAATAAGGGGATACACTAGTATTATAGGGACCTAACATTGATATATAAGATATTGAGATGAATTGACACATTTTAATAAATCTTATTTTTTTTACAAGTGATACAATTTTGGATGAAATTGTAATTTATTGTTCTTTAAAATGTGTTTTTGAATATATAAATGGATTAAATGTCATAAACAAAACCTCTAAAATAACTAAATTATGTACATTGCATCATTCAAAGTTATAATTCTAAAAAACCTCTACAAAATTTTGATTAAAAATTTATCAAAAAATATAACTAATGAGAAAAATATCATAAAATAAAATAATTTCACTAATAAAATCTTTGCATAAGGTTGAAGGACAAAATGATCCAATGATGCCACATATCTTATCACTCTAGCCCAATGGTTTTAACTATCGATTTTAATAATACAATTTTTGGGAAAAAATCCACAATGAGGGATTTCAAAATCGATCGGTCACATGTGGTCAATACACACATACCATCTTTTTAACTCACATGCGTCACATCTGTGGAGATTTTATCCAAACCCTGGTTGAGACAAACATAACACAAAGTTGCAAACGAACTATTTGGACTTGGATTGTTTCCTTTCGAAACTTCAATATAATATATATTTTGCAATTTGTTACAACATCCCTGTTTGTATAACCCTCGGGAGGACATCCCAGTTTATATAACCCTCAAGTTCCTCTTGTAATGTTTACTATTTAATGAGATTATCTCCTGGATTCCTTAATAGTAGGAACATGATGGTGTTTTTTTATTAATTTATAAAAAAACCCCTTATTTCTATTATCCCATCTGATGATCAGTCCCAACAAAAAATCAAATTCGATTGAAAAGGTATTTTTAGCATAAGCCATGGGGATTCAAATAGGCACCTTCCACCAGGAAAATTTATGATGTTTTTGTTAGGAAGCCAAGAGAAATGGTTGCAAGCCAAAGTGATGATGGTGCTAGTGTTAAATTTGTGCAGGAAAGTTCGTTTAAATCGATGAAGAAATAAGACGATGGTGTGGTTGAGGTTTGATGCTTGGTCTCTTAGTCCCATTGGTAGTCTATTAGTTGATTGCAGAAGCAAGCACCAACTAAAATGAATTTGAGAATGTTTTCCCCGCATTCGATGGGGTTATCATGTAACATATCAATTCCTTTTATATCTCCAATCTTGATGTTTCCCTTTGGAGGAGGAGACCTTGACAGATTTTTATTTAAAGAAGAAGAAGAAAGTGTAGCTAGTTATGTGATTTCAACGAATGGATGGAGGCACCCTGCGATGCCATTTTTTGATGAGAGGGTTTTCTCATTCTCCCATTGTTTTGTAGAATTAGATATTCATGACTAATTGATGGCCGTGGTTCACTTGTGTAATGGAAGGGCTTTTCACACCTCATGACCCATATTAATCCACTACAATAGGGCTTAGAATGTCTCCAAGTGGGGACCATTATTATGGTTTGGACTGAGTGATACAAATTTCATGGTTCCAAGTTTATGGTTGATAATTGTTCTGAATTGGATCGACTCACAGAGTTCATGGTTCTAGGTTTATGGTTCAAATTTTAGGAAGATTGGAAATGATTAGGGGAGATATGTTTATTATTATGCAAGTACTGGTACTTGTCATAGTATTGGTCCCACCAAGTCACCAAACTTAAAATTTGTAACACCAATACATACATACATATATATATATATATATATATTAAGTGCAAATATATTTTAAATTATGTCCAAAACTTGCCCATATGTTGATTGGGCCCACAACTATCCATAAATAGTCTTTTTAATATTAAGAGTACAAAACATCTTGTCCCAACTACCTCCAGGTATGTTTTGACATACAAAAAAAATAAAACTATAAATTATCCCAACATTGTCTAATCCACCAGTACAAGCTACCCATCACTTCATCCCCCATTGAACTAAAATGGAGTTAACTATCCTAAGGCACATTCATTCCTTGCACATATACACAGTTAATGGATGTTAGCCATAATTGTTGGGTTATTCAACAGTTCAACCCATTGAGTTCAATAAATGACACCAAACCCATTAAATTCTCCATTAAACAGATAAAAGCACAAGGATAAACCATAACAAATTCTCAACCATTAGGTCACATCCAAATCAATCCAGAACACGCATTCAAATTTGAGAGATTTCAATCCATGTCAATACTTATTACCAATCAAATTCAATATAAATAACTATAAAAGAACCTAAGCCCTTGCCGAATTTGCATTTTAAACATTCCAACTATTCATCAGCCCTGGAGACATACCATAAGAGAGAGTGCATAGTATAATCAGGTTTCAGCATAATATTTTTTTGCAGAACTCTATTTTTATTTGTATTTCTTTCTTAATCAGATTATAGTTCTCTATTTCTATATTAGCAAAGGAGATCTATATTAGAAGCACTCATAGGTGTTTTAAACATGTAATGGAGCCCTTGAAGTTTCAATGTGACATTTACAAACACATAGATACATACAAGCATATATTTTTCACAAACAAACATGCTATATATGAATAAGTCCACTGTTGTTAACAATCATCATAGTCATTTTCCAAATAAGAGGAAAAACCCAAAAAACCAATATTTTATGTTTGAGGTTATTTTTTTTTATAGGAAACCTGCATTTTGGCATTGATAAGGTCACTATTGGTGAGTTGTCTTATTCACCGGGTTTCAAAAATATACAAATTCCCATATATTTACTCCTATTGTTGAGTAATTTAATTGTTAGTTAAATTACTTGTCATTAAATTGTCAAACTTGGGGTTCGTGAACTTGCAAAGTATACTTGCACAATATATCTAGAAATCAAATTTCAATTTAAGAGTAAATTAACCTATTCAAATGATGGAAAAGATATTCATGAAAAATGTATAAGATGAGTATGCACACACTTTCTTTTTCAAAAGCCTCAAATTCAAAACATGGAAATGAATATTTTAATATATGAAATTGAAATGACAATTGACATGAAATTAAACTTACTCTATTGACATGAAAATAAACATATTCTAGTGACATGAAATTAAATCTATTTTACTAACAGGAAAGTAAATCTATTCTAATGAAGTGAAAGTAAATTTAATTTAGAAAGCAACAAATTCTATGCTAAGAAAGCATTGAATTCTTAAACGATGAAATTTTAAGGCAATCTATTCTGAAAGCAGTGAAATATCAATTGAAATTACTAATGTGTGCATTGTCAAATTATAATCATTCGTCATTATCTATCAACCAAATTGAAACTAAATGAATCTATGAAATGAGAGAAATAAGGCTTAACCTACAAAAGAACATAACTGGAAGAAGCATGAAAAAATATAAACAATGCATCTAATTAAAATGAAAACATTAGAATACATCCCATACTCATTAGGTGGCCATCCCAAAGTGCATGAGAGATGGCAAGTTGAGAAAACTCTTGATCAAACACCAAATGAAGGCACAACCATATCAAATTGAACTACAATGGTATTCATTACATCAATCATAAGCATAGTTCCAATCCTTAACATCCAAAAATCTACATTGAAGCATGAGCATAGCTCTCAAAATTTTCACACCTTTTGAGAGGAGTAAGCACTCCTATTTATAAAAAAAACTAATATAACTAACTCATAAATGTAGATCCACAAATCTCCCTTATATCTACAAATATCTCATGTGGTTACAACCATGTATACATCTAGCAATTAGCATCTCTTCATATCCTCTCACAAATCTCTCCTAACTTTGATAGGACACACTTATGAAAACTTCCATGATTCTTCTCCATAATTTGTGTTTGACCAATGATCTCAAAGCTTCCTCTAATCTTCAAGAGTTTGAAGAGGAAATTAGAATTTGAGTTTTGGAAGCCAAATATGATTGTCCTGGAATCTTCAAATATGCCTACACATATAAAAAAACTCATCCAACTTTTATACAAAAGTGAATATATGTTATTTTTCTAATATTTAACCATAAATTTAGTCAAATACCAAAATAAATGTATTGGAAAATAATGTGCCCAAACCCATATTTAATTATGAAGATGGTCTTAGTGTATGGTTATGTAGCTGCGAAATATGGTAAATTTTGAAGCAAAGTGAAAGAAAAGAGGGTGAAATGAATGTCATTTTGGAAATCCAATATTCCCCCCAACTGAATGTTTCACGTCCTCATGTAACTTTGAATTGATTATCATGGATTGTAGCCGTTTATGAGGTAGAAGATTTACAACTTTTGAAAAGTCTTCTTTATCTCAAAGATATCTAAGTGGGAGCTCTTATGTTTGGTTCTTGTGTGGCAACCATAACTATTTCAAGTATTGGTTCTTGTGTGACAACACTTTTCTTTTATTCTTCTTCTTGTTGTGACAAAGAATACACAAGAATGTATTCAAAATGAATACCTATTCATATACATATTAATCAATCCTTGTTCATAATTTGAATCTTTTACAAAACATATCCATCTTTAGAGAACTAAAAATAGAAACAACATTCAGTTGGGAGAAGCATGTTGGTCAAGAATGTATGAGGTTATGGAATATGGAAATGAAAAATGGTAATGAATATCCTGCCCCCAACTAAAGGTGTTTTCTTATTCTTGGAAAATGAGGAAAGGAATTTTTCATGGGAAAATTTTCAAATACATATCTTTTAGAATTCAAGGAATTAATGATTAAAGGTTAGAAAACAACATATCTTCACCTACCTAAAAAGTCAATAAGATATGCATGTGTGAGATCTTGGATGTTACTGTTGGATTGTGGAATGCAAATTGATAGAGTCTGATTTTCTTCTTCTTCTCTTAGTTGTATGAATAATGGATGAAATCTAAAATTGGAATCTTTGTGCCTTCTTATTGTTGGAACTTAGAAACTGAATCTTGATTTATTAGAAAAACATTGCAAGCTACTCACCATTAATGAATGTCGTTAACCAACACGAGACTACTCGCCATTAATTTCAATGAGAGTCAAGATGTCCATGTACATATTACTAGGTGCGAATAAATGAGTTGAAGTTGAGTCACCTAGAAGATCTGACAAACAAGGGACATTGATGTATTCCCATTCTTTATTAGCGAGAAAAATTTCTATTAAGGCATGCAAGCCTCAAGGTACTAAAAAAATTCTAGTCCTGAACCCAGATAATGTGTTGAAGCCAATGGGTCAAGGCTTGGAAGAAGGAGGGCCTTAATGAATCCCTCTATAGTGGCCAATCTAGGGTGCTAGATTAGACTAGATTTAATATCAACCAAGGTAGGTAAACTTAGAGGCACGTGTCTAAAGTCTATAGACCTAAAAGGATCTCATCTACCTAACTAAGTGTTTACTATGACAGGCTACAACACTCCTTTACAGGAGATTGAAATATGTTTCCTCTCACACTTTAGCACTCAGATCATCTAATTTAATTAACTGTTCTAAAGAAACAAAAAACAACGTGTTACTAATCTGAGTTTTCAACCCTCTTACAAGGATATCATTCACAAAAGCTCTTTCCAGCTAACACACTAAGCATTCATGAAAATCAAAAACTCTTTTAAGCACATTAAAACTGAGATGCATGAAAACAGAGTGCACAGAGATACTTTGAAATTCAATGGTCGATCAAATCTTTTACAAGATATTGTTTAATAATCTAGCAATCGAATTCTCAAACTATCACCATGAATAATACTTGCAAGAACTTCCAATCGAATCAATAAACTCACAGGCAAGAAAATAACATTAAACGCTATTCAACACTATTCAAATTCAAAAACGCTATGGAAATGAAAATAAAAGTATACCAATCTCCACATAGGGCCCGTCCACGCTTCAATGGCACACTTAGGAAACTTCAAGTGATAAAAACATTAACGCATAAGCATTGTAATGGTAAAACGATGCCTGTAATTAAGTTCTGGAAATCAAATCACATGCAAGAGCAATGTTCTAGAAACAATACACAAGAACAACAACGTTCTGGACAATACAATACGCAATCCTTTTATCTGCTTGTCTCATATCCTCGTTCACTAACTTTCCCTTCTAGTCTATAATCGGATGTACATACATTATCATGCAGATGTTTCTGCTTTTACAAGAAAGGTGATTTTTTTTCTTTTCTAATCTTAACTGATTTCCAAAGCAAAACGAGATCAATTTAGGCAACTCTGGCTTTTTGCTGCTTTTGTGACCAAAAAGGCCGAGTTTGACCAGCATTGACCATGTATCCAGGAGCTTTAGATTCGCTGTTGAATAGATCTGTCACCATGTATGTACATTCGAGATCATGTTCCTATCCTTTGTTTTGATTTTCCTGCCATGCCACGTGTCACATCATAAACCATTTACAGGAAGTCATGACATCCTGTAATTTTGTTGAAAATTTCTAATTTTTAACATAAAATTCACAAATTAAATTTAATGTAAAATAACAACTATAATGCTTTGATTAATCAATTTCAATGGACTATGAGGGGTTTATGGGAGAAAAAGATAGACAAATGACATATTTCTAGAAGAAAAGGATGGCAATGAAATGGTAACAACATCTTGCCCAAGCTCAATGATTTAGCATGTCCTCATGCTAATCCTGATGTGCTCCCTTTATACTCTATTCCTACTTGTGCCTCTGCCGCTTGTAGCAATGCATCTATATTCTTCTGAGCTTGGGCATTCTTCTGGACGTGGAGCTCATGTTTCATATTCTTGTATTTTTCTTTGAGAGCTTTCTTTTGAGTATACCATTTGGTTGCCCATTTGCAAATGTCGGTTTGTTCAGTCTTAAGTTCTTTGATTTTCTCCTTCAACTTCTCATTTTTCTACTGAGTCTTCTTGCTCTGAGCTCTCAACCTTTCATTCTCCTTCTTGATGACCTTCTCTAGCATGTTTACCTCCATCAATTCCTCTTTTAGCTTTTCAATTTGTTTTTCTAACCTCCTTTGTTTCTAGTTTGCAGGTGATGGCTCTTTCCCTTGTCCATTGTTACTCTCGACTTCCATTTCTGCTTCCGGTCCGGGCTGCGAATGAGCACCGCTCTTAATGTCCATTGGTGCATCTGTATTTGACTCTGGTTGATCATCTTGTGTTTGGATCTTTTGTATTCTCCTTGATCTTCTTGTATATGTAGTGAAGATTTTGTCTTGCTCAATTTTTTGGGCAGCTTCTTGCCTCATCCTTCTTGTCCTTACACTACTGCTGTGTGGAGGAACATTTCTTGACTTGCGCTCAGGGATTTCCTCATCAATATCAAGCATAAACTCTGAGCACTCTTGTTGTTCCTGTTCATCTTCTCCATCTTTGATTTGATTAGCAACCAAGAATTCTTTCCATGTTTTTCCCCTCCTCTGCACTTCAAATTCAATTAGAATTTTAATCAACCCAAAATGATACAAACTTTTATCTTCATTACCCTTTTGTTTCTGAATAGTTTTTGACATCTTAGTCAAACTCTATAAGAGGAAATAGGGTAGACTGATGGTGCATTGCCCTTTTAAGTGCAACAAGAGTTTGATGTGATATAGATATACTATGCTGTAACGACCTTCACACGTAACAAATTTTTGAATAATGTACACCATTTCATCCCATGGGTGCATCAGCCAGCTTCTAGGGACACCCTTTTTCCAATTGACAGAGGAAACCCTCGACCTAGACATAAAATGAGTCCATGATTTTTCCTTAAATTGTTTTGTTTTGAAATATTTTTCCCCTTCCGGACTGATTCCCAAGGTTTGTGCTATGGTATCCTCTGAAATCCTAAAAGAGAATTTGCCTATCAATGCTTTCTCTCCATTAAATGTGAATGCAAACTGCTTAGTCACTTCTTCATTGTTCCCATTAAATTTCTCTAGGAAGGATAACCATTGCTTTTCCCTTAAAATCGTAATACAGTCATCATGATATTGGGAACTATCAAATGTCTCAGGCTCTGCTTTATTGGTAATTTTGAAAAAGAAACTCCTGTTCTAACCCTTTTTGCTTATGCTCAACAATTCAACAAGGGTCTCTCGATTTGTTTCCTCTGTTCTGCGCTCCACTTAACCGACTTGGAAGTGCCCTCGGTTCTCAGGGTCTCCTTCTTCAATTGCTTGGGCAGTGACCGGATTCACATCCTTGGATTTGGGTGGAGGTAGAAACTCGTGGTGAGCCTATTTACTATGCTCTCCCTTTGTAGCACCTGCTGTCTCGGCCTTCTTTGAAATCATAGAGTTTGAATCACTAATATGGTAACGCCCTTTATGAACTAAGAGTTTTATGAAATGAAACTTAACAACTGACCTTAACCAAATTACTATAATGATAATGCAGAGTGCATTCACATCATAAAGATAGAGGAGTTGTATTGGTTTGCATAGGTACAATCATGAGAACGCCATATACATGTAAGGAGTGTTGGAGTGATGATAACGGATAGATGTTGCATGAGTCGACTTGGGTCAAACAATCGTTTTATAACTTGGCCGATTCAAAAATGAATGAAATCATTGAACACTTGTCTTTCCAATGATTCACCACTTGTCCATTACTTGTTGGTGCTTGGCCGATTGGAAAGATGATGGATCGATGACAAGGTTTGATGGCCGATTCAAAAATGAGGAGTTAATGACAAGGTTTGAAGGGTGGTGTAGGAAAAAGATTTAAAAATCGTAGGAGGAATATGGTAATAGGCTAAAGTGTGTTGGGAAATGATAGCAGAGTTGAGTAGTTAGGAATGTTACAAGGGTGATGGGTATAGGGGTGTGTGAAATTGATAACAAGCAATCATAATCATCATATTTAACACTAAAATAATTCAAGAATTTTAAATGTTAAAAATAAAAATTACAACAATACATTACACTTGTTGGTTGACCAAAAGTTGAGTTGGCATGCACAGGTAGGACTGATCTTCATTACAGGTAGGACTGATCTTCACTGTCCATAACAGGTCCCTTTTGAGATGAAATTGGATATAACAGGTCCCTCTGAAATCTGAAGAATGTTTGTGCAGCTTCCTTGATCCTTGGTGTTGATGTAGCCTTGATGATGAGCAACCTTTGAAACTCTGTTGAAACTTTGTTGAAGTAGCCTGATGTATCTTGAATGCAGTCTTTAACAGGTCCCTTTGATGTTTGTTGAACAGGTCCCTCTAATATTGGTACTGGTAACATAGTCTTCTGAACAGGTCCCACTGCATATTGCTTGAACAGGTCCCTCTGATTAGAACAAAAACAAAAACAACTCCTTTATTGAAATATTGAAGTGCTGAAACAAATTCTTTGAAGATTTACAAATGAGGAGATGAGATAAGGAAAACAAAATGTTGATGCTTCTCCCCCACTAAAGCTGTGACTTGTCCTCAAGTCATTATTGAAGTGATGAACCAAACAGTAAACAAATAGAACAAGGAATTCTTACCAGCCAAAGGATTGGTTTTCAAGTAAGAATTCTGGGTTAGAGTGTGCCAGAGTCTGGTTTTCACATCTAAACCATTATTATTTATTTATTTATTTATTTATTGATTTATTTTTTTAAGTAAAAAATGAAATGAAATGAACTAAGGTAGAGAAATCACAGCTGAAGGCTGCAATATCTCAACCTCCCTTTGCTGAGATACAGTTTGAAGAAAATCCTCCTTGCTGATGGGCTTATGATAGAGTTTCAACCTATGGCCATTGACAAGAAAGGGGTTGCCTTCTCCATCAATGGTAGTAAGCTTGACTGATCCATTTTCATAAACTTGAACTATTTCATATGGGCCCATCCAATGTGTGGTAAATTTGGCTTTATGATCTCTGAATTTAGAGTCAAAGAGTAAAGCCTAGTCTCCTTCTTTGAACTGTTTCTTTTTTATGTGTGCATCATGCCACTGCTTCCTTTGTTTCTGCATTAGGAGTGTTGTCTCCTCTGCTTGCTGCCTCATTTCATCTAGCTGGTTCAATTGCTAAATCCTCTCTTGTTGGGCTTCATTGAGATCAATTCCTAAATCTGCAGCCATCTTATAAGTGTGTATTTGAAATTCAATAGGAAGCATTACCTCTTTGCCATACACCAACTGATATGGTGTAAATCCTGTAGTGTTCTTCCACGTGATTCTGTAAGCCCAAAGTGCATCTTTGAGCTTCTCTTCCCAATTCTTTCTATTCATTGCTACTGTTTTAGTGATAATTCCTTCCAATGTTTTATTGGTAGATTCCACCTGACCATTGGCCTGTGGATGGTAAGGTGTACTTTTCCTGTGCTTGATTTTATATTTTTCTGTGATGTCTTTGACCAGATTTGAGGTAAACTGAGTACCTTGATCGGTCACTATCTCCCTTGGTACTCCATACCTTACAAAAATTTCTTCAAAAAGGAAGTTTACCACTGTTTGTTCAGTTGTCCAGACTAGTGCTTTGGCTTCAACCCATTTTGTCATGTAATCAGTACATACTAATATGTACTTTTTACCTTTAGAAGTTAGACTGATGGGTCCTATGAAGTCTAGAGCCCATTTCTCAAATGGCTCTAAGTGTACTTGAGGCTGAAGTGGCATTTCATCTGTAGCTGTTGGCCTGCCCATTCTTTTACAGCTATCACAACTCTTCACATACTTCTTGGAATCCTTAAAAATAGATGGCCAGTAGTATACAAGGCTAAGAATCTTGAATGTTGTTCTTTTAGTTGCAAAATGCCTACCACACGGTTCATCATGGCAAGATTTTAAAATATCAATTATTTCATCATTTCTTACACATCGTCTAATAATCATATCATAACCATTGTAAAATAAATCTCCATTAACCCATGAGTATCTAGCACTTTGTTTGATCAGCCTCTTCTTTTCCTTTGGAGTAAAATATGGAGGTGTTCTTCCTGTGGACAAATAGTTGGCCAAGTTAGCATACCAAGGATTCACTATTGAAATTACAAATAAATTTTCATTTGGAAAAGAATCTTCAACCAGAACAACCTCACCTGGATTTTGCAGTCTAGAAAGAAAATCTGCCACCTGATTCTCCTTACCTGGTCTATCTAACACTGTGATATTAAATTCCTGTAATAATAACAGCCATCTGGTAACTCTGCCATCAGTTATTGGTTTATTCATTAAATACTTAATGGTAGAATGGTCAGTATACACAAAAACCTCATAACCAGTTATATAATGTCGGAATTTATTCACAGCATGTATGATTGCAAGCATTTCTTTTTCAGTGACTGTGTAGTTTAATTCTGCAGGTGTTAGATTTTTACTAATGAAATAGATGGCATAATGGAAAGACTCTTCTTTTTGGCCTAATGAGGCACCTACTGCAGTATCAGATGCATCTGTAAAGATGTGAAATGGTAGGGTCCAGTTAGGTCCTTTTAAGACTGGTGTGGTTGATAATTTTTCCTTGAGTGTTTCAAAAGCTTGCTGACAATTCTCATTCCAGTTGAAAGGTGTATCTTTTGCTAGAAGCTTAAACAGAGGCAAAGCTATTTTACTAAAATGTTCAATAAACCTTCTGTAATAGCTTGCATACCCAAGAAAACTTCTTACCTCTTTTTGAGTCTTCGGAATTGGCAAATTGACAATAATCTGGATTTTTGATGGATCAACTTTAATGCCTTGAGAAGAAATATAGTGGCCTAATACTATCCCTTTATTTAACATCATAAAGCACTTTTCATTGCTCAGGGATAGATTAGCTTCAATACATCTCTTCAAAACTTTTCCAAGATTCTCTAATGCATGCTCAAATGAATTACCATACACTGAAAAATCGTCCATATAAACTTCAACACAGTCATGAACTAAATCAACAAAAATAGCTAATACAGCTCTCTGAAATGTAGCTGGAGCATTGCAAAGTCCAAATGGTAAAACATTATAGGCATAAGTGCCCCAGGGACAAGTAAAAGTGGTTTTGTCCTGGTCTTCTAAGGCTATCCTGATCTGATTATAGCCACTGAAACCATCAAGAAAAGAGAATGATGATTTCCCAGCTAATGTGTCTAGCACTTGGTCAATAAATGGTAGTGGGAAATAATCTTTGAGGGTTGCTCTGTTCAATTGTCAGTAATCAACACAAATCCGCCACTTGCCATTTTCTTGGGCACTACTACCAATGGGGATACCCAGTGACTGTCAGAGATAGGATAAATAAAGTTGACTTTCAATAGTTTTTGTAATTCATCTCTAACAATACCCTGAAGCATGGGATTCATTCGTCTCTGCGGTTGCCTCACTGGTTTGATATTACCATCCGTATAAATATGGTGAGTACATTTTTCAGGGTGAATTCCATGCATATCGGTGTAGTCCCAAGCAAATGCTCTCTGGTATTTTCTCAATAATTGGATCAATTTTTCCTCCTGAGATGAGTCTAGGTGAGTGCTAATATTAAAAGTTTTTCCTGGACTAATCTCTATGGTCTTGCTCTGTGTGTTTATGATAGATTGAATGGGAAAAATGTTCTGAAATGTTGTTTGCAAAGATTGAATGGTGCATGTTTCCTGAAAATTTTGTGCCAAAAGTTCATCTGCAACATGGTATTGTTAATTTCTTAATTCTTCAGAAATATCAGGTTGAGAAAGGAACAATTCTACCAAATCATCATTATTATGTTCTTGAAAATCATAGATTTGATTGATGCTGAAAACAGATTGAATTTCTTCCTTGTCATTGTATTTATCGTCAAGCCATAAATTGTGTGCTACTGCTAGTGATTGTGCTGATGGGTAAAGAGTGGGTTGTTTTCTTTCAGTTCCTCATGAAATAATCATATTACCTGATCTACATCCTATGAATGCATCAACAGTTGCTAACCATGGTCTACCAAGGATGATCGTGTGTCCTCCTAAATTAGATTTTGGCTGAAGAACTAAAAAGTCCACTGGATACTCCCAAGAGTCCAGTGAAACAATTATGTCCTCCAAAATCCCTTCAGGAATCACTTTAGACCTGTCAGCTAGTTCTAGAACAATTGTTGTGTGCTGCAAGTTTGTGAGCTGTAGTGTTTTCATTGTTTCAAGAGTCATCACATTTATTGCGGCCCCAAGGTCAATTAAGGTGTTTGGAATAGGTATGTTGTTAATGATTGTAGTGACTCTGGGAATACCAAGATCAACATACTTTTCCATTGAAATGGTGTTTGTCATAAGGCCAGCTAAATGTCCAATAACATGAATAGTTTGTGGATCAATTCTTTTCCTAGTAGGCTTCTTGAGGCACAGTTCTTTGATTGCTTTAGTATGTATGGGAATGTCTTTTATGGCTTGCAATAGTGGAATTTTTATACAGACATTCTTTAGCTCATCTAAAACATCAAACTGTGGTATAGACATGGGAAGTTTTTCTTAGACCAATCATTCTGGAAAAGGTGGTGGATGCAACGGTTGCATTTGTTTATTTTTGATGCCATCATTTTGTTTCTTTTGAGTTGGAGTTTCATTTTCATTTTCTTCGTTTTCTTCTTGTTTTTCAGCTATTGGAGGTTCTTTTTGAAGTACCTTACCAGACCTCAGATTGATATTTTGTAAAGGTAATGTGGGATATGATGGTCCCTCATCTACATTATAGGCTGGTCTCTCTGCTCTGTTATTTGGATTTGGTACAGGCTAAGCAGGAATTTGAGTGGGTCTAGGAGGTTGTTGGTTAGATGGGAGTTGTAAGTGGGGTGGATTTATTGGTGGAGGAGCAGGCAATGCTTGTTGAGTGTTTTGGGGTTGATAAACAACTTGCTGCTGAGGATATTGCTGATATGTTTGAGGATATTGCGAATGTGGCTGGTGATATTGTTGATATGGCTGAGAATACTGTTGGTATGGTTGAGGATATGGTTGATATTGTTGAGAGTACTGCTGAAATTGTCTCCATTGTTGCTCTGGGTAATTTTGGTGTTGCCATGGCATGGGCACATTCCAAGAATTCTGAGCATACATCTGATCTTGTGTAGGAAATTGTAAATTTTGGTTTGGAAACATACCTGGAGGTGGAGTTCTAGGTTGCCACGGTCTCTTAGCGCCCATGAAATACACATTCTCCATATCTGTATTAGCTGCTTCCACATTACAATTCTGCAAAATCTTGACTTTAGAGCAATGAAATATATCATGATTTTTAGTACAAAAGGCACAAACTTGAATGTTTTCTAATGGGCAGTCTTTCAAGGCATGTTTCTTTCGGCACTTTGGACAAAAGACAGCCATTATTTGATCTTCCTCTTCTTGTCTTTTCTTGGCTTTTAGAGTGTCAATTTGAGTTCCTAAGGTACTTTATAGATCTGTTTTGAATTCTTCTAACAGGTTTCCTATTTCAGCCCTTGTGACACTTGCTGAAGCAGATTTTGTGGCTTTAGATGATAGAGCTCTTTTTCCATATCTAGCTTTGCTCCTTGAGTACTTTTCACATAACTCAGCAATTGCTTCGAAAGGTAAGGTGGAAATATCACCTTTGCCCATCAAATTAAGATCATCTAAGTATTCCTCTCGAATGCCCTTCAAAAATATTGTTCGAATCAGATCAAGAGACATGGTTCTATGTTTTTATTTTTGCAAATTGTAAACAAATTGTTCCAAATACTCCTCTAAATTTTCATCCTCTTGTTGATTCATCCTAAAGATATCATCTTTAGAATCTTTCGATCTACAATAAGGTTGGTATTTCTTTAGGAATATTCTTCTCATGCCATCCCAATCAGCTATTGCATGTTCACCATGTCCCATGAACCATCCTAATGTTGATGCTTTTAATGTTGTTGGGAAGAGTCTAAGCCTATGGGCATCATTTTTGTAACCATATGTTCGACATACTATGTCAAACTCAAACAAGAATGAATCTGGTCTTCTGAAGCCATGCCATAAAAGTTTGGTAGCATAGATGGAGGTATGTTTTTCATTTTTATTTCATCATCTTCTTCTGGTTCTTGAATAGGAAAGTTAAAGGTTGACTCTTCCTCCTCTCTTCGACCTTGATTTGGTGGTCCTCTTGCTGATCCATCTCCTTCTTCAACCATTTTGATAGATTCCTCTGTTGATTTAAGTTCTTGTTCAGTGTCACTTGTTTCAAAGAGAAGTTCAAGGAGAGATTGTTGAGTTACTGTGCCACTTTCTCTTTTTATAGAGGATTCAGGGAGATGTTTCTTCTGTGATTCATGTGCTAATAGAATTTGCCTCTCAATGAGTGTGAGTCTTTGCCCTGATTTCTGTTTATCCTCTAATGTTTGTATGATAACTTTCCCAGCTGGTGTTGTGTGTTCAACTTTTCCTAAAGGGTCTACTCCTAGTGGTAAATTAGTTTTTGGATGGGGGGTTTTTATGAATCTACCTTTATCATCTCTAGATCTAGCCATAAGTAAAAATGACTTCTAAAATGATGAATTAAAATTAAATCTATGTTTTTTCTTGTTTTTGTTTATTTTTGTTTATTTTTTTATTTTGTTTTTAGAAATCCTCTAGCTGCGCCTCCCCGGCAACGACGCAAAAATGTAGTGGCCAATCTAGGGTGCTAGATTAGACTAGATTTAATATCAATTAAGGTAGGTAAACTTAGAGGCACGTGTCTAAAGTCTATAGACCTAAAAGGATCTCATCTACCTAACTAAGTATTTACTGTGACAAGCTACAACACTCCTTTACAGGAGATTGAAATATGTTTCCTCTCACACTTTAGCACTCAGATCATCTAATTTAATTAACTGTTCTAAAGAAACAGCGTGTTACTAGTCTGAGTTTTCAACCCTCTTACAAGGATATCATTCACAAAAGCTCTTTCCAGCTAACATACTAAGCATTCATGAAAACCCAAAACTCTTTTAAGCACATTAAAACTCAGATGCATGAAAACAGAGTCCATAGAGATACTTCGAAATTCAATGGTCGATCAAATCTTTTACAAGATATTGTTCATTAATCTAGCAATCGAATTCTCAAACTATCACCATGAATAATACTTGCAAGAACTTCCAATTGAATCAATAAACTCACAGGCAGGAAAATAACATTAAACGCTATTCAACACTATTCAGATTCGAAAACACTATGGAAATGAAAATAAAAGTATACCAATCTCCACGTAGGGCCTGTCCACGCTTCAATGGCACACTTAGGAAACTTCAAGTGATGAAAACGTTAACACATAAGCACTGTAATGGTAAAATGATGCCTGTAATTAAGTTTTCACATGCAAGAGCAATGTTCTGGAAACAATACAAAAGAACAACAATGTTCTGGACAATACAATACGCAGTCCTTTTATCTGCTTGTCTCCTATCCTCGTTCACTAACTTTCCCTTCTAGTCTATAATCGGATGTACATACATTATCATGCAGATGTTTCTGCTTTTACAAGAAAGGTGATTTTTGTCTTTTCTAATCTTAACTGATTTCCAAAGCAAAACGAAATCAGTTTAGGCAACTCTGGCTTTTTGCTGCTTTTGTGACCAAAAAGGCTGGGTTTGACCAGCATTGACCATGTATCCAGGAGCTTTAGATTCGTTGTTGAATAGATCTTTCACCATGTATGTACATTCGAGATCATGTTCCTATCCTTTGTTTTGATTTTCCTGCCATGCCACATGTCACATCATAAACCATTTACAGGAAGTCATGACATCCTGTAATTTTGTTGAAAATTTCTAATTTTTAACATAAAAATTCACAAATTAAATTTAATGTAAAATAACAACTATAATGCTTTGATTAATCAATTTCAATGGACTATGAGGGGTTTATGGGAGAAAAAGATAGACAAATGATGGATTTCTAGAAGAAAAGGATGGCAATGAAATGGTACCAACACCCTCATCATCTAATGTGAGTATAAAATAATAATGTAGAGGACCATAAATTAAAGATTTTCATTTATCAAGTAGGAGTTATTTAACAGAAAGGAAAAAGGAAAATGGGGTAAATCAACATGTAAGTGATTTGAATGACTTTATTAATTGGTTAGGGGTAAAATGTGAGTGAGGTAGGAAAGTGTGGAATTCGCAAAGGGAAAATGGTTTCGCAGTGATGATATAGTATTAGGAAGATGGAAATTCATGGATGGACTGTAAGCTTAGAAATAGGAAAATGAACAAGTAGAAATGACAAGAGGGACATGGACTTGACTTCATTTCCTGTTGGGAAAAGAAACTGGTTTTTGGAAACCACTTGTGCATAGATTGATCTTATTTGGTCATCTTGGAACTTGAAAAAGCTTAGCACTAATCTGCAATAAAACATAAGATTATCGAAGGAGAGAGGTGATCAGTCTCTTTTCATATGATATATACGCAACAAATTCATAAATAGTGCTAATAATATAAATTCAAGGAAGATAAAATAAAAACGAAATGCACTTTTTCTTGATGGGAAGTGATGCATCTTGGACTACCCGTTACTATTTTTTTGGTAATTTCTTATTTTGATGCTCAATTTTAGTGATTCAAAAAACAAGTTAAAGAAAATTCACATTAGAAACAGGTTTTAATGATATGATGATGTTTTACAAGTCTAATTGCTGCAAAATCCATAAAAAAAAAATAACAAATTTTTTATTGTCTCAAATGATAATAAAATTCATTTCATTGCGTATAGCACATCAATATCTTTCCAACGATGCTTGAATTTCCTCAAACGGATGTCGTATGAGAGATTTATGGTCAATCAAAGTTTTAGCTCAAGGAGGTGTCACATGGCAGTATGATGCTAATGTGGATGCTGACCTGGTAGGCTAACATGGACTATTGAGTGGATAGGGTGACATGGTAAAAAATTGGGCGATGACTGTGTAATGTTGACCAATAGTATATGCCATGTGGACTAATCCAATGTTACCATGTGCGTAATAGGATGACAAATAAAATCATGTGCAAGTTTTGAAAGATATGTCTTTATATATACTAAAATATGAGAGTCTAATTGTTTTGATTGAAATGTTGTCAAGAACTTTTGAAGAAGAGAATGATGATCCAGCTTAATGATTGTCTGGAACCAAATTTCAATATAGTTGTGATGCCCTTGGTTCATTTGTTCATCTAGATCATTATGTATGTCTTCTTCTATCATGCCATTCAAATATTCTACTATGGGATGGTCAATCTCTTGGATGCATAAAAGATCTGATGGTTGCTTTTCATAAGATGTGGTCCATGATTCTTTAGTCTTTTTTGGATCTTTTTCTTCTAGATGTTGTTCTTCAAATACATCAAGAGAATCTTTTCTTTGCAATACTCTTCCTGATCTAAGATAAATATCATCTAGTTCAAGAGGATCTGTTTGAAAATTTTGTGCCTCAACATTGTAAGTGGGTTGAGGTATTTTATTCTTGGAGTTCATAAATGGTTGTGTAGGTAGTGGAGTGGGAATGGATCTTTGAAGTGGTTGAGTAGATGATGATGAGATAAGTTGACCATGTGGTTGTGGTGGAGGTGAATAGTATGGATAACATTGGGATTGGTATTGAGGATAATGAGAAAAATATTGAGGATATGGTGGATTTCTTCCATAAGGCCCTTGCCAATCTTGTTGCCAAGATAGGTTTTGGGGTTGAGATGGCCAAGGTTTCCAAAGCAAGGGTGTGTTCCAATTACTTTGATATTGTTGTACATAACCATGAAATTGTGAATTAGGATTTTGCATCATACTGGTTTGACGAGGCTGCCATAGTCTTCTTGGAGCTTCATAACAAAGTTGCATTGGTACTTGATTTGTTCCATTGTCCTTCTAGTAAATTTCCTTCAACCTTGGTAATGATGGGAAATATTTAGTAGCATGTGATTTTGCACAGATAAAACAAATTTCAATGTTATCAAGTGGACATTCATGCAAAGCAACATTCTTAGCAATTTTTCATTTTCAACATCTCTATTTGTTTACTTAAATTTCCAAGTTCAGTTTGACTTACCGACTCTGATGCCAACTTACTTACTCTTGCCATAACTAGATCTTGATGGGAGTTGCCATACTTTTCTTTTCCTCTTGATATGTGCTTACATAATTCACAAATTTCTTCAAATGTTAATTGAGAAACATCTCCTTTACTCGTAAGATTAAGGATATTTATCCACTCATCCCTAATAGCTCTAAGTAAGAGGGTTTTTAATATATTAGATCATGAATTGTAAAATTTCCCCTCTTCACATTATACATAATGTTGGAAATAATACTGAGAGGGGGGGTGAATCAGTATTATCACATCAATAAAACTTTTTCATTTCCATATTCAGATTCATATATGCTACTTCCACAACTTCTTATGATTCAGTTAGTTGATCCTTAATGAGTGCATTAGAACATTATCAACCATATTAACAGTAAACAGGTGCAGTAAAATAGAACAGATCATCACACATAAGCCACACACATGAACACCATGATATAAGGTGGAAACCCAATGTGGGAGAAAACCACCTGCTACAAGTCATCTCAATCTTCTTCTTAATAAGAAAATCCTTTTACAATATTTTTGTACTGGTGCAGTCTTATACCAGTACGCAGGCTTCTACCTGCAAAGACGTACAGCCCTCTCTCGTTCTCCAGACTCTCCTGGAAGGGAGCTACAACCCCCATAGTTCTTGTACTAGCCGATCCATTTACTAGTACGCAGGCCGCTACCTGCTACAATGCTCCAAAGTTTTCAACTGCTACTAGAAGGGAGCTACCACCCCCTTAGCTCTTGTACTAGCTAAGATACTAGTACGTAGGCGCCGGCCTACAATCTTCTCTCCTCCAGGTACCACGTTTCATACATTTTCAGACTGGATACTCCTGAAGCACAACACATAATCTGAAAGGTCACGTTTCATCCAATTTTCATATTGGACCCATTAATATCATTGAAGCACATAATCAATCAATCTTTTGAATCACCCAAACACCAGATCAATACATATACAAGGATAATATATGTGTTAGCACCTAGATCTAGTCCATCAGATCACATAAATATGAGTCATTATGATCATGATCCAATATTAGTTCTCATCCATCAATACTGAAGCTAAACACAATCAACCAAACAGGATATGCAGAATACTGACACCTTTAAACTGTCATCAGAACCCATCAACAACCAAAACCACTTGTGACTTCAAATATCATAGCTCAAATTGTATACGCTACTACAATGAACCAAACCTGCATATATACGCACTTACACCAAAGCCAACCCACGTACAGATCTATAAATATTCAAACATGACTTGCAGCGATTTCAAACTTAAGTTATACCCAGTTCAGATCATTTTTCAATATACAGATCTAGAATAAGCATAATCAAATATATAGAGATAGTTCATTTCAAACCATTTGATCCCGATCTATCCTTAGATCTTGTTCTCGATCAACCCGTGAGATCCCTCTTTAGCTCAGATCTAGATCTGCACCATAACCCAATCACAGTATTCCAGATCTAGCACTTTATCAGATATTCAATAATTCAGATGATGCTTTGCCAAATGATCTCCTTCCTCTTTTATAGCCTTAGTCCTTTCTCAATACCACGGTCCAAAATCATAGGATCAAAAAACTGTTGGACTAATACCATGAACCAACCATGAAAGTACGTGAGATCAACACTTTTGGATGCAATACCACGGACCAAAACCATAGGATCAAAAACTGTCGGATTAATACCATGAACCAACCATGAAAGTGCATGAGATCAACACTTTTGGATGCAATACCACGGACCAAAACCATAAGATCAAAAACTGTCGGACTAATACCATGAACCAACCATGAAAGTGTGTGAACTTTTCTCTTGCATGAAGGGAATTTTTCTCTGCATGAAAGTGCGTAAACTTTTCTCTACATGAAATAAACTTTTCTCTGCATAAAAGTGCGTGAACATTTCTCTTCATGAAATAAACTCTTCTCTGCATAAAAGTGCGTGAACTTTTCTCTACATGAAATAAACTTTTCTCTGCATAAAAGTGCGTGAACGTTTCTCTACATGAAATAAACTTTTCTCTGCATAAAAGTGCGTGAACTTTTCTCTACATGGAATAAACTTTTCTCTACATAAAAGTGCGTGAACTTTTCTTTACATGGAATAAACTTTTCTCTGCATAAAAGTGCGTGAACTTTTCTCTACATGAAGAAAACTTTGTTGCACTATAATTTATCAAATAAATTTGCTGCACTATCATTTGTGTGATTTGCCATCAAGGACAACACTTGTCTCATAATGCCAACAATCTCCCCCTTTGGACTTGTCATACTGAGAATTGTCATCTGATATCTCTTCCGTAGATTCATCTAGATATATATAAGTGAGTTGATCTTCTATGAGTTGTTTGCCATCAAGTACAACACATGCATCATAATGCCAACAATCGCCCCCTTTGGACTTGATGGCAACAATACCAAATCACTCTCCCCCTTTGACATCAAGGGCAAAGGGCGAACCAAGATATTCTCTTTCCTAGAAAGGCATTCCGCTGTTCATACTCCCCCTGAGTACCTGTTGAAATCTCTGAATGAGCTCCCCCTTTGTATATGCCAAGGTGTACTCTGTTCATGCTACATGCTGAAAGCTCTACTCTTTCTGAATTGTGCTGTTCATGCTCCCCCTGAATGTAAGCAAGGTCTGCAAAAAGGTGTTCTACAAGAACATGACTCTATACATCATACGTGACCTTCTTAGCACCAAATACTCATACATACATCCATCTCCCAACCAAGTGGGGATATACCAGAAAATGACAACCAAGTACATTACATCATTCATCCCAGGCATAGTGGGGAAACCAACATAGGCCGTTACATGACCTTGATATGACTGAAATATTTCATCAAATGACTACAATAGATAGAGACACACTATTACATCATGAGTCTTGATATGACCTTTACATCGAATGATATACATGACATTTATAACAGAGACCAAACACCTAAATAAGATCATGATAAACATCAGCAACGACACTGAATGATCTGCTCCATAGCATCTGTCACCAGCAACTTGTATTAGTGCATGAATCATCAAGGTATGTCTGTATCAACTCATCCTTTTGAACAGAATTCTGTATATACAGAATCATTCTATCATATGTGAGAAACACCATAGCCATCCAGATCTGCATGGACCAAGTATCATCAATTGGGAATATCAATCAACATATGTATGAAACAACCTATCATCATATAGGTAAGAACTCATCATCATCAAGTCTCCAAAAATGCAACTTTGAATAATCATCCATGTATCCAGCCAACAATCCTCATCCATATATGTGCCAAGAACAATAGGAATCCTGCATCATAACTGTAATATATGATCTTTATGCATATGACGACAACAACATATGAGTGACTCATCATCAAGTAAAGAAGATGTGAATTCAAGCTATGTACTTCTCCTTATCCTTATGAAGATCACCATGTAAGCACCATTAGAGGATCAACCACAAATATGATCTAAATATCAACTATGTAACCCCAAGAATCATCTGAACAACTCATAACCATGGATTTCAGAGATCTGTGGTTTGAGCTTTTTGTATTTTTGACCGGAGAATCCACAGTTGAAGAATTTATACACCGACGTTTCGAATCCCAAATGGGATCCATCATCAGGGAATAGAGAAAGATGATCAGAGAAAGATGATAAAAAGAAGAGCCAGATGAAGGAAATAAATACTCATGAGGGATGAAAGTTCAAGGAACAACACAGGTCGGTCAAAGAGATTTAAAATGAAACCTAATTTTTATTTTTATTTTTAATTTAATATCATTTAATTAATATTTATAAAATAAAAACTTTAAACTAAAATCTAAGTTAATATTAATATTAAAAACTAATATATATATTAATATTAAACCTAAGATCTAAAAGATAGGGATATCTAAAACTAAAATATAAGTTAATATTGATAACAAACCCTAATATATAACTTTAAAATTTTTATATATAACTTATATTTGTGTAATATGATTAATATAAAGCTTTATAATTGAATAACCTAAAATCTATATATGTATAATTTAAAATATATATAATAGAATTAAAATCAATAAAGCCTCATATCTATATTAGACTCTAAAACTAAAATAAATATTAATATCATAATACTTTATATATAACATAAAATTTTTATATTAATATTAAAATCTAAAAACTAAAATATGTATTAGAATGATATTATAAATCCTAAAAACTATATAAAATTAATATAATATTAATATTTATTTAATCTAACATCTAAATAATATTAATATAATATTAATATTGAGTTTAATATAATATTAATATTTATTTAATCTAGCATCTATATAATATTAATATAACTCAAGACAAAATAACTTAAAGCTTTCTATAAAACTTGAGCCCTAAATAACTTAATTTTTTTAACCTAAAAACTAAATCACCTAATGAATATAAAAGAATTAATAAAACCTAATATCTATAACAATAAATAATATTAGGATATAATAGTATTAATAAGACTTAGAATCTATAACATTAAATTAATATTAATATAGCCTAAGATTTATATTCAATCTATATTAAAAATTAAATAAACTCTATAATTAAAATCTAAACTATATTTAAATATAGTTTAGATTTTAATTATAGAGTTTATTTAATTTTTAATATAGATTGAATATAAATCTTAGGCTATATTAATATTAATTTAATGTTATAGATTCTAAGTCTTATTAATACTATTATATCCTAATATTATTTATTGTTATAGATATTAGGTTTTATTAATTCTTTTATATTCATTAGGTGATTTAGTTTTTAGGTTAAAAAAATTAAGTTATTTAGGGCTCAAGTTTTATAGAAAGCTTTAAGTTATTTTGTCTTGAGTTATATTAATATTATATAGATGCTAGATTAAATAAATATTAATATTATATTAAACTCAATATTAATATTATATTAATATTATTTAGATGTTAGATTAAATAAATATTAATATTATATTAATTTTATATAGTTTTTAGGATTTATAATATCATTCTAATACATATTTTAGTTTTTAGATTTTAATATTAATATAAAAATTTTATGTTATATATAAAGTATTATGATATTAATATTTATTTTAGTTTTAGAGTCTAATATAGATATGAGGCTTTATTGATTTTAATTCTATTATATATATTTTAAATTATACATATATAGATTTTACGTTATTCAATTATAAAGCTTTATATTAATCATATTACACAAATATAAGTTATATATAAAAATTTTAAAGTTATATATTAGGGTTTGTTATCAATATTAACTTATATTTTAGTTTTAGATATCCCTATCTTTTAGATCTTAGGTTTAATATTAATATATATATTAGTTTTTAATATTAATATTAACTTAGATTTTAGTTTAAAGTTTTTATTTTATAAATATTAATTAAATGATATTAAATTAAAAATAAAAATAAAAATTAGGTTTCATTTTAAATCTCTTTGACCGACCTGTGCTGTTCCTTGAACTTTCATCCCTCATGAGTATTTATTTCCTTCATCTGGCTCTTCTTTTTATCATCTTTCTCTGATCATCTTTCTCTATTCCCTGATGATGGATCCCATTTGGGATTCGAAACGTCGGTGTATAAATTCTTCAACTGTGGATTCTCCGGTCAAAAATACAAAAAAACTCATAACCATATCATAGCAAGATGAATCATTTATCCATATAAGCATCATCACCAAGGACTATTAACCATAATGCCAACAATGCATTAAAAGCATATGCCCCCCCTAAACCTGTACCATCTTGTTTACTGTCAGATCTGATCATTCATATCAGCAAGAAGTATCAATACATCATCATTATCAAGTTAGAAACAAAACACTTCTAACCATCAAGTCGTTTCCACACATCATCAGTAAATTGTAACCATTATCAAACAACACAAATAATAAACTGAATCATGACTGATCCTTTTCCTGAACCTGTCCCTACTGCCTTTCCTCAAATAATCATATACACGACTATGCCATAACCAACTCGCGTATATACGTGACTTCTCTTTAAGAAACTTGCGTATGAGATTTAGGACACTGAATTTTTACACTTCCAGCTCCCTCTAATTCTGTTATGTCTGTATGTTGTGATGTGCCGCCTCTTTCTGACTGTACTTCTTTCTTCTTCCACATCTTCAAGTGTGATGATGATGTTTTCTCCTTTTGGTATGGTGCCCATACTTTGTTCCTACATTCCTTAGCTATATGTCCAAGCTTGTTACATGTGTAACATCTTACATGTCTCATATTTCTTTTATAGCAATCAACAGCTCTATGACCAAACATATTGCAAGCAAAGCAATATCGATTAAAGTACCTTGAATGTGATGATCTTTCTGCATGATGGTCTTGAACCCTTCTTCTTCTACATCTGGTTGCAACATGTCCAAGATTATGACATACATAACATTCAACATTATTCATAGGAGGAGTAAAAGATTTTCTTTGAAGAATTTCTTTCCTTGGTTGATGATGAGATTGACCTTTCATATCCTTATTGAGCATTTCAGATTTTGCAGTAGAGTCCCTTGTCTTACTTTGTGAACTAGATTCACCTTCAATAGATTCATGAAAACTAAGACCAGTTTTGATAGCAGGAGACCTTTGACTATTAAGAATATCATCCAAGACTTTAGTACTATCTTGAAATCGTAACAGTTTATCCTTTTCTTCTAATTTATCTTTTAGAATATTTACCTCAACTTGATGTTGCTCTTCCTTTTCAAGATAATGCTTCTTCACGTTTTCTTGAGCATTTCTGTCTTCTTCCAACTGATGTCTTAGTTCAAGAAGTTCATTTTCATGAGCTTGGAGTAGTTATTTATTTTGCTTCTTTGATTCTTCAAGATCTTCTTTTAGCGATCGGATCGTGGCTTCAAGACTTTCATAGTAACTGGATCTATCTCTGAGTTTCTTGATGGTTGTGCTTCTGTCATTGACTTCATCTCTTAGTGATGTTACTTCATCCTGCAACTTTTGATATTTGTCCTTGAATAACTTCCTTACCTTGTTTCCTTCCTCTAGTTGAGCTTTTAGTTTGGCAGCTTCTTCTTTGAAGACACATTCCCTTTTGTTCAATAGATCTTGTTGATCTCTAATTTTTTCTGTAAGCCTTTTAATTTCTGCCTCTATTTGATATATTTCTTGCTCACCCATAAAAGCAAATTCAGTTGTTTCGCTATCACTTTCATCTTTTCCAAATGGATAGATAGCTGGAACATCAGAGGATAACAAATTCATACCTGATGGTTCATCTTCATTCTGAAATGATTCTGAATCTGATGTGCTTCTTCCACATAATCCCCAATCGATTATTCCACTGTCATAGTTCTTCTTAGATGTCTTCTTCTGCTTAGGCGCTTTCTTCTTAAGCTTCTTTCCCATTGTTCCACGGATCTCCTTCAAGCGATCAAGCTTCTACCAAAGGACCTGCTCTGATACCAATTGTTGGAAATAATACTGAGAGGGGGGGGTGAATCAGTGTTATCACATCAATAAAAAAATTTCATTTCCATATTCAGATTCATATATGCTACTTCCACAACTTCTTATGATTCAGTTAGTTGATCCTTAATGAGTGCATTAGAACATTATCAACCATATTAACAGTAAACAGGTGCAGTAAAATATAACAGATCATCACACATAAGCCACACACATGAACACCATGATATAAGGTGGAAACCCAATGTGGGAGAAAACCACCTGCTACAAGTCATCTCAATCTTCTTCTTAATAAGAAAATCCTTTTACAATATTTCTGTACTAGTGTAGTCTTATACCAGTACGCATGCTTCTACCTGCAAAGAGCTACAACCCTCTCTCGTTCTCCAGACTCTCCTGGAAGGGAGCTACAACCCCCATAGTTCTTGTACTAGCCGATCCATTTACTAGTACGCAGGCTGCTACCTGCTACAATGCTCCAAAGTTTTCAACTACTACTGGAAGGGAGCTACCACCCCCTTAGCTCTTGTACTAGCTAAGATACTAGTACGTAGGCGCCGGCCTACAATCTTCTCTCCTCCAGGTACCACGTTTCATACATTTTCAGATTGGATACTCCTGAAGCACAACACATAATCTGAAAGGCCACGTTTCATCCAATTTTCATACTGGACCCATTAATATCATTGAAGCACATAATCAATCAATCTTCTGAATCACCCAAACACCAGATCAATACATATACAAGGATAATATATGTGTTAGCACCCAGATCTAGTCCATCAGATCACATAAATATGAGTCATTATGATCCTGATCCAATATTAGTTCTCATCCATCAATATTGAAGCTAAACACAATCAACCAAATAGGATATGCAGAATACTCACACCTTTAAACTGTCATCAGAACCCATCAACAACCAGAACCACCTGTGACTTCAAATATCATAGCTCAAATTGTATACGCTACTACAATGAACCAAACCTGCATATATACGCGCTTACACCAAAGCCAACCCACGTACAGATCTATAAATATTCAAACATGACTTGCAGCGATTTCAAACTTAAGTTATACCCAGTTCAGATCATTTTTCAATATACAGATCTAGAATAAGCATAATCAAATATATAGAGATAGTTCATTTCAAACCATTTGATCCCGATCTATCCTTAGATCTTGTTCTCCATCAACCGGTGAGATCCCTCTTTAGCTCAGATCCAGATCTGCACCATAACCCAATCACAGTATTCCAGATCTAGCACTTATCAGATATTCAATAATTCAAACGATGCTTTGCTAAATGATCTCCTTCCTCTTTTATAGCCTTAGTCCTTTCTCAATACCACGTTCCAAAACCATAGGATCAAAAAAATGTTGGACTAATACCATGAACCAACCATGAAAGTACGTGATATCAACACTTTTGGATGCAATACCATGGACCAAAACCATAGGATCAAAAACTGTCGGACTAATACCATGAACCAACCATGAAAGTGCGTGAGATCAACACTTTTGGATGCAATACCATGGACCAAAACCATAAGATCAAAAACTGTCGGACTAATACCATGAACCAACCATGAAAGTGTGTGAACTTTTCTCTTGCATGAAGGGAATTTTTCTCTGCATGAAAGTGCGTAAACTTTTCTCTACATGAAATAAACGTTTCTCTGCATAAAAGTGCGTGAACATTTCTCTTCATGAAATAAACTCTTCTCTGCATAAAAGTGCGTGAACTTTTCTCTACATGAAATAAACTTTTCTCTGCATAAAAGTGCGTGAACTTTTCTCTACATGGAATAAACTTTTCTCTGCATAAAAGTGTGTGAACGTTTCTCTACATGGAATAAACTTTTCTCTGCATAAAAGTGCGTGAACTTTTCTCTACATGAAGAAAACTTTGTTGCACTATAATTTATCAAATAAATTTGCTGCACTATCATTTGTGTGATTTGCCATCAAGGACAACACTTGTCTCATAATGCCAACAATCTCCCCCTTTGGACTTGTCATACTGAGAATTTTCATCTGATATCTCTTCCGTAGATTCATCTAGATATATATAAGTGAGTTGATCTTCTATGAGTTGTTTGCCATCAAGTACAACACATGAATCATAATGCCAACACATAAATATTTCCATCAAATCCTCCAAGCTCTCATCTTCTTTCTTAGTCATTTAAAAAACTTCTTCTCTAAGATCACAATGTATACAATAGTCTTCATATTTTTCTAGAAATATATTTTTCATATTGTTAGGGTCAGTAAGTTTGCATTTGTCAAATGTCTCCAACTATCTCAATGGTTAGTTTGAAAGAAGTCAAACTTAATGTCATATATGTTGTCATAAGTTCAAGTGTCACTATGCAAAATGTCGCCATGGGTGTGGTCATCAAGAGTTTCGGTCAAAAACATGAAGTTGTCTCGAGTTATTGGGAAACATTGTCCAAAAATCTTGACTAATTGAGTATTCGAGTATGTGTCAATAATGGGTCTGTCACGAGGTTTACTTGAGTTAGTGATAGTTGAAAATCATACTGCTCCAAAGAAATATAGTTGTTGAAAATACCACCTTTATTTTCCCTCCTATTCATTTCCCAAACACTATAACCTACATTCTACATTCCGCATTTCCCATTCCCTATGTTTTAAATCCCCTATCCCAATCCCTTATGCATATAATCATTCTTCACTCCTAAAAAATATATGATTCATATTTTCAAGAGGTTGACTTGGAGTACATGTGACATCCAGCTCATCTCCTTAGCAGCCCGCCATGTGCCATTTCCAACAGTTCAAAGTTTTGGATGTTGGGTAGTTGCTACACAGCCTTTGTACACTTAGAAAATCAAATTTGGGATTTTTGCTATATTTCTTCATGATGATCTTGTTCAAAGATATCTTGGTTTTTATTTAGAAAAAAAAATAAAAATTTAAGAGACAAAAACACTTTATTGTTTTATGCTTTTGAGCAAAAGTACTTTGTAAACAACATTCCATATTTCCTCCCCAAAATTTATGATCGTCTATCATATATGACACTACCCATACAATCCTCCCACCACTTCAAGCCCTATGCCAATCAAGCCTTCTAATGATTATCACACACAAAACATCATATTTTGCAAAAGAAGGTGTTGTATGACATCACAGAACAAGACAAAGGTAAGTAGGTTTCAATTGAAGAACAACCCAAGAAGCTTAAGATGGAGTCTAGTAGGCCTACTATAAGAGAAACAAAGTTGAAACATGGATGAATACAACAAATGAAGGACTCTGTTTTAGTCACCATTTTGCATAAAGGTTTCCGACCAAATGGAACCGAATTTATAGAAACTAAAAGAGGTGTTTCTCAAGGGCAGGGCAAAGAACAATAAAGTCTTCTAGTTTATACACAGATGTCATGGATCGGGAGATTTGATTATGTTAACACCCAGGTTGTTCCCTATGACTCCCAAGGGAATACGGCCGGGGTAACCACTAACCAATCTTTTGATCACTGTTTCTAGCCAAACTGTGATCAGAGAGGGCTCTCTCTTTGTGAGTTGTATCTGTTTATGATAGGGTTTTAGGCTAGGTGTTATGCACAGGTTTTGTTTATGTTTTGGTTGAAGATTTTCTTTCAGGTCTTGTGATATAATGTTCAAAGAGTCAAATATCATTGGGCAATGGAGTCTATGGCTGTAGGTGTCTAGAAACCTTGAGGTGAACTGGTGAAACTTACAGGGCCATTTGGCTACTTCATACAACAAAATTTTTGATTTATAACACAAACAGGTGAAAACACCAGTATTTAAGTATTTCCACCAAACTAGGTATGAGCAACGGTTAGATGCCTCAGGGGAAAAACTTGAATCCCTGGGAATGTCTATCACTGCAAAAGATATAGTTTTAAAGTGCAGCAATTAAGAATTACACTTCATTCACAGTATCTGAAGAAAACATGGATAATAGCTCAGTTTGAGTCCAGGGTAATCAGTGATTAAATCCTGGGACTATTCTTCTACTTTTGCTATTAAGTGTAAAACATTTAAACAATCAAAGAGAACAAAAGACTCGAAAACATGTAATACAGAGACTTAAGAAAGACTTATTGTTTTATGAAGCACTCTGGAATCCTGCAACGTTCACCATTCATCACAATGCATCAAGGCACGCCAAGCATCGGAAATTCCATTCACCCTTTGTATTATTTCTCTGAGAATTTTACAGCAAATGAGATGCCCAAAATGAAAATAACAACAACCCCTTAAGCTTCAGTCAGGGGCGAATATATACATACGATTTTACAAAAATATCTGAGTTCTAAGTTATCTCAGACTTAATGTTCTCACCAACTTTTGAGATATTATTATCAGAAATTTATTACAGCATTGAATACAAATTAAAGGTGTCTTGATGTTCTGTCAGAAGATATTTTGGCCTTTGGGAGCTGCTAAGTCGGTTGGGATACTTTGATCAAATGCTGGAGAACCCGACTTTATGGCTCATGCGCTGTATTTTGGGTCTGCCACCAGTGATTGTGATTGCTGCTGTGGTGAGTAAATAACCTTGCTGAGTTGGCTCAGCATCTGTCCTTTCCTGGTGGAGTTATCCATCAAAATTCTGCCTGTGCGTGACTGTTCATAAACTGGAGAAAATTAACGCTACAGGTTCTGGCCTGATAAGATTATCTGTGTCAAATTCCTCCATACTTCTTGTGTGGGCAATTGGTGATTTATGATTGCCCCCATAGTCTCATCTGCTTCTGTATACTTAAAGAAATTTGGTGGTGTATCAAACAGGTGATCAATTTCATTCATGATAAAAAACAGGTTATCCACCCTATCATACAAATTCTGCCCTGATGCAGGCCCTGTTTCTGCTGAGGTACTGGGCTGTTTTGCAATTTGTGCTGCAGCATGGGCATCAACCCTTTTGATGTAATTTTCCAGGGTAAGCAGTCTTCCTACACTGCTTAATATGCTGGGGAGGCCTCTGTTCTGTAATGCCAAGAATCTGTCCAGGAATTTGTTGATCTCAGTCTGCATATCCTGTGTTCTCCTCTCCAGCGTTCCAACTAGACTTCGTAGTGTCAGGACTCTTTTAACTACTGAGATTGTTTCAGTCCTGTTAGTAATTCCTATTGTGGCCAGCTGAGAGCTTGTCTTGTTATTTAAAATATTGATCATTCTGCTGGCAGCATCTGGCATGTGGCCAAGGCTTGCTCTTGCTCTGTGTATTTCCTTGTTTGCCTTTGTGATGAGTGCTATTTTCTCATCCATAGTCTCAATATACTGCCACTGCTTGGTGATGGATCGACCAATGTTGCCCCAGAGGACTGCTTTTAATTCTGCTGTTACTTTTTCTAGTGCAAGCTCTTTTTCTAGTTCAGCTATTCTCTTTTTTAGAGCTTTTACCTCTCTTTCCTTTGCTGCCTCATTCTGCTTGCTTTTGTCAAATCTTTCATTCACCTTAGTCAAAGACCTTTTGACTTCATCAAGCTCTTTCATTTGGGATTCAAGAACTCGGATCTCAGCTTGCAGCTTCTGCATGTCCAGACTAGGAGTCTGCTCTGTTGTTGGCGTAGTTGTTGCTGTAGATGGTGCTGTTGTTCTTGTCTGCTGAGGAGGAAGAGTAGTTGTTGGAGGAGTTTCTTCAAGATTGATTACTTCCGGAGGGGGCTGGGAAGTTTGGCCCTCTTCTCTCTGTTTCAATGCTATCTGTAATGCTGCCTTTGCAGCTTCTGATTGTCCTAGCTGCTCCTGAGTCCGAACCAGCTCCTTGTACAGAGATATCATTAGATCTGTGGTATCCTTTTCTAGCCTTTGCTGAGCAACTTCATCTGTTTGAGGATGGATGGTGGCTGGGAGCTTGATTTTCTTTCTTAAGGCAGCCATGTCTTGATCCCTTATCTTTAATAGTTCTTGGATACCTTTAACATCTTTAGGATCATGTCCTATTTCTATAATTACCTCCTCCAAGGACTTGATTCTGTTATCCTTGGCTTGTGATGATGCTCTCTCCAATTCCAGCTGAGAGGCTGTATTATCAAGGCTACTCTTCAATTTGTAGTTTTCCAATGTTTCATCTGCCAAGGAGGCATACACCATTTCACCAGTTTGTTTATGCAGTTCTATTTTATCCATAGGGTGTATGTCTTTAGCTAAAACCTCCATGTTGGTCCTTAAGTAATCGGAGGTAGATTGGGGATGAAGAGCTGTGGGCATGAAATGACTCATGATCATTTTGCCTTCACTTACATCAAAGGCAGACATGAGTCTTTGCTGATTGGTGGGAGCCAAATTCAGCAAATGATTGTACAGCTGTACTTTAATAGGATCACTCCTCTTTTTAATGTCGATAAATTGCTGTTTGATGCTTACTTGTCCTTCTTGTTGCTGGCTGGAGGAACTGACCTCTCCTCCCATAGCTCTATCATGTTCATGCTGGAAAGAACTGGCTGATACTTCTCGGCTGGGTGGGCCCATGCCCATTGCTTGTCTTATTGCCTCATCATCTTCTGGGAAGTCATTCAACCTTTGCCTTTTCTCTCCCTGATCGATGGATGAAGTCAGGGGAGTCTCTCTATCTCTTTTCCTGGTTAAGTCCTCCTTTTGTGGGGTTTGGAGGACCGAGGCATCAAAAGTAGTTTCTGCCCTAGGAGGCACTATATTCTGAGCCTGTTGCTCAGTGGAACTAGGAGTGTCAATCACCCTTTCTTGCTGCAAGGGTTGTTGTTCCTTAAGTGACACTTCTTCTTGCTGTTGCCCTTCTTGTTGCTGCTCCATCTCTTCTCGCTGTTGCACCAATGTTTCCACTTGCTCTTCTGTTAATGGAGGTGGCTGCTCCACCTGCTTCCCTTTATCTTTACTGGCTGTTTGTGGTGTTTTCCTGGCAGCTTGCTGCTGTGTTGTTGATGATGTAGTAGCTGCTCCAGGCCGCTTTTTGTATGAGAGGGGAACCTGTCCACAAGTTTCTAAGTCAGCTTCCTTTTGAATGTTTCTAGCTTCTCTTTCTAGAAGCTCTTCAACAGTTATTTCTTCTTCTAAGGTACCCTCTTCCCAGCTTAATGCATTGGCATACTGTTCAATCTCAGGTTGTCTCTTGTGTGCATAACTACCCAATTTGTATTTTATCCTCCTGAGGGAGACAAAATGATTGGGATCATAGGGTATCCATTCAAAACTAGTTTGCAGTCTGAGGCCTTCCAGGATAGTGTTTGCCTCTTTCCATCCTTCCTCTTTTCTATTATATAGGAAAGGACCCAGCTGGCTCCTCACCTTTAGCTGTGACTTCTTGTTCTTGCTCTGAAAATGGAGGTAGTCTGAGTTCCCAAACTGTCTGAAATATTCCAAGGCAAAAATCCTCATGGGGACATACCTTGGCAACCTAAAAGGGGTCAACTCACAGCCATATATTCTGATGACTGTGTGGTTCTGGTAGAGGTACCAGTTACCAATGCTGTAGGATTTATTCAAATGGAGAATTCTTCTCATATCATCAGTTAGTCTAGGAGGAGGAGTACCATGCAATACTGTCATGACTGGATAAATGAATAAGTCAATAAACTCAGTGTATGTGTAAGGTGATACAGAGGTACGATGGAAAATAGAGGTTCAGAACACAACTGACCTTGGATTTCCCTGGGCATTGAGTTGCTTCAAAGGAAAAGAGAATGTGGCTGGCTGATAAAACAAGAAGAGGTGGTATATATATGAGGTGTACCTGAACAGTCTTTCCCTCTTCAAGTTCATAAACTGGTCATGGATTTTATCTGCAATGTATGTAGCATAATCATAATGCACAGCTGGGGGCTTACCAGGAGAGAATAGAGACAGCATTGCTACTATGGTTTCATCCACATCCTCCATTCCCTTGAATCCTAGGGCATAGCTGATCAAATCCACTAACATCCTGCCCAATTCATTCAAGTAATGATACCCAATAGGAAGAGTTCTGATAGATTCAGAGCCTGGTGTTACAAACAGCTGATTGATTTTAATGAGTTGGTCGCTTGACAGCTTGCTCCCTTTCTTTATCAAATTCTGAATATGGAGTGGGGTCAATTGCTTAGCAGTATGGAAGTGCAGCATTTCATTTATACTCTCTGGGGTGATGTGGAACAAAACTAAGCCTGAGGGGCTAATGACAGCTCTTCGGCTTGGGTCATAGCATTCCTGGCAGCTGTGTATCAACTCTGGCATAGGATTTACCTGGGGGAGGTTGTAGATTGGCAGGTTTGAGTCCCAAATCCCCAAGATGTCTGCTCCACTCAGGTGCTGGGCTTTCAACTCATTCAGCATCTGGATATTATACTTGGAGCCCATAAGAAACCAGTCCAGCATTTGATAATCCATATCTCCCAGGGCTTTCCACTCCAATTCCTGGTGAGGGGCATTGAGGGGCTTGATGTTGAGAGCAATGGGAGTCTCCATGATCTTCTTCAAAGTTCAACAATTGTAGGTGGATGGTTTAATGGAAGCAACACAGAATAGAAGTGATTTTCTGTAAAAACAGTTTGTATCTCAGGTACCAGAGGAGGAATTTACACAACAGCAGTTGAAATACTGTTTGTTTTAGGAGCAGGGCTTCTCTATGGTCTCACTGTGTCCTCTTTCAGCGGGAGAATTGAGTTTAACAAGAAATTTGCCGGGAATACACAGTGAATGTTGTTTTTGAGCGAATTTACAGGTATTAAGGCTCGGCTGGTGTTTTTGGACTTCACAGTTGCAAATGTGGACGTACAGAGGGAAATGGCCGGTGAAAATATAACTTTTAAGGTCTCCTTAGCCCTCTGAGTGACTTTAATTTCAATAACAGGCGTATGGAGGGCAGCAAGCGGTAAATACCTGTTAATTGACGAACAGAGGTCGCATGGGCGCGCACGGTTGATGCTGTGGAGGTCGCCTTGGTCAATTCAGCAGGTTGGCAGAGTTTTTAGGACGTAAACGCTCATGCAGAGAAAACAGTAGAGAAATGCGCAAATAATGAAAAATAGACGTTTTTTGGCTTAATATGGACTTTTTTATGATTTTGGCGCTTTTTAGTGATGACGTCAGCATGACGTCATTGGTGGGTCAAGGTCAAGTGACGTCAGCTGACGTCATCGGGTGACGTGTCAGTACACTGTTGGTCCATGGGGGCGATGAGGTGGCAGCCATGTCAGCGGCCAGGTGGACGAATAACAGGGGCGAGGACAAGCGGATATGACGTGGCGAAGCATTAGTGGAAGACAGATGGCGGTTAGGACCATAGCGGTTACGGTTAAGGCTAACCGCTACGGTCTCTCGGGGCGGTTTAGGTACGGTCTCAGAACTGTCAGACCCGGCTCCGAGAGCCTTCATCGCGCGACACGTGGAGAGGCCCTGACGTGACGCAACGTCACCTTCTCGGGCGGTAAAGGACGGCTGCGGGGGCTGCTCCGATATCATCGTGGATCGTCGGATCTTCGGGCCTTGATCCGACGGTGGGTGGAGCATCAACATGCTCGGGTTATATGCGAGGGCGGGAAGCTTTGGGTTGTGGGTTTTTTAGTGGTTTTTTCAATGTTTTTTATAAAATCAAACTGCGCGCTAACCTTTGGAAATGTGCCAGAGGCGGGCTTTTAGACTTTGGGTAATTTTTGCATAGGTTTTAAGGGTAAAAGAGGGTTTTCAAGGGTTTTTTCAATGCAAATGGTGGTTTGAGGAGCAAGTTGGCTTGTAGCAAGGGGGAATGGGATGTGATAGGTTCACCAAGGTGACCAGAGGTCACTTTGGTTCCTTTTGAAGAACATATGGCTATAATGCCAAGGGGAGGAGTATTTATAGAATTTGGGGCTTTCTACACCATAGTGTTAATATTATTTAGGGGAAGGGTAAGATAGGGGAGCTATATAGTAGAATTAGAGGTTAATATGAATGAGGGAGCAAATGAAGGGGATCTTACTGAGTTTATCTGAAATTGATTTAGTTTAGAGAGTAGATCAAAATGAAAAGATTTTAGACAAGAAATGTGGCTTTTGTATGAACGAGAACCACCATAAAACCATAATCTTTCTCCATAAATCTCAGCTGAAATGGGAATGTTAATAATGGAGTGAAGGGGGAAAAGGAGGTTAGTCATGCTCCTTGCTGCAATTCGATGGAATTAACCACTTTGTCCATTGAGATTTTTCCTTGGCAATACATCTTTTGACATATGTGCAATGGTGAAAATGCCCTTTCTGCAACCACAACTACTTACCCAGCTATTTTCCTAGCATTTTTTGTTTCTCCATTGGAGGGTGCACTTGGACTTGCAAACCCTTACTTGCCTTTTCTTTTCTTTGGCTTTTTCTTTATTCTTTTCTATCTACTTCTACCCTTATCTCTTCCAAGGTCCCAGATTAAGCTGTTGGGATCCTTTTCTTCTCTACCTTAACTAGTTGTCTGCCAAGATTAAGCAGTTTGGACAGACTCCTTTCTCTATTCTACAACAAAAAATTTAAACATGGCATGATCCAGATTAGACTTTTGGACCATCCATCAAAATTTGAAATAAGGTCATCAATATTTGAACCATCTTACACACCTCTTGTTTTCTAGGAAATATGGGATCTTTGTGATATCAAAGCAGAGCATATTTGGACTTTCCTTGGCCACTCATGAAATATGAAACCTATTAGTATAGGTATCCAACAGTGGCTCCACATGGGGATGGTTTTTCTTCTGAAAGACCAAGAACAGCAGGTCAGATTGCCTTGTTCTTTGACTGCCCATCCCAATCTTTGAAATTTGCTGCAAAAATGTGTCAAAATCGTGTGCTTCTTTCTTGGAATACCTCTGATTTTACTTGCCTCTAGCTGGTTGGTGAATCACTTGGAAAACTGTAGTTTACAATCTAAAACAGAAAACAATATGTACATCTGCATATATACAATGAATCCTTAGTTTCCATTCATGGGGAATAGTCAAAGTAGTGCCCATTTACAGGACCTTCATCCAAGTCAGTTTCAGTCAGACTTTTAAGGAAGTAAGTGTTGTTACCTTGTACTGCTTGGACAGTAAATGGTCCTCTCCATAAAGAGTCAAACTTTCCATGTTTTCCTTTCTCTTCTCTTCTTGCATCCCACTTTAAGACTTTGTCCCCCACATTGAAATCTTCTGCTTTGGTTCTTCTATCAAAGGCCTTTTTCAGTTTCTCTTGTAATATCTGCATTCTGCTGAAAACTTGTTCTCTAGTTTGCTGTAGACAGATTATCTGATTGATCCTCCTTTGCATATCATTTGGCTCTGCTTGGCTTTCTTGTAGAAGCTTCATAACCGGTACTGCTAGTGATGAAGGAAATCTGGCTTCTAATCCATAGACTAACTCATATGGGCTGGTCCCAATTGATCTTTTAGTTGTTAGTCTATCTGCCCATAAAGCATTTACTAGTTTCTTATGCCAGTTCTTTTTGTTCTCTTCCAGCACTTTCTTTATGATGTTTATTAAACTTTTGTTTGATGATTCAGCAAGGCCATTTCCTTGAGGATAGTAAGCAGTAGAATGGCCCAAAGTTATGTGAAACTTATGGCAGAAGTTCACCATTTTCTTGGATCTGAAGGCAGCAGTGTTGTCTGTTATTATCTTGTCCGGACAGCCAAATCTAGCCAGTATATTGTTCTCCAAGAACTGAATAATTACTGAATCATTTGCTTATCTGCATGGGGCAGCTTCAATCCACTTGGTGAAGTAGTCTGTTGCTGTTAAAATCCATCTGTGTTGCCCTGAAGATGAGGGATGAATTTCCCCAATGAAATCCAAGCCCCATTGTTGGAAAGGTCTCTCCGTTGCAATGGGCTTCAAAGGAAGTGGCAGCAGCTGTCTTTTACCTTCAAACAGTTGGCATTTGTGGCATGAGGCTGTAAATTTCTTAACATCAGAGAACATGGTGGGCCAGTAATAACCAGCCCTCAATATTTTGTCCACAGTGGACTTCCAGTACAAATGTCCACCACAGTCTCCAGCATGGAAATCTTGCATGATATTGTTAGTTTCATTCTCTATTAGACAGTGCATCAATATACCTTCATGGTTTTTCCAAAGTAAATTTCCATCTATTACACAAAATCTAGATGTTTTCATTTTTAGGAACCTACACTTAGTTCTGGACAGTCCTGGGGGAGCACACAGGTTTTGTAACACATAGCAGATATCAGAGTACCAAGGAGATTGTTCAAAGGCTGCATTGATCTTTGGAGTCGCCAGCTCTGTTTCACTGTCCAGTTGGTTGATATCTAAGGCTTGGAAATTTGCTTCTGTCATTAATTTGGCCAAACCTTGCCCTTTTATCAGCTTTGTAGGTTTTATTTCAATGTCAAATTCTAGAATATTGGCAATCCATTTTCCTCTTCTGCCCTCTAAGTTTTCTTGGGTGAGAATGTCTTTGACAATAGGACTTGGTACATAAGCCACAACATGGGAGTAAAGGATGTAAATCCTAAAGTCCTTAATAGCTTTGATCAAAGCATAAGCTTGCTTTTCCATTATTTGGTACTTTATAGGGGCATCTCTGAGAGCTCTGCTGAAAAAGGCAATAGGCTTCTCATTCCCTTGGTCATCTTTTTGTAATAACACGGCAGCAATAGTATGCTGGGAGGCAAAAGAGAAAATGATAAAGTCTCTGTCAAACTGAGGATTGGTTAACACTGGGGTTTGAGTCAAGGCCAATTTTATACCTTCAAAGTCTTGTTTTGCTTCAACAGTCCATTTGACCTTTGAATCTTTCTTTAGCATATTGTTTAGTAATCTGATTAATTCTGCTAAATTAGGGATAAACCTCCTTAAAAAGTTGATTTTCCCTAAGAATCCTTGCAACTCCTTGACATTCCTTGGGTGAGGCATTTGTAGGATAGCTTGTATCCTATCTGGATCAATCCTTATGCCATCTTTTGAAATAATGTGTCCTAAGAGTTTCCCTTCTTCCAAGCCAAATAATGACTTCTTGGGGTTTAAGGAAATGCCATATTTCCTGCATGTTATGAAAATCTGTCTCAAATGTTTCAAGTGTTCTTGGTCAGATTTTGAAAAGGGTGTAAGATCATCTAAGTAAATGACCAAGAAATCATGAATTTCTTTTGCAAAAGCAATGTCCATTGCTCTTTGAAACGTTGCCCCTGCGTTTTTCAGTCCAAAGGGCATTTTCACATACTTGAAAGTTCCCCATGGGGTTGTAAATGCAGTTTTGTCTTGATCATCATGGTGTACTAGGATTTGGTTAAAGCCTGAGAATCCATCAAGTAATGATATCCTTGAAGCCCCTACTACTCTTTGAAGAATGTGATCCATTTTGGGTAAAGGGTAGTTATCTTTGAGTGATACTTGATTCAAATTCCTTAAGTCTACACAAAGTCTAATCTCACCAGTTTTCTTTCTTGTAGGGACCAAGTTTGAAATCCACTCAGAGAACCTGATTGGTGCTATGATACCAGCTTTGAACATTTTATGTAATTCTTTCTCAATGGAAGGGAGGAGCACAGGATTGATCCTTCTCAATTTCTGTTTGAATGGTTTTTGATTAGGCTTGAGGGGAATGGTATGCTGGATGATAGAAGTATCATAGGATTTTAGATCCTCATAACCCCAAGCAAAAACATCTTGAAACTCTTTAAAGAGGTCAATATATTTGGGTTTTTGATCAGGGGGCAAAGCAGCAGATAGTTTTATTATTTTAGGCTTGTCAACAGTACCAATGTTGCATTCTTCAACTGTTGCATCTAATGGCTGCATCTTTGGCTTCCTAGGGATGTCATTTGAATCAAAAATATCCTCTAGTGGGGTAAGGCCTACTGGAAGGAAATTGTCTTTGAGTTGTATGATTTCAGCTTCAGCGTTGCTCATCTCTTCACAGTCAATTTGGTGAATTTGCTGAATGTTTTCAGTGTTGAAAATGGTTGGACTCAGTAATTGTTTTGCTGTTCTGGGTGACATTGGGTGAGCAGGCTGTTGAAACTGTATTTGTGATGGACTTGCTCCATCAAGTATTTGTGATTGACTTGCTCCATCAATATCAATATTTAGTCCTGTGAATTCTTGTTGTAAGGTTAAAGAATTGTTTATTTGCATGTCATTCTCAAATACTTGCCATTCTTTAACATTGTTTGGAATAGAGGGTCTGTATTTGACCTCGGCTGTGAAACAGTTATTGGGTTCTAATGGAAATTTGAAGGTGCTGGCAAAGGTTGCCAAGCTGTGTGCATGGAGATTGTGGCCCCTTGAAATTTTTGTGATAACAAACTCAGAGAAGGTCTCTAAGATTTCAATTACAGCAGATCTGTAGGACCTCAATCTTTTGTCATTGGTGACAAAATTTCCTTTTACTTGTTGAATTACTAGATCAGAGTCTCCCATTATGGAGAGTTTAGGAGCTTGTAGTGATTTTGCTAGCTTTAGGCCCAGCAACAGAGCTTCATATTCTGCCATGTTGTTAGTGCATCTAAAATTCAGTCTATAAGCCCTGCCTTCTGCATAGTCTTTCTCTTTGTTATGTATCCACACTCCAGCTCCTGCTCCTAGCTTGTTAACTGAGCCATCAAATTGTAGGACCCACAGGATGTCTTGCTGAACAGGAGATTCAAAATTCTGTTCATGGGATGGCAATGTGAGCATGAGTTGGGGTTTCTTTTCCCATTTGTTTTCTAGGATAATTTCATCACTTGTTTGACAATCTTTGACAACTAGAGGAGGGATACTGTGTGTTGTTGGGCTGATTGATGTTTGGCAGGTGATACTTGTTTGATCAATGTTTTGTTCTTGTATGAGTGTTTCGGTCCTAATGTCCTTGTTTGAGAGGCTTTTGCTGTCATTGAAGAGGATGAAGGAGTCTATGTCCGAATGGACAGCATATATTGGAAAATTTTGAGGCTTTTCTTCACTGCTGACCATATACTTCATGAGTGTTTCCCTGTACAGTCTTTTTGGTTGCCCAAAGACAGAGATAGTGGCATATGACATGTCTAATTGCAGGGAGCCTTGGAGCTTGGCTCCCCATGATCTTGATAACAGCATCCCATATTTGGGTGGGATATCAGCGACTACAACATCCATTAGAATGGTTTTGTTGGGATATTGAACCAGGGACACACATAAATCTTTTATTAGGCCTAAACATTTGACTTGGCTGGAATCAAAAGAAAACAGGTCTTTGTATGGTCTTGTTATATCCAAGTTCAATCTTTCCATGACTGCTTTTGGCATAAGGTTGTGAGAGGCACCTGAGTCGAACATTGCATTATGCAGTACTTTATCATGTATATGCAAGCTGACATAAAAAGGTAAAACCCCTGTGACTACTGTTTTTCCATCTACCTCTGGGCCGAACAGTAATTCTGGAGTGTCATCTAGCACATTTACATCATCTTTGCTAGTAGTGAGTTGAAGGGATTTTTTGATCTGTTGTTTGTATATGTCATGCTTGGCTAGCTCTGAGAGAGGAATGGCTATCTTTAGCTTGCCAATCTCTGTGCCTAGGTCAAAAGGTTTGTCAATTTGGGTTTTAGGGTCACGGATACCAGCCTTTTCTTTGTTCATTAAATCTTCTTGTTGGATTTCATCTTGATTTTGAGACCTGCCCCTTTTACTCATGTTTTGAGGGGTAAAATTTGAATCAGGGTGAGAGGAAGAAGTTGCCATGGGCTGTTGTAGTGAGGACAGCAGTTCAGTAACCTCCTCAACTACAATTTCTTCTGCAGGAAAATTTATTTTGTCATTAGTTTCTGTGACCATGGTTTCTTTAGACCTCTGTTTATCATTTATCTTGTCGGGCTGGTTTACATTCACAGTCCTACTCCTCAGTTTATACTGTTTATGGACTTCACAGACAGCAGTATCATACCCTTGTTTAAAGTCAAAGGATTCTCCTGATTTAGTTTGGAATGTTTTGCTTTCATCCTCCTCATGGTCTTCTTGTGTTAAAAAAACATGGCTTTTACCATCCAAACCCATTAAGTTAATCTCAGGATCTTCATTGAGCTGGCTGTCTGTAGAAGTTTCTGCATAGTTTTCTTGAAAAGGGGGTCTAATGTCTTGGTCAGCACTTGTTTTTCCTATGTTTGGGTTGTGAATTCTCCTAAAATTCGGGTTTCTAGGAGGGTTACTTTGTGATGCCTCCCATGATGATTTTCTTTCCACTGATTCCACTCTTTCACCCAATCTCTTCATGCTGTTTAGTATTGCATCCAGCTTTTGATCAAAACCTGAGGGCTCTTCTCTAAAGCCAGCCTTCTTTTCCAACTTTGCCCTGTTTCTTTTGGCAATTAGGTTAGCCTCTACAGTGACTGCAACCCTTTGAGCTTCTGCAAGGGTTGGAGGATCTCTTTCTTTCAACTGATAGGCCATATCAGAATCAAAACCGTCAGGGAAGTTATACAGGGCCAAATCAGGAGGGGGCCTTAAGTTCTGGGGGATAGCATTATATACATTGTTAAACCTGGCACAATATTCCAAAACTGTTTCTTGGGGACCTCTTTTAATAGTGTTATATTCACCAAGTATGTGGAGTGGATCTTTCTTCTTTTCCCATCTCTCAGTAAAAGCTTCGTAAAGCTGATCAGGTGTTGCAATGGAGTTTGCATTGAGGGATCTGAACCAAGTTCTAACATCCCCAGTTAAGCTTTGAACAAAAATTCTCATCCTGACACTGTTATCATCTATTTCATAGGTCTCAAAGTGGTCTTGCATCTTCTTAGCATGCTGGACAGCTGTCAAAGGGCCATGGGAGTCAAAAAATGAGATTTTGGTTTGGTAGTCTTGGGGTAGAGCTGGAGCATTAGCTGGTATCTGCAGAGGTGCATACCTGTTAGCCATGTTTATGAGGTTTAGAGGGTTAACAGGAGCAAATGGAACAACAGGGATTATAGGTGTGACAGGGTTAATGGTATGGGTAACAAGCGTGGAACTGGTTGAAAGAGTATGTGCAGATGGTGAAGATGGGAGAGGAGGGCTTTGAGGTGTTGATGATGAACTAGGGGAACTAGGTGAGGATCGGAAAAGAACTTTGCAGGGTGTGGGAATGCAGATAGGCTGATCTGAAATTATATCTGACTCAGCAGGCTTCTCCTGCTTTTGCTGTCTCCTAATGTTCTTTGGAATGGTATTTGGATTATCAACAATGATAGGTTGATTAGGGTCAGGGTTTGCCCTAGTGTGCCTTGGGTTTCTTTTCGGAGCCAGCTTCTAATTTCTTTTGAATTTGTACAGGAAGCTTCTATATATGCAAGGACTGGATGAAAATTTCAAAGCTATATATGTTTCAAAGCTAGGATGAAGATTCCCTAATCAGCTCTTCCCTAAAGCTGTTCCTGTGCTACAGAAACAGTCCTAAGGCCTCTTGGCTAGTTTCAGGCTTGATGGTAGCTTTGGAAGATAGATAGTAATTGAAAAATCTTTTAAGAAAGATCCCCAGTGGAGTCGCCAATTATGTTAACACCCAGGTTGTTCCCTATGACTCCCAAGGGAATACGGCCGGGGTAACCACTAACCAATCTTTTGATCACTGTTTCTAGCCAAACTGTGATCAGAGAGGGCTCTCTCTTTGTGAGTTGTATCTGTTTATGATAGGGTTTTAGGCTAGGTGTTATGCACAGGTTTTGTTTATGTTTTGGTTGAAGATTTTCTTTCAGGTCTTGTGATATAATGTTCAAAGAGTCAAATATCATTGGGCAATGGAGTCTATGGCTGTAGGTGTCTAGAAACCTTGAGGTGAACTGGTGAAACTTACAGGGCCATTTGGATACTTCATACAACAAAATTTTTGATTTATAACACAAACAGGTGAAAACACCAGTATTTAAGTATTTCCACCAAACTAGGTATGAGCAACGGTTAGATGCCTCAGGGGAAAAACTTGAATCCCTGGGAATGTCTATCACTGCAAAAGATATAGTTTTAAAGTGCAGCAATTAAGAATTACACTTCATTCACTGTATCTGAAGAAAACATGGATAATAGCTCAGTTTGAGTCCAGGGTAATCAGTGATTAAATCCTGGGACTATTCTTCTACTTTTGCTATTAAGTGTAAAACATTTAAACAATCAAAGAGAACAAAAGACTCGAAAACATGTAACACAGAGACTTAAGAAAGACTTATTGTTTTATGAAGCACTCTGGAATCCTGCAACGTTCACCATTCATCACAATGCATCAAGGCACGCCAAGCTTCGGAAATTCCATTCACCCTTTGTATTATTTCTCTGAGAATTTTACAGCAAATGAGATGCCCAAAATGAAAATAACAACAACCCCTTAAGCTTCAGTCAGGGGCGAATATATACATACGATTTTACAAAAATATCTGAGTTCTAAGTTATCTCAGACTTAATGTTCTCACCAACTTTTGAGATATTATTATCAGAAATTTATTACAGCATTGAATACAAATTAAAGGCGTCTTGATGTTCTGTCAGAAGATATTTTGGCCTTTGGGAGCTGCTAAGTCGGTTGGGATACTTTGATCAAATGCTGGAGAACCCGACTTTATGGCTCGTGCGCTGTATTTTGGGTCTGCCACCAGTGATTGTGATTGCTGCTGTGGTGAGTAAATAACCTTGCTGAGTTGGCTCAGCATCTGTCCTTTCCTGGTGGAGTTATCCATCAAAATTCTGCCTGTGCGTGACTGTTCATAAACTGGAGAAAATTAACGCTACAGGTTCTGGCCTGATAAGATTATCTGTGTCAAATTTCTCCATACTTCTTGTGTGGGTAATTGGTGATTTATGATTGCCCCCATAGTCTCATCTGCTTCTGTATACTTAAAGAAATTTGGTGGTGTATCAAACAGGTGATCAATTTCATTCATGATAAAAAACAGGTTATCCACCCTATCATACAAATTCTGCCCTGATGCAGGCCCTGTTTCTGCTGAGGTACTGGGCTGTTTTGCAATTTGTGCTGCAGCATGGGCATCAACCCTTTTGATGTAATTTTCCAGGGTAAGCAGTCTTCCTACACTGCTTAATATGATGGGGAGGCCTCTGTTCTGTAATGCCAAGAATCTGTCCAGGAATTTGTTGATCTCAGTCTGCATATCCTGTGTTCTCCTCTCCAGCGTTCCAACTAGACTTCGTAGTGTCAGGACTCTTTTAACTACTGAGATTGTTTCAGTCCTGTTAGTAATTCCTATTGTGGCCAGCTGAGAGCTTGTCTTGTTATTTAAAATATTGATCATTCTGCTGGCAGCATCTGGCATGTGGCCAAGGCTTGCTCTTGCTCTGTGTATTTCCTTGTTTGCCTTTGTGATGAGTGCTATTTGCTCATCCATAGTCTCAATATACTGCCACTGCTTGGTGATGGATCGACCAATGTTGCCCCAGAGGACTGCTTTTAATTTTGCTGTTACTTTTTCTAGTGCAAGCTCTTTTTCTAGTTCAGCTATTCTCTTTTTTAGAGCTTTTACCTCTCTTTCCTTTGCTGCCTCATTCTGCTTGCTTTTGTCAAATCTTTCATTCACCTTAGTCAAAGACCTTTTGACTTCATCAAGCTCTTTCATTTGGGATTTAAGAACTCGGATCTCAGCTTGCATCTTCTGCATGTCCAGACTAGGAGTCTGCTCTGTTGTTGGCGTAGTTGTTGCTGTAGATGGTGCTGTAGTTCCTGTCTGCTGAGGAGGAAGAGTAGTTGTTGGAGGAGTTTCTTCAAGATTGATTACTTCCGGAGGGGGCTGGGAAGTTTGGCCCTCTTCTCTCTGTTTCAATGCTGTCTGTAATGCTGCCTTTGCAGCTTCTGATTGTCCTAGCTGCTCCTGAGTCCGAACCAGCTCCTTGTACAGAGATATCATTAGATCTGTGGTATCCTTTTCTAGCCTTTGCTGAGCAACTTCATCTGTTTGAGGATGGATGGTGGCTGGGAGCTTGATTTTCTTTCTTAAGGCAGCCATGTCTTGATCCCTTATCTTTAACAGTTCTTGGATACCTTTAACATCTTTAGGATCATGTCCTATTTCTATAATTACCTCCTCCAAGGACTTGATTCTGTTATCCTTGGCTTGTGATGATGCTCTCTCCAATTCCAGCTGAGAGGCTGTATTATCAAGGCTGCTCTTCAATTTGTAGTTTTCCAATGTTTCATCTGCCAAGGAGGCATACACCATTTCACCAGTTTGTTTATGCAGTTCGATTTTATCCATAGGGTGTATGTCTTTAGCTAAAACCTCCATGTTGGTCCTTAAGTAATCGGAGGTAGATTGGGGATGAAGAGCTGTGGGCATGAAATGACTCATGATCATTTTGCCTTCACTTACATCAAAGGCAGACATGAGTCTTTGCTGATTGGTGGGAGCCAAATTCAGCAAATGATTGTACAGCTGTACTTTAATAGGATCACTCCTCTTTTTAATGTCGATAAATTGCTGTTTGATGCTTACTTGTCCTTCTTGTTGCTGGCTGGAGGAACTGACCTCTCCTCCCATAGCTCTATCATGTTCATGCTGGAAAGAACTGGCTGATACTTCTCGGCTGGGTGGGCCCATGCCCATTGCTTGTCTTATTGCCTCATCATCTTTTGGGAAGTCATTCAACCTTTGCCTTTTCTCTCCCTGATCGATGGATGAAGTCAGGGGAGTCTCTCTTTCTCTTTTCCTGGTTAAGTCCTCCTTTTGTGGGGTTTGGAGGACCGAGGCATCAAAAGTAGTTTCTGCCCTAGGAGGCACTATATTCTGAGCCTGTTGCTCAGTGGAACTAGGAGTGTCAATCACCCTTTCTTGCTGCAAGGGTTGCTGTTCCTTAAGTGACACTTCTTCTTGCTGTTGCCCTTCTTGTTGCTGCTCCATCTCTTCTTGCTGTTGCACCAATGTTTCCACTTGCTCTTCTGTTAATGGAGGTGGCTGCTCCACCTGCTTCCCTTTATCTTTACTGGCTGTTTGTGGTGTTTTCCCGGCAGCTTGCTGCTGTGTTGTTGATGATGTAGTAGCTGCTCCAGGCCGCTTTTTGTATGAGAGGGGAACCTGTCCACAAGTTTCTAAGTCAGCTTCCTTTTGAATGTTTCTAGCTTCTCTTTCTAGAAGCTCTTCAACAGTTATTTCTTCTTCTAAGGTACCCTCTTCCCAGCTTAATGCATTGGCATACTGTTCAATCTCAGGTTGTCTCTTGTGTGCATAACTACCCAATTTGTATTTTATCCTCCCGAGGGAGACAAAATGATTGGGATCATAGGGTATCCATTCAAAACTAGTTTGCAGTCTGAGGCCTTCCAGGATAGTGTTTGCCTCTTTCCATCCTTCCTCTTTTCTATTATATAGGAAAGGACCCAGCTGGCTCCTCACCTTTAGTTGTGACTTCTTGTTCTTGCTCTGAAAATGGAGGTAGTCTGAGTTCCCAAACTGTCTGAAATATTCCAAGGCAAAAAGCCTCATGGGGACATACCTTGGCAACCTAAAAGGGGTCAACTCACAGCCATATATTCTGATGACTGTGTGGTTCTGGTAGAGGTACCAGTTACCAATGCTGTAGGATTTATTCAAATGGAGAATTCTTCTCATATCATCAGTTAGTCTAGGAGGAGGAGTACCATGCAATACTGTCATGACTGGATAAATGAATAAGTCAATAAACTCAGTGTATGTGTAAGGTGATACAGAGGTACGATGGAAAACAGAGGTTCAGAACACAACTGACCTTGGATTTCCCTGGGCATTGAGTTGCTTCAAAGGAAAAGAGAATGTGGCTGGCTGATAAAACAAGAAGAGGTGGTATATATATGAGGTGTACCTGAACAGTCTTTCCCTCTTCAAGTTCATAAACTGGTCATGGATTTTATCTGCAATGTATGTAGCATAATCATAATGCACAGCTGGGGCTTACCAGGAGAGAATAGAGACATCATTGCTACTATGGTTTCATCCACATCTTCCATTCCCTTGAATCCTAGGGCATAGCTGATCAAATCCACTAACATCCTGCCCAATTCATTCAAGTAATGATACCCAATAGGAAGAGTTCTGACAGATTCAGAGCCTGGTGTTACAAACAGCTGATTGATTTTAATGAGTTGGTCGCTTGACAGCTTGCTCCCTTTCTTTATCAAATTCTGAATATGGAGTGGGGTCAATTGCTTAGCAGTATGGAAGTGCAGCATTTCATTTATACTCTCTGGGGTGATGTGGAACAAAACTAAGCCTGAGGGGCTAATGACAGCTCTTCGGCTTGGGTCATAGCATTCCTGGCAGCTGTGTATCAACTCTGGCATAGGATTTACCTGGGGGAGGTTGTAGATTGGCAGGTTTGAGTCCCAAATCCCCAAGATGTCTGCTCCACTCAGGTGCTGGGCTTTCAACTCATTCAGCATCTGGATATTATACTTGGAGCCCATAAGAAACCAGTCCAGCATTTGATAATCCATATCTCCCAGGGCTTTCCACTCCAATTCCTGGTGAGGGGCATTGAGGGGCTTGATGTTGAGAGCAATGGGAGTCTCCATGATCTTCTTCAAAGTTCAACAATTGTAGGTGGATGGTTTAATGGAAGCAGCACAGAATAGAAGTGATTTTCTGTAAAAACAGTTTGTATCTCAGGTACCAGAGGAGGAATTTACACAACAGCAGTTGAAATACTGTTTGTTTTAGGAGCAGGACTTCTCTATGGTCTCACTGTGTCCTCTTTCAGCGGGAGAATTGAGTTTAACAAGCAATTTGCCGGGAATACACAGTGAATGTTGTTTTTGAGCGAATTTACAGGTATTAAGGCTCGGCTAGTGTTTTTGGACTTCACAGTTGCAAATGTGGACGTAGAGAGGGAAATGGCCGGTGAAAATATAACTTTTAAGGTCTCCTTAACCCTCTGAGTGACTTTAATTTCAATAACAGGCGTATGGAGGGCAGCAAGCGGTAAATACCTATTAATTGACGAACAAAGGTCGCATGGGCGCGCACGGTTGATGCTGTGGAGGTCGCCTTGGTCAATTCAGCAGGTTGGCAGAGTTTTTAGGACGTAAACGCTCATGCAGAGAAAACAGTAGAGAAATGCGCAAATAATGAAAAATAGACGTTTTTTGGCTTAATATGGGCTTTTTTATGATTTTGGCGCTTTTTAGTGATGACGTCAGCATGACGTCATTGGTGGGTCAAGGTCAAGTGACGTCAGCTGACGTCATCGGGTGACGTGTCAGTACACTGTTGGTCCATGGGGGCGATGAGGTGGCAGCCATGTCAGCGGCCAGGTGGACGAATAAAAGGGGCGAGGACAAGTGGATATGACGTGGCGAAGCATTAGTGGAAGACAGATGGCGGTTAGGACCGTAGCGGTTACGGTTAAGGCTAACCGCTACCGTCTCTCGGGGCGGTTTAGGTACGGTCTCAGAACTGTCAGACCCGGCTCCGAGAGCCTTCATCGCGCGACACGTGGAGAGGCCCTGACGTGACGCAACGTCACCTTCTCGGGCGGTAAAGGACGGCTGCGGGGGCTGCTCCGATATCATCGTGGATCGTCGGATCTTCGGGCCTTGATCCGACGGTGGGCGGAGCATCAACATGCTCGGGTTATATGCGAGGGCGGAAAGCTTTGGGTTGTGGGTTTTTTAGTGGTTTTTCAATGTTTTTTATAAAATCAAACTGCGCGCTAACCTTTGGAAATGTGCCAGAGGCGGGCTTTTAGACTTTGGGTAATTTTTGCAAAGGTTTTAAGGGTAAAAGAGGGTTTTCAAGGGTTTTTTCAATGCAAATGGTGGTTTGAGGAGCAAGTTGGCTTGTAGCAAGGGGGAATGGGATGTGATAGGTTCACCAAGGTGACCAGAGGTCACTTTGGTTCCTTTTGAAGAACATATGGCTATAATGCCAAGGGGAGGAGTATTTATAGAATTTGGGGCTTTATACACCATAGTGTTAATATTATTTAGGGGAAGGGTAAGATAGGGGAGCTATATAGTAGAATTAGAGGTTAATATGAATGAGGGAGCAAATGAAGGGGATCTTACTGAGTTTATCTGAAATTGATTTAGTTTAGAGAGTAGATCAAAATGAAAAGATTTTAGACAAGAAATGTGGCTTTTGTATGAACGTGAACCACCATAAAACCATAATCTTTCTCCATAAATCTCAGCTGAAATGGGAATGTTAATAATGGAGTGAAGGGGGAAAAGGAGGTTAGTCATGCTCCTTGCTGCAATTCGATGGAATTAACCACTTTGTCCATTGAGATTTTGCCTTGGCAATACATCTTTTGACATATGTGCAATGGTGAAAATGCCCTTTCTGCAACCACAACTACTTACCCAGCTATTTTCCTAGCATTTTTTGTTTCTCCATTGGAGGGTGCACTTGGACTTGCAAACCCTTACTTGCCTTTTCTTTTCTTTGGCTTTTTCTTTATTCTTTTCTATCTACTTCTACCCTTATCTCTTCCAAGGTCCCAGATTAAGCTGTTGGGATCCTTTTCTTCTCTACCTTAACTAGTTGTCTGCCAAGATTAAGCAGTTTGGACAGACTCCTTTCTCTATTCTACAACAAAAAATTTAAACATGGCATGATCCAGATTAGACTTTTGGACCATCCATCAAAATTTGAAATAAGGTCATCAATATTTGAACCATCTTACACACCTCTTGTTTTCTAGGAAATATGGGATCTTTGTGATATCAAAGCAGAGCATATTTGGACTTTCCTTGGCCACTCATGAAATATGAAACCTATTAGTATAGGTATCCAACAGATTACATATTCAAAGAACATTTTTCGGACTACACAAATACTTTGTTTTAAGCCATTTTTTTGCATAGTACTTTATGGGAGGCTGGGAAATAATTTAGAGAAATTGAGAGAGGTTTATCTTCACAAAACATCTATAATAAAGTCCTTCATGTTTTACATAGGTATTATTTTTTCTGAGATATGGCCTATTGAAAATATTTTACACATATGTTGAGCAATCGCTATGCAGGTCGTGCCCAGGCCATCACACACATGTTGGAGGGAAGCCACTTGTCATATTTTCAAGAGGTTGACATGGAGTACATGTGACATCCAGCTCATCTCCTTAGCAGCCCACCATGTGCCATTTCCAACAGCTCAAAGTTTTGGATGTTGCGTAGCTGCTACGCAGCCTTTGTACACTTAGAAAAGCAACTTTGGGCTTTTTGCTATTTTTCTTCATGATGATCTTGTTCAAAGATATCTTGGTTTTTTATTTAGAAAAAAAATTATTTTTAAGAGACAAAAACACTTTATTGTTTTATGATTTTGAGCAAAAGTACTTTGTAAACAACAATTTCCTCTTTTTTCAGTTTTGAGATTGATCCCCTGTTGGATCAAATATGCATTGAACTTAGACACAATGATATCCTATGTGTGAATTATATATTTTTATTAATGAAGACAAACAAATTGTGGATGGTTCAACATTGTGTTGGTTTCAATTTTCTGCAATTTTTTCTTTTGTGATCAATTCATGGTGCAGTGCTTATGTAATGAGGGATATCAATTCCACTGTACAAGGATTCTTATGGTATGATGTCTGGGATTATATATGTTTATGGCTAAGTTATTCTATTGTCTTGTTGTTTTATATGAGTAGTATGATTTCAGTTGACTTAGAATTCAGTTAAGCTACTATTTTCAATTGTTTTCACATTTCAGTTGCAAATGGAATGTCTTATACTCATCTATGTTATCTCTTTCTTCTATCCTTTATTTCTCGTGTAAAAGAAACATTGTTTATTTGCAGAGGAAGAAATTGTCTGTTTTGTTTCCATTTGTCCCTTCTATACTACAACCTGTCATTGTATCCCAAGTCATGCTAAAAATCCCTTGTAATAGATGTTGGTTAACTTGCTTAGGAAAATGAATAAAAAGACAAATTGATCATTTGTTATTACATAGGCGACCACTCATTTTTCAGCCAAATATCTTCAGAATCCATTGTCAAAATTGGTCTCTGTTAAATTTGTGCTTTAAAGTATTTATATTTCTTGAGTGAGGGAGCCCCCTGTGGTTGAAGAAGACTAGTTTATCAACCAAAATAGGTTTATGTTTACCTATGATTTTTCTCCTTTTAGCCTAGAGAAAAATACATAGTGATAACATGTTGGCGCCATTGTCGGGGAGCGAACAATTTCATATTCTCCAAGAATTATGGTCAAAGTTCAATATCTAGCTGTTGATGATGAACAACAAACATACACAAATAGGTTGAATCATTCACTTGGCAACTTTGTATTCAAAGGATCCAGTAGATCGAAATTTCACGGTGACTCCACTGGCAACAAGCTCTAAGAATCAAGATGGGTTCAATTGCAATAACAAATGTTAGATATGCTCCTATGGATAGTTCTCATATTCATGGCTTTCCAAATCTGATGCCTCATGTTGATTGGTCAAGTTATCTCCCAATATTCAAAGATGAGGATGAAGAGGATGTTGCTCTACATCTCATTAAATTTCACATGCATGTACGCAAGCTGAGGGTTCAATTTCCTGAAGATTGTCTAATGAAGATGTTCATGGCCACTCTAGAAGGAAAGAAAGGTTATGGTATGAAAAATTACCAGATTCTAGTTTATATTGTTCAAAATATTTTCATGCATTATTATTTGAAAATGTTAAAGAATCTTATCCATCTGTATTGCTGATTCAAAACTGTTGTGAACATTTTGTGTGTTTCATTGAATATTTGGAGAGTTGTTATGAAGATGATGAGTTCATGGATGAGGAAATTTTAGAGGCCCTTCATACAATCTCTTTCATCACTAAGAAGAAATGGTAGCCTCTCTCTTGGATGAAAATGAAACCCAGTAGGATTTTAATTATGATAGTCATGTTAATATTAGAAATTGGTGGGTGTAAGACATGCCCACCCAGGGCACAAAAATGTTCCTCTTACATTAGAGACTCAAACATATCAAACAAAGGCTCAAAGAATGGAACAAAAATGAGTTTGGCAACATTTTTGAAGCCAAGAGAGAAGTGGAAAGAAAATTACAAGAAACTAATCAAATTCTCATCAAGGAAGGATTCACAGAGGAAAGGAAGATACTGGTAGACTCTCTGCAATAAGATTGGGGCAATAGATGTCAGCAGGAGGAAATCTTCTCGAAATAGAAATCTAGAGTAAAATGGATTAAAGAAGGGGAGAGGAATACTAGATTCTTCCACAAATCTACAATGAAACACAGGGCTCATAATAGGATCACAAAACTCCTAGATCCGCAAGGGAAAGAGTTAAATACTCACAAGGAAATGGAATTTGTTTTGGTCCAACATTTCAAAAGCATTGTAGAGGAAACCGTTGCAGACATATCTCAATTCATTAATAGCTTCACAAAGATTCCAAAATTGGTGACCAGGGAAGATAACTATAATCTCAACAGGCCAGTAACGGAGAAAGAGGTCAATGAAGTGATCAAAGAGATGCATAATGGGAAAGCTCTAGGCTCGGATGGTTTCAATGTAGATTTCTTCAAAACATGTTGGGAAATAGTCAAATATGACATTCTTGAAGTGATGGAGGACTCAAGAAAAGTTCTCAGAGTGATTAATGAATCTTTCATAGCACTAATCCCTAAACAAGAAAAAGCCATGACACCAGAAAGATTTAGACCCATAGCTTTATGCAATGTGGTGTACAAAATCATTTCCAAAGTTATTGCTAATAGACTCAAACCTCTACTTCCATCGCTCGTGTCAGAGGAACAGACCGGATATGTGGAAGGCAGACAAATTCTCAATAACATCATCCAAGCTCATGAAGTGGTTCATTCCCTCAAGACCAATAAGCAAGCAGGTATGATAATACAGCTGGACATAGCGAAAGCCTATGATAAACTAAGCTGGCACTATATAAAGGAAATCCTTAAAGCCTATGGATTTGACTACAACTGGATCAAGTGGGTCATGGCCCTGGTAACCACAGCAAGTTGCTCCATCCTTCTCAACGGCTCACCTTCTAGAACCTTTAGGCCTTCAAGAGGCCTTAGGCAAGGCGATCCACTTTCCCCATTCCTCTTCATTCTCATGATGGAAGGATTAGGCAGAATGATCAAATCAACCAAAGAGGAAGGCAGAATCAAGGGGCTAAAACTCACTCAGTATGGGGAAACATTGACTCATCAACAATTTGTGGATGACACTATGTTGCAGGGCACTCCCACTATCAAGGAAGCCAAAGCCTTCAAACAAATCCTGCATGATTTTGCAAAAGTTGCTGGCACGGAGGTAAGCCTCACAAAATCAAAAGTTTTCTTTTTCAATACGGATATTTCCATCCAAAGACATCTCTCCAAAATTCTTGGTTTTCAAAGAGAGAATCTTCCCTCCAAATATCTGGGTATGCCTCTCACTGAAAAACCTCTGAATAAGGAAGTATGGGAGTCTATTACAAATAAGCTTAAGGACAAAGTCAACAACTGGACTAACAAATCTTTGAATTTAGCAGGAAGACTAGTTCTTACAAAGGCTATCCTTCAAACCATTCCAGTTTTCATGTTTTTAGCCCTTCCAGTCCCTAAAGGAGTTTTACAGCAGATCAGGAACATTCAAAGAAACTTTCTTTGGGGTAAAGGGGAAGAGAAAAAGAAATGGGCCCTGGTGGGTGGGATAAGCTCTGCAAACCCAAAACCCATGGTGGTTTAGGTCTCCACGACCCGGATACCCTAAGCAAGGTCTTGGGGGAAAAACTTTGGTGGAGATGGATAAAGGAAACCAATAATCCATGGACCAAGCTATGGAAACAAAAGTACGCAATGAACTGGCAGGAAAGGGACCACATCCAGATGTCAGGGCACATCAGGGGCTCTCATATTTGGAACAAGGCTTGGGAGAACAGAACCTTAGTTCAGAATCATAGTTTTTGGGAGATAAGAAATGGGAGTCTAGCCTGGTTCTGGGAGGACAACTGGTAGCAGGAACAAAATCTATGCAGAGAAAGTCTAGAAATCATCAAAAATGACACCCTTAACAAAGGCCTAAAAAGGGTAAGTGACTTTTGGGATCAGTCAAGAGAGGAATGGAAATGGAGATTCTGAAAGGTACCAAATTACAGTTCAGAGACCCCTTTGAGAGCCCAAGCTAAAGTTCTTGAAGAGATCTTGGAAAAGAGACAAATTTTAGCATCAACCTCAGACGATCTACTAAGATGAGGCAGAAATAATGAGGGCAACTTCAACCTCAAAAAAGCCAAAAGAATAATTACCAGATTTGACCATCCAAATCCTAACAAGACTTGGAAAAACCTTTGGAACAACCCTCACTGGATGAAAATCAAATTATTCATGTGGCTAGTTCATCATAAAAATATTCTGACCTAAGAAAATCTTAGAAAAAGAGGTTTTGCAGGACCTTCTAAATGCCAATTATGTGGTCTACAGGAGGAGACCATGGATCACCTTCTCAACCATTGCGAGTTTACCTCCTCCATATGGAATTGGGTAGCCTCTATCTTGAACCAAACAGATAGAAAGGAAAATGACATTACTGTAACTTTGAAGAATTGGAGGAAAGACTTCACAGATAATGAGATAGTCAATGTAGCCTAGACTCTAATCCCAGGTTTTTTGATATGGGATGTGTGGAAAGAATGCAACAACAGGATCTTCAAAAATAAATTGGGCTCAACTCAAGGAATCATGGCTCAGATTCTAAAACAACTCAAAGAAATAGTAAATGTCTTTCTGAAGCAACCTCCTGAGAAAACCCCTGGTCCAAGAGACATTCACATCCTTGAATAGTTGGGACTTTAGTCTTATGGTCCTCTAGGCACCAAGAAGAAAGAAAAGCACAGATCAAATAGCAAAGCCTTCTGGAAACCCCCCCCCTCATGGCTTCCTAAAACTCAACATAGATGGAGCCTCAAAAGGGAACCCAGGGGATGTTGGTTACTGAGGAGCCATAAGAGATGCAGAGGGAAATATCAAGGTCATTTTTCATAGTCATTTGAGGAGGGCTACCAACAACATGGCAGAACTCATGGCCATTGAGCAAGGTTTAGAAATCCTAATAGACCACAATTTACACAACACAATCATAGAGGCAGACTCAGAACTAATGATTAATTCGGTCAAAAGAATAAGCATTGGCTCAGCACCAGACAAAGTTTCAAGGCACTAGTGACTTTCGCAGGTGTTTCATCAAGTTCAATCTCACCTCAGAAAACTGAGAACTCTGAGCTTTGTTCATGTGCGCAAAGATGCCAACAGAGTGGTGGACAGGCTAGCCAATGAAGGAGTGATCTACACAAGAGAAAACAAGTGCCTCTTGTGGGAGTTTATTCAGATAGGATAGCTACGCAAGGACTGCAACACTCTGGTGCGTGAAGACAAGGAGCATTACCAACACTCCAAGGGGAAACAACTAGCAGAAATCCAAGATGCCAGAAGTTAAGGGCTCAGCTAACAAGAAGCCTAAGTTTAGGATCTTGCAAAGGAATGGAAGGTAGAGGAATGGAAGGTAGAGGAGTAAGAACGTGAAACCAGAAAGTGGCTCTAAAGCTTCACTCCAGAAAAGGGTGGTTTTACAACAGTTACCAGAGTTATCAGATGCTCGATGGTACCAGAAGTGGTTTTACCAGAAAGCCTCTGATGCCACAAATGGAGATACGTGTGGCTCTAAGAAGGAAGAGAATATCACCTTCATCGTGCGGGCTTCTCCCGTTCTTTTGTTCAACCAGATATCCTTGATAGCTGTCAGATCCGGTGGCAGAAGATCTAAGGCTGAAGTTGAACGGGCTTGTTGGTGGTGGGAGAGTGGCAGTTTTACTACAGATTCTCGGGTTATCGGGCGTCTGCATTACCATAAGTGGATTTTTGGAAAATCCTCCAATGCCATTAAACATGTAACACATGGCTCCAGACAAAGTGTGAATACCGCCTTCATTGGGCAGGTAATTCTAGTGCATTTAGTCTGCCCGATATCCCTCACCGTTGTCGGATTTGGTGGCAGCAGATCTAGGGCTGAGGTTGGTCGGGCTTGTTGGTGGTGGGACCGGGACGGTTTTGCTATAGTTTCCCGGGTTATCGAGCGTCCACATAACCACGAGCGGATTTTTGGAAAAGCCTCTGATGCCATTGACCATGTAACACGTGGCTCCAGACAAAAAATGAATACCACTTTCATTGGGTGGGTAATCCCCATGCATTTAAGGCCCGATATCCCTCACAGTCATTGATTTCTGCAGTTGCCGATCGATGGCTCAGATTTGCAGTGCTTGTTTTCCACCAACAGGGTGACTCTTTATCCTTATTTCCATTGATCCATTCTTTAGCTTTGTCGATTGTAAGGTGTGGTGGGCCCATGCGTGAGCATGTGGCTCAGTTCCCTAACTTAGGGCATATGTCAAATCTATGACATCATGTATATTATGTATCATTTTTGTTGCTTCATTTGAATAGAAGGTTCGTTTCTTGATTGAGCAAAAAAAATTATGATAGTCATGTTCCATCCTCTAAGTTTGATGATAATTTAAAACAGTCTTATCTGTCTTCTCATGATCAAGAGCATGAGAATCCTTTCCAACAACAGGAGGAAATGGTAGAGGTTAGTTTCTATAATGTTCAAGTGGAGAAAACAATTTATTCTTCATGTCATTCCTTGTCTCAGTTTACAACCAATGAAAAAATCATGAAAAGAAGGTTATTAAAGATCCTGTGGATGTGGACATTTTTCTGATGTGGCTGCCTCAAATGAAGATTTTCAAGAACAAACGTTTCTTTTCTCTGACATACATGGGAATAATGATGAACAAATTACTCCCTTTCCTTTCTAATATAGTCCTAAGTTTATGAAAGTATGCTTTTATCCTCTTTCTGATCATCAAGTAAAGGTAACTGATCTTTCTTTTGAAGAATATATTATTGTTCAGTTGGAATCTTCAAGGGAAGGATATATTTTGTTTTCTCCAAGTCAACAAGAAGGAAATCTTAAGGGAATCTTCCATGTTTTTCAAGATCTTGTGGCTAGTATTTTATAGTCATTAGAGCAGAATAACACTTTGGAATTTATGGATCATGAAACTATTTTTGGCAGGAACTTTGAGTTGCCATTCTCTTGTTTTTTCTTCCTGCTCAAGGAAAGTGTGAGAAGGATTCAAGTAAGTAGCCATTTGCTGGATTGGACACATTGGTGGGATAATTTCACATGAGTGTATGTATATATTTAGTGGGTGTGGCTATTATCATTGGAATTTGTAGCCCAAGGAGAAGGCTCTGAGATCCCGATGGTCTGTTGCCATAAGTAAGTTTAGTTAGTAGTTAATTTTCAGTCTGTTAGTTAAGTTTCAGTTTTTAATTTTTTACTCCATTGCCCAATGGTTAGGCACATGGTCTGCATTTTTGTTCTTGGCACCTCACAGGGAGGCTGTCATCCCCAATGGAGCCAATGTTAGGGTCAGTAAGTTTGCATTTGTCAAATGTCTCCAAATGACTCAATGGTTAGTTTGAATAAAGTCGAACTTAATGTCATAGATGTTGTCATAAGTTCAAGTGTCACTATCCAGAATGTCACCATGGGTGTGGTCATCAAGAGGTCTGGTTGAAAACATGAAGTTGTCGTGAGTTATTGGGAAACATTGTCCAAAAATATTGAGTAATTGAGTCTTGGGGTATGTGTCAATAATGGGTCTGTTAGGAGGTTTACTTGAGTTAGTGATAGTTGAAAATCCTACTGCTCCAAAGCAAGATAGCTATGTAGAAAATCATGTAGATTCACAAGCACATGGAATGTACTAAAGTAGAGGATAAGAATCTACTTCTACTTTCAACCAACGGAAGCCAATAGATTGATGAAAACAATATGAAGAAGAAGAAGACAAATCAATGGCACATAACACAAGATGTATATGGGGAAGGCCACTGCTCAAAATCCCTCTATTTGTATTGCATATATCAAAAATATGAGTGAAGATACAAAGATTTTTATCACTAGAACAATTCCGCACAAGTATGCTCAACTCTCTCAGCTCACAAGCTGGCTCTTGGCCAACACTTAGCCAATTTTGCAGCTCTCCAAGCTCCTAATCTCTTACATAATTCCTAGGATGAATAGCCTGTATTTAAAGGGAATTCATTCTTCCAAAAATACGCAATCCAAACATAGGATCAATCTATGATGCATGCATGATATTTACACTCCAATATATAATACCACTGATAGTACAATGTCCCTGCACTCGTCTCAACTGGGTCTTTCTCAGAACTGACATGCATGAGTTTCTCATGAGGGAATATTCAGTTAACATTAGTGGATGCATTAGTGCACCAACTGATTGTTAGTCCTCTATTAGTTTCAAAAATAATTTAGAACTAATTTAACTGAACTTAACTCAGTAAACTAAGTGATCTAATTTCCAACTCAATTTAAACTCATACTAGACCCCTAAATTTTATGGAGAACGTATACATGACTACAGAAATACTTCCAACTTGAAATTCCTAAGATAACTTAATTAAATATTTACAAGTTGTTATGAGAATATAATTTAATTTTAATCTCAGTTTAATTCAAGGACAAATTAAACTGGAATTTCTTGTTCTCATTTCTAAACAAGATGTTGAAAATACCACCTTTCTTTTCCCTCCTAGTCTATTCATTTTCCCAAACACTATAACCTACATTCTACATTATGTGTTTCCCATTCCCCATGTTTTAAATACCATATCCTATTCCCCTATGCATCTAATCATTATTCACTCCTAAAACATATAATTATCATAACTCCCATTCCATCTCCCCCCCCACCCAAATCTATGATTGCCTATCATATATGACACTACCCATATAATCCTCCAACAAATTCAAGCCCTATTCTAATCAAGCCTTCTAATGATTATCACACACAAAACATCATATTTTACAAAAGAAGGTGTTGTATGACATCACATAGAAAGAGAAAGGTAAGCAGGTTGCAGTTGAAGAACAACCCAAGAAGCTTGAGATGGAGTCTAGCAAGCCTACTACAAGAGCAACAAAGTTGAAAGAGTGATGGATACAAGAAATGAAGGACTCTATTTTAGTCACCATTTTTCATAACGATTTCTGAACAAATGGAGCCGAATTTAGAGAAATTGAAAGAGACTTTTCTTAAGGAAAGTGCAATGAAAAATAACTTCTTCCAGTTTATACATAGGTGTCACAGATCGGGAGATTTGATTACATCTTCAAAGCCTATTTTTAGACTACATAAATAGTCCGTTTTATGTCATTGTTGTGTAGAGTATTTTATGGGAAGCAGGGAAATAATTTAGAGAAACTGAGAGAGGTGTATCTTCAAAAAACTATCGTATACAATAACCTCCTTCAGTTTTTACACATGTTTTATTTTTTGGGAGATGTGTCCTATTGGAAATCTTATACGTAGGTCATGCCTAGACCATCACACGCATGCTGGAGGGAAGCCACCTGTCAGGTTTTCAAGAGGATGACGTGGAGTACATGTGAAATCCATCTCATCTCCTTAGAAGCCCACCATGTGCCATTTCCAATAGCTCAAAGGTTTGGAAGCTGCACAGCTGCTACGCAACCTTTGTACACTCAAAAAAACAACTTTGGGCTTTTTTATATTTTTCTTCATGATGATCTTGTTCGAAGATATATTGGTTTTTTACTTAGAAAAAGTTTGTTTTTAAGGGACAAAAACACTTTATTTTTTTATTCTTTTGAGAAAAAGTACTTTGTAAACAATAGTTTCCTCTTTTTCAAGTTTTGAGATCGATTCCCTATTGGATTGAATATGCATTGAACTTAGACACAATGATATCCTATGTGTGAATTATATGTTTTGATTAATGAAGGAAAAAAAGGTTGCGGATGGTTCAACATTGTGTTGGTTTCAATTTTCTACAATTTTTTCTTTTGTGATCAATTCATGGTGTAGTGCTTATGTATTGAGGGATATCGATTCCATTGTACAAAGATTCTTATGGTATGATGTGTGGGATTATTTCAGTTTATCGTTCGGTTATTCTATTGTCTTGTTGTGTTATATGCGTATTATGATTTCATTTGAATACAACTTTCTTCACATTTCAGTTGCAAATGGAATGTCTTATACCCATGTATGTTATTTCTTTCGCCTATCCTTTCTTTCCCGTGTAAAAGAAACATTGTTTATTTGCAGAGGAAGAAATTGTTTGTTTTGTTTCAGTTTGTCCCTTCTATACTACAACCTGTCATTGTATCCCAAGTCATGCTGAAAATCCCTTGTAATAGATGTCGGTTTACTTGCATAAGAAAATGAATAAAAAGAAAAATTAGTTGACCACTCATTTTTCAACCAAATATCTTCAGAATTCCATTGTCATAACTGGTCTCCGCTAAATTTGCGCTTTAAAGTCTTTATATTTATCGAGTGAGGGAGCCCCCTCCGGTTATAGAAGACAAATATATCAACCAAAAGGGGTCTGTGGTAACCTCTGAGTTTTCTCCTTTCAACCTAGAGAAAACTACAAAGTGATAACACATATCATTCCATGATCTTATTGAATTAGTCCCTAAACTCATGAACCATTTAAGAGATTTATCCTTCAATGTTGTTGGAAAAGATTTCAATTTTTGAGTATCTAAGTAAGCATAAGATCTACAAAGTATTTCAAATTCAAAAAGAAAGGTTTCCAGGTCTTCTGATCCCATACCATGGAAGTTGCGAAGTGCAGATGGAAAATTGTTCTTCATCTGGACGTTCATATCGATATCTTGAATGGGAAATCCAAAATGATCTTCCTCATCTCCATACATTTCTTCTACTTCCTCTATCACCTGGTCTTTTTCTACCTGCAAAAGTAAGAACTCATGATGTGGGGGTGATAGGTGATTATGGGATTGATTTTATTTTTTTGAAATTGTCCTATAATGAATGAATGAAATTAAATTGATGCAACTAAAAATGAAATGCAGTTTAAAAGTTAACACCTATGTATACTTCCCCAACAATGACGCCAAAAAATTTGGGTAATTTAATTCTTAGTTAAATTACTTGTCATTAAATTGTCAAATCCGAGGTTCATGAACTTGCAAACCTATTCATGAAAATTGTCTAATATGAGTATTCACACATGTTCTTTTTCAAAAGCCTCAAATTAGGAACTTGGAAATAAATCTTCTAATCTATGAAATTGAAATGAAAATTGACATGAAACTAAACTTACTCTATTAACATGAAAATAAACCTTTTCTAGTGACATGAAAGTAAATCTATTTTACCAACAGGAAAGTAAATCTATTCTAATGACATGAAATTAAATTTAATCTAGAAAGAAACAAATCCTATACTAAGAAAGCATTGAATTATTAAACTATGAAATTTTAAGGCAACCTATTCTGAAAGCAGTGAGAGATCGATCAAAATTACTAATGTGTGCATTGTCAAATAGAATCATTCATAAGTATCTATCAAACATATTGAAAATAAATTAATCTATGAAATGGGAGCAATAACGCCTAACGTGCAAAAGAACATAACTAAAATGAGCAAGAAAAAATATAAATAATGCATATAATCAAAAGACTTAAAATGAACATAAACAAACTAAAAAAAATAAACATTAGAATACACCCCATACTCATTAGGTGGCCATACCAAAGTGCATGAGAGGTGGAAAGTTAAGAGAACCCTTGATGAAACATGAAATCAAGGCACAACCATATCAAATTGAACTACAATGGTATTCATTACATCAATCATAATCATAGTGCCAATCCTTAACATCCAAACTTCTACATTGAAGCATGAGCATAGCTCAGAAAATTTTCACACCTTTTGAGAGGAGTGGACACTCTTATTTAGAGAAAAACTAATATAACTAATTCATAAATGTAGATCCATAAATCTCTCATAGATCTACAAATATATCATGTGGTTACAATGATGTGTTGACATATAGGAATTAACATCTATTCATATCCTCTCACAAATCTCTCCTAGATTTGATAGAAGACACTTATGAAAACTTCCATGATTATTTTCCATGATTTGTGCTTGACCAATGATCTCAAATATTCCTCTAATATTCAAGAGTTTTAAGACAAGATTATAATTTGAGTCTTGGAAGCCAAATATGATTGACCTGGAATCTTGAAATATGCCTACACATGTCACAAAACTCATCCAACTTTTATTCATAAGTGAATATATGTTATTTTTCTAATATTTAACCATAAATTCACTCAAAACACCAAAATAAATGTATGGGAAAATAATGTGTCTAAACCCATTTTTAATTATGAAGATGGTCTTAGTGTATGGTTATGTAGCTGTGTGGAATATGGTAAATTATGAAGAAAAGTGAAACAAAATAGGGTGAAATGAATGACATTTTGGGGACCCAACACCTACCTTTACGAAATCCTAGGCATTGTATCATTTTCCATGTAGTTTTTAAGCAATGGTTTGGATGAATGGGAACTACCCAAGAGATGTTTTTTCATTTCTATTTTATAGTATTAATATTATAATATTGAAGTTCAATAATACATTATTGAATATGCAATACCGAAGTTCAATACTACAATACTAAAATTGCTTTGCATGGCTCCTAAGCAGGACTATAAATACTACCAAGAAGAATTCATAAGGTAAAGGTGATTCTATTTTATTCCATACCTCATACAAACTTTCCTATACTCATGATTATACTTGGTTAAATATGAAGAGAATCCTTCAAAGACGTGATTCAAAGTCCATACATGTGAGTGCTTATGTGTGACTAATATGTTGATCCAAATCTTGGGGGCTAAGATCTAGGAGCTAAAAATTCCGAGAGAGGAGGAGAGAAAACATATAGATCTGACATGAAACTAATCACAAGAACATTGATAGAACTAATATCATATTTTTATGTAAAAGGGAACTTAATCGACATTTAACTAATGGGTTCAAACCTAACCACAGTTGAATCTGTCAACAAGACATCTTATAAGAAGGAAATACGAAGAGAGTAAAGGTGGAGAAGGAGAGGTCCCAAAATTCACCTCATTGCATGTAATGGTTCTTCTTAATGGAATTATTATTCTTCTCCAAGTTTGGCTCTCTCTCTCTTCATACTTTTGTGATTTATTTCAGTTCTTTTATTTTTATCAATGTTCTTGCATTTAGTTTCATGCCAGATCTGTATGTTTTCTCTCTTCCTCTCTCAACATTTTTGGCTCATGGATCTTAGCCCCCAAGATCCATATCATATGTAAACTATACACTCATGAATAAATATGCAAGTGTGTAGACTAAAGACAATCCATAATTTGCAGAGTGAGCAGAAGAAAAATACATTTGCAAATTTTTATTTTTATTTTTGTAGAAAAACATGAGGAATCCTACCAATTATCACAAGAGGAGAATGCCTTAATGCCTAGAAATTATGAATGAACTAAAAAATTCCATATGCCCAAAAGTTAACCATCTTGCAATCAAAATGAGAGGAAATGTTTCTTGCAAGCTCAGCCAAATGCAAACAAAATGAAATTTTAGGGAATTTTATAAAATACAGAGTGGAAACTATCATTGAATCATGCTTCAAGCAAGTTGAGAGAAAATTTTCCAAAACATGAGTATATATTCTACTGGACATAATTGCATTAAGTAGATGAGTATACATGCTATTAATTGCATATAGCAAAACATTTGTGAGAACTGGGACCTCTCTGAGTCAAAATATTATAAGCCTGTAGAAAGTAGAAATTCAACCTTTATAATTGTTGGACAAAATTTGCATATAGGAAGAAATTTTTGGGAACTAGGATCTATCTGAGTCAAAATACTATAAGCATGTAAAAAGCATAAATTCAACCTTTCTTTATCATATAAGTTGCAACTATTAATTTTTTTGTATAATATAGTATTGTTAACTAAATGCAAGTAATAAATTTGCAGGTAGTTGTATCGATGGAAAGAGTTAGTTATGCTACTTGTACAAGGAAAACAAGGAGGCCACTAACCAAGGGTGCCCAACTATGATGCACTTCATCAAATGAGGATAGAGTAGGTCATTTGAATGCAAGCAATACTTCCAACAATGTTTTTGAGGATGACCATTTGGTAGCAGTTGATGTTGTTATCCCACCATCAACCACAAAGCCACAATCAACCATAGTTCAAGGTGCAGGTTCAACTAAGAAGATTAATGTTAAATTAGGATGGACAAAATAAAATATGTTAGTTACAATTTATGATTAAAATTTAATGGATATTCAATTCGCACATCTACAAAAAATCATGGTATTTCTCCCTCATCGATACATTCTTGGATAGATGGGCTCACTCATACAAGGCATAGATGACCTCTTAAAGTAATAACTAAAGAGAAGGATGTCAAGGTGGTTTAGTGGTGTATGGATATGGACCAATTGGGACATGGGCTAGAGTTGATACAAGTAAAATCCACAATTTCTCAAATCTATCAGGGGAGGCCAAACCAATTTAGAGATGGGTTTCCTGATAAATCATGGTGGTTTAGCTTTAAAGAAAGGAATCCAAACCTTGTATTGTATACATTCGTGGGCCTTCATAGGGACATAGCTTTAAATTTATACCTTGCAATTGTGTCTAATTTCTATGACACTCTTTATAGTGCATACAAGAGAATCTCTCATGGTCCATAACATATATGGAACTGTGATGAAACAAGTTTACATGCATGAAGGAATTGTGGCATGTAGGTAATTTCCAAGAGAGGGAGCTAAAACATGCCAAAGATTTTTCCTAAGGTCAGGGAGTGGATAGCTATTCTATGCTTTTTCAACTCAATTGGTACTTCAATCCCAAGATTTTATCTATTCAAGGGTAGAACTCCACTGAAAAACTAAATAAAAAATTATGAACTAGGTGCATGAATGGCTACACATCCCCATGCATCGATGACTAAAGAAATTTTTTTGAATTAGATTTTTTAGTTTTTTGCATCCGTGCCAGGTTTTGTGTTGCCTGAAAAACATATACCTATTGTTTTTATATGGCCATGGAATTCATATTATTGTGCAGACAATTGAGGAGGCCAACAACTTGGGCATTGACCTGTTAACACTGCCTGCTCATACCACTCACAGATTGCAACTCATTGATGCAAGAGTGTGTTTGGACCTTTCAAGAACTATTTCAAGTCAGAGAAAGTTTCATGGATGGAAAATAATCCAAGGGTTGAGGTGAAATTTTTTGAGCTAGCTGACCTTGTAAGTAAAGCCTTTAAAAGGGATCTCACTCTGTTAAATATCAAGTCTGGGTTTAAGAGGATTGGAATCTAGCTACTAAATTATGATGTTCTTATGCATGATACTAGTTATATCGAGAAATTTGATGCACATGGTCAAGAAGAAGGGAATTTCCAAGCACATGTTGATTCCAAAGAATGTGTGGATGAACTAGAAGATGTAGTTGCAGTTGATAATATGATTTCCCTCGTTCAAGGACACTTCTATGGTGATGATGATGAACATATAAGTGAAACATAGTATAATCATGAACCAATTGATAGTAACATGGAGTTTGTTATACCAAATGAAGCACATGCAACCTCTGCATGTGATATTTTTAATGATTCTATTGATCATGCAACTGAAAATGAGAAAGTGGTTGAAAATGACAATGCTAATATTGCATTAGGAAGAAACAATGAGAAATTGATATTTCCAAGTCAAATTACCCCACTATCATGACCAACAGAAGCCATGATGACTACAAACAAACATAATATCTCAAGAACCAATGAAGAAAACATGAACATGCCTTCACAACTAGTAGAATTGAACAATGAAATCGTTCATTTTTTGGTGGGAAATGGATCACTGGAAGAATATATTATACAAAATGAGGAACAAAATGAAGAGAAAAATATAATTCAATTAATTGTCCAAGATATGAAATGCAAGTTTCAAGCAAGGAGAAACAAGTGTTAGTAAAGGAGTGGTTACTTGGTTAGTTCTTAAAGGTACTAGTAGAGAGAGTGTCAATGAAAAGAAGGAAATGAACAATAGACAATATTTGTTTGGGCTGAAGTTCATAGTTTCTCACATTAGAATATTATATAAAACTATTACTTGAGTCAGAACAAAATAAAATTGAAATTCATGAATTAAAATAGAAAAATAAGGATTTAGCCAAGGAAAATAAGGAAACAAGGATTGTTGCAGTATAAAATCAAGTAGAGGAAAGGCTTGAAAGAAATAAAGTAAGGCAAGCAAAGGACCATAAAAGAAATTGGCAAGGCAGAAAAAAGAATGACAAGAAAGGCTCAACAATTGCTTCAAAAAGAACAAGGGATGACAGATAGTGTTGATAATTATGCAAGCATAGTAAATAAAAAAAGGATGATGTCAAACACATTCAACAATATTACATATAATACACCATTATTCCAAGACCTCATAAACATCCAACTCCCTCACTATCAACAAGGAGGTTTTCCCACTTGCTATATTTCTACCTGTGTAGGTTTCAATCATATGTATGATTATTAGACACCTCTTAATGTAGGGGTTAGTAGCACATGTGTGGGCTATGGGTACTGAATTCCTTCTTGGATAAAAGGGGAAAATTGGACTCAAACATATGGAAACAATACAATAAATCCTAATCATCCATTATTAAATAGGCCAACCTACTTGGCTTAAGAAGGAAACTAAACAAGCATGGGAAATGAATATTTGGAGGCAATCAAGCATATGGGTGTCATATTTGTTTGTGTGTAGTGACATTAGAATGTGGATTTTGTAAGGATTGCCTTTGTTTCTTGTTACCTGACCATTTTGGATTAAATCCTAGGTCATTTTATTCCATAGTGTTTGCGACATTGTAATCAAAAGAAATTGCAATTTTAAAGCCACATTAACAAAAAAATGGTATAAAGCCACATTACTCCTATCGAAATTACATCTACAAATCCACGTTAACAAAAAATTAGAAGTTGAAAAGGAATAGTATAAGCATATGTTATAATTATTTAAGAGAAATTCCTACTTCAGATGTATAAGTTGCAACAAGAAATGTGTTACTTGTCTTCCAAGTATTTATGTTAGAAAGGCACCTTGGATTATCAATATCAAAGTTAATGCAAGAAACATGGATGTTAGGAATATGTAGCAAATAAAATGCTTCATAATAATAAATACAATATGAAGAGAAGATATTTTGGTAAATCACCATTAATAACTTAAGTATCACTCACTTTGAGAGAGCAACAATGTAAGAGGAAAGCATAGAGTATTCTTTGTATCAAGTAACAAATTATTTTCAATAATTGTCTATTTGTATTGATTCTATCAAGTTAATTTGTAAAATTTTAGTTCTGATCATTTTGTTTCTTGTATAATTGAACTGCAGTGTAACCTTCTACCTATAATATGCACAATGAGTATACGTTGTCGAATTTATCCTGGCTCCTTGACTATATGTTCCAAAAGGTGAAAAATTTAGGCTTTGTTTCCCATGGGACCCATTTAATGTCAAACTTAGATAATTAGCGATATTTAAGGCCAATAAGATATTATGCCCAAAACAATCAAGAACATGAAAAATGCTATATAGTAGGTTCAGTGCTAATGTTATCACCAAACAATGTGTTGTGAGAAAATCAACTCATAACTTTGAAAACTGTAGACATGCACTCAACAAGATGTACTCAATTTGGTTCTTAAGATAGTCACAAGAATTATGGTTGAACTTTGATGTATCTTGGTGTTCATAAAGAATCTAAAGAGCATTAATTTGGAATTTACAAATATATAAGAATACCAAACTTGTGTCTGATATAGGACAAAGAGATGGTACATATTGTCAAACGAAAGGTAGGTTGTCAGGAACTCCATGCCGAGAAATTATGAATCCAAGCTGAGAAAGAATTATTCAAATTCCATGAGAAATAAAGAACCATAGAATATTTTCATCAAAGGGCTTGGAATATTTTTGTAATTTTCTTTCACATCCTTGTTAAAATTGTTGATATTATTTTAAAAGGTATATAATATCCATTTCATTGTTTTGGGTATCTAACGAAATGTATGAAGTTGAAGGAATAAGCATTTAGGAATACCAAATGAAAGAAGGATAGGAAGTTTACACAATTGGAAAGGGTCATAAACCATAAATTTAACAAGAAAGGCAAGTGAACAAGTTAGTAGCAGAAAAAGAAAGTGGGATGGATAACAAGTTACAAAATGATTTTTTTAGTTGCAAAAGATTTGCAGAGAACATTGGAACCAAACCTAAAATAGCGATATGTTAGAATAGAGAATTAAGCTTTGGGAGTCCAACAAAATGGCTAGCTACCACAATTTAAGGAAGGAAAAGTGATAGAAAGAATCCAAAATCCTCCATGTCATTCAGGGAATTAGCTAGGAACTATCCCTGAGCTCATTCAACACTTTAGAGACCAACAACTTCTAGATCCAAAATTTCTACATGCTCAAACCTGCAGCTCATAAGTTATTTCAAAGAACAAACATTAGAATAAGAAAACAAGATCCAAAATCAACTAACTATGTAAATTCCAAGAAAACCAATCAAGAAGCATACGAGATCCAGAATCAACTAACCTTGCAAGTTTTGATGTAATCTCAAACAAGAATAAAGAGCCCTATCAGTGCATAATTTACAAAAAAAATGCATAATTTAAAAAACCCTAAGCTAATTTTGTCTCTAGAATCTCTAAGATAGAGGCCTTCAAAAGCTCTAAGACAGGGTGAGAAAACATAGGCCTAAAAAATCCCTTATTCACATTTTTAAAAGACATTTTAAAGAAACCATACCAGTGCATACTTTACAAAAATTGTGCATAATTTTAAAAAACTAATCTAATTTTGTCTCCATAAGTTGTGAGACCAATCATGGTGGCATTGTTGTCATTGATGGAAAAGGAGCAGTGAAGTATGATGGAAAAGTTGATGTAAAGAAGTAAGGTATGTTGCAAAGGAGCTCTTATGTTTCTTGGTGTTGAGTAGGTGTTGCTCATAAGAGGAGAAGGAGCTGAGTAAATATGTGTTGCTTTTTGTTAGAGGTTACTTACATATGTTGTGCTTGCATATGTTTTGAAGTTGCTTGATTAGAGGTTGATTGTGCATATGATGGTTGAACTAATTTTCTTCAAGAGATGTTATTAAATATGTAGGAAAATGTTATGTTGCAAGGCAATGGCAATGGAAAATGTTATGTTGCCGGTTTGAAGGATAATTTGTGCAGTATGTAAGTGATTAAAGGATGGTTACAATGGTATTATTAAAGGTTGATTAGAGGTGCTTAAAATGTTGTGATGCAAGAGGAATTTGGCTTAGGAAATCATAGTTGGTTGATATTTGTATTTTAAATAATATTTGGTGGACCATTGACTTTGTTTTAATGTTTGAAAAGGTGTGAAATGTATGAATGGAATGCAAAGAAACAAGATTTTTCCCTTCATATTCCTGTATGAAATACTAACATCCAACAGAGTTTGCATATAAAAATTTGTGCTTTTACAAGGCTAAAATGCTAGAGAGTGTGTTGGAGAATTGATATATTGTGATTTTTTGTTACTTGACATAAAGAAGAGAATATGTGAAGCATATCTAAAGAGGTGAAGAGGAGAAGACATAGATGGAGGTATGCAAAATTATTATCTAGGTAAAACAATACATTATATTTATCTATTAGGGAGTTGTAGTTTCCTTCCAAGTTGTAGCTTGAAAAGTAACACGCTAGAGCGTGTTAAGGTAGGAGCCTCTTGTGGGTTGTAGCTTGTAGAAAATTTATGTAAGTGGGAGTAGGAGTTTCCCAATAGGTAGTATCTTGTAGAATAGCAAAGAGGTTGGAGCCTCCAAAAATTTGGTGTAATATAGGAAGTAGGAGCTTCAATTTGCATCACAACAACAAAAAATTTGTGTTTTTCACCATTTATGGGTTTCCACTTATATATGGTGTCCATATGTGTTGATTTTGTGTGTTGATTTTTATGCTATGATTAACATGTTAAATGTTGGTTATATGTTAAATATGATGTATTGAATGTCAGTTAATAAGTTCAAATAAACACTTAAAATAAAATTAAATAGAAAATTTGATGTCCATGAATGTACTAAACAAATTCACCCCCCTCTCAGTTTAGTCAAGTTTCCAACAATTGGTATCAGATATCGTTCCTTCTGTGTTATCCTAATAGTTGGAAGGTAAATTTGGTTAAATATGGATTATGAACGGGTATATGTTCTTAGTATTACAAACTTTCAGGAATGGAAAAAGAAAGTAAAATTTGAACTAATAGATTATGGACCTGGTGTATGGAAGCTAGTGTGCGGTGTGTATTGTAAAGACTCCCCCTCTGCATAGGAAACATAGTGGAATGATTAGGAAAAATGTGAAATGCATAACAATCTTCAAAATATGGATCCTAAGGATAAGAAACCAACAAAAAACTACTGCTACTACGCCACGAGAGCTTGACCTAGCCCTTCGCCTCTGGTTCGCTTTCTCTGAGGCCGCGGCCGTCTCAGCCCTTTGGCAGCCCCGAAGGGCAGCGACTACTCCAATTGCGGGCTGTTGGGTGTTCATCTGTGCGCCCTCGTGGCTGTTGCGCCCCTGCGCACAGCACTGAGGTGCCCTCACCATGGATTCTATAGGGGGATTCTCCAATCTGCCTCCAGAGGTGACAACATTTAGAGCAATGATCGAAGCGGCCCTGAAGCGAGCGCCAACGACGACTCAACAAAAGTTCATCAAGAAGATGGAAAAGATCCCTTCAGTGGCCCTTCCTGAAGAAGAGACGTGCAAGGCAGCTCTGAACCTGGCAGAGAGAGGCCTCATTGGGCAGTTCACGGGCCTCTGGCCCTCTCCTAAATCAGTAGAAGACTGGACTCAAAGAAACTGGAATCCTCTAATAAAAGAGGGTGTCAAAAGCTACTTTGTAGGCAAAGGATTCTTTGTCTTTGTGTTTGAAAGCACGGAAGACAGAAGTTTAATTTTCAGAAATGGCCCATATTTCATGGGACCGCAGGGATTGTATTTGAACAAATGGTCCCCAGACTTTGACCCTTCCCAGGACGTCCCATCATCTGTTCCGGTTTGGGTGAGACTCCCCCATCTGCCGCTCCATTGTTGGAACCAAAAATCCCTAGAGAATATCGGAAACGCGCTGGGTAAATATATAGACAAAGCTGCAAGAAAAGATCAGTATTCTTGTGCTCGCATATGCGTTGAAGTTGACCTAGAGGAGGGGTTATCGGAAGCAATCAAGCTCACTGTCACTAGATGGATGCATATCCAGGAACTGGACTATGAACAATTACCTTTTAAATGTAGACACTGTCATGGGCACGGACATTTCACCAAGCACTGCAAGAAAAGGACTAAAGAGCAACCAGACAAACAAAATGGGGATCAATGGACTCTAGTTCAGAAAACAACTTTTCCAAAAAAAGGTTCTGGCAAAGGAAACACAACAGGGATCCCAAGCAGTTCTAAGCCCACTCAGGAAGGCGAAGTAAACACAAAAGGGACAGCAAGCACTCAGATCGACCCTGCAGCCCCAGAGCAAGAAAATCGGGTGCAGGAAGAAAGCACCCCACCAAGCAAAGAAGGAGAGAAAGCAATTCAGGTTGAAGTCACCCAAGGCAGCCCATCCAATCCGTCATATGCAGAAGTCACAAGGAAAAAAGCAATAGAAAGCTCAGGTTCATCGGAGGATGAAACCTATGAGCGCCCCTTTAAAAGAGTTGGAAGGAAATCCCGAAAAGAAATGAGAGAAGAAGAGGTTGAGAGACTCAAAACTCAAGGAAGTCAGGCCACAATAGAAATTTCCATCGGACGAAATACCAGACCGAGACCTTCCAAGGGAGGTCCCAATCCTCCTCTCAGTAAATAATGAAGTTTGTCTCTTGGAACTACAGTGGACTAGGGAACCCCTCTAAATTAGAAGCAGTCAAGGATTTACTCAGAACAGAACCCTCAGATATCCTCATGCTCCAAGAGACCAAGATTGAAGGGCAAGCCCTTCTAGATATCAGTAAGTCAAAGTGGAATAAAAATACAGGCAAGGCAATCAGCGCCAGGGGCACTTCCGGAGGCCTGGCTACTCTTTGGTCAGACTGCACCTTCCAGCTTCAAAATTTTAAAGAAACCCAGCACTGGATCTTCACAGATCTCAAGCACAAAGCTAGTAAGTTGAACATTTCTCTCTTCAATATGTACGTTCCTGTAAACTATTCTGAGAAAAGAGAATGCTGGAATTCGCTTTCAATTTTTCTAGAACAGCATTCCCCAAGTAATATCATCTTAGCGGGAGACCTTAACATAGTTTTGAATCCAAAAGAGAAAAGGGGCGGATCAGGCAATAGAGACCCCATGCTGGCATTTGTGGAGGAGCTCTCCCAGAGTTGGGATCTTCTAGACTTCAACCCAATCCGCGGGAGGTACACTTGGTCAAATAATCGAGTTGGGTCGGAACATATTGCTGCTCGTCTAGACAGGTTCCTGGTCCAAAGCGCCCTCATGATGAACAAAAAGATCATCCTTACAAATTTTTTTCCCAAATTAACCTCAGATCATAAACCAATTCATCTCCTACTAGAAGACGAAGAAGATCTGGGGCCCATCCCCTTTCACTTCAGCCTGCTTTGGTTCGAGAAAGAGGGATTCATGGAAACTGTGAAAGCTACCTCCACTAAACCCTTCGCAGGATCCTCCAGCTATATATGGGAACAAAAGATGAAGGCCACAAAACAAGCACTGAAGGAATGGATCAAAAAGCTAGATCCCACCCCAACCAATCAAAGAAAAGAGGCAATCCAGATGCTACACTCCTTGCAAACAAATATGGAAAATAAAGTCATTACAACAGATCTATTGGATAAGGAAGTTAAAGCTCAACGTTCCACATACCAATCCTTCCGAGCTGAAGAAGAATATTGGAGGCTAAAATCCAGAAGTCTTTGGTTAAAGGCTGGGGACCGGAACACCTCTTTTTTCCATCGACAATACAGAGCTAGGTTGTCCCAGAACTATATAGCTGAAATCAAAACCACGAAGGGCCAAGTTTGCAAAGGATTCAACCAGGTTAAAGACACTGCTGAAAATCATTTCAGGAACTTATTCAATGATGGATCCCAAGGTAGCGATGAGGAAACAGCCGACTTCCTCACCAAAATACCTCTTCTTGTTAACACTGAAGATAACATAGCTCTCTGCAGACCCATCACAGAGGAGGAGATTATCAATGTAATCTGGTCCATGGAAGCCGACAAGGCCCTTGGGCCTGATGGATTCACAATCCATTTTTATAAAGCATGCTGGGAAGTTATCAAAGTTGATCTCCTTAAAATGATAAGAGGCTTCATGAAAAAAGCTAAGATAGGAGGAGGAACCAACTCCACCTATTTAGCTCTAATCCCTAAAGAAACCAACCCTGAATCCTTTGCAAGATTTAGGCCTATTTCGCTGTGCAATGCTTCTTACAAAATTATAGCCAAGCTCTTAGCTAATCGAATCAAGCCTCTGCTCAAAAGATTGATCTCCAGCTCTCAAGGCGGATTCGTGGAAGGCAGGTACATTTTGGACAACGTCATTCAGGTGCAGGAGACCATCCACACAAGCAAACAACGAGGGGAGAAAGGTATGTTGATCAAACTTGATATGGAAAATGCATTCGATAGAGTTAATCGCTTGTTCCTTTGCAAAGTTTTGCTGTCTTTTGGCTTCTCTCAGCAATTTTTTCAGCTCATAAAAGCATGTATTGATTCCCCGTGGATCGCTCCCCTTATCAATGGTCGCCCAACTAATTTCTTCCAAGCTCAGAGAGGCATTCGGCAGGGATGCCCCCTCTCTCCCTTTCTATACATCCTCATGGCGAACTCCCTTAGCAAAAAACTATCAACTGAAAGAAATTTTGGCTCCCTCCCGGGTCTCAAACCTTCCCATGGATCAGACCCCTTGAATCACGCACTCTTCGCGGATGACTCCCTTCTCCTTGGTGGTGCTTCCTCCATAATAGCGAAAACCTTTGACAATGTCCTGAAAAGTTATTGCAGGGTATCTGGTGCTCTTGTCAACGAGAGTAAAAGTGAAATCTTCAGTTGGAATACAGAACAACAGGAGATCAATAACATCGCGAAGATCTTAGGGTTCAAAGGGCATGCAAAATGGGACAGGTTCAGGTATCTTGGACTACCGATATCCTCAGGCGTGAACAAGAGGTCCCTTTGGATTGACATCATCAGTAAAATCAAATCTAAAATCAAAGCTTTGGGAGGACACTGGTTAACAAAAGGCGGAAAAACCATTCTAATCAAATCTCAGCTGTCAGCCCTTCCTATTTATCAAGCAGCTTTCCTCTTGGCTCCCAAAAATGTTATGGAACAGATCTCTTCACTCCTCAGGGACTTCTTATGGCAAGGAGGGAAAGGCAACGAAAAAAAATGCATCTTGTAAACTGGGACTTGGTCAAGAGGCCGATCACTGAGGGCGGACTGCAAATACGTGACCCTTCCCTAGTTAACATAGCGTTGGGAGGCAAGCTTCTGTGGAAAATGATCCACGACCCTTCTCACCCCGTCAGCATCACTCTATGGTCCAAATACGCAGACAACGCCACCCTCAAGAAAATGCAATTAGACAACACAATTTCATGCACGCAGGTCTGGAGGCTCTATTGCAAAAGTAGCAATTTTTTCAAGCATCACTTGTACAGAATCCCTGGAAATGGCAAGCGTACGCATATGTGGAAAGATCGCATAATGGGGTGCGATCCTTTAGCTGAAAATGAAGAAATCATAGAGCTCAGGGACTGGTTAGAAAGAGCAGGCATAAACAACGTTTATGACTTGTCAATTTGGGACAGACGCGGCGAATGGGCAGGTTGGGACCTTCACGGAGCCCCTGCGCATTTAACTGACCAGCAGAATCACCTTGAGGATTTGCTCGAAGAAGCCACGCTGGTCAACAGAAACATGAGAGACAGTTGGGGCTGGGGGCAGACAGGTATTTACACTTCAATTGAGGGCTATAGAGCGCTTCAAGGATCGAAGAACAGTAATCATCTGCCCACATTTTGGAAATAGGTATGGGAACCTCTAGCTCTTCCAAAAATAATTTTTTTCTTCTGGACTTTGGCGCACAACAAATTTTTAACAAGAGACAATCTCGTAAAGAGGAAGATCGAAGGGCCCCATAGATGCATGCTATGCAGAAGTAATCTTGAAACTGCCCAGCACCTATTTTTGGAGTGCCCCTTCGCCAAAGAGGTGTGGGGACTTATTCTGCAAGATTTTCATATCTCTATACCTTCTCAGACTTTTGTCCCGGACTTCTTTGCTACATGGAGTGCCTTCTACCCTCAACGTATCCCTCCCAAGTCTTTTTGGCGCAAGGAATGGATAGCGATACCAAAATATGTTTGCTGGCAGCTTTGGCTGGCTCGTAACCAGCAAATCTTCAAAGACATAAAGCATTCCCCGGTTCAAGTTGCAACAAAAGCAAAGTCTCTACTTTTGGAAACGGCCCAACAACAATACTACAAAGATGATCCTCTGCTCACGCCGGAAGAAAAGAGGTGGTTGGCCCTAGAGCCACATCCCCGAAAGTATCTACTGCCCCCTCAGAAAGCTAAACCGGACTGGCGAAAAAGAGAACTAGATGACATCTTCCAGAAATGGTGGAGGGCCCAAAAATTAACTTCCATATTCTTTGACGGGGCATCCAAAGGGAACCTTGAAGTTGCAGGTGCTAGTGGGGTCATCTATTCCATGGATGGGACTGAAAGAGATTCATTTGCATGGGGCCTTGGCCTGAAAACTAACAATCAAGCTGAGATCCTTGGGTTACTCAAAGCTTGTCTTATTGCTAGGGAGAAAGGTGTTAAAGATCTCCAAGTCTTCGGAGACTCAGAAATTATAATCAAAAATTTAATCAAAGGTGAACTCTTCAACAACGTTGGTCTCAACAAAATTATGGACAGACTGAAGAGAGTATTACAAGACTTCAACTCATATAATCTCTACCATATTCTCAAAAACTCCAACAGTGAAGCGGACCGGATGGCGAACATTGGATGCACCCTCAGGAAAGGGAGTTTAATTGTAAATGGGGAAAGCCTCTTCCAAAAACTGTGAAATTGTAATATCTCAAAGGCTGTAAAAAAGGAAAACAGCCATGTAATAGGGGTCGCTACAACAAAGACCCACTAATCATTTTTCAATAAATAAAAACCACAATTGTTTCAGTTAAAAAAAAATATATGGATCCTAAACCAATAATAGATCTCAAAGCATCTCATGCGTGAAGGGGATAGCAATAGCATCATTTTAGAAAAGGAAAAGAAAAGGAGGAAAAAGAAAAAGTCCTCTCAGAGAGAAAGTGTTCAATCAAATGAGACTTGTTCTGCAAGTGTAAATGTACCTGATTCTTATGAATAAATTACAAATGAAAACCAAGTTAATATAGACTCAGATTTGATTGAAATATACAAACTAACAAATGAAAGCAAATACCATAAGAAACTATTGCAGATACATGATGAAAGAGAGCATGAGTACAAGGAGGAAATTATTAGCTTGAGGACATAGTTGGAAGAAGCTAGAAGAATTGAAGAAATGATGAGTATTTGATTGAAGGAGAAAGAGGAATAGTGTGAAATATTAGAGGTTGATATTATTTGATTTAGATAAAAAGAACAAGCAATATGAAAGGCTAGAAGAGAAAAGTAGTAGCTCAGAGGAAACCACCAAAGAAGATAAAGAAACTCCAAGAAGACATGTACAAGAAGTTACTAGAAACATGATTAAAAATAAAGGCAAGCAGTAGAACCAATATCAAAAGAATGAGTTGAGAAAATTTGGAAGATCCCAAAGGAGATTATTTATTCCCTTGAAATATATTAAGTGTTTCTCATGTCATAACAATGGGCATGTAGCAACTATTTGTAGGAGAAATCAAACCGGGATGTAGTAAACAATGAAGCTACCACAAACAAATAATAAAAGGAAACATTTCCATTTAGGAGATCATTAACATCCAAGTACACAAATAATTTCTATGGTCATTGTTTCTCATGCAATGCATTTGGACATAAAGCTATTGATTGCAAACATTATGAAAAGAAAAGTAGAAGTAGCACAAGAAAACATGATTATCTTCCTTTACTTCTTGGGCACACAAGGTGTTATAAATGTAACAATATTGGCCACATAACCCAAGATTGCAAGATGCCCAAAGGCGATTCTTTGCTCCCTTGAAATATATTAAGTGTTTCTCATGTCATAACAATAGGCATGTAGCAACTAATTGTAGGAAAAATCAAACGGAGATGTAGTAAACAATGAAGTTACCACAAACAAATAATAAAAGAAGACATTTCCTTTAAGGAGATCATTAACAACAAAGTACACAAATAATTCCGATGGTCATTGTTTCTCATGCAATGCATTTGGACATAGAGCTATTGATTGCAAACATTATGAAACGAAAAGTACAAGTAGCACAAGAAAACACGATTATCTTCTTTTATTTCTTGGGCACACAAGATGTTATAAATGTAACAATCTTGGCCACATAACCAAATATTGCAAGATGCCATGTACCCTAAAGAAGTGTAGACAAAAGGAAGAAGTCATTTAAAGCAAATCAAACATTGAGTCAGAAGAAAATACATACAACAGAAGGCTTCCCAATAAAGTGTGGAAAAGAAAAAAGAATAACATGTGACTTCAATGACAAATTGAAGTTAACATGGCCTGGGGGGGGGTTCTCAAGAAAGAAAAGAACCTAGTCAATCTTAGAGCAACAATCATGAAATGTGAAGTCTCTCAAGGGGAGAGTAGCCCAAAGAATGTTTTGGAAAATAGAAAATAGATATAATGAAAACAAAGTTGCATATGAAGTGTGGCAGAGAAGTGTTACATGTGGTTACAAAAATAAATGAAGAGATGTTACTTTCTTGGTGTACTTTAAAATAGATTTAGCAAGACTCTATTGATAGTTAATATTATTATAGGAGACTTACTTTCATCTCTTTTAGATGAAATATGTATGGTGGTCAGTTACCAATGAGGGCATACTGACATGGGGAATGTGAAGAAAACATAGCATTTTTTTCCAAAGGTTTTCATTCATGATATACCCATTTGTGATTTAAAGAAAGGATTAAACATTGTTATTGATGAGCCCCAAAAATGGATAGTTATTTGGGCTCATTCAACAACATAATTCGACTTAATCCACCATTCTCATTAGTTTATTGCATGTTTTTTATTATATTTATGCTAATAGAGTGAATTGGGTTAGTCATTATGCCAACAAGTCTAATGTGTGCTTTGTGTAGCCTTTTTGGTTAATTTGGAGACAAAGTCAATGGTTGAAATGAGCACTTGGCAGTCAAATTCGTGGAGAGTATTTTTAGGAAGGTGTTCCCTTCATTTATGGGCCCTTACCTCGAATTCTCCACCATCAGCTCGGAGTTCAAGGGCCACCAAATCAATCAGCACAAGGGCAGCCAAGCAAGTCAAGTAGGACTGCTGTTAACTACAAGTCTTGGGCAGCCGAGTCCCTAAAGTTTAGGAGGACTGTTGGGGTCCTCAATTTGTATAAATAAGAAGGCTTAGGGCCTCATTTTGGTTAGCTAGTAGTTAGTCATTTTGGTTAGCCAGTAGTTAGTCACTTTATAGTCATTTTGTAGTTCGATTTTTAGGCAATAGATTAGCTTTGCTTTCAGCTCATTTTCAAAGTCTCCTTGTGGACAGTTTTGATGTAACTCTTCTTTTCTTGCTCAATAAAGATGAATCCAGCTTTGCACCAGCTCTAAATCTCTCTTAGGAGGTTGTAGCTCTTGGGGTTGGGCCCATCTCAAGCGCCCAGTACCTCCTTTGTTTACCTTTATGTGTCTTTGCTGCATTCTTAGAATAAAATCTGCCATTTAGATCTAAATCTTGTTTTGTTATTTAGGTTGCTTTTGATGATTAAAGTAGATTTTCATATTCAGATTGATTTGATAGGTTGATAACATACAGGATCCTTGGAAAAAGGGCTCAAGCACCTCTGATCTTACCTCTCCCTCAGTGGGATTGTGAGTTGGGACAAAGGTGACCTTGCTGCCCAACAAAAACACTAGTTTGCTTGTCCATGCAATCTTTGGTGTAATGTTTTCATTTGTAGGAGTTAATCATGCGATCAGGCCTTTTGAAATGTTTCTTTGCTTAAGTGATGTACATGGTTCTCTTTATGAATAAAGTTGCTGTTCATTTGTTTCATTGACAGTTAGACTAGATTAGCTAAGATTTCGATTGTGTGCAGGACTTAGTTGATTCGGTTAAGTGTACACCGTGTAGGGCATCTCCATCTCCCTCTCATTCACCCAAGCTTTGTCCAGGCTAGCTGCTCCATCTCCTAGTTAGGTTCCTTGTCTCACAACTACCTTTCTGCCCACGTAACCCTACCTTATTGCTCCTCCATTGTCTTAGCCTTCTTTAAGCCAAGCCAGCCTTCCACACCCTCTCACCACTCCAACCATCAGTCCTTAGGTCATTTCAGGCCCTACCCTGCCTCCCTATCCATTCATGCACCTTACCTCACTCACCCATCCTCCAAAATCCAATTTTAAAACATCCTGTAGAAATTTCTGAACATCCTGTAGAAATTCCTGAAACATCCTGTAGAACCCCTGCAGACTTCCTGTAGAAGCTCATAAACACGGTTTCTTGGCAGCCAAACTTTGTGAGACTCTCTGGAAGGGTGTTAGGGACCCCTTAGACCCTCTCTGAACCTTCCCAACCTTTCCCAAGCATTCCTCCCCTTGATCTACCCCTGCACAGTGAAAAGCCAGTTAAAAGCACATGCATGATAATTCTAATAACTTAGTCAAAAATACAAAAAGATGTTTTCTTCAGATAGAGGTAGTCTAGACACATGTATTTTACCTTCATAGAAGTAATGGCATCTCTTTCAGTAGTTTGCATGCTCTCCTTTGCGTCAGTAGGACTAGCTGGTAGAATTAGGGTTTGCTAGGGTTTGCATTTCTTTTTGGCTTTCAGTTTCTTTTTGCAATTAGATTAGCTTCCTTCGAGTTAGCTTTCATCCATCAATTAAAAAGCTTCTTCTAAGAGCTCATAGAAGTTGGTTTAAGCTCCTAGCGGACTTGTGCCAACTAACCAAGTGACAGCTGCGGCAAGAGCTAGTACTTGTGCATACAGCACCGTCGCTTCCAAGTTTGTTACGAACTACCGGGTTGATAAAATTAAAGAAGGGAGTTCCAGGAGTTGTAGCATTATTGCTACAATACTGGAGCCCACCAGTTATACAAAAAATACATGTCGAATTCCTAAGTTAAAGGATGCATAGTTTATAATGGCTGATGCTTTCCGACAAAATGAAGCATCATCTCGCCACCCTTGAAATTCCAAAACGTTTAAATTATATGAGGAGCTTGGCTATTAAATATTCTTAGGAAGGGGGGATGTCATTTTATGCTTGCAAGGGCATTCACATAGAAGAGCTATAGGAAAAGTAAGATGGGTCATCCCTAGAAAGAAGCAGAGGCAACCAAGAAAGAATAATAATACAAAAAAAAAAAATCGAAACAATTGGTTTCTCTAAATCATTGCAGACCCAATGGGTTTGAAATTATATGTTATGCACAAGTGTAGATATGTTGGCATATACAATAACTGATATGAATTCAAGGGTTAATATTGCATTCCATTGTAACTAAGATGTCATGCCATATCATTTGTGTTGGACATATGTTGACTTCAATATGAGAAAGCTACACGAATTTTCCTAGAATGGAATAGTGATATGTACCATCTTTACCATTGAGAAAAGGTTTGGTAACTGCTATTCACATAATGAATTGAGCTGAAAGATTTGAAAACATTTTCCATCTATATGATAAGCATATAATATCTTCTTATCCTGATATAGTTATTTTTTCCAACCATGATAATGGCACACCTAGTGGGAGCATCAAAAGTTGTGGTGTAGAACATTCAATGGTAATTGATAGGAGAAGGGAGGAGTAGGTGTGGGGATGGAAGGATACAAGTGGATGTCTAGGAAACATGATAGTAGTAGGATTTTCTATGGAAGAAACGAAGTCATACCTGTCTACATGGTTGCAAAAGATGAGACTATTGGAAGCACTCACAACACTACGATCTAGAAAATGAACTTTGTAAACCTTTGAACCACCACCTTGTTGAAAATGCAACAAGATGATGGAGCTTATCGAAAAGAAGTTGCCTTCACTAAGTGGGCCCGCAGGCAATTTTTGGCGCAAAGTCTATTTTTAGACATATGGATCATGGTCTATGAGTTGCAGGATGCTATTTGTGGATGATTGGTGATGTTGGTAAAAATAGATGGACTTCTATTTTTAGGCATATGGGTAGAGTCTATTTTTAGACTGCCAGGCTAAAAATAGAACAGTCGAATATTATTAGCTCTTAATAATATTTGGACTATAAACATTATCTTATCCTCTTGGATCACTTCAGTTCGAGCTATGGATGTGGCACATGCAACTGCCAGAAGGAAATACGCTTTTCTTATGGGTTAGTTGAGCTATTTCATGATGGACTTCAGTTAGAACTCAAGTGATTGAGTTTGGTGGAGTTGATTGAGGAGTTGATGGAGTTGTGTTCAGTTTGACTTAGTTGAACTAGTTGTAATACACTAGTGATGAGTGATGTGAATTAATTGTTAATTAATTCACTAATTATTAACTCATAAATCAACTAAAGAATACATCAGTTAACTCAGTGCATGGACAGTTCAGTGGAGACAGGTGTTAGAGGTGGAGACTACTATCAGTTGTGACTATAGTTGTGCATGAAATTTGCACAATCAATGATGGATATTTCCAATGAGGATTGCACAGTACAAGCCAAGGGAAAACGAGCTTGGATTATTCCTATTCTCACATTGGATTGCGCAGTAGAGGTAAGGCAAACAGTGGAGGATATTTGAACCTGTGACTTGATTCAGTTATGAGCTAGTTTGTGTGTAGCATGTGGAGATAGTACTGAGTACTTGTGAGGAGTATTGTACTATGTATTGTTACATGTTCTCTATCATTATAATATATAGATAGTTGGGAATTTTCAGCTGTATGCTTTCCCCAGTACATACTGTGTTGATATGTGTGATTGATGTTTCAATGTGCGCATGTGATTGTTTCTTAATTCTGCAAAATTGATGATCAACGTAGAGGAGGTTATGTATTATGCACGCATTCCACAAATAGTGTATAATCAGGATAATCTCTTTGAATAAGTGTTATATTATTCAAAATTTCTACACACCTTGAATAGCCCACATTTCCAATCCATGAGAAAATTTCCAAATTTGAACAAAGAAACCAGGGATGGGGCTCATGGGTAACATGGCATTAGAAAAGTTAGCATCCATTATTCTTTGCAGGGTATCATGACAACAAAACACATAATTCCATTTTTTACACACAGTTCTTAGTTTCATGGAGTTGAAAGATTAATTTTTGTGGTCAACATCATTCATAAGTTTCTTACAGAATGGGACAAACCTTGAAAAATTAATTGAACTTGCAGAGCTTACTTTACAAAACAAGGAATTTATTGTGAACAATTTTGTTCTTGTGTCTATTACTTGTGAATTTTTCCAATGCCTAATGGAATTAAATGTTTCTTACATTATTGAAAGTTTACGATGATGAAAAGTGTGGATAGATATGAGATGCAAAATATCTGAGACCCAACTCTTGTAGATGACAATGACAGAGAAATGATACAATGCATATAGTAGTGCCAAATGCAAATAGTAATTCCATACAACTAATACTACATTATGTTAGATACGAATAGAAAATGACAATGAGAGTAGTGAGACTGACAGAAATGCTAGATGAGAAAAGATGCAGAGGTATGCAAGAAGTCACCAAAAGAATTTTATATGAGATTGTTGTACTAGCCTCATCGTATAGGATATTGTTTGAAATCAAAGTGTTGGAAGAGGCCAGAGGTATCATTTTGAATATATTAGAATAAGTTAGAATGTTGGCCAACAAAAGCGCCAAAAATTAACGAAAATTCTTTGCATTTTTTTTTAAAATATCTCTTGTGCTTTGATATACATGTTTTGGTTTGCGTAAATAAGTTAGAGTGATCATCATCAAATATAACCACAATTAACAGTGGTGGGGCATCATTTCTACAATTCCAAATTAAAAAATAATACAAATCAAAAGCCATGAAATAATACACCAAAAAAAATAATGAAAAAAATTATTGTTCCATGGAATCCATGCAAGGAAACTCTACTAATAGTCATATGATGAGATATGGTTACAATACCAATGAGAACTTGTATTGAAAGAAGGTATTTATCGAAAGACAAAATAGTTGTTGGCCCTACTTGATTGAGTCAAGCAAGGAATATCAGACTTGTAGCATGAAAACTAGTCAAGGATGCATTACACAAATGTTTGAACAATTATAATAGCCAAAGAGAAGTTACTAATATGCCACATTGTCACTAAATTTGAAGTGAACGTAAAATGAAATACAAACCATAAAACTATTACAGATTAGAGTGTAGAATTGTTACAAAGAGAGAGAATATACATTAATAGAATATCAATTCCCACGCTCATGTACAAAGATTAGGCAGATAAAGAGGTGATCATCCTATCATAGATTTGAATTGAAAGCCATGTAGGAGGAAATTTGAGCCATGGATCATGTGCACAAAATGGGTTCGAGAATCTTTCCCTTCTAGAGATCAGTTAGTATTGTTATCAATATGTGAACAATGTGTACGTAGTTTTGGAACGATCTATAAAAGAGGAAAAGGAATATTTTTTCCATTTCATGGCATCGATATAGTTTCAAGTATGTGCACATTATTACTAAGCTTTGTATCTAATTCTACAAAGGATCTTGTTCTTGGAATGTTACAGAAGAAATAATAGCTTTCTTATGTAGATGCTTATCAGGTTTATGGATTTCAAAAGGCAAGGAAATATCTTATGTTGTGCAGAAGATGTATTGTAGTTGATGAAGAATAAGATGACATTTAAGGTTTCTTATGTTGATGAGGTCTGCATGGAAAGGGGTGATGCACAACTGTTCTTTGTTATTTCTAAGTATGACCAGGATTTACAAAAGCAAGTGAAAATTTAGAGAGTTAGGCTACATGGGCTACTGAAATTTGATGAAGGGAAACAATTCAACAATGTGTACATATGCCAAAAGTTGTCTCTCACTAATGAAATGTATTTTTCCATTACCTTTAATCATGTGATTATTGGTTCTATTATAATTTCTTGTAGATAGGGAAACACTAGTATTGAATAACTTTTAGAAAAATATCCTGACATGATAATCAAGGTTCTTATAAATTATATCTATTAAGGAATCCATTAAATTGAGTTTTTGAATATGACAAAAATTTTCTCATCCAATAGCATCAACACTAAAGGACTATTACCATGAATTCCTAACTGATACCATGAATTTGTGCAATCATTGATTTTCATCATAAAATAGACCCCCTTGCCATTAATGTCAAAGGGGGACGTAAGTAGAAGTGAGAAGAAATGATTCTTAGGACAAAAAGTGTCAGGGAGGATCACTATGTTTCCATCAATGCCAAAGGGGGTGATTGTTTCCATTGTTGTCATTGATGGCAAAGGAGCAGCAAAGTATGATGACAACTTTGATGCAGAGCAACAAGGTATGTTGCAAAGGAGATCTTTTGTTGATTGGTGTTGAGTAGGTGTTGTTGATTATAGGTGAAGGAGTTGAGTATGTGTTGCTTCTTGTTAGAGGTTGCTTACATATGTTGTGTTTCATATATTGTGATGTTGCTTAATTAAAGCTTGATTTCTTATGTTGTGATGTGAGGTTGATTATGTATATATGATGGTTGAGTTGATTTGCTTGAAGAGATGTTGTTAAAGATGCATGAAAATGTTATGTTTCAAGGAAATGGCAATGTAAAATGTTATGTTGCAGATTTGAACATTGATTTCAAGGTTGATTTGTGCATTGTGTAAATTTGATTAAAGATTGGTTACAATGGTACTATTAAAGGTTGATTAGAGGTGCTTAGAATGTTGTGATGTAAGAGGAATTTGGCTTATGCAATCATAGTTGGATGATATTTTTATTTTAAATAATATTTTGTGGACCATTAACTTTGTTTTAATGTTCAAAATCTGAAAAGGTCTGAAACAAATGAGTGGAATGCAAAGGCACAATACTTTTCACATCATATTCTTGTATGGAATAGTGACAACCAAGAAAGTTTGCTTATCGAAATTTGTGCTTTTCGGAGGCTGAAATGTTAGATATTGTGTTGGAGAATTGGGATGTTGTGAATTTTTGTTACTTGGCACAAAGAAGAGCATATGTGAAGAGGTGAAGAGGCAGATACATATAGATGGATGTATGCAAAATTATTGTCCACATAAACCATCACATTATATTTTTATGTATCAAGTGATTATAGTCTCCTTTCAAGTTGTAACTTGAAAAAGAATAGGTTTGGGCCTGTTGAGGTAGGAGCCTCTTGTGAGTTGTAGCCTGAAGAAAATTTATGTAAGTGTGAGTAGGAACTTCCCAACAAGTACTAAGCAAAATAGCAGAGAGCTTGGAGCCTCAAAAATTTGATGTAATAGAGGATGTAGGAGCTTGCATTTGCATCAAAACAACAAAAAATTCATGGTTTTCTCTTTTTATGGGTTTCCACTTATATCTGGTATCCATATGTGGAGGCTCTTGTGAGTTGTAGCTTGAAGAAAATTTATGTAAGTATGAGTAGGAACTTCCCAACAAGTAGTAACTTGAAAAATAGCAGAGAGCTTGGAGCCTCAAAAATTTGATGTAATAGAGGATGTAGGAGCTTGAATTTGCATCAAAACAACAAAAAATTCATGGTTTTCTCTTTTTATGGGTTTCCACTTATATCTGGTATCCATATGTGCTGATTTTGGGTGTTGATTTTTGTGTTATGCTTTACATATTAAATTTTAGTTATATGTTAAATTTCTTGCATTGAATGTCAGTTAGAAAGTTTAGATAAATATTTAAAATAAAAGTAAATAAAAAATTGAATGTCGATGAATATACTAAATTGATTCAACCCCCCCTTTAGTTTAGTCAATTTTCCAACAGGTCGAGCAAAATAGGCCTAAAAAGCCCCTCATACCAATGCATAATAGAGAAAAAAATATGCATAATTTAAAAAACCTTAAGCTAATTTTTTCTCCAAAATATCTGAGACAAAGGGTTCCAAAATATCTGAGATAGGTCGAGAAAACATAGGCCTAAAAAAACCCTCATTCATATTTTCAAAACAAAAAAATTTCAAAACCCCTACAATTGCATAATTATTAGTGCATAATTTTTAAAAAGTTGTGCATACTTTAGAAAACCCTAAACTAGTTTTGTCTCTACAAGTTTTGAGATAAAGGGCTCTAGAAGCTTTGATACAGGTCAAGAAAACATAGGCCTAAAAAATCCCTCATTCAAATTTTTGAAATTTACATCCATAAAAAGAAAAAATAAATAAATAAAAATAAAAAATAAAATAAAATAAAATAAATAAAATTATATGCAAATACACACACTTTCCTAACACCCAAAGAATTAACTACAATTCTTAGCAAATGGATGGAATGTGTTGATAAACATAGATAGTGGTAGTTGGTAGGATAAGATAACCTACCAAAGAGAAACCACAAAGCCACCACCATGCCCAAATTCCACCGCAACATTCATGAAAACCACAACACCTTGTAATAACTTACCTGCAATAGAGATATAGCTTACCTGCAATAGAGACATATAATGGGGTTAGTTCTTGAGAAAACTACAAAAACTTGACAAAATTTCATGGAAAAAACTTGTAAAAATCCCACTTACCCTCAAGAAAACCCATTGGAGTGCCAGACCTCCATGTCCAACAATGAACTAAATGAAATCTCCCTTATGCTCCAATGCAATCAAATATTCTAACCACTGGTGTACCATGGGCATGGGGAAACACTCGACAAAAAAACAAATTAACAACTAGAATAGACGTATGATCCGGATTTAAACAGTAATGCAAAAAATTATAGACATAACCATAAGTACATAGATGTAATAGAAATAACACTTCATTTCATAATATCAAATACTGAAATATGCTTACAAACAGAATGGAAATAAGACTAGCTCAGGCAATGGTATCTTATCTCTAAGAAGAGATGTGGTGGCTACATGCCTCTGAATTGTGTTACAATGAGGCTCAAATGCATATTTATTATTGAGAAACAATGGAAAACCCTAAACATCCAAAAACCTAACCCTAGGAGATGAAGCGCCAAACTATGGGCCCTGTTTGAGTAAATTGGTACATCAACTTCCGAGGTTCGTAACTTTGGCATATAATCTCTGTTTGATGCGCACAATACCTCGTTAGAAATATATATCCGAGGAATACATCTTTTGAATGGCCAACATTAGTAAAAAACCCATGTTGGCCTCAGTTTTCCCAAAAAACGTCGCTTAGAGCCTCAATACGGCTCCTAAAGTTCAGGACTCGAACTGCAAAAAATAGTAAATTGTGCTACAAATAAGGAAATTGAAAAACTGAAAGAAACATTGGTGGGGATCCTATTGAAAATGGCAACAAGAAATGCTAAAAATAGAAGTGATAAAAATAGCACTGCTATAAATAGAAGTTCAAGTACCAGTGCTGGACTAAGCAACAAGGAATGAAAAATGGAAGTGCTAAAAATAGCATTGCTATTTTTAGCAATTCGGGATAGATTCCTACTTTAGTTAGTCCCTGAACTAAAATAGTGAGCTAAAATTCAAATTTGATCGTAGTAGCTGTTTGTAAAATAATTAATTAATTCATCTTGAGTTAATTAGTTATAGAAAATCAAACATGAAGTCTATGTGGGGACATGCAACAATTTCTCCATTGGTTAAGGAATTTATCCCTTAGTTGAAGAGATAAGGATGAGTTGTAATATTGAATTGTAATTAGTTGGCTCAGTTAACTGAGTCAAGTTCAGTTAGATTAATTCAAACAGTTTTTTGAATTAATGTAAGTTCAGTTAGTTAATGCTTGCATGCATGTAACTACCGCACTTCAAATACCTGAGTATTCTCTTATAAATAATCATGCATGTCAGTTCAGACAAAGACCCAGTTGAGATCAGAGGAGGGACAATGCACTGTCAGTTGGATGATTTTTTTTTCTATAATGGAAACTCATCTATGCAGAAGGATTTATCTCCTTCAGTATTGCGCAGTTACTACTGGGCCAAGTGAGCACTGTGAGGTGGGAATTCACATGTGTGGAAGCACTAGACCCTAAGAAAAAACTTCACAAGGAAATAGGAGGCTTGGAGGGTAGAGGAGAAGGTTTGTGAGAGGCCTTTGACTGTCTATGAGCAATAGAGGGATTATACTAAGAGTTGGTTAGCTTGCAAGCTAAGGCTTTGTGTAATTCTATGACTATTTTCCACTTGTATGATAATACAAAGTTGGGATTTTAGGCTGAGGCTTTCCCCAGGTTATTTCTTTTGTGTTATGTGTGATTGCTTCTCATTCTCAGTTATATGTGTTCTCATTGATCGTGCTCAAATTGATTAAGCTTCCACAAATTGTTGCAGAAGTAGATCTTGTATTGTGTTTTAGTATATTGCATAACCTATTGATCTCCAGTGGGAATTTCTACATGGTATCAGAGCAAAGGTGATCAAGGCGAAGAATAGTATACAAGAAGGAGAAGTTCAAAGTTTGTGGTTCTTGAATATAGAAATCGAGTTCTTATCACATCTCAATTTCACCTATGGCGTTTACTGGTTTAAGACACGAGTATTCCCTTGATGGCAGCTCGAATTATATAGCCTAGAAGGATCGCATGGAGGCAGTATTAGAGGATAACGGTCTAAATGACTTCATTGATCAAGAAGTCCCCAAGCCGACTGATGCTACTCAACTGGAGGAATGGAAGAAATGTGTGGCTAGAGCAAGGAGAATCCTCTTGGAGGGAGTTCGAGACCACATTGTCTCGAGCCTCCATGGGAAGGAGACACCATTTTTGATGTGGAAAACATTGAAAGATTTATATCAGAACAACAACGATTAGAGGAAGCTGGTGCTGAAGAACAAGCTTCGTAAGATCAAGTGTGAAAAGGGTGACACGATCTCTGCATATCTGAATAAGCTCACCACCTACAGGGATGAGCTTGGAAGTGTAGGGATCATGACAGCTGATGATGACATGGAAAGTCTTGCACTCCTCGGTCTTCCTAAGAGCTGGCATAACTACCAAGACTCGGTATATGGAAGAGAGAAACTGCCAGATTGGGAATGACTTTGGTCGGATCTGATGCAGGAGAAGATAAGAAGAAGCACCAGAGATGGATCTTCTTTATCCAAGGAGGATGAAGAAAAATGTGCCTTAGCAAGTAAGGCAAAGAAAGGGAAGGAGAAGGATTCTCATTCAAATACAAGTTCTTCCCATGGTGGGAAGAAGTTTGACAAATCAAAAGTGTGATGCTTTCATTGTCATGAAGTGGGCCATTTTGCTACAAATTGTCCACTAAGGAAATCCAAGAATGGATCCGTGGAAGGATCAAAAGGTGAGGCACTGGCCTCACAGTTCGAGTTGGATTTCACACTTTTCGTATGCATGGTTTCATCCATGGTGGGAAGTGTTTGGTTTCTTGGCAGTGGAGCTTCTTTCCACATGACCGACGACAAGATTTTGTTTAGTACCTTGGGGGAGAAGGATCTCCAGACGTGAATCACTATGGGTAATGATGAAAAGTATACTGTCTTAGGTGTAAGCACAGTTGTTTTTCAAAGGGAGCATGGAGCTCGCATTACCTTAACCGATGTCAAGTATGTACCAAGACTGAAGAAAAATTTGGTGTCGATCACCATGCTAGAAGATAGAGGCTATGATGCAGTCTTTAGTAAGGGAAAGGTTTTCCTTAGACACATTATCACAAGACAGGTGAAGTCGATCGGTTCACGAGTCAAGAACATGTATGCTCTTGAGGTCAAGATGCATGCAAAGCCTTGAGGAGCAAGGCAACTGATGGAGACTTGGTGGTTGAGAGGAAGAGTACATTACCTCTCAACATGCAGCCACAGGAGAAGTCTCAGATGATTGTGGAGGAGCCACGATTGGTGAAGCAACTTTAGGAGGTTGTGGAGCAGCCACAACTAGGGAAGCCGAGAGGAGACCGAGTGGAGGCATCCACTCATACAGAGACCTCCAGTAGGGGGAAATTTCGAGCCAAGTGGGCAGAGGGATCACATGCATCCATACCTCCAAGTCGGAGGTGGGGCGATGTGGAGTGACAGTCCCAAGAAGGTTGGAATAGGGGCAGGATCATTGAGGTACCCAACCTCTTTGATTAGACCTTGCTACGGGAGCCTCGATGAGGAGTAGTAGGACTGGCTGAGTGGGTAGAGACAGATGCGGATGGAGTGGCAGAGAGAGCTACAGTGCAGGAGTCCCAAGACTATGTAGAGCTAGTAGGTTGCAGCAATGCGAGAGGAACAAGAGTGTTGCACCAGTGCAGGATGGCACAGAGGGGTGTGCAACGGTGCGAGATGCATGGAGCGTTGCAGTAACTCAGAGGTCACAGAGGGAGCACTTGTCAACGGTAGAGGAAACTTCAGAATCAGAGTATGTTTCTATCCCAACAGATAGGTCAGTTGGGAGTTTTTTTTGTTTCTAGAGTTGCTGGAGCGTCCACTCTTGGAAGAAGTGTTGCATGCAGAACATTCCAAAGGTTCAGGATCGGGGTCGAGTTGAAGCCTTTCTTATTGAGAGGGAGTGTTGAAAATGGCAACAAGAAATGCTAAAAATAGAAGTGTTAAAAATAGCACTACTATAAATAGCAGTTTAGGTACCAGTGCTGGACTAAGCAACAAGGAATGAAAAATGGAAATGCTAAAAACAACATTGCTATTTTTAGCAGTTCAGGATAGATTCCTATTTTAGTTAGTCCCTGAACTAAAATAATGAAGTAAAATTCGAATTTGATCTTAGCAGTTGTTTGTAAAATAATTAATTAATTCATATTGAGTTAATTAGTTGTAGAAAATCAAACATGAAGTCTATGTGGGGACATGCAACAGTTTCTCCATTGATTAAGGAATTTATCCCTTATTTAAAGAGATAAGGATGAGTTGTAATATTGAGTTGTAATTGGTTGGCTCAGTTAACTGAGTTAATTCTAGTTAGATTAATTCAAACAGTTTTTTGAATTAATGTAAGCTCAGTTAGTTAATGCTTGCATGCATGTAACTACTGCACTTTAGATAACTGAGTATTCTCTCATAAATAACTCATGCATGTCAGTTCAGACAGAGACCCAATTAAGATCAGAGGAGGGATAGTGTACTATCAGTTGGATGAATTTTTTTCTATAAAGTAAACTCATCTATGCAAAAGGATTTATCTCCTTGAGGATTGTACAATTACTGTTGGGCCAAGTGAGCAGTGTGAGGTGGGAATTCACATGTGTGGAAGCACTGGACCCTAAGAAAAAATTGCACAAGGAAATAGGAGGCTTGGAGGGCAGAGGAGAAGGTTTGTGAGAGGCCTTTGATTGTCTATGAGCAGTAGAGGGATTATACTAAGAGCTGGTTTGCTTCCAAGCTAAGGCTCTGTGTAATTCTGTGACTATTTTCCACTTGTATGGTAATACAGAGTTGGGATTTTAGGTTGAGGCTTTCCTCGGGTTATTTCTTCTGTGTTATGTGTGATTGCTTCTCATTCTCAGATATATGTGTTCTCATTGATCGTGCTCAAATTGATTAAGCTTCCACAAAGTGTTGTAGAAGTAGATCTTGTATTGTTTTTTAGTATATTGCATAATCTGTTGATCTCCAGTGGGAATTTCTACAGATCCAAGTGGAATAAGCAGGTGGCCACCAATATCCACCTTGATCAACGTAATGGTAAACCTCCCATGAACCAGAAGAAACAATGGTGCCCCTCCAATAGCGCAATGATGGATTTGCAAGTCGACCAGAGAAGGAGGTCGTTCAAACGAGTATCAGGGTAGATGAGTGCCCACACATCAGGACCAAACAACATAACAAATTTTTTTCAACCACTTCCAGAAAAAAAAACTAAACAAAACCCTAAACTGCACCAATTTATCAACATTAAATTTCCCACCCACCATGATAGGTGGTAGTACCATCTCTATAAGTATCGTACATCATATGCAACATGGATGATATGCTTTGCAGTCATGGAAGGGAGGGTGCACAACAACTAATGCTCCTCCCCTATGTTATTTCATTATTCATAAATGTGATTCCATTATCAATATACAGAGAGATGTCATGTTCTCTTGGTCAGAGTCTATCCTTTTCATCCATAGAAAATTTTGAAAACAAAAAATCTTATAGTTTCGTTTCTTTCTAATAAGAACTAAACGATTAAAAGAATTCAAGAATGTATTTGACACAATCCCTAGAGATAAGTTGTGGGGTAGAATGGAAGAACTTGAAATTCCTTTGCATTATAGAGTTGTTTACTATAGGCTCTATGAAGAAGTTAAAGTCAAAACTAGAACTTTAGCAAGCATTTTGGAAATCTTTAGAAATCACATTGCAGTCAAGAAAGGATTCCTTTTATCTCATACTTTTTTTGGTTTATATATTGAAAAACTGGAAGAGTGGCTAAATCTGTAAGGTGGATATGGTTTCTATTTGGGATATTTTGTGATAAGGTTTCTTCTATATGTTGATGACCTTGTGTTGATTTCTTAATTGGGCCAAATATTGCATATGCACTTGCATTCCCTTTAGCATTTTTGTAGAGTAGTGGGGATGCAAGTCAACACCAACAAGACCAAAATAATGGTTTTCTCTAATAAAAGGAAGTAGAGCCAACATATTTTCTTCTTTGAAGACAATACCCTTGAAGAATTAAATGAGCACAAGTACCTCAAGATTGATTTCAACAACAAGCTTAATTGGGAGGACTGCAGAAAGAAGATAATTTTAGGAGGGAAGAAAGTTTTATATGCTCTTCAAAATAGATGTAGAGAGGTAGAGATATGGGATTGGAAAATGAATATAGTGCTTTTTGGGCTCCTAGTTTGTCTAATGATGCTCTATGGGTTTGAATTGTGGGCTAGCAAAACCCCTATTTCAAAATAGAAACAAATTGAGAAAATCAAAAATGTTTGATTATGTGTAAGTTAAAAATAAAAAGTTTGGTTCCTTATGAGATAATGTTGAGTGAAATAGGGGAAACTCCCATCAAAGCAATTTCTATGGTGCATCTCATAAGATATCTAAAAAGAATTGATCAAATGGGAGTAGGTAGATGACATAAAGTTGTCTTCAATAAAGGCATGAGTGAAAGAAAGAAAACATGGATGAGACAAAAAAAAATGGATGAATGATGGAATATCTATCTCAATTCTTGTCCCACAAATAGCAAGGAGTTAAATAATTTTGTTATGGAGAAGTTCTGCAAGCGTATATGGGAAAAAGAGTTCGGTAGAAAGAAGTACTATGTTGAGGAATTCAACCTTACGTACAATATCCAACAAAAATATTACATTGGAGTTAACATTGTTGAGATAAAATATTCTTATTGCTCAATTAAGAACTAACATTAACTTCAGTGTGAAACAAGACAGTGGAAAATATCTAAAGAAGCTTGGGAAGAACAAGTGTGTATTTTTTACACTTTCGTGGTAGTGGAATCCAAAAGCATTTTATGTTGGAATGTGATGTTTTTAGAGACATCAAGGATAGTTATGACAATGTGTTAGCAATGGTTTATTGGCATTGTCTTTTCAGCAAGGGGATTGTTCGAAGAATGGGCCAACTCATAATTAGTTTGAATAATAAAATGATTGAATTGCAAAATACAAAAATCATGGAAGATAGTGGCCCCATAGACTATTTTTAGTCTCACGGACATTAAAATCTCATTTATTTATTCATTCATTATAGCCTTCAATAATTCAAGAACGAGAGATAGGGTAATATTAAGCGATATATGGGAAGAGTTAAAGTTGGTCCTATATGGTTAGTGAAAGTTAACTTTATATGGTAAGATACATGTGGTAAAAATAATAGGTAAAATATTATATGGTAAGATATATGATAAGAGTGGAAGTTCATCTTATCATTAATTTATTTTGATGGTAAGATATAAACTATTTTGATAATAAGATTTACGTTATTTAGATGGTAAGATATGTAGAAATAGTGAAACTTGATTTTAATAAATTATTTTAAGCGGTATGTTAAATATTATAATTAATTAATTAATTTGAAAGATTAAAAGTATTTTTATGTTTTCATTAATTTAATAAGGAAAATTAACATTGTTAAACTAAGCACAAGTTTTTATGAACTTTATAGTGACACAAGGTGTAATATTTTTAAAATGTCATGGGTTAAAATAATTTTTCATCTTTGTAATGTTTAAAGATGAAAATTACTCTCTTAAAATGTATTGTGTACACCCACATTAAATCCCAATTTTAAAATATTTGTTGGAATACTAATAGATTACCTAACCTTTTAAGTCATGAAAACTATGGTGATTTAGGAGTTCTATTCTTAAAGTTTTAAGAGCATAAAAATAGAATTTTAAAACAAACCAAATAATTCTTTACTTTTTTGAAAAAATAATAAATTTAGTTTGGTATCAATAAATATTAATCATCATCATTCATAGTAAAAGAAATTTAAAGTTTTCTTTTTTTTATCTTTGCTAGCATGTTCATGACTTGCAAGACTAAAGTCATGATAATAAAAGACCCACATAGATTAGTGCTCCTTAGATCTCTAGGCATGCAACACTATGACCATTCCAACATGATCGTGTGCCCAGGTCCCACATGAATGTACTAAGCATGGACTATGCCTACTCCTAGTTCTTGTTATATTAAATCTCTTTTAAATTATTGTTTTAAAACTTAGCAAATTCAACCATGCACTAATATCAAATGTATAACAAACTTTTGAACAGAAGTATCCAGTTATATGGGCCGCCAAACTTGACCTAACACCTATAACAATAGTATAATATGTTACAACTCAAGTGAGAACCCTCCACAAATAATACAATGATGCATCTTGGGCATAACTGTGCCATACATCAAACCATCCCTTGACACAGAACCTGCCAAAACCACTATCACACACTCACCGTGTCATCTTGGAATCGAGCAGTTCACACCCACCCAACTTGTATCACAACATACATCATTTTCCATAGGCCATGCATGTTCTTCATATTTCAAAGGCTTAGATTGCCATAAAATCAGAGACTTCACCTGCAAACCTAGCAATTCGATTCCTGGCACAGCTTGGAAATTTGATAGGACGATTGAATTTGAAGGTAAGATATGAAGGTTTACTTCCTCCACGTGATCACATTCATTTGGAAATGCAATATGGAGATGCAATAGCAACACACGAATTTTGCATAATTATCTAGGTTCTGAAGCACGATCTAATATGCTACACCAACACTCTTCCCTGGGGATTGACACGAGTAGTTGAGTGTCGGATTATTTTGTTTTCTGACACGAGTAGTTGAGTATCGGATTATTTTGTTTTCTGGTCTTGTTTGAGATTCGGATTATTTTGTTTTTTTAGTTTTGTTTAAGATTTGGATTTATTTTTTTCAATTTTTTTTAGATTTTTTTTTGTTGCACTGAGAAGTTTATTCTACAACTCAATATAATATATAATTTTATCCATATATTATCAAAATTGAATCTATATTTAAAATAAATCTACACGAATATATAACTTACATTCGCTTATACAATACAAATATTATCACACATCTTTGTCACCACAGTTAGATCTAATATTATCACACATCTTTGTGGCCACAGGTAGATCTATGGAGTGGTTGACACTTTTGAAGCGTTCTTTCTCCTGACAAGCTGACTTGCTTGGATCAAAATCAACCTGAAAGTTGAATGCACACGAACCCAATCCCTTATCCAACTTCTCTGTGGATTGAACCCTGCATGAATAAGTGTCGGTCGAACCCCGATTTCCCTGCCAAAATCGTGTCTGCGACTGGACCTTCTATTCTTGTTCCTGCCTGCAAATAGATTGTTGTTGTAGAAAAGTAAAGAATGGATTCTCTCTATGATTTGCTGAACGAATAACCCATAGACACAAGCAAACCGCTTACACATCTTATTTTAGCTCACAAGAAGTTTTTTCATCATAATCAATTATATACATTTAAAACAAGTGAAAGTAAAATAAGGTCAATATAGCTCAAGTTTCGGGCTACTTAATTTAATAAAATATTTTAATATTATAATGTGTTATGTGTACTCCAAACAATAATAAAAATGTAAAATGAGTTATATGAATATTTGTTTTTTTTATTAACTCTTTAAATATAATTAAATATTTTTGGTAGATAAAAGTTATATATAATTGAAATTGAAGAGAATAATATCAAGTTAATAATTATCTATTTAATATTGAATGATGATAATTTTTTTATATAATGCTCATATTATAGTATACATGTCATGTTATTAGAGTATAGATTGATATAATGAGAGTTGTACAAATTGTACACGTTATTTTTACATTTTTTTTAAATTTATATTTTTTTAAATTATTTTTTTTACAAATTAAAAAATAAACCCCATAAAAATGGTTTATTCAATACTTTCCACCAATGAGAAAATGAAATTTTTGAACTTAATTACAAACCATTTGTGTTTATGGTACATAGTAATTAATATAATGTTATTTTTCAAATTATTTATAATTATTATACATGGTAATTAGTAATATAGTACATAGTAATTAATAATAAAGTACACAAAAGTCAATTTTTTCCATCATTACACAATAAGGAAAGACATTTCAACTAATAATATTTGAGATAAATAAAAATAAACTTTATTTAAAAATAATAAATTTAATTTCATAATATTAAACTTTAAATAGATTTTAAATTTTTTTAGTCAAAGCAAAACTAATCAAAAAAAAGAAATACGTTATATCCCCTACTAAGATTGGCAGGGATAATAAAGATTTCTTATCTGACTTTAGCCAGCCATTCATATTTGATTCTACAAAAGACTTGGATTAGACATAGGTGAACTGAATAGTTATATCCTCCTGCGACCGGCAGGTATAATAAAGGCTTCTTATTTGGTTTAACAAGCCACTCATACTTGATTCCACAAAAGACTTGGATTAAGATTGGGTGAACGAATGGTGATTCATATTTATTAGAGTTATGCTGGTCACATAAAACCAAATAAAATAAGTGGATGGTGTATCTAATTATTATTACATTTTCCTTAGATTATTTAAAATGTTATGTTTACAATGATATGGAAAAATAAAGATTATAATAGAAAGGAGAATTGTTACTTTTACAATGAGGCGAGAAAATAAAGATTTTTTATTTTGTTTTTGTTTTAGTTTTATATTTGTTTGAAATTGACATAATCACATTTGTAATTTATTAATTAATCCAATATATATCTGGAGTATAAAGAAGGTTAACGAGTTAAAGTAAAAAATTTAAGCATAAGTAATTAAGCAACTGTGATACATATTCAAGCATTCACGTTATTGACAACATCAACAATGGATAAATCAAAATAATAATGAAAGAATAAATTTATGGACTCAAAACATCCTCAAGAATTTGAAAATTAATTGTAACTTGCAAAAAGTTTTTTTACAAGCTTATTTATAAAGTTGAATTGTACTTACAATAATTTTTTTTGTAATTTTGAAATCAAATCAAAATTGAATTAACTTATATATATCTTATGCACTCTCGATTTAACTTGACTCTCAAGACTTGATTAATGAGTCAAATTTTGAGAAGGTTTAGAGGTTGAAACTCAAACCATTGTAAAAATCACAAGTTGGGGCCCATTTTTGGTGGTATTCAATACCTTCATCTTGCTAGAAATTAAATCAAGGGAGCATGTTCAAATGAATATGAAGTGCAAGCAAGGGAGCTCAAGTGAGAAAATTCAAGTGAATGAGTTCAAGAGAGGAAGTTGAAGCAAGCAAGTATAAACAAGTGTAAAATGTGATGGTCAAAATCATAGAGTTGGTTTCCTTATCATAAACTTTATGGGAGACAACCAAAAGCAGTCTAGTCATATTGACCAATGATACATTGGGGAATGTTATCACTTGTTTGCATTGCATCAAAACAAAAATACATTTGTTGCAATCCCAATCCCAACTCTTGCAAGATGAGTTGATGGATCTTAAAAATTAAAAGTTTATGAAGCATTCTAAACTAGTTCTTGTTCATATTAACCCTCTCTTTAATGATGATGATGATGATCAAAAGTCTAGTCATGAGCACCTTAGTTAGAAAAATTCAATTGCAAATGAAGATGAAGTTTTTTATACTTAATCTTAGCTCAATATTTCCAACAACATTGTAAGACCTTGAGAATAAATGCAAGTTGACAAAAATTGACATGGTTCAGTATACGGTGATAACAACAACATGCATATCCTAAATTTATTTAAATCACTTAAGTTTATATGAAACATCAAGAGGAAAGATCAAGGTGTCGACATTGTAATCAGTGGTCTCATGGTGTTGAAATTATAGCAAGAAAAATACTCAATTTTGACTTGTGCCTTAGTCAAATTGAGTAAATCAAATTTCCACATTAGTAGGACAACTTGGAGGCAGTTAACTTGTGTGACATGACCTTGTCTACTAGTTTACTCAATAAATTCAAGTTATAAGCTAGAAGTAGAGTTGTGCATGTAGTGATTGCTAAGATTTAGCAATCTAGTTGAGTTATTGTTAGTTGAACTTAGTTAATTGAGCTCTAGTCATTAGTTGAGTCAGTTGAAGGTTAGTTGAGTAGTTAAGACTGTTGTTAACTCACTGATCTCTTAGTTAATTAGTCAATCAACTAAAAATAGACACAGTCATGCATAAAATTTGAATTTCCTAGTTGAGGTGGAGGATAAACATGTTTATATTTATAATTATATACAACTGAGTGTATAGTGCTTTTGCACTAAGTAGGTGATCAATTCCTCAAGCTATTGCACAAGGAAATAGTGAATTTCTCTTATTTTTTAGGGGTTAATTCCTCCAGGATTGCGCAAGGAAATAGGAGGTTGACTGAGGCTTGAATTGGCTGAGTGTTGGCCAGAGAAGATCAAGAAATAGGATAACAATATTATAGTGCAGGGTGTGCTTTAATGCAAAGCAACGAAGGGGTTTTTACTAGTTTGGTTTCCCTAGAAATCATTGTGTACTTGGTTTTTTGATGGTTGCATGTCATTGCATGTGTTTCCATCATGTGATTTCAATTCCACAAAAAAATAGAGGAAGTTTGTATTCTCTTGTTTTCAGCTTGAATACATCAGTAATAGCAAATTTCTTGCAATTTCTACACATGGAAGATCATTATTTTTATCTCCATCCTTACTAACATTGTGGCAACAAGAATAGCGCAATAAAGAGATGTTCCAAAAGAAAAAGAAAAAAATTATAAGACTAAAGGTTCACTATGACTTGATTGATCCTTGGTAGTGGTCATCAATAGGCAAGCAATTTCATTAGTCTTATCAAATAATTCAATCTCGGATAAAGAGACATATTGCACTAGATAGTGAAATGAAAATGATACTCTCTTGTTCTTGAAAGTTGGGAGTACAATGATGAAAATCTCCTACACCTTGGGGGGGAGTGGATAAAACGAGTTGAAATTGATTAGTGGTAAAGAAAAACCACCAAATGGAGTGAAGATGGTTTGTTATCAAACAAAAATCACTAGACGAAATTGATTAAGTGCAACCCACATGAAAACTCATGGTGTCTCTCGTTTTAGCTCATAAAGGGGGGAAATAATAACGGTTGTCAAACTTAAAGTTTTGACTAAAAAAATATGCCAAGATGGGAAACAAAATTTTCAGATGCGTAAGATGTTTGTCAAATTAAAAGTTCTGGCAATGTAAACAAATCACCAAATAGGTAACAAACAATTTTCTAGATGGGCATCAAAATTGCCAAATTAGGAACCAAACAACAAGCTATATGGGCATCAAAAATCTATGGATTGTAGACTTCTAGATTCAAGATTCAAGTAGTTCCAAAGAGACACTTCATTTACTACTCAACAAAGATGGTTTAGTGTCTTGCAATTGAATCATACACAAAATACAACATTGGGATGTTGACTGAGAGAAAAATTGTAGAAACATTTTGTTCACTTGGATGATTATTAGACTTATTAGACAACATATGGATTCTTCTACATTACAGTTTGGCATTTGATTGAATTGTCAAGCTATTTTTCAAGGATGTGTCATAGTTGTGGCCGATTCACTTATCTTGATTTGCTCTCATCATAGTGGACTTTGGCATCCAACTTTGGTAGTTTTCCAGGAACGACTCCATTAAGACTCAACTAGGGATTTTCAGCATGAAGACTTGGAAACTATATCATTTTATGTTGTACTGTTGGTAATATTTTTTGGACTTATGATTGAGGAGGAAATGTTACGCTCTGATTTATGTACAATCATAAAGTCTTAGTATACCATCTTTGTATTTCACATTTTAAGATAAATATCTTTAAAAAAATTAAAATACTTATATTACAATATTCAAATTTACAAATCTAAAATTACATTTTTTATTATTATTTAACAATGTATTTTTGAATGTATAAATAAACTAAATATCTTAAACTTTTTTAAAATACTTATATTCAATTATTCAAATTTACAAATCTAAAATCTAAGATCTACTGGATTTTAATCCCAAAAAAATATTAATTAAAATCAAACACAATCAAATAATTAAGCTAATGTAATTGTTAAGCAGAAGGGCAAAGCTATCCAATGATGCCATATACCCATTCGTATCACTCTACCCCAATGGTTTTAATTGTCGTTCTTAGGAATACGATTTTGAGGAAAAAATCCACAACGAATGATTTCAAAATCGATCCCGGAAAAAGAATCCACAACAAATGATATCAAAATCAAAATCGATACGGGAAGTAAAAATTCCGCAACGAATGATTTCAAAAAAATAAATAAATGTTAATATACATTTATATATACTATTTTTTATTTAAATAATAATATATAAAAATGATTTTCGTTAATTTAAATTCAAATTAATATTAATTTATTCCATTCTTAAATAATTATATTTATTAGTACAATTATATAAGATTAATGGTTAATTAAGGGAGAGATTTTTATTGTTGTGCAGATTAGTTGTTGTTATAGTACTGGTCTCACACAACCATCAAAACATGACAAAAAAATATTCATAATTAAAATATAAATATATAATATTAAGTTATATAAGTTATTCAAATATGTCAAAAAAATGGGCCCATATATTGATTGGGTTTACAAGTGTCCAACACTAGCTTTTACTATCACAATTTGACAAGACATCATGTCCCAAGTACCTCTAGATATTTAGAAAACAAGACAAGATTATCAAGCAAAACTTCTATCCCATACTATCTAACATGACACATATCACATGAGACCAACCCCAATAAATATAAACCAGAGCAATTATGCCCAAAGTTCATTACTACCTGCATAAGAATAGAGAATGTATGTGTCAACCATAACTGCATATATTTTCATCAATGCAACCTGCTCAAAGCAATAAATGACACCAACACACAAGATTCGGCAATTAAACACAAGAAAACACAAAGGAAAGCACAAGGATCAACCATAAGAGTTTATCAGCCATTAGATGACATCCAAATCAATCCACAACACACATTTGAATTTGGAAAAAAGCAATCCATGTCAATCCTCCCTTCCAATCAAATTCAACAACATAAATCTATAAAACCACCTCACAATTGCTTCATAAATTTTCATTCTACTCATCTGCAACTAGATTCACTCCATTAGATACTCTACAGATTGTAATCAATTTTGAATAATTCAAGCATTTTCTTTCTGTTATTTTTAATCTTCCAAATCTTCAATTAATTTAACATATGAAAAAATAGTGTGTGCAATTTAGCTTATGTGTGTGAAATTGTAGACAAAAAACCATAGCATATTAGTGAAGAAAGAACAAATTAATCATGCCCAACATGCAATTTAGCTTATGTGTGTGAAATTCGGCTTTTGTGTCATTCAAATGTTATACAAAAAATAATCCATCACATTCTGTCTTTGGTTACCTAAGAGAAAAATGAGGCTCTCTGAAGAGAGATCTCTATCAAAGAAGTGGAAGAGGTAGTAAAATCTATGCCCCAGAACAAGGCTCCTAGACCAAACATCTTCACTACTAAATTTTTTCAGGCCTACTATTCAACAATCGAATATGATATCTAGCAAGGAATGTATGAATCAAGGAGATTGAAAACCATCATGAAAGCTCTTGATGTTACCTTTTGCACTTTAGTTCCCAAAAAACACAAATTCAAGGACCTCACGACTTTTTCTCATTGCTCCATGAAATGTAATCTACAAAGTAATTCTAGACAAAGTCTTACTTGTTGGTTGTGTGGGAAATTAGGCCATCTAAGAAATAGATGCCCACAAGGAGAAGCCTCCAAAAGAGGTAAAGGAAAAGCATCACAAGAAAGACTTAAAATGATCAATGAAAAGGTAGAAAGTTCACAACAGATCTTCTTTTCTCACTGTAATAGGTGTGGCTCAGATAGACACAATACAAATCAATGTTTGCATCATCCTTTTCATATTAAAAGAGAAGAAGTCCATGTTCTAGATGAAGGATGTTGTTCTTCAAGTACAAAAACTTCAAACTTTGAAATAGATTCCGAAGATATATCTAAATGATTCAATAAGAAACCTTGTTGATTACTAATCATTGTTCTTGTAAATATCCTGATGTTTGTAACTGCAATATTGAAAGCATTAATTGCAGCAGTGAAGAAGAAAGTTCAGATGAAGAACCAAATATTGCTAGAAAAAATTAAAGGTTTGTATGGCTCAAGGAAGAGGAGATGGAGATGCACAAATGATGTCTCAAATAAAACCTTTTCTTGAAGGAGATATGAAGACAACTCTTTTGTATTCCTTCCTTAAAACAATGGCGAAATCTTGTAAGTTCTCAGAAATTCCTGGCCCCACAGGTAGAAAGCCTAATTTTGTTGATGCAAGCTTTGAAAGAAATACCAAATCATTCATAAGACATAACAGAAATGAGAGAACACAACCCCTTACAGTGAATGATTTAGGCAAAGAAATAAATATTCTAAAGAAAGAAGTCACAGTACTAAGAGCGAAAATCGGTAGGATAGAACAAAAGAATCAAACAAATCTCTGGGCTAGACAAGAGATAAATGAATTAAAAGAACAAATCAGGCAACTTGGACAAATGCAACCTCCATTGGAAGATTTTGATGCTCAACATATATAAGGACTTAATGCAATGATGATACTTGCCATACAACGCCAAAAGTATCACATCCTCATAAAAAATAAAGATCAAGGGCAAAATTTTTAAATTGAAAGATTTGATAGATTCAGGCTCTAAACTAAAGATTATAAACAAAGAGATCATCCCCAATATTTATTGGGTTCACACAAATCATTTTTCTATTGGGCTAGGTAATATGTTAATGTAGATGGATTATAAGGTACCTAAAGTAACTCTATGCTTTGATCACTACTATCTAGATATGAAATTTCTACTTGCAGATATCCCAGTGGTCTGCATTTAAGAATGCCATTCCTACGGTAGCAGTAGAACCCCATGGATCTATGAGAATAGAAAATGGGAAAGTAGGGCATTTTACCACAATCACATCCATCCCTGGAATCTACAAGTCCAAAACCAAACCTAAGTTCATCCTGTTAGTGCCTAGATTTACCTTAGGTTGAGGAAGGTAGGATCCACGACCAACATCAAACCACGCTTAACCTGGTAGCTAGCCCTACCAGGTCGGTAGAGGGCTATCTCCGAGTCAATCTCAGCAAATTATAATTGATGAGGGCTTGAGATGACTGATAGAAATACTGATCTTAGGCTAGGTATATGTGTGAAAAAGTTTGATTGAATAAAATGATGTTTTTGTTGGCTCAGATGGAAAGGTAGATTTTGGGTGTGGGGATTGAGGCTCAGTCTTGCAGAGATCTCAATGGGGCAAGGTAGGCAACTGATTTTGGCACTTCAAATCGAATGAGGTGGAGGGATTAGACCAGTGAGGAGCTGAAGAGGGCAATAGAAATCATGGATCCTCTCCAAACAGCTGAAAACATCAAGAAACTAAAGCAAACCTCAAGTAGAGCACTGCAATTTCAATGGATTCTACTTACACTCTTGTTTGTTTAGTTAAGAAGAAACAAGATAGAGAATGGCATACATAACACATAAGAAAATTCACAATTACAAAAGAAAGCACTATACCAAGACAAATTTCCACATGGATCCCAAAGAGTGCTGCAAACCCTGGTCTCAATTCCTTAGCCAAAATGCTGATATGAGTGTACAATGAAGCTCAAGGCTTTCTCAAAAGTCCAACCATGCTAATGACTGAAAAACAACATAATATAGACAAACCATAGCTCATCCTAGCCTCTAGGGGTCGAGCTCACATGTTTAGGAGCTGTTTCAACTAATTCTAAATTGAGAACTATAAATCAGGCAATAGAACAGCATGACTCTAGAAACAAGGGAACTGATTCATTCAGTTTCAAACAACCTTTAAATTGATGAATCTACCTCCATAAGTGAAAATTTGACATATTTACATCATGATCCATCAATGTACATTAAATTACATCACAAATTTTCCATTAAGAAAGTGAAAAAGTCAAACTGGCCAAAGCTAGGCGAAAAACAGAGTAATACTTGGTCAAACTGGCAAAATTTCCTCTATGCGCCGCGCCTGATTCTCTATGCGTAGCGCCTATTTGGACCCACTTTTGGAGGCCTTCTCGATGTCCAAATTCACTCCAAGTGTGCTTGTTGGAAAGGTCTGCCTGTCTACTTTCCAACCCAAGTGGAATTTTCCAATTTGGCCTCCATTTGCCCCTCCAAAATTCAGTTCTCCCAACACTTCTTCCTATGTGTCAAAATAGGGGCAGTGAGGTCATTTTTTGAGTGTTTTTGACCTTTTTGAGGGCTCAAAACCTGTCCAAATTTCTTGTCCATTGGTAGGAAAGCATATTTTTCCATGCCAAATCCAAAAATGCTGATTTTTTGTCATTTGGAGGCTCCTAGCAAAAGCGAGCGCCAGGTGGCGCGGCGCATAGGGCAGAAAATCCTGTTTTTGTGCCAAAAATTCTGAGTCTTCTTCATCAAACATTGTGTTGGGCCAAGGAAGCCTCATCCAATATCTGAAGTACTTCATGCTCTTTTTGCCTTCTTGATGCTCTCTTCAATTTTTCCTTCAACCTCTTGATTCTAGCTTGGCACACCATGTTCCTCGACAAATAATGATATGATAGGTTTCTCAGCATATTCTTCTCATTTATGGCCTTTTCTAACTTCCTTTCCAAGTGGATATTGGCTCTTTCAAGCCATGACTCCTGATCAGCATTAACTTCTTGCTCAAGTGAAGTGAACTCCACCCTCCTCCTTTGGGCAGCTTGGCGATTCTCCCAAATGTTTTGCAACTCCATAATCGCTTGCTGGTCCTCAAGCTGCTTATTCCTTTGCTCCAAGTACTGTATTGTCCATTGGGCCCTTTCCAAGTTGATGGACAAGGCATTGATGTCTGCCTGCTGCTCTTGAATGACTTCTTTGAGGTTTGTGCTTTGCGGGCCCATATCAGTATCATCACGCTCAATGAGAATGAAATCAGTCTCACGCTCACCCTATGGTCCTTCATCCTATAGTGGCCTCTTGCCTTTGTCCTGAACCTGTTGTGCTAATGACGGAAGCGAGGCCCCTTCCACCCCGGGTGGAGATAACACTCGCTTAGCTGCTGCGAATAATCGTCTAGTGCCCTTCTGGTAAGTGATAAACATCGTCATGCTAGCAGTCTGTGTCTCATGACCCTCATGCTGATAAGAAGGTCCACTTGTCTCATGCAAAGCCTCTAAAGGCCCATAGGGAGCTCTGAAAGACTCACGAGAGATGAAATCCTCCCAAGTCATGCCCTGTAAGCCAAGCTAATGGATGACCACAATTTTAATAAGAGCAAAATGGTAAATACTTTTGAACTGCTGCTGAGTTGTCTTGTGCCGCACTAGAGTGGTCATCTTCTCAATATTTCGGCACATGAACTAGGGGAGGTTCATCATCCTCACCCTGGTAAAATGCATCAGCAACCTAATATGATAAGCATATAAACGTGAAAACCAGCCCTCACAGCTAAAATACTTCATGATCAATTTCATCAAAGGAGCATAAGCATCTTTGAGGTACCGGAAAGGAAATACTCTGCTAAGTTGTCTCAAATAGCCAGGTTTGATGTATGGTTCATAATGTTGTTGGTCAATTTGTTGCCTCTTGTTCCATTGCTCTCCAATGTTAGGAATACCAGTTACTAGTGAAATAGATTCTGGTGTTAATGTGAAAGTGACACCAGCTAGAGTGGCTTGACCATCATGTAAATGCAACACAAACAAACGAGCCAACTCATGATGAAACTGAATGCTAGCAACCTTCTCACAAAATTCATAGCAAGACTGGTGCTAAAAACAAGAGATGGCAAGAGGGCAGGCCTATAATTCAGCAAGAGTGGTTGGTTCCTCTCGAATATGTTTGCCTCCTCTATGAGGCCTCCTGGGTGCATGTACCTCTATAGGTGAATCACTGTGTGCCTCCTCTTCATAATCATATTAGGGGTCAGATGCCATGCTTTCTAGTGGATGGACTGTCTTGGAGTTGTCTTGATGAGAAGTAGGATGTGTGTGACTTTTGCCACCAAGGGAAACAGTGATATGAGGGACTGTGGAGGGGGGAAACAGTGAGGGATTTAGGGACTGTTGGGGTAGGGTTTAGTTAAGGGAACAGGGAATTAGAGAGTAATTTGGGAGCTTTTGGTATAGGACTAGGGTTTGAGAATTTGTATTTGGGACTTTGGGAAATGGGAATAGGGATATGGGATTAGTGAATTTAGGGATATGTAAGTTTAAGGAATATGGAAATGAGAAAAAATGGAGTGAGGGAGTAGAAAAGTGAGGGAATAACTTGGCAGCCAAATAATTGATACAAACCCTAGCACTATTTTCTTTGGAGAGAGAGATAGGGTTTGATTTTCTTAGCCAACCACGAAAATTGGATGAAAAGCAGTGATTAGAGGTTCAACCTACTTGCAAAAATGATGATCCAATCATATTGGGTGATTTGGAATGAATTGGTGAAGATTTCGGGCTTGCCGGATGTATGCGCCATGCATCAAACCCAACGCGCCGCGCTAGTTATGTGCATCACGCCCGTGTAAATCTGAACAAGAGATCGCGACCCAATGCACCATGCCTGCTATGTGCACCGTGCCAATTACCCAATGCGTCGCGCCTCTATTTTTTTGGAAAATTTCTCCCACTTTCTCTTTTTCATGCTAGACATGGCTTTGCTTTGCTTCCAAGAGTGCAAATGAGCTTTCAAATTGAAACAATGACTTATATTCATGGAGCCTTTAATTTTTATTTCACAAAACCCACTTTCATAATGTTTGGAATTTGACTTTATTTTTAAACTCTGTTTTGAACTTTTTCACTTTGTTAGAGCTTGTGATGAACTGAATGACCTGTGTTTTTCTTGTTTTGCAGGGGGTTGGAGCTGCTGGGGCTAGGGAAAGTGACCAGGTTGTAGGTGAAGCAATTTACAGATGAAGGAATGAAATTACATAAATTTGTACAATAAAAGCAAAAATACTCTGTTTTTAGGAAAGACACATCTTTGAATACTTGATTATAAAATATATTGAGACTGGAGCATCCTCATGTGCCTACTGGTTGTTATTGGACACTTTGAAACACTTTTTGATGAAACCCTAGACCAAAATGACAATGAAACCCTAGTAAAGACTTCTGCAATCTTTAAGACAAAAAAGGTGATTGTGTACAATTTTTGATGAATAAACATGAGCCAACAGGTAAATCACATGAGGGAAACTGTAGGAGAAGCCACTACCATCAGATGATCCATGCGCCTAATGGAATGCAACTGACTAAGCGGGACATCTAATATGCAATGCAACAAGAGGATTTGATCTCTAACGGAGGGATGAAGATACTGACACTAACACATCCTTCTATTTTATCCACTCCACAATTGTGCACAATAGTCCAAGTAGTAGAAACTATAAAAAGAAAGCAACAAAAAATCTAGGAGCTCAAGCATATCAAGGCTAATATGAAGATTGAAGAGTAGTTGTAGAGAAAAGAAATCAAGGAAAAGGTACAAGAACTACAGAAACAATTTGAAGATCAGGTTTCTTCTGAAAACCCAACAACATTTTGGAAGAGAAAAAAACATTTTGTTGAAATTCTCATACAAGTCCTCCTATGAAGGAAGACCTTGTAAAAGTAGGGCTATTCTGATGAATGCCAAATCCTTGACATGCCTATAGGAGCTAAGTCTATAAGCTTTTGCATGTTAGCATAATGAAACAATGTTAAGGAAGGGGAACAAGAGATTTCAATGCAAAGCTAGCTCATCCAAGTGATAGTTTAAGAAATGATTTGAGTAGGATGATGAGATCATGTGCCATTATGGGAAATCCAAGGTTCATTCTCTTTAAAACCTACACCATCACTAAAGATGTAGGTTCATTCTCTTTATGCAACAAATGTGGGCTCAACATAGGCACTTCATCCTCTATCAAATTATACCCTTCCCTACAAGTGCCACAACACATCACTAGACAAATTCCATGAGAATGTTTTTCAACTTCCACTATAGATTCTATATGGCAAGAAAATATGAGGTGGCTAGCATCGAGTAGGTTGTCAAGTGAAAAACACAGTAACTCTCCAAGGAATATCTAAAGGTAAAGTTTAATGAATGGGCCCTGGACACTAGTTATTTAAGAACCAAAGACACCAAGAGTTTTAAACTTATTGAGTTATATTGGTTGAACAAGACCTTTGTTGCTCAAGTGGTGGAGGACAAAGGTAGTCAACATCAATCCATAATGTAAAAGCAAAATGTGATGGACTAGAAATTTGATGTGTTATGCAAAGAAGTTTTTAATATCGATATCACAATCAATAGCTATTCAAAACCTAAAACAACACAATGGAAGAAATAGACCAAGTCTCAACTTCTATAAGTACTCCCTCACATCTCGCTCGATGATGATAATGATACTTAAATTGACAAACATTATTGGCAGACACCATGGAAATGGCCAAGTTAAATCTCCATGTTTAACTTTTAAGAAAGGAAATAGCAACCTCCTCACACATGTTATCTATTCCCTTTTTTCTTATCAATAGGACAATGAAGTATAATATAGGCCTATAGATACTAAAAAAAACCTACCAAGATTCTTGTGAAGCACAAATTTAAACAAATCCTTATCTCCAATTTTATAATGCCTTGTGTAAACCAACCTAATAAAAGAATAAAATAAAAAGTCAGTAGAATACGATAGTGTATCACAGTCACAAGTGTGTGGTCTCTCTTTTGTTGCAGATATTTTTCAAGTAGTTTTGACAAACATTAGGTTTCTATGTTGTTATAGACATTTTTGTGCCTTACAGCTCTAAGCATGAAATGTCCATAATCCAAGGGATCCAAAGTCCCTAAAAGTGTTGTTCCTACCCCTAGAGGAACAAGGTCAACCAATTACAGCTTCTCCCAGAAGTTCTCCACCAGAAACTACTCAGAATCAGTCAAATCAGGATCATTTCAGCTGCTCCACTAGCTACCTGTGTTGCATAGCACCCCAGTACACTAGCTAGGTGTGTTGCAACGCACCTAAATGCACTACCAGGGTGCGCTGAGCGGGAAATGCCAAATGGCAGTGTCATTCCGCGAGGTGGACAGACAATGGAAGCTTCCAGAATCTTCCTCAATGACACTTGCCTCACTAAGTTCGACCAAGGATGAGTAAGAGGCTCTCAGCCTCCAAGTGGAAGCAAGAACTGACAGAGAGAAGCCACAAGTCAAAACATAAGCTGACTCATCCTCTCTGCTTACATCTATATATGGATCCCTCATCCCAGAGATCCAGAGGCTGGAATTTTGTACTTTGCAGAGACTTGTTGTTGGTTTTGAGATTGAGATTAGTGCATTGGGTGATTTATGCTTTGTTGGAGGTGAGGAAGGGATTCCTTTGCTGGGAGGTAGATGCTGGATCGGGACTCACTTGGTTGTATATCCTCCTGGATCTTCTTATTTTATCAATAAAACTATTTGAGTTTCTCCTACATGCTTGTGTATCAATGATGTTTTGTTATATTTGCATGTTTAGCTTAAATCTGATCCTAAGCTAATTATGAATGTAAATCTATGTCTTTGTGTAGTTTTCCTCTTCTGTGATCTTGCAGGAACTTGGTGAAGCTGGGCAAGTAAGGGAGCAGGTAGCTGGAAGCTGTCAAAGAGGAGAGCAATTAGATCAACAAACTAGCGCAAGACATAGGTTAGTCCATCCTTCCTCTTCGTTTACATTTCATAAAGAAGAATACGAAAGTAGTTTTCCTTGTTTGTTGCTAAGGCACTGTCACACCTTAGAGTGGGATAGGGGTGTTCTGAGTAGATACTTTTCCCAACAACAAAATGGCGACTCCGCTGGGGATCGTGTCTAGTTAGTTTGTTTGTGTTTCTCTTGTTGTTTGCTTCATAAACACAGAAGTAGCAATCGAACTGCATTTTCCATTATCAAATGCAAAGTAGCTGCTACTTCAATCCACCCACTGGATTTGTTTATGATTTGAATAGCTGATCCACAAATGCTCTAATTGCCCTTTGTGATAGCTCTTAGTCCTCCTTTAAATCATCCCTCTAATTGTACCTTACTGATTGCTTTTACTCGGCCAAAATCCATAGATTAAACTGCAAACCGTGACCCAGAACCCGAATAGAAGTCTCGTTTCTGCCCCAGCGCAGGCTCTGTGAAGAGGTTTTTCATTTCAACGCAGGTCTCGAGAGGGCTACCTACGCTGCAATTCAGTTTCTCTGTGCAACAGGTGCGCTGATCAGCCTTTGCCCTGTGCAGCTGAGGTTCTTTGCTTCATTTTGTTTAGTTTTATCTCTGATTTTTGGAGCCTGTTATCAGTGTGTGTACCTATCTGAAAACCCCTTTTCTTTGCCTTAATTCCACCTCCTTTGTACAAAAAGACTGTAGGTGTTCTTTGTGTGTTTGTTACATCATTTACAATTTTCCATTGAAAATTAAAATATTCATACTGTCGTCGTTAGATTTGAATCTGTCGTAAGTGTCAATTTTGATCTTAGGAGAAAGTTTCTTTGCTGTTGACAATTGATTATACTTTTTACTTTTGCCTTTGGTTTGAATTTGTCTCTTTCTAGTGTCGAAACGAGTGTTTATTTCAAAATCATAAAGTGTCGTAATCTTCTCTACCTTTTTGATTTCAAAAAAGAAGCTTGTTTATGTTTTCACTTGAAAGCAAATTCAGATTTGTACATCAACTTTCTTTTTAGGCATCAATATTAAGAAAGTGAAAACAAATACATGCATATGTGTATTTGCATATTGATAGTTTGTATGGTTTGATTTAGGAAAAGTGCATTTACAGTGTGCTCTTTTCTCTTTGAGAAAAGATTGTGTCTTTCTTTTCCCCTTGTAGCTAGGATTTTCATTGTTGAAAAGAGATAAAAGCTTGCTTATCATCTTTAGATTGCATTTAGGAATTACATCTACATCTCGCGGTGATCCAAAAAGGCAAACTTATAAGAAAGATCAACATAAAATAAATTGAATGAATCTAACAACGCATTGGAACTTAACGCACAACATAGAGGTCTAGGCTAGAGACGTGTTCCGACGTCGTAAAGCCTGGTAACTGTTGTCCTCACTGATGGTTGGGTGATTCCTCCACTGTGAGGCGATAAGTGCCAGTACGGATTGTGCTCCCACGTACCGTCGAGTATATATTGGGAGACCCCTATAGGCTTAAAACCTTTTATCCATAGGAAGCCGTGTCGGCCACTCTACTGATCGCAATGCACCGAACACAGTATTCGGGAAGATTGACTGCCATACCGTAAAACGTATTCTGCAGTTTTGTGATTGGTTTGGCACACCCTCTACCTAGATCTCCAGAGCAGTCCCTTTCGTTCCTTTTCAGACTCCTTAACAGAAAAGGTCCATCTGAGCACTTGTCACTTCAGGCTCATTAAAAATCGAAGGAGACTAGAGTTATCTTTTGTTTTTTCTCGACTCTTTAAAATTGAAAAAACAAGTTGTGTCCAAGCATCGTAAAATTTATTTTAAACGGAATATTCATACCCTTTTCCTACGTTGATCTTAGGTTGAGAAAATGGAGTCTACCAACCAAGGAATTCCCCTTGGTGGAAATCCTAGTCCCTTCTCCTCTTGGGGAGATGTTGGTGCACCCCATATGGCCACATTGTTGCTTCCAGGACTGACAATTGGCTTGCCAGTCTAGCTCTTCTCAACCAATGTCCTTCAGAACACCACTATTCCTGAACAATCGAATCAATAGTTAGACCAATCCAGAGTTACCCACCAACCTTCTACTTCCTCTAATTCTTCCTCTCCTCCTTCCTCTTCGCTTGATGGGGCTGGCAAAGCCAAAAGTCAAGTTCCTAAGGAGAAGAAGGAAAAGAAGAAGAAAGAGAAGAAGAAGAAGGAGCCAAAAGCGAATGGGGGCAAACGAGTGTCGTCTAACGAAAATCCACACACTGCACTGACCAGGCCTAAATCGCCATGTGTCATTTGCAAGGGAGACCACTTTCACAGAGATTGTCCTTGCATCCCTCGGATACTAAGGGACTGGTCTCCCCGTTTGCACAATCCGGTGTCGTCAACCTCTGATGGCCATGTTGAAAGCACACCATCAACTAGCGAAAGTGAAGTCCCAAGACAAAAAGGGAGAGCTAGATCTCCCTGTAAGCTGTGCAAAGGCGATCACGCCATCCACCGTTGTCCCTTCTTAGACGAAGATAAAAGAGTTTTCGATGATCGTCCGGTTTCACCGTTGCGACTTCCTCCTGAATATAAAAAACTCTTGCCGAGTCCTTCGTTAGTTGAGAATCCAGCTGGCCCGCTCAAGTGGTCAGCTGAAGCGCCTATCATCGAAGATGAACCAGCTGAATCCATACCCGACGAAAGTCAAAAGGTCGAGGCGGCAGTTGACCCAGTCTTGCCTTCAGAGGTTTTATCTTCGAATGACATAGTCACTGGAGAGAACGAGGATGACACCGTCCAAATTCTCTTCATCCACACAGACTCCGATGAACACGGGGGCAACCTACCCATTCCTTTATCGCAGGAAGGGAGTTCGTCAAAGCCGTACCCGGCCGTCTACTCAGTCCCACCTCCAAGCAACCTAGTTGTCTCCTTCGACTGGTCAACTAGGTAGACCCCATTTACCAGCAAGCATACCATTCAGAATTATCGTCCAAATATATAGAATGGTCATGGCTAGTACCATCATAGATGAGGGGGCTTCTGTGAGTATCCTTTCCTCTATTGCTTGGAAAGTGCTTGGTTCACCACCGCTTTTGCCTGAGATGAGAAATCTGACAGGCTTTGATAAAGGAACCAGTCGACCTTTAGGGATCCTCCCCAATGTGCCCATAACATTGAAAGGGAAGACTGTTCAAATGAACGTAATGGTCGTTCAAGGACCCTTGGATTATAACCTACTCCTTGGACGAGACTATATTTATTGCATGGGAGCCATCGTCTCCTCACTCTTTAGAGTAATGTGTTTTCCGCACAAAGGAAGAGTGGTCAAGCTCGTGGACCAGCTTTCATTTTCCGGATCACGCATCGCAAATAGTCATATACCATCCCTAAATGGTCTCTTCACGCAAGAAATGTCTCAACCCACGGTCCATCCTCCCGATGAGTGCGAGTAATTCGGAGGGATATGACTGGAACCCAGGGGGCATGCATCCTGGTCTGCTTCGGCAAGAAAACTTCGGGTATAGGGTAGGTTTCCGTGGGAGAATATGACTAGTCTGTACCCCGTCCGTCAGTGGAAGAGGGGTTATTCTAGAAAAAGATTCTCTTGTCAAAGTTATGTGAGTGGCGCTCATCTCTGCTCGTCTCTGCTCACCTTTTTTTATTTCGGTAGACATCGCCGAGGAAGTGTTTCATTTGTAACGCGAATGAGACAATCTTTGGTAACCTGAAAGACGTAGGCCTTTCCTGATAGAACAAATGTTTTGTCTGCAAATTGAGGGGTAACCTTGAAATCGTATTTTATACCTGGGGGCATGCAAACCTTTTGGAGTGCAAGCAAAGAGTGGTTATTTATCTGTTTTTTGGATTAGTCGTTTCCTAACTTGCATAAAGAAAGGATGTGGGGCAAAAATCTAAATGTTGCCATTTTATATGAGACATTCTTATCATATGACTGGATTATCGAGCAGTTTTAGCACATAGTTCATGCTCGTTAAAAAATAAACATAAGACCGAGCAAGTGTTTCAATCCGCGTCTAAGCTCATTAAAAAATGAACTATCCTCAGGTAAATAACCACCGTGAATGTAAGATTATCAGCCATTAAAGCCTTGGTCGTGTTTGCACCGTCACCTCCACTTTTCCATTGGCCGATCATTCACCTCCATTTGATTGTTTACCCATTTTGAGGAATAGCTGCGAAGAGTGATTTCACTAGCCATCCTTGTGACACTGTCGTGCTTGGAAAATTCCAACCCTTACTTGGAATCAGCTGCTACCCATTTTATCACTCGTTCCTCAAAAGACGAGTCTTCTTTAAGCTCTTTTCATCTGACTCGTAAAATATGAAAAGATTGCCGAGTTTTGGCCTTCCAACTCATTAAAGCGACCGGAAGTGCTATCCCTCCTCTAGATTTTAATCTTTTTGGACCTGAGGGATTATTGCACAAAAAGATCGAGCGCTTGTTTTGTTCGGCTCATTATAACTATCGAAAATTCATCCCTTCTGTATTGTTTTATACTTTTTCGGACTTAAGGGATTAGATGACGAAAAAGGAATTTCGGAGTTATCTTTACGTACCTTTTCAGACTCTCTAAAAATGAAAAGGACCAAGTTATCTTTGTCGTTAAACTCGTTAAAAACATTAATAGCGACAAACTTGTCTTTAGACGAGAACGAGTTTCACTATCGCTAGGCTCATTAAAACATAGCGATGGGTTTTCCCGAAGGGAAAATTATAGAACAAGCATATGTTATCCTCCTCAAGCTTGACAAAAATAAAGAGGTACTGGTCAGCAATGACTGGGGAAAATTTGGGAAGAAACTCAAAGAATCTTTATTGGTAGCAAGTTGCTCTTGAACATGACACTTCCACTCCGTGCCTGAGTCGGGTTGGGTTGTTTCATTCACCGGTCACATCACCATGGTCTCACCATACCATCCACATTTGGGGTAAATGCTACCGATCCATCACATAAGTGTCGCCGACATGTTCAAGAGAAGTCATCTAGAGAAGTCACCCGTGTCCCATCCACTACCATACATTATACTTCATTCTTTCATGACCACCACCCTGAACCATATATCATCAGATCGTTTTCACCTCCATCAAAATCATTTGCTCTGTTCCGTGTCATTGATGTGGGATTCATCAAGGCCCTCCTTTGACGGATCGCTTCTTGTTGACATCAGCTCATTATCCAAGAAGTTGATCTAGGAACACCCCATTCAGTACTTTGAAGCTTGCATGCCTCAATGGCAAGTTTCTCACTTCCGGCGACAGGTATACATCAATGACCTTCGACCGAAAGATTTTGCGTGGTGTTCGACGCCAAGTCCTTTATTCACACCACGTGAATTGTATTGTAGTACCTTGAGGGTCATCATCCTTATCGGTGATTCCTCTCGCGCTTGTTAACAGTTTACATCATTGACTGGTAATCAAGCGATGTCTTTCCATGTTCGACTTCAAAACATTTTTCACATGGATCGACTTGTACTTCGAGTTAAGATCGGGCGAGATTGAAGACCTCGGATCTAGTTTCATCCATCCAGGCTGTGATATATATTTAGGAAAAATAAAGACATTGACATGTACAGAATTGCAGCACAGATAATCATCCTACCAAAAGGATGATGACTTCATCAAAATCATCAGTCTACCATCAGACGATTGTCTGTCCTGTGTACATAAAAAAGAATTTATAAAGTTGAGCATGGGAATGCCCGCCTCAGCTAGATCATGAAAATAGTATGAAAATAATGTATTGTATTGTATCTTATTACAGGTCTCCTCCCAGCATTGAAAGAACTTCGGATCCTCCTAATAAAGCATTTCACCCGATAAACGGCCTCATACTTTAGGGGGCAACTGTTATAGACATGTTTGTGCCTTACAGCTCTAAGCATGAAATGTCCATAATCCAAGGGATCCAAAGTCCCTAAAAGTGTTGTTCCTACCACTAGAGGAACAAGGTCAACCAATTACAGCTTCTCCCAGAAGTTCTCCACCAGAAACTACTCAGAATCAGTCAAATCAGGATCATTTCAGCTGCTCCACTAGCTACCTGCATTGCATAGCACCCCAGTACACTAGCTAGGTGTGTTGCAATGCACCTAAATGCACCACCAGGGTGCGCTGAGTGGGAAATGCCAAATGGCAGTGTCATTCCGCGAGGTGGACAGACAATGGAAGCTTCCAGAATCTTCCTCAATGACACTTGCCTCACTGAGTTCGACCAAGGATGAGTAAGAGGCTCTCAGCCTCCAAGTGGAAGCAAGAACTGACAGAGAGAAGCCACAAGTCAAAACATAAGCTGACTCATCCTCTCTGCTTACATCTATATATGGATCCCTCATCCCAGAGATCCAGAGGCTGGAATTTTGTACTTTGCAGAGACTTGTTGTTGGTTTTGAGATTGAGATTAGTGCATTGGGTGATTTATGCTTTGTTGGAGGTGAGGAAGGGATTCCTTTGCTGGGAGGTAGATGCTGGATCGGGACTCACTTGGTTGTATATCCTCCTGGATCTTCTTATTTTATCAATAAAACTATTTGAGTTTCTCCTACATGCTTGTGTATCAATGATGTTTTGTTATATTTGCATGTTTAGCTTAAATCTAATCCTAAGCTATTTATGAATGTAAATCTATGTCTTTGTGTAGTTTTCCTCTTCTAATGATCTTGCAGGAACTTGGTGAAGCTGGGCAAGTAAGGGAGCAGGTAGCTGGAAGCTGTCAAAGAGGAGAGCGATTGGATCAACAAACTAGCGCAAGACACAGGTTAGTCCATCCTTCCTCTTCGTTTACATTTCATAAAGAAGAATACGAAAGTAGTTTTCCTTGTTTGTTGCTAAGGCACTGTCACACCTTAGAGTGGGATAGGGGCATTCTGAGTAGATACTTTTCCCAACAACATATGTGTGAAATTTGGCTTATGTGTGTGAAATTGCAGAGAAAAAACCATAGCATATGAGTCAACAGAGACAAAATTAATCATGCCAAACAAAGACAAAAGAGACAAAATTAACACATCATCTGATTCAAAACACATAGGCTTGATCATTCCTTAATCACAACAACTGAGTCAAAACACATAGGCCTAATCATTCCTTAATCACAACAATTTGGCAGTTTGTATGCAATAACTATCATGCCTCTAAGAATGGAAGAATTGGAAGCAGTAGAGAATTAGAGTGTTTTAAGATATGGTCAAACACTGCAATTTTTAGTCACCTTTTTCAGTGACCTTAACAAAAAAACAATTTAAAACTTATTTCAATTAACCATCACATATTCCTAGCATTTGTAATGAGACAATTTTCAGTACCCTTCCCTTTTTTCTTTTTTTCAGGTTGGTCAGGATATTATAACACATATTTCATTAAATTTGGAAATTTTTTATTACAAGGACATCATTAAAATTGAGTATTTTGGTTATTTTGAAATTCTATATCCACTATTTAATTCCAAATTTAATGAAATATGTATTTTATGGATTTGATGCCCTTCTTAGGATACATGATTATGTTCAAGCTAAAGTTAGGCGTGATATTTCTATCAAACACATAGGCCTGATATTTCTATTAAATTAAGTCCTCATATCTGTGGATGGAGATTCAAGTCGATGCAAACACATAAATTTATTTTTCAAATATATGCGAGTTGCAAGTATTGATTAACCTGTTCATATTTAAAATTTCTTATTCAAATAAGACTGAGTTTCTATTGTTGAAACAACTTCCACTAATAGAAATAAATTTTAACAATATGCATGTTGTTGCAGCCATGCCACGAGTTTCAATTGCAGATCATATAAGGAATAGGAGGAGGTGAGGGACCAAGGGTGCCCAATTGCGATGCACTTCATTGGAAGAGGAAATTGTCGATGATGTCAATGCTACCAATTCTCCATGCAATGATGTTGAGAATGCCCATGTGGTGGCAGATCCTACTGTCCAGCCATCTACCATAGAGCCACCCTCAACCACAATACAAGGTGCAAGCTCAACTAAGAAGATCATTGCCATAAGAGGGTGGAAAAAGGAAGACATGCTAGGTGCAATTGATCACATAGAGTTCAAGGGATATTCAGTACGTGCATCTGCAAAAAACATTGAATTGCATCCTCAAGCATACATTATTGGATTAATGGGCTCACTAATACAAAGTGTAAAGGGCCTATTACTGTTATGACTGAAGAGGAGGAGGCCGAGGTGGTTGTGTGGTGTAAGGAGATGGACCAAATGGGACATGGGTTAGAGTTGATACAACTCAAATCCACAGTAGCTCAAATCTATCAGGGGAGGCCAAACCCCTTCAAAGATGGGTTTTCTGGAAAATCTTGGTGTAGTGGGTTTAAAAAATCCAGCCATACCTTGTCTTACGAACAATGGAGGATCTTAATATAGATAGGGCTTTAAATTTACGCCCTGCAATTGTGCCTAAGTTCTATGACACCCTTTCCCATGCATATGAGAAACACTCTTATGCCCCAAACCATGTCTGGAACTATGACGAAATAGGCTTACATGCTGGAAGGAATTGTGGCATGCGGGTAATTTCCAAGAGAGGGAGCCAAAATGTGCCAAATTTGTTTCCTAAGAGCATGGAGTGGATCACTATACTTCATTGTGTCAATGCAACTGGTTCTTCAATCCCAGGTTTTTATTTATTCAAAGGAAAACACAACTTAAAAACTATATACATAATTGTGAACCAAGTGCATGCATGTGTGCACATCCCCATGCATTGATGAAAAAGGAGCTCTTCCCAAATTGGCTTTTTCACTTCATTGCATCTATGCTAGGTGGTGTCTAGCCTGAAAATAAACAACTACTAATCTTAGATGGCCATGGAATCCACATGGTTGTGTAGACAATTGAGGAGGCCAACCATTTGGGCATTGACCTATTAACACTGCCAACTCATACCACTCACAGGTTGCAACCCCTTGATGTCAACGTGTTTGGGCCTTTCAAGAACTATTTCAGGGCAGAGCGAGCTTCATGGATGGCTAAAAATCTAGGGGTGGAGGTAAAAATAATTGAGCTAGTTGGGCTTGCAAGTAAAGCATTTAAAAGGGATCTAACACCTTCTAATATCAAGGTTGGTGTTACATGCCAATTTGTCTCCATGACACTTGGTCAATTTAGGGGTCTTTTTACCATCCGTGAACATGTTTGAATGAAATCCCTTAGAAGTCAAACAACCCAAAATATCTTTAAGTAGATGGGACATTTGGGTAAAATAGTTGTCACACCTTGTTAAGTTTCATCTGTGCTGATTTTTCTAGATTTTCACGTGCATTCACTAGAATTAACTCTGAGAACAGTGCAGAGCTACGCTCTATCTACCACTATAAACACGTGCAAGTGAATTCAAGAAAGTAAAATAAAAAGTACATTCTAGGAACATAGTTGGGCGAATATTTCCCAACTAAAAGCTTTCAGGTGATGATTATTCGAACTATAACCCTCAAATGATGCATCTTAATCTCTTTTCTCATTGAAACCTAATGCCTTAATTAAGGAGTCTCATCCTCCTCTTTTGGATCTGAAACTTCTTCCTCTTGGCCTATAAAATGACTAGAGGGATTGAGGAGGTCAAAACTCAGAGAAGATAAACTTATGTTGTTAGTTTGAGATTGGAAAGCTTGTCATCTAAGGAGGAGATTGAAGGCATTTGGGAGGGACCTCACGACATCAAGATGAAGGTTGTAAGGCTACTCTTTATCTTTTCTTAATACAAATGAACACTTTATCCCATCGATTTGTCTTATTGGAGTGATGAATAGTTTATAATTGTTTATAATGCTTATTAAGGAAAATTCAATTCCTAATTTCCTTGATCATTAGGTTAAGTTTTGTTTGGATTATTATATCGCACGTGCTTTTGATCCTTTTATGGTCGATTCTTGCAGGTATTATCAAGCATTGAGGAGCTGCATCAAAACACAACAAGGGATATTCATCAAACATTTTTTGAAATAAGTAAGAGGCTCATCCATTAGCCTTAATTCTTATAATTCAAACAAGTCCAACTTAGGGAAAGAGTCAGTTCAATTGCCTTTCTTGTTTCTATTTTCTGTGAAGGATCTAGGGAGATCTCTCTTGTCTGCAAGAGGGATTTTTCCAACGTAACAAATTGGCGAATCGTTGGGGAACAACTATATTCTTGTCTTTTTCCTTATTTTTTCTTTTTGATTCTTATGATCTATCTCGACCTAAGTATTTATGAATTAATGACCTTTCAGATATGTGTGGTTGATTCCTTGAAATTTTACTTTTTCTTGGGTTTATTACACCTACGTTGTTTTCATTCGCTAACAGATCGCAGCTCTATGCCAATTTCACCTTAGCAATTGGGCGCATGCGCTCTGTTTTGTATTGCTGACCTATGCAGGCCTTGAGAATTTTTTAAAATTTGGCTTTTGCTTCAACCCAAACCTAAGTTTATTTTTCTGGAAGTGTCATTATCTTTGTTTAGACTGTGTTATGTCTCTTCTGAACTCATTTGAGTGCTTTGTTAATATTTTTTGAGAATTAGGTCTCTTTGAAGAAACTAGTTAGGGTTTTGCCTGGTTGATTTGTTGATTGATCAAAACAAGATAGGTTGTCCTTCTGCTTGTGATATTCTTATTTTTTTCTATCAAATACACTAGTTAGCCTTAATTATTTTTTCTTATTTGTGATCAAACTCATTTTGAATTGCAAATTAGGGTTTCTTGAGATCTAGTGCTTTTGTGAAGAAATTGTGGTCATTTTTGTTTGATAAAGGAAATTGTTGCTTTCAATTTTGGGAATTTCTCACAATTACATTGTTGTTATCATTAAACAAATGCATTCATAGGGAAAATGTGTTTTTAAAGTTTTGAGTGATAAAAGATAAAGAGTATTTTAGTTTATTTGATATTTAGGGAAATCTGGAACTTGGTTTGTTTTCTACATTTTCATTTCATTAAGATGAAATTGGTTGTTTTAGAAAAATTGGAAGAGCTGTGAGTTTTTCATTTCATTTCGGGAAAATCAAAGAAACTCTTTATTTCCTCTAAATACGATTTCATCGAATATGAAAGTTTCTATTGCATTTTTTAGTGAATTAAGATTTTGATTCATGTCATAACATCATGATTTTCACCTTCATTACTTATTAAGAACAGCTTAATAATACAACATTAATTAAAATTCATCTAGAATTTTACATTTTTAAGGGCTCTTTCCACCTACAGTAGCTTAAGTGTAGGGCTTTGGAATAGGGAACGAAGTAAACTTTCCAAAGCTACAAACGAACAATAAAATCGTGAGTTAGGGAGAGAAAATCCAATTATTTCCATTTTGCTCTAGGAAGCTCTTCTTGTACATTAGTTAAGCACGAGATCACGTTGAATCTAGTGAAGTGATCGTACCCACTTCATCGGCCTAGATATAATGATTTCCATGTATTACAATGGTACTGAAATGTACTTGGGGTCACTTGAAATTAAACCTATAATTGATCATGTGGAGGAGCCTTCAAGGGGATTGAGCTTGTTGCTCTTCCCTTGCATTTACATCTGATCTGCGACTGTTCCCCCAGGTAAAATTATTGTATTTGGTGGGCTTAGTGACTATAATCCTAGGGATCTACCTAAGGTGACAACAGAGGGAAGGTCTTGTTGTACCTAGAACAGATGTTGACTAGACTCACTTGGACTTTTTGGAGGGTAATATTTTCTCTAGATGGTTTATAACAGAGTTACTTGCACCAGAATGTTTCATTAAGTAGGTTGTCAGGGTAACTGGTTCCAAACACTCATTTCTATAAATATTTTCACCTTGGTCACTGCGACATTGGATTTCATCACCAACTAGTAATTATTGATCTCTGTGAAGAGTCAGTTTGTATGGTTTGAACTCCTAGATTTTTAGTGCGTGTTACTTTTTGTGTTGGTTTTTATTTAACTTTTTAGAGACTTTAGGTGTAATTTATATATTGTGTAATTTATTAATTGAAAATTTTTCATTGTGGCTTAATTACCAAGACAATCACGTAGGATACTTGGGGACCCCCCTGAGTATACACCAAGTTAGTTAGAAAAGATAAAAGCTGAAAAATCTAAATCATCGGGATCCGGATCTGTAGAAGAAATTGAAACTTCTACTATTATAGACTCTAATGTAAAATGAATTGAAGTTAATAAACTGGAAACATCTACTATCTTAGGCCTTGAAGTGATGGAAACTGAACCTGATCCAACTCAGAGATTAGCATCACACTCAGAAGGAACTGATTTACAAATTATTGAAATCCTTCAAACTGAATCAGATACTGGAGACTTTTCAGATACAAATCCCATTTATGAACCAAATATTGATGAACCTCATTCTGATAATTCTAAACCTAAGACTACACCTACTACAGCGCATATTATAGATCCTCCACATTCACCATGTGTGAAACTTATTATTACTGATAGTCTCCCTCCTGGTCTCATTAACATCGAAGAACTTGTTTTAGGCAAAGAGGAAGAACCAATAGTTTCTACCAGTGAACCGTTAGATATCTCGGACCTTTTGTTTAGATCTCTTCACCCTAACCCTTGGTATTTCACACCCTTGAACTTTCTAGGACAAGGGGTTCCATGATACACAACTCCTTACTCTATCATACCAGGTTTTGACTGGTCTATGATGGATTCTTGTTGGGTCTTGAAATTGTCATTCATTTCCATTACACTTTCACTATTATGTCCATTATATCACTTCCATTTCACTACCACGTCACTACATTCATCTCACTTTTATTATCATTGGGTCACATTTATGTTTTTCCAAACTTTATTAATTCTTAGCCTTTTTAAGTGAATTTGTGGTTAAAAATTAGAAAATAATGTGCATATGCTTATACCTAACAAGTGGGTTGAGATTGTTGACATGTGTAGGTCAAAAGGAGGTTTCTAAAAGACCTTTATGTGGCACCCTAAGGCCAAGTTCGAATTTGAGTGGAGATGATCATGGGATCATGAGGATATGTGTCAAATTTCCTATTTGTATTGAAACTCTAAGAAGACATGTGTCTTATTATTTCCTATTTTGATTAGAACTCTAGAATTATAGGGAGAGATTCATGGACTCTCATTAATGACATGACTTCTCATCTTTATGTATAAATAGGAGATCTCTTTCCTTCATTTGGTAGTTTTTTGGTAGCTTTTTAGTTTTGGAAAGTTTTTGGAAAGCTTTGGAGAGCTTTTTAAAATTCTGTAATTTTGAAGAATTTGAATAAAGCTTTGATGTTCTCAACATGGAAGGAGATATGAAGTAGATGTCATGGAGCATATTAAAATGTAAGGTAGAGTAGATTGCATTTTGTAGTTTTGCTTTGATTTCATTCAAGTATGTCATTTTATTGTTTTCAAGTTTAATAGTTTAGATTTTCCATTCATGCAAGTTTAATTCATGGAAGTGTGTTCAACCGGTTGATTGTAAATTTATCTAACTATGTAATCTATGCTTATCAAAATAGTTCAAGAAAGTATTTTCCAATTGGTGCTTGGAGCATTAGAGCACACAGTAGATTAGTTTTCCTTTACATGTTTTTGTATTTTCTTATTAGAGTAGTCACTCATTACATAAATAGATGTTTCCAAAGCCTTTTGTTGATGGTTTATCCTCAAACTAAATGGTGAAATGTTGAGTTTATGGATGAGATTTCTTGTTGTTTAATGCCTTTTTATTCTTAGTGTAGTCACTCATGATATAAACAAATATTTCCAGAGCCTTTCGTTGATGATTAACCCTCAAACTAAATGGAGAAATGTTGTGTTTATGAATGAGATTTCTTGTTGTTCATTAGTTTAGAGTTAAATAGCTTAATGCCATTTTCTTATCAATTTAGTAACTCATGATTTAAATAGATATTTCCAAAAGCCCTTCGTCAATGGTTGAACCTAAGACTAAGTGGTGAAATGTTTTACTAATGACTGAGTTTTTCCTTGCATTTCATTTTTCAGTTTCAGAACAATGAAGTATGGAGTCCCTCAAAAAAATGTTATCACAAGGAGGTAATTCTCCCAAAATTGTGTAGCAAAGTGACAAAACACTTCACTTAGTTACATGCTTTGTATTTGCTTTCCATTTTAAATAGCATTATCATTTTTTCTTTCATTTCATAGACATTTTGCTGGCTTAGATTAATCTAACTATTCAAAGTTTTGATTTGTTCATTTCCTTTTCTCCCTTCTTTAGAAATTAGATTTTAACATTAAGGGTCATTAGATTTAGTTGTCCATTAACATTTGGAGATTTCATTTAGAAGCATAACTTTTCTTTCTTAGATTAATTTCCTTAAGCATGAGAAACAAAACCCCCAAAAACAACATAAACTATAAAACAATGAAGTAAGAGAAAGGTTAACTAAGCACATATAGTGCACCACACTTCATCAGTTTACGATCCCCGGATTGATAATTTATGTAGAGCAATTCAGGACACTAAATTGACTAGACATTTTTGTGTCGTTGTCGGGGAAGTGTAATTAGGAGACCTTATTTCTTACATCTAAAAAAAATCAATAATTTCTCGTGTATGCTCTCCTCCTGCACTTTGAGTGATCTGGAGGATCAGAAAAAAGAATTTTTATGTTTAGAAAAAAAATATCATCATTTCATTTGACTCAATGAAAAACTTTAATTTCAATAAATTGTTTTGTTTAATAAAATATATATGTATATTTTTAAATCTTTGATATATATATATATATATATATATATATATATATATATATATATATATATATATATATATATATATATATATATAATTTTAAATAACAAATCATTAATTAAAAAAAAAAATCATTGTTTTGTTTAATGGAATATATATGTATATTTTTTTGAAAGTATAACATATAATTTTATTAACAAATCAATTTAAAAAAATACATAACAAAAAAAAATATAAAAACAAAAAAAAAAAATTTATTAAAATATATATGTATATTTTTCTTTTGAAAATATAACATGTAATTTTATTAACAAAACAAATAATAAAAAAAAATAGCCTGGTAAATAACTCACACTGGAACATTTGCGGGAGTGTCTGCGAGAGCTGATAGGAAACAACAAAAAGAGCAAAGAACTCTCAAATTTTCAGGTGATACTACAGAGGAGAAGTGATCTGACATCAGAGGCATTATTGCAGTCTCACAGGGTTCAGTTGGAAATCTTACTTGCAGTAAAGACTGGGATTCAGGATTTTTTTTAACGTAACAGCATTCCAACTTCAAACCTGGTTGAAGTCTTCTTACAATCAAGATGTAGAAACATGTCATGCCATAGTCCACTGCCTGTAGATGACTGTGAATGTAAGATTTTCTCACAGAGGAACAGCTTCTACAGTGCATGCATGTGTCTTGTTTGTTCAAAGTTTGACTCTGCCTCTAATACATGTAGCTGGGTTGGCTGTGACATTTGTATGCATTGGTGTCATACGGAGTGTAGTATTCACATGTCACATATCAAGAATGGTCGCAGTACCAAGGAAATTAGGAACCAATTGTCATAACCAACAGACCTGCAAATGAAAAATTCAACCACAACATTTGCCAGAAAAATGCAGAACAGTAAAAAACGTCAAACTTTAACTACACAATCCGGCCAAATGAAGACGAATTAGGAAAAATAAAACATGGGTTTTTTCGGGGACGGGGTCAGTTAGATAACCCAGAATGGTTTTAAGAAATTTGCAGCAGTTTGGGAGAATTTCTCAGTTCTTTAAAGCCTCTTTTTGCATGCCGCGTGAAGACAAAACAGAATTTGAATTAATGAATAGGCTGTTGATTTAATTCGGCATGCTTGGAGAGGGGAATTCTGATTTGGGGATCAATTGTGTGCTGGCATTCAATCTTACTCCACCACATCTCCCGCCTTTAATACCTCCTGTCTTTAACTCGCACTTCACTGTTACACTGTTTTAACGGTTAATTACATGACGTGAACCAGTTGGATACGGCTCTTCACAGCCGATTGATAGATGTGGCGAAGTCCCATGATTGAAATCCATAACATTCTTTTGGAGCTGTACTTGTCTGATGATCTTTGTGCTCCATCTTTTTCCCGATCTATTGTCCAGAGTATGGACACTTCTGCAGTTGGAAGGCTCCACCAGACATTATATGAGCAGCAAAGGAAAAATCATTATCTACTGAACGTAAATGGAAAAATATAAATCCTCCACACTTTTTTCATGCATACGGCCTCCCTGCTTCGTATACCCTCCATATTTCATTCTCATATCCATCATTTTTTCCACAGTTCCACATCCACTTTTCATCTCCATTCTACCATATTTCATCCACACAGTCATTTTCTATTTTCATCAAGTCATATTTTATTCACTGTGTTACATTCCGCAGCTGTTCTCCAATTTCGCAGTTGTTCTAATTCCGCAGCTAAACATCAATTTGCAGCTGAAAAACCTCATTATTCAAATCAGTCTAACTTTCTCATACGAAATCAGATTTCGATGATTCAAGTATCGTTGGAAAGATATCGACGAGATCTACACAATGAGAAATCCATCATCAGAATTTGAAATAGCAAATAATGAAATAAATTGCTGAAAGGATACAACAGTTAACTTGAGGCACTAATTCTAAAGTAGGTATAAATTCTTTTGGTTTTCCTTTGTGAACTTGTTTCATTAATACAAATTCTTAGTTTTGTGTGTAAAGATCATAACTAGAGAGATTGATCACCTCTCTCTTTTGATAGTCTTACATTCCATTGCAGAAGAAGTATTAGTTTTTTGCAGATTCCAAAAGGAAGGACAAATGACTACAAGTGAATAGTGTCTCTCTTAAGAGACCAATCTGCTTCATAAGAGGATGATTAGAAACAAAGAAGAAACATACTATGTTGAGATTTTTCAGTTTTAATAAAATAGGCAAAAATCTCAGTAGGTGACAACAATCAGATTGTGTTGCTATATTAGCTCTATTTTGTTGGGAGAGAGTTAATGCATCCTATATTTGTTGTAAGAGGATTTATGAGGCAGTTAGATTCTCTTAGCTATAAAACAGGTGTCCATACAGATTGGGAGTAGAGTGAGAGTTTGTGAGGAACTTGATTATCTTGTAATCTCCTGTTTGATAATAAAAATTGCTAATGCCTATGTTTGGTGGACGTAGCCTAGATTGGTTGGGTGAACCACGTTAAATCTCTGTGTCTTTTGTGATGTGTTTATATGCTGTGTATGTTTTTTATCTTGCTGCGCACTGTTGGCTCTAACAAGTGGTATCAGAGCGAGTTGGAGGAGTTGCGCAGTAGAGGTGTGGCGGGCTCACCTTTTTCTGGAGGTTGGAGGAGTGTTTGCATATCACCAATCACCAGCGCAAATGATTTTTTAATGCTGTTAGAGAGTGGCTGGCTGAACTGCGCTCCCAAAATATAACATGGACCTGCGTATGCCAGCGCATAGCTATTAACCTTGTGCGTTTTTTCAGAAGTGAAAGATACCTGCTGCGTGGGAGGATTAAATCCATATGTGACAGCATTAACACAACATTGGGATTAAACCATAACGACAGGCTGTTGTGGAGGTGTGGCTGCTGCGTATGTCCAATACTACTGTTGGGATGAGGGTGCGTATTGATTGAAGGGTGCATGTTATGCCAGAAGGGTGCGTGTTATGCCAGAAGGGTGTGTGTTATGCCAAAAGGGTGCGCATTGATTGAAGGGTGCGTGTTATGCCAGATGCGTATTGATTGAAGGGTGCGTATTGTATTGATTGCTGGTGCGTGTTATGCCAGAACCCAGAACTCGCAGAAAACTAGTGAGTGGTGGTAAAATATTATTGTTCTGAGTTTGCGATTGGCGCGAACTATGGTAAAACAGGTGCGCCAATAATCAGATTAGCGCGGATACGACCTTGTTAAACGTGCCAGTGCGCCCAAATCCTGATTAGCGCGGATCCGAAGGGGATAGATGCGCCAATTTTGCCACTTTAAGCGTTTTTCTCTCCGGCGCAGATTGTCAGTTGATAGAAGAGCGCCAACGCGCCAAAAATTGGTAAAACTTGCGTTGGTAAAAAATTGCAATTGTTTTTGGGTTTTTTAAATTGTAATGTTCAATTCAAACAGCAAAGGGATTTTTTAATATAAAGTAAAGGCAAATGTAAAATAAGGCATAGGCATTTGTAGATTAACTTATTTTATTTAAAAGTTGGATTTGGAGATTGTTTGAGTTTAACGACATGGCGAAAACTCAGAGTGCCAGGTTTGAAATCGAGAAGTTTAATTGCAAAAATAACTTTGAGATCTGGAAGGTAAAGATGCATGATCTACTGGTACAACAAGGCGTGGCGAAGGCGTTGTTGGGCAAATCCAAACAGCCATACAATATCACAGATAATGAATGGGCTGAGATGGATGAAAGAGCTGTGAGTGCTATGCGGCTGTGTTTGGCAGATGATGTGCTGTTTAACATCGTGTCGGAGAAAATAGCTGCAGGCCTGTGGTCGAAGCTTGAGAAGCTCTATATGACGAAATCCTTGACAAATCGAATTCTCCTGAAGCGGCAGCTATACAGTTTGCGAATCAAGGAAGGTACATCGATTACTGTTCATTTGAATGTTTTTAATACTTTACTAGTGCAATTAGAAAGCATAGAAGTAAAATATGAATCCGAGGATAAAGCCATAACTTTATTGTGCTCGTTGCCCGAGTCATGGGATCATTTTGTTACTTCTATAAGTCTTAGTTCATCAGAAACCATTGAATTTGATGATGTCGTTGGAGCTTCGTTGTCCGAGGAGACCAGGAAGCAGTCGAATGCTGACACCTCTACATCAGAGGCAATGATGGCTAGAGGTCGTTCTAGAGAAAGACGCTCTGGTAGGCATAGCGATTCGCGTTCCAAATCGAAAGGGAAAAAGAGTAAAGTAAAGTGCTGGTTTTGTGGCAAATCGGGGCACTTGAAGAAGGATTGCTGGAAGCGACAACAAACTTCTAAAGAAGCTTCATCGACAGAAAAGAAGGAAGCAAACACGACTGATACAGGTTCGGCATCTGGTTCAAGTATGAGCGACGAAGTGTTATCAGTTAATTTGTCAAATCATGATCAACGTTGGCTATTAGATTCCGGTGCATCAAACCAGATGTGTATTCATAGAGAATGGTTTAAGACGTATAGATCAGTTAATGATGGAGTCGTGCACATGGGTAATGATGTCACATCTAATATTGTGGGAATAGGGAGTATACAGCTGCAAATGTTTGATGGGACAACCAAAACATTAACTGATGTAAGACATGTACCAGATTTAAGAAAAAATCTAATTTCACTAGGAGAACTTGACACAAATGGATATAAATCTGTAATTCAAGGTGGAGTAATGAAAATTTACAAAGGTATTTTACTAGTAATGAAAGCTAAGAAAGTAGGAAATTTGTTTCAGTTAGAAGGAAGAACAGGGTCAATTCATGTGTCTACGGTGTCTGAACATGACAGTAGTTCCATTCGCCTATGGCATCAAAGGTTGGACCATATGAGTGAAAGAGGGTTAAAGATTTTGGTTGATTGCAAGTTACTTCCTAATCTAAGGTCTGGAAAGTTAGATTTCTATAAACATTGTCTGTTTGGCAAACAAAGTAAGCAAAAGTTTAAAACAGGCAAACATACTAGTAAAGGAATACTTGATTATATCCATTCCGATGTTTGGGGTCCAGCACCTACAACCTCGTATGGTGGCTCGTCATATTTTGTATTGTTTATTGATGACTTTTCTAGGAAAGTGTGGGTCTACATGTTGAAAAGGAAGTCTGATGTTTTTACAGTTTTCAAGCAGTTTAGAGCATTGGTAGAAAACATCACTGGTAGAACTATAAAATGTTTAAGAACTGACAATGGTGGTGAGTTTACCTCCAAGGAGTTTGAAAACTATTGCAAGGATGCAGGGATCGAGAGACATAAGACTACTGTTTATACTCCTCAGCAAAATGGAGTTGCTGAACGCATGAATAGGACTCTTTTGGAGAGAGCAAGGAGTATGCTGAGTAACGCTGGTTTGCAGAAGGAGTTGTGGACAGAAGTGGTGGCTACAACTTGTTATGTGATAAATCGATCACCATCGACAGCGATAGGTTGCAAGATTCCTCAAGAGGTATGGAAAGGTCACCCTTGTGATTATTCTAAACTCAGAGTGTTTGGTTGTGATGCATATGCTCTAGTACCTAAACATCAGCGAACTAAATTAGATCGAAAATCAAAAAGGTATATCTTTGTTGGATATGGTGATGGAACAAAGGGATTTAGATTGTGGGATCCTACTACCAAAAAAATCATAATCAACAGAGATGTAAAGTTTGATGAATCCTCTCTTGTACAGTTAGATGTAGATAATAAATTGAAACAGGATGATGTATCTGATTTTCAGCACATTCAGTTTGACAGCACTTCTAATGATAGTCATGATGACCATAGTTCAGATTCTAGTCATGAACAGGTTTCAGAATCAGATTATGAACAGGGTTCAGATGTAGGTCATGAACAGGTCTCAGATGGTGATCATGAAGAAGTTCCTACAGATGGTAGTCAGCCAATTGCGGAAGCACCAGAAACATCCTTAAGGAGGTCTACAAGAATCAAACGCCCTCCGAAAAGGTATGATGATTATGTTACTTCAGTTGCATTTACCGCTAATGACGATGAACCTCTGTGCTATTAGGAAGCTATAGAAGGTTCGGAAAGTGACAAATGGAAAGCAGCTATGGAGGATGAAATGATGGCCTTAGGTAAGAATGGCACATGGGATCTGGTTGAACTTCCGAAAGACAGGAAAACTGTAGGAATTAAATGGGTTTTCAAGGTGAAATGGGGTGTGAATGATACAGAGGACAGATACAAAGCGAGGCTGGTTACAAAAGGGTTTTCTCAGAAAGTAGGCATTGACTTTCATGAGATATTTTCACCAGCTTTTAAAATAGTTTCAATTAGAATTGTGTTAGCATTAGTTGCTTTGCTTGATTTAGAATTACAGCAACTAGATGTTAAGACTGCATTTTTACATGGAGATTTAGATGAGGAAATTTATATGGAACAACCGGAAGGGTTTGTTCAGCATCGCAATAAGAAATTTGTCTGCAGGCTCAAGAAGTCATTGTATGGTCTGAAGCAGTCGCCTTGACAATGGTACAAGAAATTTGATTCTTTCATGTTGAGTCAAAAATATATAAGAAGTGAATATGATCATTGTGTTTACTTTAAGCAGTTAAGTAATGGCATGTTCATTATCTTAGTGTTGTATGTTGACGATATGATTTTAGCAAGCAAAAGCATTGAAGAAATCAACAGGTTAAAGACTCAGATGGCAAGGACATTTGATATGAAAGATCTAGGAGCAGCAAGACAGATTTTGGGCATGGAGATTTTCAGAGACAGGAGCAATGGTAAGCTGTGGCTATCACAACAGAAGTATATTGAGAAAATACTAAGGTTTGGTATGAACAATGTGAAGCCTATTTCAGTCCCTTTAGCTTCCCATTTTAAGCTTTCTTCCAGTTTATGTCCTAATACAGATGAAGAAAAGGAATATATGTCTCGAATTACATATGCCAATGTAGTAGGATGTTTGATGTATGCGATGGTTTGTACTCAACTAGCTATTTCACATGCAGTTGGGGTTGTCAGTAGGTATATGGCAAATCCAGGTAAAGAACATTGGTCAGCAGTGAAATGGGTGCTTCGGTATTTGAGAGGCACAAGTAGTTATTGTATCACTTATAATAAGAGTAGTGAATTTGTTTGCGGGTATGTTGATTCTGATTTTGCAAGTGATTTGGATAAGAGAAGGTCAACTTCAGGGTATGTCTTTACTCTTGCAGGTGGAGCTATTAGCTAGATGTCAAAGCTACAAAACATTGTTGCTTTATCCACTACTGAAGCAGAATACATTGCTGCTTCGCATGCTTGCAAAGAAGTGGTTTGACTGAAAGGTTTGCTTGGTGAGTGGTAGGTTACAGGACAACATCAAGTTACTTTGTGATAGTCAAAGTGAAATACATTTGGCTAAGAATCCGGCCTATCATAGTAAATCAAAGCATATTCCAATAAAGTACCATTTTGTAAGACAGATTATCACTGAAAGGGGAGTCTCTCTTGAAAAGGTGCATACAAAGGAAAACTGTGCAGACATGTTCACGAAACTAGTTTTGTTAGAGAAGCTGCGTTAGTGTTTGGCTTCTCTTGGCTTGTAGAAAAAATAAATAATAAAGAAACAGGGTATCAGGCTAATTGTTATCAAGGTGGAGATTGTTGAGATTTTTCGGTTTTAATAAAATAGGCAAAAATCTCAGTAGGTGACAACAATCAAATTGTGTTGCTACATTAGCTCTATTTTGTTGGGAGAGAGTTAATGCATCCTATATTTGTTGTAAGAGGATTTATGAGGCAGTTAGATTCTCTTAGCTATAAAACAGGTGTCCATACGGATTGGGAGTAGAGTGAGAGTTTGTGAGGAACTTGATTATCTTGTAATCTCCTGTTTGATAATAAAAATTGTCAATGCCTATGTTTGGTGGACGTAGCCCAGATTGGTTGGGCGAACCACGTTAAATCTCTGTGTCTTTTGTGATGTGTTTATATGTTGTGTATGTTTTTTTATCTTGCTGCGCACTGTTGGCTCTAACATACTAATGCAAAATCAGATCCAAACACTTGAAAAAAAACTTTCAGATAGTATTGTCTCCATTACATCCATACTTCATAATAAACCATCACCTCATTTCCCATCATATTTTCCATTTACATTCACATACACTTTCCATTACTTTTTGTCCACTCCTAACCCACAAATAAAAGCGAGAGCCTCAGTCACATGCTTATTTCCCATTGCCATTTCTACTTTCCATTGCCATCTTCCATTTTCATCTTCCCTTTCCTATCATTTTCATTTCGCAAATAAATCCTACTTCAATGCAAATTATTGAGTTCATAGTCCTTTGAATCTAAGTTCCTTGTAAGAACACATTGAGGCTTGCATGCCTTAATGGCAAGTCCTCATGCCGACGAACAATGGGAATACATTAATTTCCCTTGTTCATTGGATCTTCTAGGTGACTCGACATCAGCAAATTTATTCGTACCTAGCAAGATGTGTTTGGGCATCTTAACTCTCATTGTCATCAATGTTGAGAGTTCTTGTGTTGACTAGTGGCATCCATTAATGGCCACTAAGACAACAATTTCCTACTATGTTCAACATCAAGACATCTCTTCACATAGTAGGAACTATGCCAATGAGTTTTGAAGACATGAAGACTATTATTTTCAGCATTTTGGAGCAGATTCAACAAGTTTTAGTAGAAGAAATAAAAAGTCATCTTGACTCTTTTATCCATGACTCTTTTTGTCTAGCCACTTGAAGAAGATTATGATCAGAATTTTGTAGCCACCAAACATACAACTCATCCATTTCAAAGGGTAAGTTAAAGTATGTCATTTTCTAACTTTTAACCATAGAATTCCATAAAAAGCTAGAATGATAATTGTTGGAAAAACATTTCTCTTCCTCATTTCATAAAATTGCCAATACCATTAGCTGGTTGGGCGGGGGGAGGAATACATTCATATTCATATATGAGCATACAATGGCTTTTCAAAAGTGCTTAAAGGATAATTGGATACAAATACAATCATGGTTGTCACACAAAAACAAACCATCATGCAATCCAATAAAGATATACTTTGCAACAATAATTAAAATATCATTATGCAAAGTTCAAAGATCAAAATAGAATGCAACAACAAAATATGGTTGTTCCACAAGAACCAACCATGTTGCAGTTCAAGTAAAACACTTTGCAGAAATATGAAGTTATCAAATGATATCATGCAAAGTTAAGCCAAAGTCCAAGAATCAAAAGAATTAATGTAATATATTTTTCATGAGGACATGCAATAGCTTTAGTTGGGGGGTATGTTGGGTTTTGAAATTGTCATTCATTTCCATTACACTTTCACTATTATGTCCATTATATCACCCCCATTTCACCTCCATTTCACTACCATCTCACTACATTCATCTCACCTTCATTATCATTAGGTCACATTTATGTTTTTCCAAACTTTATTAATTCTTAGCCTTTTTAAGTGAATTTGTGGTTAAAAATTAGAAAATAATGTGTATATGCTTATACCTAACAAGTGGGTTGAGATTGTTGACATGTGTAGGTCAAAAAGAGGTTTCTAGAAGACCTTTATGTGACACTGTAAGGCTAAATTCGAATTTGAGTGGAGAGGATCATGGGATCATGAGGATATGTGTCACATTTCCTATTTGTATTGAAACTCTAAGAAGACATGTGTCTTATCATTTCCTATTTTTATTAGAACTCTAGAGGTATAGGGAGAGATTCATGGACTCTTATTAATAAGATGACTTCTCATCTTTTTGTATAAATAGGAGATCTCTTTCCTTCATTTGGTAGTTTTTTGGTAGCTTTTTAGCTTTGGAAAGTTTCTGGAAAGCTTTGGAGAGCTTTGTAAACTTTTGTAATTTTGAAGAATTTGAATAAAGCTTTGATGTTCTCAACATGGAAGGAGATGTGAAGTAGATGTCATGGAGCATATTAGAATGTAAGGTAGAGTAGATTGTATTTTGTAGTTTTGCTTTGATTTCATTCAAGTATGTCATTTTATTGTTTTCAAATTTAATAGTTTAGATTTTCCATTCATGCAAGTGTGTTCAACCGGTTGATTGTAGATTTATCTAATTGTGTAATCTATGCTTATCAAAATAGTCCAAGAAAGTATTTTCCAATTGGTGCTTGGAGCATTAGAGCACACAGTAGATTAGTTTTCCTTTACATGTTTTTGTATTTGCTTATTAGAGTAGTCACTCATTACATAAATAAATGTTTCCAAAGCCTTTCATTGATGGTTTATCCTCAAACTAAATGGTGAAATGTTGAGTTTATGGATGATATTTCTTGCTGTTTAATGCCTTTTTCTTCTTAGTGTAGTCACTCATGATATAAACAAATATTTCCAGAGCCTTTCGTTGATGATTAACCCTCAAACTAAATGGCGAAATGTTGTGTTTATGAATGAGATTTCTTGTTGTTCATTAGTTTAGAGTTAAATAGCTTAATGCCATTTTCTTATCAATTTAGTAACTCATGATTTAAATAGATATTTCCAAAAGCCCTTCGTCGATGGTTGAACCTAAGACTAAGTGGTGAAATGTTTTACTAATGACTGAGTTTTTCCTTGCATTTCATTTTCAGTTTTAGAACAATGAAGTATGGAGTCCCTCAAAAAAATGCTATCACAAGGAGGTAGTTCTCCCAAAATTGTGTAGCAGAGTGACAAAACACTTCATTTAGTTACATGCTTTGTATTTGCTTTCCATTTTAAATAGCATTATCATTTTTGCTTTCATTTCATAGACATTTTTCCGACTTAGATTAATCTAACTATTCAAAATTCTGATTTGTTCATTTCCTTTTCTCCCTTCTTTAGAAATTAGATTTTAACATTAAGGGTCATTAGATTTAGTTGTCCATTAAAATTTGGAGATTTCATTTAGAAGCATAACTTTTCTTTCTTAGATTAATTTCCTTAAACATGAGAAACAAAACCCCCAAAAACAACATAAACTATAAAACAACAAAGTAAGAGAAAGGTTAACTAAGCACATATAGCGCACCACACTTCATCAATTTACGATCCTCAGATTGATAATTTATGTAGATCAATTTAGGACACTAAATTGACTAGACAATTCTAGAAGTACCTCATCAAATACATCTATGTTTTCCACTTCTCCGGAGTCAACATTATATGGTGTTTTTCTACCGCCTAGATATCACTCTCTTGTTGTAGCTTATTTAGGAGCTTCTTCCTCAAATTCATCTTCAAACATGTCAACTGGTGTAATTAATCCTACCAATGAAGGTTTGACATCTAAACAATTTATTAATATGATTTCTGGTAATGTTGGTAATCCTCAAATCAACCCAATAGGTGGTTATTATCTACCTTGGGGGAAACCATCGTATTCTCCACCCAAAGGACAACCTTTAGGTGGATCTTATCCTACAGCTAGGGGAATCCCCTACTGGAAATTATCTTAATTATGCTCAAATGTCTCAAACCGGTTTTGGTCAACCTATTATGCCTCAACCCGTCGTTGGAATGCCTTACCCTGGAATGAATACAATCTGGAACCCTTCGTTAAATCAACAGTAAATTTTAGTTGATTTTCAAGTGCCCATGTATCAACCTGTTCAACCTATTAGACAACCTATACAACAATTACCTTTTCAAGTCCAATTTACTACCTAGGTTAATCCATCAACACTTGCCCAGCAACCACTCCAGCATCCTGTCCCGAGTACTCCTCAAACCTTGGTAAAGTCTGTTGTACCAATGAATGTTCAGAACCCAAGTTTAGGTTCACCTCAAAATCCCATTCCAGGAGTATCACAGGTAAATTTTCCACGTACATCACAAGTAATGGTGCAACCCCTTGTTCAGTCTATCCCTTAGATATCTGGTGTTCAATCTATTCCTACAATTATTTCCATGCCTAAAATACCTATTGTACATCCTAATGTCCCATATATGAAAGTGTCGTTTCAAGGAAAACCTTTCCAAGGTCAACCCCAAAGTCAGTTTGTTCGAGGTCCACCTTTTCAACCTCAATTTCTATAAGGTCATCCTTTGCGAAATAAATGCTTTCAAGGATAGTTCATTCAAGGTCAAATGGGTGAGAGTATTTTGTTTCAGAATCAACCATGCCCAATTCATATGGTTCAAGTGCCTATGTAGCTGCAATACAGTATGGCTCATCCTGAATATCTAGGAGGTATGCAGATTCCAACTGCTCAGGGTATTCCAGGATATCCTCAGAATCCTCCTCCCAGTACAAAACTCGTCCCTCAGGGTTATCAGTATCCATATCAGGATCCTAACCGCTAGTTATCTTTCATTGAAAATTTGGATTTGTCTAACCTCTCTCAGTTAACTAATGATCCTCTTATTTATTTACCATTTTTGTCAGCCATTCCTACTAAGTTTTCGAGTGATATTCTTATGTTTGAAGGTAATTCAGGTGAAGATCCATCAAACCATGTTATGACCTATCATCTTTGGTGCATGTCCAACTCATTAATCGATGATTCTATTAGATTACAACTTTTTTAACAAAACTTAACTGGTTCAGAAGCCAAATGGTATGTATAATTGTCGCTCGCTTCCTTTAGTACATTTAATTCCCTTACTACAACTTTTTTGACCCATTTCCAGTTTCCCATTAAGTATGATAATAGAACTTAACTTTTAACTTCTTTAAAGTAGTCAACTTCAACCCATATCTTAGATCACATTCATGAATGGATATGAAGATGTCGCCTGGTTAAAGTTTACATTCCATACCAAATTTTGGCCGAATGGCTCAAAAATCTCTTTTACCAGTAATATCTGAAGATGTTTCCAAAGGAGGTGTTGTAACTGAGGAGCAAGTAATTTCTCGTGCTCAATACCTTGACCTTGTTTATACTCAATCTGGTACTTTGTATGAAAAGATCCCAGATTTACCCCGCCCTAGTCAAACTAATCCAGCCCTTACAGGATCACATGTCGTTGATAGTATGATTGGTTATGTGAGCCAAAAATATAAGAATAAAAAGAAAAATCCTAAGAAAACTCAGATTTTAGCACTATTTGATTCACCTGAAGAAGATCCATCTCCTGAAATTACTTCGCAAATTAACATCATGAAATCATCTGCAGCAAAGGTAAGTAATCTGGAAATAAGAAAAAGGGAAAGATAAACAAGACACTCATTTTAAGGAGAAATAAAATAAGAATCAACCTTCTGATGAAAAGAAGAAACCTCGTTATCCTTGCCTAATTTATGATGAAGATCATTACACCAAGGAGTGCCCACATCATACCGAAGTTTCTAAATTTTTCAAAGGTTCACCCACTCCTACTATTTTGAAGGACCCCTTTCATCCACAAGACAACAAAATGGTTGATCATAACCAATCCTCCTCATCCTCATCGACATATATCATGATGATGTCTTCCAAAGTTATGGTAGCAATGAGACCCAAAGATTACACATCAAAGAGTGCAGTTGAAGATGGAGATGACTCCAGTCCATCTAGTCAAACTTCCACATCTACTCCTCATTCTTCTAAACTGTTACATATTGAAAAACCAAACATGATACGATAATTCGTCCACCTCCTAAGGGTATGCTTTGAAATTCAACCTTTAACCCTCATGCTAGGGTTTCTCAGATCTACAACGTTATCGAAGATTTGGCTATGTCACCTTTGGAAATGTAGGCTCTTGAAGAGCTACAAATTTTTCCAACATAAAGGAAGTTATTATTATCAGCCATAGGAGCAGTAGATCCTCATGACTCCAATTTGATTGTTTTCGATCTCGAAAATCATGTCCTACGTCTCCCACACCAACTGTCTTTTCAGATGCCATTTCATGTCAAAACTTTACTAGTTTTTGAATAGTGATTGACGAAGGAGCATCAACATGTATTATGTGCATTGCCTGTTGGAAATCTTTAGTTTCTCCAATAATCAATCAAACTCCCACAACTTTGAAAGCCTTTTATGGAAAACATTTTGTCTTTATGGTATTTTAAATAATTTACCAATCGAATTAGACAGTAAAACGATTGCAATAAACATTGAGGTTGTTGATGCTCAACTTTACTATAACCTTTTTCTTGGTTGGATCTACACTTGTGCCATGCCGGCAGTGGTCTCCTCATATTTTAGGATGATCATGTTTCTTCACAAAGGAATAATTTTGAAGGTATACCAATTATCTTAGTATACCTCAGACCCTGACTCCACTGGTGGTGTGCCATTTGTTGGAAAATCAATGACTCCATATGAAGAAGTTGGTGTTGGTGTTATCAAAATATCATCTTTGATGGGAACTTTCACATTCCCTCCACCTAATTTCCCTCATAGTGATGCCTAGATTAATATGATTACATCAAGTACTTTCCAATCAGGAGATCCGTGGAAAGTACCTTTAGAGTCAGAAATAGTCTTATATAGCAATGAGATGCCCCATGGCCCTTTTGAGTTAGCTTATGAGGTGATTCAGTATTTTTCCAACTCATCAACATCTGGAAGAAATCGAATGAATACGATTATTGATGAATATTCTCATATGTCATGCTTGCAACCAATCCCTATGCCTGATCCTTTTAACACTTATTTCTTAACTGATGAAGGGATTATGGAACTTATGACCTTGGACGAATTTCCATGGAACGATACTCATCATCATTCAACCGTCTTGCCATCCTTTGAAAAAATTGAGAATAATTTCTCATCTATTTTTTCATCTAAGACTCTTAGCGATCCTCAATGTTCAATATCTACCCTTTCTTCCAATTCTGAACAGAATTTAGGGAACATATCAGCAATGATACCCATAGATATCTCAATGAAACTCGGGATAACTGAAAATATTCATATAGGATCTTTTGTTCTTTAGAAGAGATTCAAACTTATAAAGACCTATTTCAGGAATTCCGCAACATCTTTGCCTAGTCATACGAAGAAATGCCAAGAATCAACCCTAGCATAGTTGTACACGAAATAAAAACTTATCCAAAGGATAAGCCTATTAGACAAAAGTTACATCCTATACACCCACAAAAATCTGTCGCCATCAAAACTGAGGTTGAAAATTTATTGAAAGCAGGATTCATTTACCCTGTTCCTTTGACTGATTGGGCATCAAACATTATACCTATTATTAAAAAGAAAGGAAATATTCGAGTATGTGTTGATTACAGAGATATTAATAAAGCTTGTCCTAAGGACAATTATCCAACCCATATATCGACCCAATTGTCGATGGCTATGCCGAGAATGAATTTTTTCCATTCATGGATGGATTTTTTGGCTACAATCAGGGCTACAATCAGATAAACATACTTCTTACCGATCAGTGCAAAACCACGTTTATATGCCCATGGGGAGCTTTTTCTTATCACAAACTCCCATTTGGCTTGAAAAATGTTGGCGCAAATTTTCAGGGAGCAATGTCTTATGTTCAACCTTATTTAGATGACATGGCAGCTCATTCAATGAAAAGGCAAGATCACCCATTTCACTTAAAAGATATTTTCATTAGGTGCAGGCATTACAATATTCACTTGAATCCGCAAAAAAGTGTCTTTTGTGTACAATAAGGCTAGCTTCTAGGTTTCATCATTTCGAAAGAAGGAATTCATGTTGACCCCCTCAAGGTGTAGGTGATTCTAAATTTTCCTGATCCTTCTAGCCTTACATAACTCCAAAGTTTGCAAAGGAAAGAAAACTTTTTGTGTATATTCATCCACAATTAAGCCAAATTAACCTAGGGTTTTACTTGATTGTTGAAAAAGGGCATTCCTTTTTTTGGGATAAGCTTGTCGATAAATCTTTTGATTCATTAAAACACGCACTGACCAATGCACCATTACTGCATCCACCTGATTATCATCAAGATTACTTTCTGTACTTGGCCACGTCCAATGCCATTTTTGGCCCAATGCCATTTTTGGCATGGTGTTAGTCCAAGAGGATGTTCTAGTAGCGAATATGTGATTTATTATTTGAGTAGAAATCTCACTAAAACCGAGAGTAAATATGCACATGTGGATAAGCTAGCCTTGGCAGTTGTCCAATCTGTTCAACGATTCCGTCACTGTATACCTCTTTTAAAAACAATAGTTATTTCAGATTGCAACCCTATAGGCTATGATTTATATTCTCACTAAGCAATTTCTAGGGGGAAAATACTCCAAGTGGATAGTTATATTACAAGAGTTTGATTTAGAATTTGAAAAATCTAAATCGAAGAAATCTTTGGTTTTTGCTGAACTATTGTGTGACTTTCCTCATATTGATATAGAAACTGTAGCAGAAGATTCTTTTGCTGATGAAATTGTCTTTCTTATTAGTATGTCAGATCATGGTATGGAGATATCATTATATATCTCCAAACACAAACTTTTAGGCCCAAGTTATCTAAAACTGATCGTCGTCGAATTCGATACCAATCCTAACAATACAATATTATTGGTGACACTCTTTACCGTCGCAGTACCAATTCTATATTCCGATGTTGTTTGACTCTCCAAGAGGCCGAAAAAAAAATTAATGACTACCATTCTGGAGCATGTGGCGGTCATATGTCTGGGTATGCTACTGCCCAAAAGATATTACGTGCTGGTTATTTTTTGCCTTCAATGTTTAAATATTGCATTACTACAGTCCACAAATGCCATAATTTCCAAATATACAATCGCAAAATGCGAGCACTTCCAACTCCTCTTCACCCTATCATAGTTGTTAGTCCTTTTACCAAATGGGGCATCGATTTCATCACTTGTAACCCTCACTCAACTGGGGGGCATGGGTATATTATCCTTGCAGTGGATTACTTTAGGAAATGGGTCGAGGAAATGCCTACATATAGAGACGATGGTGAAACTACAGCAGTTTTAATTTTCAATCATGTGATTACTTGGTTTGGTGTCCCAAAAGCTATTGTTACAGGCCATGGTAGTCATTTTCGTAACTTTATAATGGTTGAACTATCTGCATAGCTCGGCCTACACCATGATAGCTCTACTCCTTACTATCCACAAGCTAATGGCCAGGTCGAAGTCGTCAATAAATTTTTAACCAATATGATTAAATAGATAGTTGGTGTTCATAAAGGGAACTGGCATTCCTTGTGCTTTTCAGCACTATGGGCTTACCATACTACTGCAAAAACATCAATGAGTTTTACTCCTTTCCAACTTTTTTGTGGTTTGTGTTAGTGTATATGAGTCACTGGTGATCAAATGTACTCCTTCCATGTGGTTGATAGGTCAAAAGGTCAAATTATTATATTTTCAAATAAAATTTGATACATATTAGTTGTCAAATGGTCATTAGTTATTGTCTATATCATTGCTACTCCCTCCACTTTCTCAAGGTCATCATCACTCATCATGGTCATGTCATCATTTAGGTTTCCTAGGTCATCAAAAGAGTTAGTGTATCATCATGTAGGTCATGGTCGAGGATTCACCTTTGATTTTCATCATTGTATCAGTCATCCAAAGCAAAAAGAGAGTCATGTTCATCATTTGGGTCACCATCATGGGATTTAGCATCTTAGGGACAAAAAGAATCAAGGTACCATTTTGCTTGTGAAGAAAGTTGTAGTATAATCACTTCATCATGTCATTTCTCACAAAAACTTAATACAATCCCTCTCTTAGGGTTTCATTGCGATTTTAGTTTTCATTGGTTTTTGCTTCATCTCAGAGAGAAAATCACTATGTTTTTTTCCTAAACACCCTTCTATACACTTGTTAGGCCCTCCCCAACCATTTCCCATACTTGTTTTCCCTATCTCACCACTTTTCCCCAAAAAACCTAGCCCACACTGCGCTTCTGCCACGTTTTTGGGTTTTGGCTATGTTTGGCACTTTTTTCCCTTCTTCCCTCATCCATTTAGTGAGATTTCACTTCCCATGTGCCCCTAACATCTACCCATACCCCCTAATTTTTCCTAGAATTTTCCCTAATCCCTATCCCCTCCATTCCCTTCCCTAAACTAGCTGCTCTTTTTCCCTTGTTTTCCAATCCTAAACCCTACCCTTCCCTCCTATCAAACTAGGGTTTTCTACCAAGAAAACCAACAACATGGCTCGTGAAAATAAGAAGTATAACAAGGGGTGACATGTCTCCAGATATGAGCCAAATCATATGCAGGAGATCAATGCTTCACCATTCATCAAAAGATCATTTGAAGAAGTAGGCTACCTAGGGTTTTGTGACAAAATACAAGAGGTGGTTTTCCATGCTAAGTTGACTATTCGTTTTGCCACCAATTTCAAGAGGGATAAGACCACCATAGTAGGGATGGATTTCATAATATCAATAGAGGTCACAGCTTCAGCCACAGGTATCCCTAACCAAGGAGAAATTTGGTTTAAAGGGATGGATTTGGACATTGAAAACTACAAAGTATTCCTGAAACCCCAGTATAATGAAATCTCATCTCATATCTTTCCTAGCATGCAATTGTTGGATAAGTATACTCCTTTGATGAAGATTATTATGAAATATTTCACTTGTGAAGGCAGGTTCAGTAGGTTGTTGATGTGCCCCAAAAATGGGTAACTTATTGGGCTCATTTTGCCTATTGTTCTTCATAAATCCACCATTTTTCATAGTTTATGCATGTTTTTTGAGTATATTTATGTTAGTTGAACGAATGAGAATAGTCACTTGACCAAGAAGGCTAACACGTGGTTATTGCAGATTTTTGGACAAATTTTGGACCAAGGCCAAGCATTTATGAGCCAGATGATAGCCAAGCATGAAGGAACAAGGGTGAGGATTCATAGGAAGGGTGTCTCCTGCACTAAATGGCCCCTTCCTCGAATTCTCCACCCTCAGCTCGGAGTTCAGCAGGCCACCAAAAAGGATTCCTAAGGGCAGCCGAGCAGTTTTGTGTAAAGTGACTAATCACTGGCAGTTCGAGTAGCCGAGCCCCTTGAGTTAAGGAGGGCTATTGGAGACCCTCGTAGTGCATAAATAGGAAGTCTTCCAGCCTTTGTAGGTTACTTTTTGAACAGTTGTATTCTGCACTATAGTGCTGCTAGTTTCTCAGCTCATTTTGTAGCTTCTACTGTACAACTTTTTTTTGACACGGTTATTTTTTAGTAATGGAAAGTAGTTTCATTTGGCACCAGTTCTGAGCTTTTGCTTAGGATCCTGCAGCTCTTGGGGTTGGGCCCAACCCAAGTGCCAAGGCTTCCTTCATGTACTGTTATATGTTTTGAATGTTTTTATCAAATAATTCTGTTAAGTAGATTAAACTCTTGCTTGGTTACCTAGGTCATTGTTGATGATTGAAACGGATTTTCATGTTTAGATTGATTTGATAAGGTAATAACAGAGAATATCTTCAAAAAAAGGCCATCAAGCACCCTTGATCTCACCTCTCCCTCTGTGGGACCATGAGCTGAGACCAAGGTGTCCTTGCCGCCACCAAAAAAACTGTCTTTGCTTCACCATGCAATTGTTAGTGTTAGATTCTCATTTGCAGAAGTTGATACCAGTTGTGGTTACATGCCCAGGTTCATGATTGCTTAGTTTGCATAGCTATTTCACATGATTTCACTGCAATAAACTTCTGTACATTTTCTTTGCTGATATTCAGGTCAGATTAGGTTAAAGTAGCTAGGTCTTTGGTTTTCCGAGTCTTTGTTTGAATAGTTTGGAAAATAACTTGCAGAGCACCTGTGATACCTCTTTGCCTACTCCTACTCCATAAATACCGCCTGCTCCATCGTCCAACTCTGATTCTTGCCTCACATTTGCTACATTCCCTCACTTTGACCTAATTTCCATATTTTTGTGCAACATTGCTCTACCCCTCCTTGAACAAATCCAGCCATCCTTATCACTCACCCGCCTCGTTCGCCAGGTCCTGGAGCCCTCCACATCATCATCCAACCTCCGTACCCACTTCTACACCTTTCTTCCACCATCAACCCTCCAAAATCCCCTTTCGGAACATCTTGTAGAAACATCCCGTAGAAGCCACAGAACATCCTGTAGAACCCCTGCAGACTTCCTATAGAAGCTCACAAAAGAGGTTTCTTGAGATCCGAACACTGTGAGACTCTCTGGAAGGGTGATAGGGACCCCTTAGGCCCTCTTTCAACCTTCCCAACCTCCTGCAAGCGCCTACTCCATTTCCTTTTGCCAGTCAACCTCTGCACAGTCAAAAACAATTAAAGCACATGCAAAATAATTCTGACAAATTCCTCAAAAATGCAAAAAGGTGTTTTCTTCATATTTCTCTTTAGAAGTAGGTTAGTCACATCCATTTTACCTTTCTAGAAGTCAATGGCATCCATTTCTGTAGCTTTCATCCTTTTACTTGTACCAGTAGGGTTAGTTGGTACAACTAGGGTTTGCTAGGGTTTGCGTTCCTTTCTAGCTTTCAACTTCTTTCTGCAAGTAGATTAGCCTCTGGTTGAGTTATTTTCGTCCATCACAGTTAAAAGCTTCTTCTGAGAGCTCATAGAAGTTGGCTTAAGCTCCTAGTGAACTTGTGCTAGCTTATCAAGTGACAGCCTGCGGTAAGAGCTAGTACTTGTGCATATAGCACCGTCGCTTCCAAGTTTGTTACGAATTATCGGGTTGATAAAAGTAAAGAAGGGAGTCCCAGGAGTTGCAACATTATTGCTACAATACTGGAGCCCACCATTATTTTTGGCGTCGTTGCCGGGGAAGCGTCAGAGTATTTGTGATTGCTGCTTTTCTTCTATTTTCTACTACAACCTTCTGCTAAGTAGTTTATTTCATTTCCATTCTGCAATTTCATTTCTGCAAAAGTAGATTAGACATTTCCTACTTTCATAGATTAGCATTTCAATTCTGCAATTTCAATTCTGCAAGCGTAGATTAGCATTTCAATTCTACAATTTCAATTCTGCAAGCGTAGCCTAGCATTTCATTCCTGCAATTTCATTTCAGCAAAATAGATTAGTCCTTTCTTGCTTTCATTTCAATTCCACATTTTCATTTCAGCAAGATAGATTTTAGTTAGTTGCAATTCAATCTATTTCAGTTTTGTAGGTACAAGCAGAAAAAAAAACAAAAGCAAACAAAAATATTTCATTTCATGCCTCGTAGGAACAGAGACAATACCGGAAAATTCCTACCCAACACCCCCACCACATCATTGAGTCACCCTTCTCTCTTCTTTGGTGGCAGTGATCCAGAAGAACCTATAGGTGAACCTCCTAAGATATACGAAGATCCTATAACAGAAGAAGAGCAAGAAAACATTCCTCTTGAGACCATGGCTGAAAACAGAAACGATAGAGAAGATGAGGAGAGAATAGAAGGCGCCTTTCCCATCCGAGAGACCAACGGGGACATGAAGATGAAAAACATAAGTCCCTTCGCCTTACCTCATTTCCATGGATTGACCACTGAAGACCCTGATACCTTCCTATTTGAGTTTGTTGTCCTTTGTTGAACTTATGACTATGCAGAAGACGAGCAAAAGTTGAAACTCTTTCCCTCTACCCTCAAGGATGCAGCACTATGCTGGTTCATGGGGTTACTTGGAAAAAGTATCACAACTTGGGCTCAGATGCAGCAAGCCTTTAACATCAAATATCGGGACTACTATAGGTCAAAGGAAACAAAGGGAGAGATCTTTCGGATGACCATGGGAAGTGATGAGTCTTTAGAAGACTACGAGGAAAGGTTCCAACCTAGCTATAAACGGGCCAAGTGCACGCTTGACCTTGAATCTCTAAAGCTAGTTCTACTCTGAGGAGTCCCCGAAGACCTTCTAGATACCCTCCATTTGCTAGCCGGAGGAGACATCTACCAAATACCTTATGAGGACATAAAGACTGTGTTTAGAAACCACTCTAGGGCAGCCAGGAAACAAGGTAGGGGGAATCCACTCTCAACTAGTACCACCTTCTCCAAGCATGAGTTTGCTAATCAGATGGAAGACCTCAAAAATGAGATGAGACAGACCATTTCCATGCAACTGGATACTTTCCGAATCCAACAGAAGAAAGAGGAAGCTGAGAGGGCTTTGGCCATTTTTTGTCCCAGATGTATGAGGAAGCATCTTAAGAACAAGTGTCCATTGCACTCAGTGGAGGTATGTTTTGTTTGTGAGGAAGACCACCCCACGAACCAGTGCCCAACCTTACCTGGACTTAAAGCCATATACCAAGGGGCTGAAGGGGCCACTGAGCCACTCTACTTCCTTAACCAAAGGAGGCCACATGGGTCCAGACCTTATCAGCAGGGGATGCAAGGAACATCCCAAACTTATTACAACCCCAACCAGTCTGCTCACATGCCTTCTTGGGGACCCCCTGCTCATCCTTCCTGGTCCACACCTCCTCCTTGGTCTTATCCATCTCAATACCATACTCAACCTGTTGCTCATTCATTTCACTCTCATGTCCGTCCACAACCTTAGTGGAATGCACCTCAACCAGGGTGGAAGCCCCAATACAACTCTCCTCCCACTATTTTGCCTCCACCTCCTACTCAACCACAACCATTACCTCCTGCTCCTCCAAGACAACCCTAGATGCCTGCTAAACTGAACCCGAACCCCAACAATAGACAGGCCCAGCAGGTATACACTGGAGAGACAACATGCCCTACCTATATGTGGAGATTCAGGAGATCAACCTACGATCTGGAAAGGTCCTTCCAGATCGCCAACCGCCTCCCCCGGAGGAAGAGGAAGAGAAACAGGAAAGTGAACCCAAAGCCATTCCACCCTTTCCTGAGAGACTAACAGTAGCCATGCAACCAAACCTAGAGGAGACTGAACTTCTGGGAGAACTTAAATAGTTGCGTGTGAAAATCCCACTTCTCCAGGCCATAAAAGATGTACCAATATACAACAAATTGATCAAGGAGAAGTGTTTTAGGCACCCAGGCAGGTGCAAGAGAGATACCCTGACTATCAATGTCATAGGACAACTGTCCGATCTGATGTTGGGATAAATAATCTGTCCAAAATATTTGGACCCTGGGAGTCCTGTAGTTGATGTCCACATCAATGGCACCATAATCCCCCACACCTTGATTGATCTAGGGGCTGCCATTAATGTGATGACCAGGGAAACTATGCTTAAACTTAACCTTCAGAGTTCCTTAAGGAAGACCTCGACAGTACTGCAGTTGGCAGACCGCTCCACCGTGACTCTCGAAGGGATTGTGGAGGATGTCTTGGTCTCTGTTGATTCTTGGGAGTACCCTGCAGACTTCTTGGTCCTTCAACCAAAGGAAAAACTCACTGGATAACCCCTCATTTTTGGAAGGCCTTGGTTAGCTACTGCGGATGCTTACATCAGTTGCCAAGCTGGAAGCATGACCATCAAGAATGGGCCTATGTCCAAACAGCTAGTCCTATACCCTCCTGCCCAAACTCTATTAGAACATGACTTACCACTTTGGTTGGAGGAGGGAGATGAGGGTGAAGTCTACTCTGCACCATTGTGCACAGTAGAAGCCGCCAGGGGAGGTCCTCTGATGGAGGATGACTTGATCGTGAATTTGATTCAAAGTCCACCTCCCAGTGCACTATCGCTAGAGGAGTTAGTGGAAGGTACCCAAGCCAACGCTTAAGTGGACCTCTGTGTGGCTGATCTGACCTCACCCAGAGTTAAAAATGTGGAATTTGGCCCTGAAAGTGTTGGCATTATGACACAGGTTTGGCACAGGTTTGGCTCAATGACATAAGTGTTGTCCTTGATGGCAGCTAACTCAAATAACAGATCACAAGTTCACGCTCTCAAAATAGTAGAAAATGAGATACCCACAGGTTCCTGTCCATAAAGTCGCGGACATACGCAGGTGCGCCAAACAAAAGGTGCGGACATGTACACTTTGAGTGACATTGGGTTGCCATCGAGTCCAAAGGGGGAGATTGTTGGCATTATGAGACAGGTTTGGCTCAATGACATAAGTGTTGTCCTTGATGGCAACTAACTCAAATAGCAGATCACAAGTTCAGGCTCTCAAAATAGTAGAAAATGAGATACCCACAAGTTCCTATTCACAAAGCTGCGGACATACGCAGGTGCGCCGAACAAAAGGTGCGGACATGTACGCAAGTGTACTAAAAAAAAAGTGCGTACGTAAAGTTCATGCACTTTCATGCAGAGAAAGTGCGCACGTGGGAAATCTTATGGTTGGTCCATGGTATTTAGTTCTACATTTGTGAACCTATGGTTTTGGTCCGTGGTTTTTGCATATAAAGTATTGAACCTAGGTATTGGGTCCCTAGTATTAGATCTCTATGGTTTTGAACCAAGGTTTGAGTAAGGCCTAGGCTATAAAAAGGAAAGGAGATCATTTGGCTTGGCAGTGACTAATGTGTTGAATATCTTGAGAAGAGCAAGATCTGAAATACTGGTGATCGGTTGGTGAGTTATAGCTGGACCTGAATCAAGGAGAAACCTGAGCATTACAAGACGGATCCACTGATGGGTCGAGATCACTTTGGCGCATGATCAGATCTGTAAATCTGATAATCTGGGGTATAATTAAAGTCTGATAAATTATCTGTACCTGCAGGCTCCACACAGCGCAGGTGCGGATACCCACAATTTTGACACAATGAAGGCGCAGATACCCGCAGGCTTGACACAGTGCAGGCACGGATATACGTAGTTTTTACACATCGTAGGCGTGGATATCCGCAGGCTTGACAGAGCGCAGGTGCAGATACCCGCTTCGACACAGCAGAGGCATGGATACCCGCAGGACAAAGAAGTGAAAACTGTGTACGTACACAAATTTCTATTGGTGAAGTTGCAGACTTTTCTTGAAATACGTTTTAGCTGCTTTTGTTTATTACTGTAGTGTTCCGGGTTCTGAATTGGTGTCTGGTTACTGGTACTGTGATCTGAGAAGTTATTGATTCAGTATTCGTACAAGGGAGTTGGTTGATTGCAGATCTATTTGATGTTTGATTGATATTCATGGATCCAATCTGAAAATTTATGAAACGTGGTCCCTGGAAGAAATAGAAGTATTCTTTAGGTCAGCACCTATGTACTAGTACCTCAGCTAGTACAAGAGATAAGGGGGTTGTAGCTCCCTTCCAGAAGGGTCTGGAGAACGAGAGAAGGTTGTAGCCTTTCGGCAGGTTGAAGCCTGCGTACTGGTATAAGACTGCACCAGTACATAATCATTGTAAAAGGAAGTTTCTAATTGAATGAAGATAAAGACATATTGCAGCAGGTAGTTTTCACCCACATTGGATTTCCACCTTATATCTTGTGTTCTTTTGTGTGACTGTCTGCTCTACTTTTCTGTTCCTGCTTACCATTATATGGTTCTGACACACTGATTAATGATCAACATCTGAAGAATAAATTAAATTACAAGTCTGGAAGGTATTCACAAGTTTCATTAGTCAGATCTGCTAATCTTTATATCAGTTGAAAAAGAATTTGATAATACTGATTCACCCCCCCCTCTCAGTATTATTTTCAACAATTGGTATCAAAGCTGGTCCTTTGGTAGAAGCTTGATCGCTTGAAGGCAATCCGTAGAACAATGGGAAAGAAGCTTAAGAAGAAAGCGCCTAAGAAGAAGAAGACATCTCAGAAGAACTATGACAGTGGGAGAATCGATTGGGGAATATGTGGAAGAAGCACTTCAGATTCAGAATCACTTCAGAATGAAGATGAACTATCAGGTATGAATTTATCCTCTGGTGATACACTTATCTATCCATTTGAAGATGATGAAAGTGATAGTGAAACAACTGAATTTTCTCTTATGGGTGAGAAAGAAAGATATCAAATAGAGGCAGAATTTAAAAGGCTTACAGACAAAATTAGAGATCAACAAGATCTATTGAACAAAAGGGAATGTGCCTTCAAAGAAGAAGCTACCAAACTAAAAGCTCAACTAGAGGAAGGAAACAAGGTAAGGAAGTTATTCAAGGACAAGGAAGATCAATGTCAAAAGTTGTAGGATGAAGTGATATCATTAAGAAATGAAGTCAATGAAAGGAGCACAACAATCAAGAAACTCAGAGATAGATCTAGTTACTATGAAAGTCTTGAAGCTACGATCCTCTCGCTAAAAGGAAATCTTGAAGAATCAAATAAGCAGAATAAAGAACTACTCCAAGCTCTTGAAAAGCAAGAAAACGAAGTTCTTGAACTAAGACATCAGTTGGAAGAAGGAAGAAAAGCTGAAGAAAACATGAAGAAGCAGTATCGTGAAAAGGAAGAGCAACATCAGGTTGAGGTAAATATTCTAAAGGACAACTTAGAAGAAAAGGATAAGCTCTTACGATTTCAAGATAGTACTAAGATCTTGGATGATATTCTTAGTAGTCAAAGGTCCCCTGCTATCAAAACTGGTCTTGGTTTTCATGAATATGTTGAAGATGAATCTAGTTCACAAAAGAAGACAAGGAACTCTAATGCACAATGTGAAATACTCAACAAGGAGATGAGAGGTCAATCCCATCAACAACCAAGGAAAGAAATTCTTCAAAGAAAATCTTTTACTCCTCCAATGAATAATGTTGAATGTTATGTATGTCATAATCTTGGACATGTTGCAGCCAGATGCAGAAGAAGAATGTTTCAAGACCATCACACAGAAAGATCATCACATTCCAGGTACTTTAAGGGATATTGCTTTGCTTGCAATATGTTTGGTCACAGAGCTGTTGATTGCTATAGAAGGAACATGAAACATGTAAGATGTTATGCATGTAACAAGCTTGGACATACAACAAAGGAATGCAGGAACAAAGCACGGGCACCATACCAAAAAGAGAAAACATCATCACACTTGAAGATATGGAAGAAGAAGGAAGTACAATCAGAAAAATGTGGCATGGCACAACATACAAACATAACAGATTTAGAGGGAGCTGGAAGTATAAAACTTCAGTGTCCTAAATCTCATACGCAAGTTTCATAAAGGGAAGTCATGTATATACATGAGTTGGTTACTGCTCAGTCGCGTATATGTTAGTTTGAGGAAAAGCAATGGGACAGGCTCAGGAAAATGGGTCTGATATGATTCAATCCATTCGCTCTATTTCATAATGGTTAGAATATGTTGATGTTGTGTGGAAATATCTTGATTCTTAGGAATGATTTGATCTTAACTTGTGGATGATGATACTTCTTGCTGATATATGCATGATCAGATCTGACAGTAAGCAAGATGGCACAGGTTCAGGGGGAGCATATGCTTCTAATAATGCATTGTTGGCATTATGGTTAGTAGTCCTTAGTGATGATGCTTATAGGGCTAAATGATACATCTTGCTATGAGTTGTCCATGACAAAATCTCATATGATTCTTGGGTTTACATAGTTGGTGTTCTGATCAGATTTGTGGATGCATATATGGTACTTACATAAGGATAAGGAGAAGTACAAAGCTTGAATACACTTGATGATGAGTCACTCATATGTTGTTGTCATCATATGCATAAAGATCATATAATACAATGATGATGCAGGATTCTTATAGATCTTGGCGCTCACATGGATGAGGATTGTTGCTGTTGATGATATCAAGAAGTCTTGACTAAAAATCTTGAGCTCAAGATACATAGTGTTGGATACATGGATGATTACTCAAAGTTGCATTGTTGGAGACATGATAATGATGAGTTCTTACCTGTATGATGATAGGTTGATACTTACACATGTTGATTGATGCAGATGCTCCCAAGTGATGATACTTGGATCATGCAGATCTTGATGTTGATGAGATGGCTATGGTGTTTTGTGAATGATTCTGTATATCATATGCAGAATTCTGTTCAAAAGGATGAGTTGATGCAGACATACCCTGTTGATGACTTATACACTAATGATCATATACAGGTTGCAGGTCTAGAAGCTATTGTCAGATGATTATGGAGCAGATTATACATTGTGTATGATAGTTGCTGATGACTATCATGATCTTATGTTTGGTCTCTGTTATAAATGTCATGTAAAGGTCATATCAAGACTCATGATGTAATAGTTTGTCTCTATCTATTGTAGTCATTTGATGAATCCCTTTTGGTCATATGATGTAATTTGTACCCCCACTATGCATGGGAAAGATGATGTAATATTTCAGTCATGTATAAACAATTGGTATTTGGTATATCCCCACTTGGTTGGGAGATGGATGTATGTATGAGTCTTTGGTGATAGGAAGGTCATTTACGATAAAGTCATGTTCTTCTTGTAGAACATCTTTTTGTAGACCTTGCTTACAGTCAGGGGGAACATGAACAACACACTTCAGCAGAGCAGAGATTTCAGCTTGTACTCAGAGGTAGCATGGACAGATTGGTACAACTTGGCATATACAAAGGGGGAGCTCAATCAGAGATTTCAGCAGGTACTCAGGGGGAGTATGGACAGCGGAATGCTTATCAAGGAAAGAAAATATCTTGGTCTGCCCTTTGTCCTTGATGTCAAAGGGGGAGAGTGATTTGGTGTTGTTGCCATCAAATCCAAAGGGGGAGATTGTTGGCATTATGACACAGGTTTGGCACAGGTTTGGCTCGATGACATAAGTGTTGTCCTTGATGGAAACTAACTCAAATAGTAGATCACAAGTTCAGGCTCTCAAAATAGTAGAAAATGAGATACATGCAGGTCCCTGTTCACAAAGCCGCGGACATACGCAGGTGCGCCGAAAAAAATGTGCGGAACTGTACACTTTGAGTGACGTTGGGTTGCCATCAAGTCCAAAGGGGGAGATTGTTGGCATTATGAGATAGGTTTGGCACAGGTTTGGCTCGATGACATAAGTGTTGTCCTTGATGGCAACTAACTCAAATAGCAAATCACAAGTTCAGGCTCTCAAAATAGTAGAAAATGAGATACCCGCAGGTTCCTGTTCACAAAGTCGCAGACATACGCAGGTGCGCTGAACAAAAGGTGCAGACATATATGCAGGTGTACCGAACAAAAAGTGCGTACGTAAAGTTCATGCACTTTCATGCAGAGAAAAGCGCGCACGTGGGAAATCTTATGGTTGGTCCATGGTATTTAGTTCGACATTTGTGAACCTATGGTTTTGGTCCGTGGTTTTTGCATATAAAGTATTGAACCCAGGTATTGTGTCCTTAGTATTGGATCTTTATGGTTTTGAACCATGGTTTGAGTAAGGCCTAGGCTATAAAAATGAAAGGAGATCATTTGGCTTGGCAGTGACTAATGTGTTGAATATCTTGAGAAGAGAAAGGTCTGAAATACTGGTGATCGGTTGGTGAGTTATAGCTGGACATGAATCAAGGAGAAACCTGAGCATTACAAGACGGATCTATTGATGGGTCGAGATCACTTTGGCGCATGATCAGATCTGTAAATCAGATAATCTGGGGTATAATTAAAGTCTGATAAATTATCTGTACCCGCAGGCTCGACACAGCGCAAGTGCAGATACCCGCAGTTTTGACACAACGAAGGGACAGATACCCGCAAGCTTGACACAATGCAGGCGCAAATATACGCAGTTTTTACATAGCGTAGGCGTGGATATCTGCAGGCTTGACAGAGCGTAGGTGCGGATACTCGCAGGTTTGACACAGCAGAGGCACGGATACCTTCAGGATAAAGAAGTGAATACTACGAATGTATGCAGATTTCTATTGGTGAAGTTGCGGAATTTTCTTGAAATATGTTTTAGCTGCTTTTGTTTATTACTGCGGGTTCTGAATTGGTGTCTAGTTACTGGTACTGTGATCTGAGAAGTTTTTGATTCAGTATTTGTACAAGGAAGTTGGTTTATTGTAGATCTATTTGATGTTTGATTGATATTCATGGATCCAGTTTGAAAATTTATGAAACGTGGTCCCTGGAAAAAAAGAGAAGATTTCTGTAGATCAACACCTACGTACTAGTACCTCAACTAGTACAAGAGCTAAGGGGGTTGTAGCTCCCTTCCAGAAGGGTCTGGAGAACGAGAGAAGGATGTAGCCTTCTACAGGTTGAAGCCTGCGTACTGGTATAAGACTGCACCAGTACAAAATCATTGTAAAAGGAATTTTCTAATTGAAAGAAGATAGAGACATATTGCAGCAGGTGGTTTTCACCCACATTGGGTTTCCACCTTATATCTTGTGTTCTTTTGTGTGACTGTCTGCTCTAATTTTCTGTTCCTGCTTACTGTTATATGGTTCTGACACACAGATTAATGATCAACATCTGAAGAATAAATTAAATTACAAGTTTGGAAGGTATTCACAAGTTTCATTTGTCAGATCTGCTAATCTTTATATCAGTTGAAAAAGAAATTGATAATATTGATTCACCCCCCCTCTCAGTATTATTTTCAACAGAAAGAACCTTAATGATCAGCTCATCCCTATCTTCCTCTTAGGAGAAGGATCTATGTAGCCTATTGAACACCATTTGGAGGCTTTTCCCTGGAGCTACAAGGAAATGAAAGGAGTCCATCCTTCAGTCTGTACCCATCACATTTGCATTAAAGAGGATTATAAACCAGTCAGGCAGCCGTAGAGGAGAATGAATCCAGCCCTTAAGGACATTGTTAAAGAAGAATTGCAAAAGTTGTTGGATGCAGGATTCATCTACCCCATCTCAGACAGCGAATGGGTTTCTCCTCTGGTGCTAGTATCCAAGAAAAATGGGAAGTGGAGAATCTATGTATATTATCGAGAACTTAACAAAGCCACCAAGAAGGACCATTTGCCTTTGTCGTTCATAGATCAAGTGCTAGATGGACTGGCAGGGAAGAAGTTCTTTTCTTTCCTAGATGGGTTCAGTGGGTATAATCAAATCCAAATCAGCCCGGAAGACCAAGATAAGACCACCTTCACTTGTCCTTGGGGAACCTTTGCCTACTGGGTCCTTCCCTTTGGGCTATGCAACACTCCTACCACTTTCCAGAGAGCAGTATTTAGCATATTTGCTAAGCTGGTTCATGATTCGGTGGAAATCTATATGAATGACTTTACTACTTATGGGTCTAACTTCCAAGAAGCATTATCTAACCTGGGAAAAGTTCTAACCAAGTGCATTGAAATGAACCTGTCCCTTAGTCCAAAAAAATGTGAATTCTTGATGACTGAAGGGAGTGTGTTAGGTCATACCATTTCTCAGCAAGGATTACAGGTGGATCTTAACAAAATTGCTATCATCGAAAAGGTTCCACCTCCTCAAAAGGTAAGGGATGTTTGGAGTTTTCTAGGCTTAGCAGGATATTATAGAAGATTCATTAAATATTTCAGTAAGCTAGCCTCGCCATTGTTTGGCCTCTTAGGGAAAGATGTTGAGTTTAAATGGACTAACGACTGTCAAGGGGCTCTGGATGAGTTGAAAGATAAGCTGGTGTCCGCCCCGATCTTGAGAGGTCCAAACTGGGCCCTACCTTTCCACATCCACACCGATGCCTCGAATAAAGCCATAGGGGCAGCCTTAGGACAAGTTGAGGAGAAACTACCATATGCCATATACTTTGTCAGCAAAAACCTGTCCAAGGCAGAGATGAACTATACTGTAACCGAAAAAGAGTTCCTGGTTGTAGTCCATTCCCTAAACAAATTCAAACACTACATCACTAGTTATCAAACATTCATACACACTGATCATGCTGCAATTAGATATTTAATGAATAATCCTGATGTAAATGCTCGTATCATTAGATGGTTACTCTTGTTGCAGCAATTTGATTTGACCATTGTGGACAAGCCAGGTAAGGAAAATGTTGTTGCTGACTTTCTGTCTAGATTGGATATGCCTAGAGGTGAAGAAGGGACAGTGGATGACCAGATGCCAGATGAACACCTGTTTGCTATTTCAGTACTCTCTCCATGGTTTGCTGATATAGCAAATTACTTGGTTTCAGCACAGTTCCCTCCACATATCCTCAAGAGAGAAGAGAAAAATTGTGAGGAAAAGTGCCCCATTCACTTGGATCGGGGGAAACCTGTTTAAACTTGGCCCAAATTAGATCTTGAGGTGTTGTGTTAGGGAGGAGGAAGTTTTCGACATCCTCCTGACCTGTCACGATGGGCCTTGTGGAGGTCGCTTTGCAGTGAAAAGGACTGCCTTCAAGATTCTACAGGCAGGCTACCATTGGCCCACTCTTCATCAAGATGTCAGAAGATACATCAGCCAATGTGATCGATGTCAAAGGATGGGGAAACCGACTCCAAGGGATGAAATGCGCCTCCAACCTTAAGTGACCTTCGAGCCATTTGAGAAGTGGGGCATGGATTTTGTGGGTCCTATCAACCCTCCTTCAAAGAAAAGGTATTACATTATTATGTGCACAGACTACCTGAAAAAGTGGGCAGAAACCAAGGCAATCAAGGCAGCGACAGAAGGAAAAGTGGCTGAGTTTTTAAGGGAAAATATCTTCTACAAATTTGGCTACCCAAGAGAGCTAGTCACCGATCAAGGAAGTCAGTTCACCTCTAACCTAATTGAAGACCTGCTCGCTCATCACAAGATCAAGCACAAAACTTCCACCCCTTATCATCTACAAGCTAATGGGCAGGTGGAAGTTACTAATAGATCGTTGGAAGAGATTTTGACTAAAGTGGTGAGCAGCAGCAGGAAGGATTGGGCAGATCACTTGGTTGAGGCCACCTGGGCCTACAACACCACTTGGAAAACTACAACAGGTTTCACACCTTATGAGCTGGTCTACAGGAAGAAGGCTCTACTGTCCATAGAATTTGAGTACAACACATTGAGGGTGGCAGCTCAGCTAGACCTCGATCTCAGCGATGCACAATGGGAAATATTACTGCAGCTAAATGGATTAGATGAACAGAGAATGTAGGCCCTCCTCTACTCAGAAGTAGTTCAACTCCAGAGGAAGATATGGCATGACCGGCACCTTAATAAAAAGCAATTCCAGCCATGAGATTGGGCGCTGTTGTATGACTCAAGATACAAGGATTTCAAAGGGAAACTGAGGACAAGATGGTTAGGACCATATACAGTGGAGAAATGGAACGACAATGGTTTATTCCTTATCAGGACCATTGATGAAGAAGCCATCCCCATGCTCTTCAATGGGCATCGATTAAAAATCTACAGGAAACCCCTTTTGAGGCAGGAGTTCATTGAAACTTTGGACAAATCAGTGCTGGTAGTAGAGCAGGGCCCTATCTCTACTCCACCCACACCTTGAGCATAAAAAAAAAAAAAAAAAAAAAGAGAAATGAAATAAAAAGATCCCTGGGTGAAAACTTCTTAGAGGCGCTCGGGGTAGACAGTGAGGGTGAAAACCTCATGGAGGTGCCCTAACTGTCTCTCTCTCTCAAAACAAAAAAAAAGAAAAAGAAAAGAAAAGAAAAACATGCCTAATCTCTGTGGAATAATTGCAGGTTGCGGGGAATATATTGCAGGTTAGGAAGGTTGCGTGAAATAAGGACAAGGGTCCACACCAAGCTACAGGACACCCTCATAGACACTTCCTCCATGACCACTCGCCTTTCCTAGGATTTGATCATATTCAGGGGCAGATTTCACCTTCTACAGGAAGTTCTGCCTATTCTACAGGTAGTTTATGTCTTCTATAGGAAACATCCTGTAGAACCTTCAGGCAAGCCAAAAGCAATCTTGGAGGGGAATCTGAAGGTTGGAATCTGTTTGTTAGGCTTGCATCCACCCCTGTTTCCACCCATCACCATATGGCACCCTGTTCCATCTCTTTACACCTCTGTCACCCACCTGGTTATGTGTTCCTGCACAGTCATACAAGAAACCCTGTTTTCCTCAGATTGATAGCAAGAATTTTTAGTGACAACTCAAGTAACAAAGTCTCGCTCACCCTACCTGTCCAAACTCCATCTAGACTCTTCATCAACGAATCCCTCGTCCGAAATATAACCCTACTCATTTAGCCTGCATCCCAGGAGGAGAAGCAGCTACAGGAATCCTGTAGCAGCTGACCCCTCTAGAAGACATACTCTGGAGGCAGGGACAACCAGGATTAACAAAGGGAACATGCAAAAGGCTCCTCTTGGACATGAAAACATCCTCGGCAGGCGAAACCCAATAGAACCTGTGCATGCAGCGTTGATAATTGAAGGATCGAGTTCCAAAACCCGTGCATACAGCATCAACAAATGAAGGAATGGGTTCTAACACCCGTGCACGAGGCAGCAGCAAGCGAAGCAGTGGTTCCAAGACCTGAAGTCTGCATAACATGTCCACGGCCACGCAGGTAAGTGTCTAAACTCATTCGTCAATTGCATAAACTATATTTCGAAAATTGCATGACTGTGAAAATGGTTCGGATTGAACGGGATCGATGGCCAGTCAACTGGCCACCCTCAGCCAGTTACATAGCTTCGTGGGATCTGAACAAGCTCAGTTACATTCAAATTTTCCGACGAGATGTGCAGTCGACACGTGTGGAGTGTCCAGTCGGGGAAAATCGTCGGGACTGGTAGTGGTGGCGATGGTTAATGGCAGAAGGGGAGGTGATGGTGGTCAGAGACACGCAGAGAAATGATGGCCGTGACATTGGATCAACGGTTCGATCTGGCCACCTCATCCCCTCGCCAAAAATTGCTTCGCAGTTAAAAGATACTTGGCTGAAGACTCTCACCACCCGCTGTTCATTTGCACTTGCAATGTCCTCGGCCAAAGTACGCATCCTCTACTTTCAAAATTTGTTAACCCGTCATCCTCCACCGAGTTTTTCGGCCTGTTTCAAAAAATATCCCACATACCAGCCTCGTTCACAGGCGCAGTGACATCCTACAGATTCCGACAAGAGTTCTACAAGAAGCAGCTTTATAGGAAGTACGGCATAGCTTTCCGAAGCAGAGAAGCCTAGACTTTTCTTCATCGCATTTGGAGTTCCGAGAGAGGTAGGCTCAAAAACACTCTTCCATGCATGGTATGTTTCGAAAAGGTGGTGAATTGAACTGTCTCAAATTGGGGAGTCCAAAAAATCCGCCTGTGAGTTGGAAATAGCAGTTTGCCTGTGCGTTGCACGATATTTCTCAGTCGTTTTTGAGTCAAAATTCTCCTCCACAGTTCCTGTTAAAAAAAAAGAGAAGAAAATTCTCCTGTAGGAAAGATACGCAACTGTGAGGGCTAGCCTATGTATGAATAATTTGAATTTGCATGTTTGTATGTATGCTGAGTAAACATTGAGCTCTGTACTCTATCTGTGGAAACCCAATTTCTTCCTTCATAAACAGACAACCGAGTTCTGGGCAGCAACAGCCTTAAAGCCAGGAAATTGGTGCTAATTGATAGTTGAAATCCCTTCTCATAGTTTAGGGGAGAAATCCATAAACAACATTCCCATTTTCTGATCAGAGCATAAAACAGGGTACTCTCACCATGCCAGGAGGTTTTATCAGGAAAGAACCTTTGGATCCTAGCAAGCTGCGTGAGCATCCAAAGGTGGTAGACCTCTTCACGCATGCCAATTGGATGTCCTTTTTTGAAAAAATTCAGGGTCATGATGATGAGATAACGGAGGAATTCTTAATTCCTCTAAAACCTGAATCAAAGACACAGGCCACAGTGAATTTTAGGGGTTTGACCCTAGAAGTTACCCCTGAGCTCATTAGTCGTGTTACTGGTCTCCCATTAGGGCTCCCTTGGAGCAAAGAAGAGAGGTCATTGGGCCAGGCAGCCAAG